>JAMXBB010000001.1:94716511-95412179 GCA_024138015.1 Lumnitzera littorea | reverse complement strand
GGTTGGGGGTGGGTGGGCGCGGAATAGAAGGGAAGGTCTATGAAAGGATATGATAAAATGTGCCACATGAAACTCTCATAAGTTTATATACCTTGGTCCTTCCATAAGGATTCATTGCCATCAACTTAAAATCCTCGACACAAGGTATCATCTCAGGTTGACCATAAACAGTTGCAGAGGACGAGAAAACCATCTGCATGCCAGTCATGGATGAAAGTGATTAGAGATGCAAGGAACCAGTTGAGGGGAGGCCAAAAAAAGATTAGAATGGATTTCTTCTCCTAAGAAAAACTGTTAAAGGGTATTCAAGGAATAAAATCTAGACATTCCTATTATTCATGCATTGGACAAAATTTCCCCTCAGTACAATCAGGCAGCGAGATGAGCAAAGAAAAAGAAGACGACAAGCAAATTGGATACATTTGTCAATAAAAATGTATATGCAGTGGAATGGTGGCATATCTATCCTCTTCTATCAAAAGATCATGGATGTTAGTTCTACTATGATATCTCCAGTTGGCATTACTCCGTGAAGCTATGAGGTCCCTCCTTTCTGTCTAGTCAAACCAGGATCTGGTTGAAGATTCAGAAAGTAGGCTATTTCAAAAATCAGTCATGAACAAGCATGCAGAGCCAATAACTACTAAGATCATTTTCCTTTTTGTTATAGTAACTGCATTCCATTTCAGAAACATGTATAAGGTCGTATATTGGCTCTAATCATCTATTAGCAGTTCCAGAAGATTTAGTGCATAAAACACTGAATGTAATCTCAATGCAAAACAGCAATTCAGCAATTTATGTTCAATTATTTATTATTTCCAAGGATTTCCTTGAATTTGCTAGTTGTAACATATGGACACTGGATAATTAGAAAGAGAGTGAAACTGAGAGATTACTCCCTACCTTCTTACAATCATACTTTGCCATGACCTCATAAAGATTTATTGTGCCAATCAGATTGTTATCAAAATATCTACGAGGATTCACCACGCTCTCCCCAACTGCTTTAAGCCCCGCAAAGTGGATAACAGCATCATATCTGCTCCATAGACAAAACCATGTTGAGAAAACAACCCCAGAGAGATAACAAACTATACATCTAGTGGACAAATCCTGAAACACCCAGCATCATCTATACAAATTGACTTTGTAGCAATGCAACTTATTGATTATATAACAAACAGTTGCAATAAAATTAACTCAAAGAGCCTCCAAGAAATAGGGAAAATCTGAACAAAAAGAAAAGGGAGCAATGCAAGCAGAAAGGTAGAATGCATCCTCTCGTTTGCATACACCTTGCCGAACAAAGCAACTAATGTTACAAAGCTAGAGCAAGTTCTCATTGACATTTGGCAAGCATCTCTACCATAACAAAACACACTATAGTTCAAAACATTGCAGAATTTGCTAAATGATGAAATCATGAAAATGAAATTTAGTATTAAAAAATCAGAAAGAGCATGAGAATGATACAAACTTTGTTTGAGAAAACAACTTCTCTATATCCTGTCTGTTCCTGAGATCACCCTGCAACAGAAACCAAAAAGTGGAAAATGACGACATATGAAGGGAACAACAAATTGATCATCTAACAAAGGTAAAGTGCTTATTTAACTGAAGTCACATCATGCTTCGATTTTCTAACTCAAGCCCTATAATGGACCTCTGAACAATAAATTGCCCCAACCCCACCAACAAAAAGTAGAATCATGCCAATAAAGTACCTAAAAATCATAAATCGATTCTACAGTAAACCCATGAATCTCTTTACTTGAAGACTTCACATTTTATTTGTGTACTAATTAGATTAATTTCTACAATCTCATCCTCCAGAATGCCCAAAAAAAAAAATAATAATAAAAGGAAAAAAAAAAACTTAAAAATAAATAAATAAATAAATGGTGCGACATTGGGTGAAAGTTTGTATCACCAATGCTCGATGATTCCAACATCGAATTGGTTTCGACCACCATTGATAAACTCGGGACAAAATATGTAAAAAAATAATAATTAAGAGAAAAGGAGTTTTCAGATACTCAAGAAAAAAAAAAAAAGAATAAAAAATCAAACGTATTATAATGACAAGATCAATTTTCTTTCCAAAAATTAAAAAAAAAAAAAATTCAATTTCTTTTAAATTTTATTACTTTTCATAGCAACATCAATTACTGCTTTTGAGTAACTGGGCACAGCACCATCATTTTCCACCAACTGGAGCTACCAGCTGGCTCCAGTTAATATTCATCAAACATAATAAATATAAATTGCAAAGAAATATCGAATATATAAATAAACTAAAGAAAATAAGAAAGAAACAACGAATTCTTCAACTGATAATAAAATCAATATGAAATTCCATAATGCACGTCTGAATGAATAAATAAATAAATATATATATATATAAATACATACATATATATAATAAAAAACGGAAGAAAAATGGATTTAAGTGGAATTAAATCAAATTAAATTAAATTACCAGGTGGAAATGAAGTTTGTGGGAAAGCTTGTCTCCAACAAGCTCTCTGACTCTATCAACAGCTTCAGCAACAGAGTTGTCAAGATTGTCAATAATATCAACTTTAAACCCATCGTTCAAGAGTTGCACTACAGTGTGTGTTCCTATGAACCCAGCTCCACCAGTCACAAGGATGGTTTTCTCTGAAGAACCCATTTCTAGTTTCTTTTGATAACAATTTTAATAATTCAACAATAATATAACGTACGTGTGTGTGTGTGTGTGTGTGTGTGAGAGAGAGAGAGAGAGAGAATTTTATACAATATATTTTGGGGTGGTGGTGTTTTTTTTAATGGAGTGGAAGCACTTTGGGGTTTAGGGAAAGGGAGAGAAGACAACTGGACTCAGAGAGAGAGAAAGTGCGCTGTCTCGAGAGTCTGACTCGGTTCGAGTATATCTAGAAAACTGTTTTATGAGGATTAGTATTTGAGGATACCTACGAAGAATTCAATTTACCGAGATTTGGATTTATCCCGCCTACGTTAATCTCGGGTTTTTCGGTGCGGGGTAGTCTGTTCCTGCGGTCTTTGTTCAAGTATTTTATTTTATTTTATTTATTTGTCTTTTTCTTTTTCCTCTAAATTGTACTTTAAACTTCAGTTTTTATTTTTACGTCTTGGCAAGGAAATAAGATAATTGTGATAAATGCAAATTGCAATGTGTAAATAAAAGATACAAAAGGATATTATTTATATTAAGAGTAAGTACATGACTTTGTTATACAATTATACAAACCTTATCTTACTCTATCAAATAAATTTATATTAAGAGTAAGTACATGACTTTGTTATATAATTATACAAACCTTATCTTGATCATATAAAATTTAAATGGATAGTACCATTCATATGGTAGGTTTTGAAAAGTTATCTCTATACCGTGTAGTGTGAATATGTTGTCATCATGTACCTATGTACAAGTTCTAGAGTTAGAAAGTCCTACAATTACCTTGTAAATTTTATTAAATAATATAATATATATCAATAAATAAACATTTCTTTCCTCTAAGAGAACTAATGAATAAAACCACCATTATATTGATGTTGTAGAGAACGGTTCTGTCTTAATACAAATCCTAAACCTAAAACTAATAATTAAAATCTAAATATAGTAACTTAAAATTTTAAGAAGTAATATTTGTTGTTAATTTTAAAAAACTTGTGTCTTTTTTTTTTCTTTTATTCATGTACTCTTATGCGTTTACTATTTAATTATTTTGTTAATAAAGAGTTTCATTTGATATTAAGATTCCATGTAATGTTTGAAAGTAATCTCTTAGTATAAAATATATATATATATATATATATATATATATAACTAGAATTTGTTATAGAAAAAACATATGAAGTCCTACTCTCTTGCCACTCACCTCTACTATATATTACCAATTGTAATGTTTATCTTTTATTTAAAATTAGGGAAAAATTTTTATAGTATTATTGTAAGATTTATTCTTAATTTCATCGCTTTTTTTTTTCAACTATTATTACAAGGGATAATCGAATCCTATTAGTATTTAGAGATGTAAGTAGGTTGTTTGTTATAGGATACTCAACTTATCCAACTGGCTAAAAATCTTATAGGATACTACTTGATAAATTTTTAGATGAGTTTTGAGATATGACTAAAAACTCATTAGAGCCTTGAGACGGGTTATGGAATTTTTAAAAAACTCAATGGGAAATCCATTATTTGATAAAAAATTTAAAAAAAATTAACAATATAATATTTACTAAAATTTGTAATACTTAAAATAATAAATAGATGAAAACAAAGATGATAAAAACTTTGATTGCATTTATTATTTTTTATTAAATTATTTCTTTTCAATTTTAATAGAAATGAAAATTTTAGTAAAAATAAAAATATCACTAAAAAGAAAAAGGGATCGAATGATAAAAAAATCTGTTGAATTAGAAAATCAAAATCACAAAGAAAAAGAATCTACAAACTAAGAGAATCTTGAATTAGATGCATAAAACCAAGGTAATCTTGGATCAATTCTCTCAAACCAAAAAATATATATATATATATTGAACATTATGCAAGTTGAAATAGGGATATAAGAAAACATCGAAAGAAAAAGCAATATAAGAGTAACATTGAAGCAAAGCTTATTTCTAAATATGTATCTATGTGAGGGTTTTTTATTATTAGCTAAGAGAATGTGATTGTATATTTATTATATAATAGGGAGAAATAGTTAAATAAGTAATAAATTTGATACAAAAATTAATCATATACTTGAAATAAAAACATATGGAAAAGTCAAGATAAAGCTTACATAGATCATTAAACTTATTATATAACAATATTACTAAGTACTCCACTAATATCGTAACAAGATACATAGGATGAAGAGGGTATAATAAATGAATTCCCCTATCATTATCGTGTTAGCCATGTTCTTTAAATAATATAAATCAATTTCTAATATAATAATTAATGATGGAAAAAATAATTATTTAGCAAAATATATATATATATATATATAATTCGATATGATGGTTTGAGAAGTAACTATCCTATTAGGATTACAAGATGGGTTTTAGGTATAGGAAAAACCCTATAGGGTTTTAAGACGGGTTTGGAAATTCTATTAGTGTAATGGGATGGGTTTTAGGTTCTTATGACTAATCCCAAATCTATCTCGTTTACATCCCTATTAATGTTCATATTATTGGGATATAAAGACTTTATAACTCTTGGATATTATTTAGTTGCCATATTTTATGACATAGCATTGGACAAACTTTACAGTCCACTATTTGATTTTCATATTGGTTAAAGTCATTAGACAAAAAGGTCTTAAAGTAGTAGGCTAAAATTAAAAAATTTATACAATATATTTTATGATACAAAAATATATAAAATATATTTCACAGTATAAAATAAATGTATTTTTGATATTTAAAATATAAATATAATCTTACATCAAATTCTCAAATCACAATAGTAAACTTTATTTTTAATTATAGTATGAATGATTAATTTAAAAAAAATTTTAATTATAAAAATATATGTCTAATCCTTTATACACAAAACATGCTATAAAAGACTTGTACTATCTTACTTTTCTTATACCATGTATTCTAGTTTTTCTTATACTATCTCGTTTGTTCACAAAATGCTGCTTGGTTTCATTGATTGTGTAGCCTTTAGCTATCAAAACTAAATGAGATAAGGAAAATTAGACAGTATAAATATAAGGAGTATAATATACATTATTATTGTATCACATTTGGTTTGTATATTACTGTATACAAATTTTTGTAATATCCTTGTTTGGTACATACAAGTATTAGACTTAATATTGTATTTTTACATTTATATTTTTAATATTGTTTAATATTTATTTAATTATATTTTTATATTATTTGAAAAAAGTATAAACTTTAAATGTTGTCTAATATTTATACTCTTAATATAGCCCAATGTTTGTTTAATTACATTTATATTTTTGATACTTATGTTTTTGTTAAACGAAGTTAACTTTTATACTATATTTTATACGAGACAAATTCGGTGCATTTTGTTTAGTCTTTTAGTTCTCCTTTTTTGTTTAGTAATCAAGCTCAAATTGCAAACTAAATATCGGATAAAAAATTTTATTCAATCCAATCTTATAAATTTTGTGCAACAATACAATACTTTTTCTTTAACCATTACATATTACAACTTAAGAGAGAAGTATTCAAACTTGATCTATCTCGTTAAAAGACCAATACTTATGTTATTATGATACAATAATCATAGCAACTAAACGATATCTTAAAATGTATAAATACGTGCTCTTCATAATAATGATATGCAAAGAAGTATAACCTATAAGAGGAAATATTTAGAAAGTGTCGGATTGTTAGAAAAATTTGCCGGAATACCAACACTAATATTTTATAAGTCTAAATATGAGGGAATAAAGCCGGATTTTTATTTTTTATTTTTTTTAAATTTTGCCATAAGCAAGTGAAAAGAGTTCAAATGCAATAATTTCCTACCTACCGTAAAATTAATATATGTATTGCAAGGAACTAGAAAAACGAACCAGAAAAGCAACGATAGAGAAGTGGAAGAGGCGTGTGAAATTCGGAAATGGAATGCATATTCCAAATATATCAAGAAATGATTAAACACGTAACGGAAGTTTCTAAAATTTAGCTTATATGTAATTAAATCTAAGTACCTTTATATCAGTTTATATGATAAACTCGATGAGTCAATTTAGCAAGCTTGAAGCTCCTTAGGTTTGCTAGTTTAGTATGATTTTTCAATATATATATATATATATTTTAACTATGTTTCTACAGTTTCATCCCTCATTTTAACAGGATTAGTAGTCTAATCCTCGATTCTACCGTTAATTTACCTTTCTTTAAATCTAAACTCATAATTAATTTAACAGTTTAGATTTTAAAAATTATAAACTAAGGATGGATAGAGGGCAAACCAATCCTTTAAAAAATAATAATGGAACAGTAAAAAAATTCATAAGTCACCATAGATCTTATTTTATTTTACTTTTATAACTAAAGTGTACAATCTTGTTGTGATGACTATCTCTGAGTACATAAATCACTTTATAAGACTCATACATCGAGTGAGAATAATTTATGCTTCATAGATACCATTAGAAATGTACATAGTCCCACTTGAAATGTACATAGTCCCACTTCTATTATACTATCTCTTCGCGTTCCAGTTTTCACAATAAACACAAAACACCGTCTAAATTCCAAGCGCCCTCAGGCCTCACTTTCATCTCATCCTCCACCGCGTTCAACGACGCACGTACATACACTTAATTCCCCTCTTATTTTCTCTTTATATGAATGTTTGCAAATATTTGACGATTTCCTTCCAAACATTCTCTTTTTTTTTTTTTTTTTTTGGGTTGTTTTAAATTGAGAATGTTTTAATTCGTTTTCACTTCCAGAATAACGGGTTTGAACTTTCTTTTGTCTCTAAGTATAAAACGTGAGATTTTTTTTTTTTTTTTTCATTTACATACAGGGGAGTCATCTTTCACATTCTTTAGGAGTTTTGATACTATGAATTCAGAAATTTGGAAATAATTTGAGCCCTTTCTTACAAACTATATATGGCGAAGTTGGAGCAAAAATATTTATACATTTACTTGTGATTGAACCAAGTGGAATGAATATTTTATGACATTCTAAACATCATATGTTTGACATAATCATATAAGTAGTTTAAAGGATTCAGGTTTTCCCTACATTTTTGCAACAAAATGCCTTAAAAGCACGTGAGTGATTTTGAAAGAATTTTATAAATATGATGAAAAGAAAAAAAAATCAATTTGGGCATTCGATATTGGATATGATTATCTAATATTTGCCTAGTGCTTAAAAAAAGAAGTAATATTTAGAGAGATTTGTTCCTTCAGAATCTCTTGTTCGCACTCTTTCCCTACAAATTATAATACATGTTGACATGCTGTCATCATTTTTTCTTTTCTTGGGTTTTCCATTTGTTTCCTCCATATTTTGTTTCTAAATAATAGAGTGGAGGTGGTCACGTTTTGCCAAATTATTTCCCCCTTGAAAGTTATGAAACCAGAGTAGATAGCTAAAGAGGTTTAGACTTGTGTAATTGCAACTTGTTCTACACGCGCACAAATTGATCAAGCAATATCTACAACATATAAAGTTGAGAGAAACAAGTGCTTAATGTGCTGTAAAGAAGTTTACACCCCTAATTATAGCTTATATAATGAAGCTTCTGCAGTAAATTTTCCCTCCTTCACAAATTATTCCCAACCGTGCTATATTATTACTTCGCTTTTCTAGTCTATAACCTATACTTATGCCAGGGAAAATATTATATGTATAGATATATACAATAATAATGTATTTAAATTGAAAACATAGATATATGGATTTACGCTATTTTGGCAAAATAAATCTTATTCCTTCTTTAAGTCAATTTTTATTTTAATGCATTGTTTCTTATATTTCTTATATCAGAAAAGCAAATATATATACATATATATAATGTACTAAATTCGATGCTTGATGCCTCTTTTTATCAAAGTCGGGTCTTCTCCTATAGTTAGGTGCATTTGTTGGTCGGATGCTCATTCAAATTGATAAGAGGATTTAAATTTATTATGGAAATTTTATTGAGATAAAAGTATTTATTATATATTTGTTTATATGCTTTAACTTTATCTCAAAGTTAATGTACCTTTCTTTTTTCTTTTTTTTTAATTTTATACAGATGCCACAAGAAGTTTCTCCAAATTCAGTTTTATTGTTGAATAATTTTACTAGCAAGATTATTTCAGATAATGGGTCATCTTCTAGTGATGCTAATTATCCTCATAGTAATACAAAAATTAATGTGGTAAAACCTGATGGAAGAAAATGGTTGCGAAGGCATTAGTAATGAGGACAATCAATTTTAAAATTAAAGAAAAGATCTAAAGCATCTATAGTGTGTAAAAGTTCAAAAAAGTGATTCTTTCTAATGTTATGAAAAAGGTAAAATGTCAACCATCAACTTTCTATTATTGAGGGTAGGAGCACTATACATTTTAAAGCCATATGAATTCATGTTTGAAGGAAAAAAAAAAAAAATTATCGTAAGCAACAAAGTAAATTTAATTTTCTTCTTTCTAGTGTTAGCATAACACAAATGCCTCCTGCAAATTTAAATGGAAAATTTTATATGGAGAAGATGAGAGAAATATTGATGCATGAGCATCTATTCTTAATTGAGGATTTAATAAGATGCGAAAATAAGGGATGCCTAAATAAGAAAAGATTTCCCAAACTTTTTGTCGAAAAAATTGTTTTCAATATTATGAATCGGAGGAAAAAGAAATGTTGAATTTATCATGTGCAAAGAAAATTAGTTTGACCACTAATTTGTGGAAGCCAAAAAGTTAAAAGATTGCATATATAATCTTAACTAGACATTTCACTTACTTAGATTGGAGATTGCAAAGTTGAATTCTTAATTTTGTTCATGTTCCTTCTCCTCACCATGGAACTAATATTTACCAATACAATTCATGAATGTTTAAAAAAGTGGATAATTGATAAAAAGGTTTATTCATATCAATTTTTGTATTTTGATGATATATCAATCAACAATGGCATAATACAATCATTGAAGGACACATTTTTTAGATATTAGAGATTATTATCTCAAAGGAAATTATTTCATTGAGGTGTTGTGCTCATATTTTGATCTTTATGGTTCAATATGGTCTTTTAGAGATAAGAGATATTATCAAGAATGTCCATGAAAGTGCAATTACATCAATTAATCAAAGGCAAAATTTAAAGTTTTTTATGAGATTATGCAACAATTGCAATTGTTTAATAAGGAGTTTATTTTGTATTATAAAATGCATTATAACTTTACTTATGAGATGCTAACAATTGTATTAAAATTCAAATAAGTATTCTTGTAAAGAGTAAGAACCTTATAATTGGTCTTATCTAAGTATAGAAGACTGGGAAAAGGTTAAAAGGGTATGTAAAATCCAACAAGTATTTAGTGCTACCATCAATATCATATCTTATTTGATATGAACTTATTCATGCTTGAGAGGTATCATGTGAAGTTGGTTTTGGATAAAATGGCACAAGATGAGAATAAGGTTATTTGGGTGATGGTTGAAAAAATGAAAAAAAAAAATTTGATAAATATTGAGTTGAATGCAATTTATTAATGTCACTTGCTAATGTCTTTTATTTGAGATGTAAAATAAAGTCTCTTGAATTATTTTTCCCAAGTTACTCGCAGTATAGTTTAAGATATCTAATTTTAATTATGTAAAGAGTACTTAAGGAAATATGAATCAGATAATGAGAATTATATCAATGAAACTCAACTGATTATAACACAATTTCTTGTATTTATGAAAATCAATGAAGATAGGTAATTGGTTAAGTTTACACAAGTATTGAAACAATACTTCTAGATAAACATGATATAGTTACATAATATCAAGAAGGTTGTCATATTTGCAAATCTAATTTTAAAAAAATGATTCTTTGGATTGGTGGAAAATAAAATAAATGACGTATCACATTTATTCTAAGATGGCTCATGATATATTGGTCATTTCTTTTACAACAACACCTTCAAAAGCTACTTTTAGTGCTAGTAGTACAATTATTGATGCTTATATCTCTAAGAAACTTTATATAATGTTTACTTTTGCTCAATCCATATCCTAACGATTCACTAAAATAGTTGCAATTGCATTCTTATGAATACACTCAAACAAAATCATCCTTAACACTCACTAGAGGTTATGCCTCAGTATCATAATTCAACATTACAAGTGACAAGAATTTATAAACACAAACAAGGTTAAGAAACTATTATATAAAAAATAGTAAAGGGAGTGTGAACATACCTTCTTTTAAATTTATAAAAATACTTATGGAATAGGAAGAAGAATTTGAATTAGTTTCTTTACTACCTACAAAGACAAAACTATGAAGATCTGTTAAATAATATAATAAACTATCACTAAAATAGTAAAGCAAAAATTTTATTTAGTATTGGAAACATAGATGAAATTGCCTTATACTTCCTTTTTGCTTCATAAAGGTTAGGAAACCTATCATGCCTTAAACATGAAAAGTTGTAACAGTTCTACCGTGTTAATTAATCTAAGATAGAATCTGACCTCACAGCGGCTATTGTAGATATAGTCTATATAAGGCATACATAACTTAATTGACTTGAAGCATCTAGTCCGACACCTATTATTAGTAAAACCTGTAGTATAACATTTCAAAATACCTGTTCAAAATAAACTAATGTTCAATTTTCTATAATATAACAGTACTTATATCAATACTTCCATGTAAAGAGTTATAATTCACAATAAGAATTTAGAAAAACCGCATGTCTTAAAGTTTATTTACAATAAAACGGGAAACTAATGGGTGTCCTAAGGATTCCTAATTAGTTTCCTCAAAATTAAAGAAAAGTCAAAAGTTTAGATTCAATAGGTCTTCCTTTTCTCATTTTCCCAGCCAACTACGTATTAACCTGTGGGTGATTATATTTGTGCATTATGAACTCTTATTGGTCACTTACAAAAGATTATATAGGGACGTAAACACAACTAACTCAGTAAGTGAGATAAAGACAGAAGAGTACCATATAAACATAAATAAAGTTATTAATTATAATAAAATACAATGCAATTGATTTTTTGCAGCATCACACAATGTTCTCCAGTTCATTGTAAGATTAGAAAAATTAAATCTACTCTAACATAAATTGGAGAGTTTACGTGATTCAAATCAGACCAAACCTAGACTTATGTAATAGAGAATATTGATGCAGAATCGTAGTTGAGAACAAATAAGGCCGGTTATTGAGGTAGATCTGAGCTGACAAAAAGCTTGAAAAAGGTGATGGAAAAGTTCGAAAACCACAAGAAAAGTAAAACATAAGCAAACCTACGAATAGTCCCATAGGATATGACACACTAATGGAACTTCTGAAAACTCATGGCACAACTCGATATGATACATGAGGTGATCTAGTAAGGTTACTCACCACCTAACCTTACTTAAAGGTTAGAATAAGAGTGAAGTAAGTAAATAAGTCAATAGGAGCAACGTTCACAAAGAAGTATATTCAGTATATTGATGATGATAAGATGATTATGGCTTCATTTATAGTAAGTATTTATATCCGAAAAACTAGAGCAACCTACCTAAAATGGAAAAGACTGAAAAGGGTATTATTTAAAAGAAGTAATGTACAAAAAGTAATAGGAGTATAATTGAAAATATAAGAAGAATTAGTATCTCATACAAAAGATTATGTCACATGGTTGCTCAAACATGTGGCTCATCATGGGTAGATGGCTTTTAGGTAGAAAAGAAAATTCTGTATGATTAACTTGGTTTCTGCCAAGTCAAGGCACTGAGCAGGGGTAGTAGGTTGGCTATGTCGAGCTAAGCAAATAATTCATTTAAGGCGAGTTCACCTTGGACACTTTTAGTATGGCTTGGATTCAAGTTGACTGAGCCGACCTAACATTTAAGTGTAGTTCAAGTCAGTAGCTGACAAATGATGAGTGCGAGAGGATTCGATTTAGCCAAGGCATCCTTGGGGGTGAGTCTTAAGGAAAGAATTCACCTAGCTATGCTTTCTAGCCCTCAAGTAGGTATGGGTCAATAGTTCGATGGTTTGATTCTTATCAGAACACCCTCTTCTCAAGACTACCTTCAAACCACGGCCTCGACTCTTACCGCGACCTCTTTACTTGTCATTTAGTTCGACTAAGAATAAGGAAAATAAGGAAAGAACATTTCAATTATTCTTATCAAAGGGAATCGATATTTAGTTTAACACACCTAATCATTCCCTTAATGGGTTGCTATGCATGTGCAATTATGTTAGTGGTCAGATCACTATTAGTTTCATTTAAGGGTGGTTAAACAAGATCACACGATACAATACTATGAAATCATGCATAACAGCATGACAAAGAGTTCAACTCCTATCACCAAAATAGAGTGTCAATCACACACATGCATATAGACAACTAATTTACAACCATAAACAAAAATACTCTTGAGCCTCCAAATACTCTGATATGGTATCTCAACATCTATACTGTTGCTCACTTTAGTAGATCTATACTTCCAACATTCTACTCACTTGGAAATCCTATATATATATATATAACTCAAATTTAGTTTTCATAAGATTTATGAAAACGTTAGGGTTTTATCTAAATTTTTATATTATGATACAATTTAGTTGAAATACTATTTAGGTAATTATTTTAATGAAGTTATATATATAAATATATATATGGAGTATATTATTCATATATTGTTATATTTATATAAGTACTTAATTAATATAGTTTTATTATATAAGTCATTTAATATTAATGACATAGGTAGTTATCCTGTTGCTTATAATATATCATTTCGATTATATTAAGCAGTATCTTTAATCGGTTAAATTATGTTTTTATTATGGAAAAGTCATCTAAGTGCGATACTAATAATATTCTAGAAATACCTATTTTATTACCTAGAATTATCTAATTTTAGTAAAAATGGTATCATCAAGTTCGTATGAACATAATGATACATAATACGGTTTCTATCTTAAGAGATAACTTCTAAAGGATATTTTTAATTTCTACTATACATATATGCCCATATAACAAGTACTATCATATTGCTTCTATAATGTCCAAATGGAATATATTTTATTTAGTTTCTTAATATGGCTTGGTAAAATATGTATTATCTAACCCTAATATGTATAAATTGTAACCTAGGTCATATAATTTTACAAAATATGATAGAAACTCATTCTAATTAGGCTAACCAACATAGACATGTGTAGGGTTTAATCAAATATTTATCATATTTTAAACTAGTATTACCAAAAAGCACCTTGGTTAGTAAATTAAGCTATTTCATTAGGAAAATTCATAATAAATAGCTAGGATCATCAAATAATTCCATGAAAAATTTTGTAGGCTCGAAAAAATGTAGAGAATCCATCTAGCAACTTATTTCATGCAATCAGGTTTATCACCTATATATATAAAATTTAATTTTTGCCCCTAATTATGATTAATTGAGCAACTAATATCATTTTTATACAAAATTAATTGCAACATGTTCTAACATCATTACAAGTCTCTAAAATTAATTAGATATCAATTGCATCGATTAATTTTGTAAAGTCAATTTATTTCAGAAAAATGCCTCCCACGAACCATGTTCTTCTCCAATCTGGGTTTTGCTAACATTGAAACAGATTATATTTGTCGATAAGCGCAAAACCGTTTAGCCATTTTTATAATAAAAAATACAATAAATACTAAACATATATAAAATCAAAATCAAGCTACATAGCACTAAACTAGGTGTAGTAAATTTTGAGCTCAAAACAAACATTATTTAATATATTTATTTTTAATTTGAAAATTCATATGAATAGTGCATATCTTAAGTATATAAAATAATCATAATTTTACAAAAATACAAACACACCATGAAAGCATCCTAAAAATAACCTAAGAATAAACTGTTTTAGAATTTTCCTAATTAAGTTAGTATTTTTAAAAATTACATGAAAAATATGATAGAAAATTAACTTGCTTCTTCATTGGAGTTGTGGCCATCGTTGGTTGATGGGGGTACATCAACTTGCCTAGGCGCATGTGGCTTTGCTTGGGGGCGGCAAGGTTTCACAGTAGGTCACTGGTGGGTCGAGGAACTAGCCCTAGTTCGATCCATACTCTATTTTTCTTTTCTTTTTTTCTATCTTTTCTAAATTTTTTTTGAATTTTTCCTATGTTTTCTAGGGTTCCAAATGGTACAAAATGAACTCTTAAGGTTTTATTTATACAAATTTGGGGTCGGCCAAATTTTCCTCTTAGATTAGATTATTTATCTAGTATTTTCTTTGCTTTTTCATCACAAATTCTTAAGGTGGAGGTGTCTTTTGATCTTGATCCTAACTTTTGATTCAACAATTTAGTTGTTTAGAGGCTACTACAACTGTTTCCAGATTTTCCCAATTGATTTTGATAAGTTTTGTTGATTTCTTAACAAAATATTAGCATTTTAAGTATATTATATTAACATTTAGTAATTTTGCTAATTACGTGTTTATATCCTATATACTTGGTACATATAATGAGTAATCATACTCATATAAATATGTCTTACTCATGTTATTTATTTTTATGATATATTTTCTCTTTAATTTTTAAATTTATCACTTATTTTATATATTTATAGATTTTAAGGTTAATTTACAAAATATATTTATTATATATATCAGGTATATTCGTAAAAATATATAGGATTAATGTTACAAATACTACCCTAACTTTACCTATTTTTGTAATTAAGTACTTGAACTTTAAATGTGTTAATTTAATACCCAATTGAACTTTTCAAGGTTACTTATACTATTTTGTTTAACTCTATTAAACTCCGTTAACTTGTAGACCCATTAACTAATAGTAGTCTGACACATGTAAAAATATATGAAATAAATACAACACCATCTATCCAGTTGGATTAGAATGAAAGGAAAAGTTTGACAGCTTAGAAAATGAAAGAAAATAAATAAAACTCGTAGAAAAAAGAAGATGAACTGTTTAGTGAATAGAACATAAACCCTAATTCAAATGAAATTGAGATGAGAAGAGGTAAAGAGAGAATGTAAACCCTAATTGAAATTCTTCGTAACCGAAACCTTCTTTGAAATCACAATGGGTTTACAAAACTTTAAGAGGGTCGAATGCTTCTTACACATGTGATATGTGAAGAAGAGAAGTAACGGCAACAGTGCTGGTTGTAGCATCTTTAGCAGTTGTTAAGGTTAGTGGATACATTGCTACCTTAAGTTCTTGAGGGCGAGGAACACACTTGTTGTGATGGTTTATGCCCATAAGTGGTGCATGTGATCATTTAACAATGGCTAATGATGGTGGATTTCTAACTTTCAATTTAACAAAGACAAATGTTTATAGAAAAAAATTTGAATTTTTAATGTACTAGGTACCTCTAGAAATTTATTGATTCCACTAGCTTACTTCAAGATTGAGTGGTTGTAGAAAAAAAGCTGGAGAGAGAGATTAAGGTTGTGATGGTTGACAATGTAGAGAGGGAAAGTAGATTGTAAAGCTTTTTGGTGAAATTAAATCCATTTTTTTTAACTCCATCGACTCTTGTATTCATAAAATTGCAATTTAAATTGATTTTGTTGCTTTAGATGAGTATAAATTGGGTCAGTCCATGTTGAGAATATAAAGTTTGTATTTTTTACTTGCGGTATTTTTTTTTTCATTTCCTTATTCTACCTAGATGTCTAAGTGGTAGCTGATGTGGCGATTGAAATGTTTGTTTCACCAATTATGATACATGTCTACCATTTATTTGTTGAAGAGTCCATGTCAATTAATGATGTTAAGGAGGATAGGCTAAGTACCAAACGTGACAAGTAAAAGTTTAATTGGGTGTTAAATTAATTAATTATAAGTTTAGGTAGTAAATTGAAAAAATTAGCAAAGTTGGGATACCAATTATGACATTAACTCAAATATATATATATATATATATTCATATAGTATCTTATGCAATATTATTCACTTTTATAACTTAAATAACTTATCTCTAGGGTTTTGTTACATTTTAGGCTCGATTTTAGAGGCTTTGATGAGTTTTACGTTATATTAAATAATTATACTTCTAAGGCTAAAATTAGGGTTTTATGATATTATTTTTAAAATTTAACTTCACTAAGTTACTTCTATTAACTTTTCTAACCTAATAGCCAAGTTTGAACTCAATCAAATAAATTTTCCTAAAGGCCTTAAATGTAGGTATGGTTGTCCTAAATATGATTTTAGGAGCTTACATTTCCATCCCCCTTAAAAAAATTTTTGTCCTCAAAACTTTTATTCTAACCATTACATATTGATAACCACTTATTTCCTAATGAAAAACTTATCATTAACTTGTCTCTTTGAAAAGTTTCGGGTAACAATTCTTCATTGTCATCTTTAGCTCCTAGGTTATTTATGCTCTTCAACTATTATCCCACTAAACCTTCACATATTCAATTTCATGATTTCTTAACTTTTGAATCTAGTTCTCCAAGATCTTAATTAGATTTTCTTTAACTGTATAATCTTCTTGTAAATCTATTAGTTTCTCTACAATTGCATTTGGGTCCTATACAAACTTTCGTAACATCGATACATGGAACACATCATGGTATCTAGCTAAACTTGGTGACAAAGCAATTCGATATGCTATATTTGCTACACTCTCCAAAATTTCAAAAGGTTTGATGTATGTATGACTTAGCTTTTCAATAGTACTGAAGCATTTAAATCTTTTAAATGGAGTTATCTTAACATATACATGATCCCCTACAGAAAATTCTACAAGTTTCCTTTTCAGATCTGCACAACTTTTATATCAATCTTGTGCCGCTGTCATCATTTGCCATATTATCTTCACTTTATCATTCATCTATTTGATCATATCAGGTCTTATCATCACATAATCATCATTTTTCCAATATAGTGGTGGTTAACATTTTATTCCATATAGAGTTTCATATGGTGCCATTTAGATCGTTGCTTGATAACCATTATTATAAGCAAACTCTACCAATGATAAATACTAATCCTAATTACCACCAAAGTACAAAATACAGCCTCTCAACACATCTGCAAGTATTTGAATAATTCTCTCCAACTATTCATCCGTTTAGGGATGATAAGCTGTATTGAATTGCAACTTAGTTCCTAAAGATTGATGTAAGCTCTTCTAGAATTTTGATACAAGTCAACTATCTCTATTTGACCAAATACTTATTGATATACCATACAATCTAATAATTTCCCTTATATACAATCATGCTAGCTTTTCCATCGAATCACCAATCCAGTAAGGTAAGAAATGAGCACATTTCGTCAACCTATCTACTATAACCCAGATTAAACTGTAACCTACTGTTGTCCTTAGGATTCTTATTACAAAATCCATAGTAATATGGTCCTACTTCCACTAAGGTATTTCTAACGGTTGTAGTAAACCACTAGGCCTATGATATTCCACCTTCAGTTGTTAACATGTGGTATACCTAGCTATGTATCGTGCTATATCCTTTTTCATTCCTTTCCACCAAAACAATGCTTTCAGAAAGTAGTACATCTTATTTCTGTCGGGATGCAATGTATAAGTAGTATTATGCGCTTTAACCATGATTTCATTCTTTAGCTTAGGGTCATTAAGCACATGAACTCTATTCTTATACTTTAACACACTTTCAATATCAATTTTGAAATCAAGTATATCAGCTACACTAAACTTTTCCTTAATCTCTTTCAATTTCTAATCCTCATCTTATTGGAGCTTAATTCTCTCCATGAAGGTTGGTTGTATTACTAAATTGCACATCAATCACACATTAATCTCATGCCATTTGGATTCAATCTCTAACTTCTTAAATTCTTTAATCAATTCATGTTGAGTAGTGAGTAATGAGGCAACTTGTTCATAGTTCTTGCAACTCAACGCATCTGCTACAACATTAGCCTTGTCAGAGCGATAGTTTATAGTCAAATCATAATCTTTGATTAATTTCAACCAACACCTTTGTCTTAAGTTCACTTCTTTTTAAGTAAAGAAATACTTTAAACTTTTATGATTTGCATATATTTCACAATGTTGTTAATATAGATAATGTCTTCAAATTTTTAAAGTAAACACTATAGGTGCTAACTCTAAAACATGTTTTAAATAATAATTCTCATGAAACCTCAATTGCCTTGATGCATATGTTACTACTTTTCCATCCTACATCAAAACGCAGCCTACTCCTTTCTTAGAAACATCACTATATACACAATAGGGTTTACTTGGGTCTAGCAAAATAAGTATTAGTGCTGAAATCAAATAATCCTTTAACCCTTGGAAACTTTGCTCACATTCGATACTCTAATCAAATTTAACGTCCTTTTGCATTAGCTGAGTTAAGGGTTTTGCTATCTTAGATAAATCTTTTATAAATCGCCTGTAACACCCGATCATTCTAAGAAAACGCCTCACTTCTAATATCGCAGTCGATTTTTTCTACTACTTAACCATTGCTTTGACTTTCTTAAGATCTACTGAAATTCCTTCAATTGGCACTATATGTCTTAAAAATGAGATTTTATTCAACCAAAAATCACATTTACTCAACTTAGAATATAGTTTATTATCTCTTAGTTTTTGCAAAGCCAAACATAAGTGATCAATATGATCCTTTTTGGTCTTTGAATAAATTCAAATATCGTTAATGAACATCACGACAAATTTATCTAAGTAAGGTTAATAAATCTAATTCATCAAATCTATAAATATAGTTAGTGCATTTGTAAAACCAAAAGGCATTACGAAGAACTCATAGTATCTATATTTGGTTTGAAAAGGCCATCTTTGGCACATCTTCCAATTTAATTTGTAACTAATGGTATCCATATCTTAACAATCTATGAAAATATAGTGGTAACATGCAGCTAATCAAATAAATCATCGATTCAAGGTAGTGGATATTTGTTCTTAATAGTTACCTTATTTATTTCTTGATAGTCAATACATAATCTCATGGTTCCATCTTTCTTTTTCACGAATAACACTAGCGCTCTCCAAAAAGACATACTAGGTCGTATAAATCCTTTATCCAATAACTCTTGAAGTTTCATTGGTGACACTTGATACGGAGCTTTTGACATTGGCTCAATTCCTGGCACTAACTCTATAGTAAAACCCAACTCCCGATATAGTGCTAAACCACACAAATCATCTAAAAAGATATTAAGAAATTCACATATTACATGTATTTCCAACACTTTTAAGGTCTCCTTCTTCCCTTCTATAGCAAATACCCAATATAACTACCACTCCTTAATGATCTCATTTACTTCTTCAGTTACTTCAATTACCGATAATCTTAAACTTCGCCAATCTTTCCCTAAAATATCACCTTACCCTCATCTAAGATTACATTCTTATTTTGACAATCCACTTTGGCTCTTTATTTAGATAACTAATCTGTTCCCGTGATAACATCATAATCCTTCAAAAGGTAAAACTATTAGTTTTATTTGGAATTCTTTTCCTCGAATTTGCAATTGTCCATTATCCACTACTTTTCGTGTTAACACTTGCTCCCCTATAGGTGTTCTCATTTTATAACTGGATTTAATTTTAATCATATTAATTCCATTTCCCAAGACAAACTCTTCACTACTAAATGAATGCGATGCTTTAGTATCAAACAATGCATAAGCAATGTGCGCATTTACTAGTAGGCTTCTTGAAATAATCGCTACTATTATAGTTATTCATCACTATATATTACATTTGAGTTACATATTTTCATGATTCTTAACATTTCTTATGTATATGATATTTGCATTCAACTTACGAATAAGTAATATTATTAGTAATTTTAAGTATCTATCACTAAGCCTTAGTCAGTTTCATCAATATCCATATCATCATCTAAGTCATCATGAAAATATTATTCCATCCATTCGTTGAAATCCTCGGTATCCTTTTCTATACTCTTGATTGCAAACACTCGAGTTGGTACAACGATCGTATCTACTATAGATTTCTTAATCCCTCATCTTACCTAACCATAGTATCTTAAGAAGTATCTCGATATTCTATACTTATAACACTTCACCATTTTCATCTTTGAACACTCTCTTAAAACATTATTTGGATTACCACATAGGAAACATTTTCCTTTCAATTGAGAACATTGCAAGGGGAAATGTTATATTCAATGCTTCCAGCATTTCACATTCCTTGCCTCATCATAGAAACTTTGTCTTACTTTAGTTAAAGTAGGGCTATAGGTCACAATTGCAAATTTCTTTCCCTTCTGGCTTGAGCTACTACTTGCACCTAAAGATGTCCTCTTAAAGAGATCTATAAATATTAACTCCCCTTGGTTTCTTACTCTACTCACTTTGCATAACTAGTTGATTATTCTCCAATTGACCCGCCTTGTCCACAATTTCATGATAAGTAGTGAATTCGTAATCCATTAACTTGAATCACATTGTTGAGTCAAACCTATTAAGAAAAATATCCTTCTTTAGCTCTTAAATATCCCTATGTGACTCAGGCACATATTGCAATAACTTATTAAATTTGTTACTGTATTGAGATACGCTCATAGTACCCCTTTCCATCAACTACTGAGTCATCTGATTTTGAACACTTATAGAAAAATATTCCTTCTTAAATGCTTCTCCAAATACCTACTACATAATGGGGCCAGTGATTGATTCTACTGTTGAGTCCTACCAAACTCAAGCTCCCATCATTAGCAACAAGGTACCATAAGAGGCTTTTTTTATTATCTAGAATTCTAAACACCTTAAAACTGCACTCGATCTGCGTTAACCAATCATTAACCAGGGCTTTCCCATTTCACCTTGAAAATACTAGTTTGCTTTCATAAACTTAAGAAGTTGACTTACCTCTTGAGGTCAAATCCCTCTAGGTTTAGCCTCTAGTAGCCTTGGGTTCACAACATTTCCACATGTGATCAGATGTTGAATTAAAGCTCCCTACTGTCGGATCATAGTATTCATATTGGCCAACATTTACCTAAATTGAGTTGGGTCCATCATGTTCAGAAGGGGGAATAGTACATCATTTTTAGGTCGTTCTAGTAGATTAGGAGGATTAAGAAGTGGTACCACTGCCTCAGGTCAATCATTTCCATTTCTATTTGCCTCTTCTACCATATTTATAGTTACAATAGCTAATTAACAACTCTACACTTACAATATATGTAGCAGAAGTTATTATAAGATCTAAGTAACTCGTATTCACATATAAATCGATTATTTCCTACATATGCAATACATAAAACAACAATAGATTTCTTAGCAAGAAATTCTATCCACATAAGACTTGTAATACTTCATCCATATGCATAGAGTAATAATACTCATACATCGCTTGTTATACATTTTATAATGTGATCAGATACACCTATACATCATGAGCTCATATAGACTTTACCTGTAATATCATATCATCATTTCACTTCATTCCCTGTAATCACTTTTCATGATTATATCTCATATAAACACTAAGAAATAAATATATGCTTCACTCTTCTATATTTACATTAACTTTACATTAGTACATTTGATAACTGGAACTTTACATCCAAATGATTACACAGACTTTACTTACAAACACAAGATTACAAATTTGATCACCTATTTGCATTACTTTTATTTACATTTAATTACATTGATACAAAAGTCCATTCACATCAATTACATTTTCAGTAGCCAAAATATCAAAAGTTACATTCAAAAAGTCAAAAGTACATCAAAAGTTACTAGGAGACCTAAACACATCATGATAACTAGGTCATGTGATATCAAAAGTCTTAAACAAAGTGGATCATGTTATGCCACTAACTACTAACTCCTTTAGTTATTCGAGCTTTTAGAAGCTACCACATCTTCCATAGGTAACCAATCATCCTCCTCATCCTCTTCAGAATCTGAACTTACTATAACTACTTTAGGAATGTTAGGTATTACGATTACTTCCTACACTTCACTTCCATTATACTCTGCTTTACCCTCTAGAACAACCTCTACTTTGGATTCCTCTTCTAGATCCTCTCTAGGATCCTCATCATTATCGAACCTTACATTTGGCTGAGCATTCTAAGGTAGATTCTTAAGTGGCATCACAAGGGGTTTGGGTTTGTAAGACTGTAATGGTATTTGTATACCCACATTCTCAATTATGGGAAATTTGGGAAACCAATCGATCACACAACGAAGACAATCTTTAGAAATATGTGGAGCACCTAAAAGTACAGGATCAAAGTTTGGAGGATAATTCTTACCCACTTTTACAATAGTATAAAATTATAACACAAAAATCATTATAGACAAAATTCCCTTATCTTGCAAATACTTCTTCTCAAAAGCAAACATTGCATTATACTCATTATATACAGGTCCCAACTCATTCATCATAAACTTCTAGTCATTCTTCATACTAAAAGACATCCCACTTTTATAATTATCAATAATCCCATTGATAGTATGGAACAACATCCATTTTGCCATATCCAGTAATAACTTTTTGTACTTGAATCCAATATTCAATAAGTGTTTCATTACCTTCCCATTCAAAATGGAACCATGCATATATGAGACCATTCCTAAAAATTTGAAAACAATCAAGTTAGAAGTTAGCTCATGTTATATCATACTTACCGTTATTACTTTGTAATTCTTTTACATATGTAGCTTATATATATAATCCTATAAGTCTAAGTTTTTTATGTCCTATTGTTAACCCTACTCTCAATGAGCCAAATGTCTAATTCATTTTAATTAGACGCTTTAAAGCTTAGTTCTTTTAGAATCATGCTCTGATATTAACTCAAAACTATCACGCTCTTAAAAAGAAAAGTCATAACAATCCCACCGTATAAACTAACTTGAAATGGAAGCTGACCCCACAACTACTATCGTAGATATAGTTTACATAAGGCGCACATAACTTAACCAGTTTGAAGCATCTAGTCTGACACTTATTATTAGTAGCTTTTCAAAATACCTGTAGTATAGCTTTTCAAAATACCTGTTCAAAATAACCTATTGTTCGATTTTCTATAATATAATAACACTTATAGCAATATTTCCATATAGAGAATTATAATCCCCATTAATAGTTTACAAAAGCTACATGTCTTGAAGTTTATTTACAATAAGATAGAAAATTAGTGGGCATCTTAAGGATTCCTAGTTAGTTTCCTCAGAACTAAAAGAAAAGTAAAAAGTCTAGATTCAGTAGGTCATCCTTTCCTTACTTTCCTAACTAATCGTACACTAACTTGCAGGTGGTTATATTTGGGCATCTTGAACTCTTACTCATCACCTACAAAAAAGTCTATAAGAATGTAAGCACAACTAGCTCAATAAGTAAGATGGAGATAGAAGAGTACCATGCAAACATAAACAAGGTTAAAAATTATAATGAAATGAAATGTAATCAACCATTTGCAGCATTGCACAATGTTATCAAATTCATTATGAGGTTAGAGAAATTACATCTGCTCTAACTTAGATTGAGGAGTTGACTCAAATTAGACTAAACTCAAGCTTGTATAATAAAGAACACCCTCTTCTCGATACCACCTTTAAACTATGGCCCTCACTCTTATCGCGACCTCTTCGCCTATCACTTAGTTAGACCAAAAATGGATAAATAATTATTTTAGCTATCTTCATAGAAGGGAGTCAATATTTGGTATGATACACTTAATCCTTTCCCTAATCAGTTGCTATGCATGTTCAATTACGTTAGCGATTAGATCACTATTAGTTTTATTTAACAGTGACCAAATAAGATCATACAATATGATATTATGAAATCATGTAGAACAGCACGCCAAAAAGTTTAACTCCTATCACCAAAATAGAGTACCAATCACATACATTGCATACGCATAGATAGCTACTTTACAACTACAAACAAAATCATTCTTAAGTCTTCAAATACTTTGATATAATATCTTAACAAGCAGTCAAGTCATGATCCTAACTTCTATATTGTTGCTTACTTTGGTAGATCTGTATTGCCATTGTTTTATTCACTTGGAAATCCTATATATACAAAACCTAGATTTGGCTTTTCTAAAATTTACGAATACGTTAAGGTTCTATCTAACACTTTATATTATCATTTAATTTGGTTGAAATACTATTTAGGTAGTTATTTTAACAAAGTTATATACATAACTATATATATAAGGTATATTATTCATAAATAGTTATTTTTATATGGGTACTTAATTAATATAGTTTTTACTATATAAGTCATTTAATATTAATGACCTACATAATTATCTTATTGCTTATAATATATCATTCCAACTATATTGAATGATATCTTTGATCGGTTAAATTATGTTTCTACCATGGAAAATTCATCAAAGTGCAATAATATAATATTCTAGAAATACTTATTTTATTATTTATAATTATCTAATTTTAGTAAATGTGGTATCATCGGGTTCATATGAACTTGATAACATGTAATGCGGTTTCTATTGTAGGAGATAACTTCTAAAGGATATTTTTAATTTCTAGTATACATATATGCCCATATAACAAGCACTATTATATTGCTTTCATAATGTTTGAATGGAATATATTTTATATAGTTTCTTAATATAGCTTGATAAAATATGTAATATTTAACACTATTATGTGTATATCATAGCCTAGGTCATATAATATTACAAAATATGATAGAAAACCAATCTAATCAAGTCTGACCAACAAAGATATGTATAGGGTTTGATAAAATATTTATCATATTTTAACCTAGTATTTCTAAAAACATGTCATGATTAGTAAATTAAGCCATTTTATTAGGAAAATTCATAATAAATAACTAGGATCATCAAATAATTCTAAGAAAATTTTTGTAGACCCAGAAAAATATAGAGAATTCAACCAACAACTTATTTCATGCAATCAAATTTATCGCCTATATATGTAAAATTATATTTTTGCCCCTAAATTACGATTAATTAAGCAACTAATATCATTTTTATATAAAATTAATTCCATCATGTCATGACATCATTACAAGTTTTTAGAATTAATTAAATATCAATTTTATCAATTATTTCTATAAAATCAATGTATTTCAAAAAAATGCCCATTTTAGCCATTTTTAGAGTAAAAAATACAATAAATATTAAACATATATGAAATTAACATCAGGCTACATAACATTAAACTAGATGTAATAAGGATAAAAAAAAATTGAGCTCAAAACAACATCATTTAATATATTTATTTTCAATTTGAAAATTCGGATAAATAAAGTATTTTTTAAGGAAGTATATATAATAATCATAATTTAAAAAAAATAAAAATACACCATGAAATCATCTTAAAAATGACTTAAGAATACTTTTTTTTTTAGAATTTTCCTAATTAATTTAGCATTTTTAGAAATTACATGAAAAATAGGCTAAAAAATTGACTTGCTTATTCATTGGAGCTCCGGCTATCGTTAGCCAATAGGGATGTGTTGGCCAACTTAGGTACCGGTGGCTCTATGAGGGGGTGGTGGGATTTCATAGTAGGTCACTAGTTGGTTAGGGAACTAGCCTTAATCCATCCTTACCTTATTTTTTCTTTTTTTTTTTCTTACCTTTTCTAAATTTTTTCTAAAATTTTCTTGTGTTTTCTAGGGTTCCAAATGGTACAAAATAAACTCATAAGGTCTTATTTATACAAATTTGGGGTTTTCCAAATTTTCCTTTTAGAATAGATAGTTTATCTAATATTTTCTTTGCTTTTTCATCACAAATTCCTAAGGTGGAGGTATCCTTTGATTTTAATCTAAGCTTTTGATTCAATAATTTGATTGCTAGGAGGCTACAACAGCTGTTTCTAAATTTTCCCAAGTAATTTTGATAAGTTTTGTTGATTTCTTGGCAAAATACTAGTATTTTACTTATATTATATTAATATTTGGTAATTTTGCTACTATACGTATATATATCCTATATACTTGGTACGTGTAATGAGTAATCACACTCATATAATTATGGTTTACTTATGTTATTTATTTTTAGGATACATTTTCTCTTTAATTTTTCAAACTTATAGCTTATTTTATATATTTATAGATATTTAGATTAATTTACGAGTATATTTATTATATATTCTGGAGGTATTCACAAATATATATATTTATATAGTATCTTGTGCAATATTATTAACTTTTATGGTTTAAATAACTTATCTTTAAGGTCTTATTACATTTTAGGATTGGTTTTAAACGTTTTGATAAGTTTTACTCTATATTGAATAATTACACTTTTAAGACTAAAATTAATGTTTTATGATATTATTTTTAAAATTTAATTTCATTAGGTCAATTTTACTAACTTTTCTAACTTAATTGTCAAGTTTAGACTTAATTGAATAAATTTTTCTTAAGGCTCTAAATCAAGATACATTTGCCATAAATACGATTTTAGGAACTCACAATACCAATCACCATCACAAAGCAAGGCTTGAATAGTTTCAAGAATTAATATGGTGTGATGAGTATTAATGACTCTACTATTAACACTAAAAGTAGATTTTGAAGCTAACTACAATGATAAGAATAACTAATGTATCATGAGCTATCTTAAAAAGAATGCAATACTTCGTTTGTTTTGTCTTTCACCAATTTAAAGTGTCAAAATCTTTTTTATTGGATTTGCAAATATGATACTCATCTTGAAAGTAAATATCTATATCAAATTTATCTTGAGGTATAGTTTAAACATTTTACACCAACTTTGTGTATCCATCGCATCCTTATTGATTTTTCATCATAGTGAAAAATTGTGCTAAAATTTAGTTAAGTTTTTTTTCTTTAAGCTTCTCATTATTAAATTTGTTATCCAATTCGTATTCTCTCATATACTCTCCATATGTTTATACTCTACAAATCTTTTACTTTGCTTGGAAATAAAAATTCTAAGAGATCTTATCTGGCTTTTTTTATCCAAGACACATTAGCAAATGACATCAATATTGTATTCACTTAAATACTTGTCAAATTTGCCTTTTATCTTTTTAATCATCACTAAAATTAATACCATTTTATCCAAAACCAACCTCACATGATACACTTCAAGCAGAAATAAGTTAGATGTTGAATAATCAGTATTGGATATGACATTCGTAGTACACTAAATACTTGTAAGGTCTTACGTACCTTTTTGACCTTTTCCCAATCTTTTGCACCTAAAAGGGACCTATAATGAGGTTTCCACTCTTTGCACCGCAAGAATACTTTTTTGAATTTCAATACAAATGATGACATCTCATTAGTGGAGTTCCAACGTGACTTGTAATGGAAAATCAATTTCCCATAAAGCAATTGCAATTACTGCAGTCTTATAAATGACTCTAAGTGTTGCCTTTGATCGATTGAAGTGGTACGCACTTTAATGTACATCCTCAATTATATCTCTATTCTCTAAGAGGCTGTCTTAAACTATAAAGTTTAAAATATAAGCATATGCATGAAATAATTTCCCTCCATATAACAACCTCCTATTTTTAGAATCTGTATTCTTCAATGATCTTATTACATTTTCATTGGGTGAAGAATCATTAGCAGGTTCCCCCTTTTTGGCTAAATATTGTTATTAGAAATTAAATAAAGCCTTTTTTTTTTCAGTTCCTACTCTTATAAACATTTATAAATTATGTCGGTGATTTCAATTCTATTGTGAGGAGGATGGATACGAACAAAAATTAAGAACCTATTTTTGCAACTTCTAATACCATAAACTTAATATTTTGACTTTTTAACTTCCACAAATTAGTGATTCAACTAAATTTGCTCACATTATTGACCAATAAATTTAATTTTTTTTTCATTAATTCATAACATAACATTGAAAGCAATCCATTTTCAAGAGGAATTTCTAGAAATCTTTTACCATTTAGATATCCCTCATCTTTGTATCATATTAAATAGTTCCTTCTCAGCAATCAACAATGGATGCTCATACGTCAACACCGAATAAGCAATTTGCTTTCTCATCTACTTCATATGAAATTTTACATTTTGCATTTGTAGGTTGCATTTGTGTTGTTTAATTAGCATTAGAAGGAAGAAATTTAAATTTTGTTTTTGATAAATTTTTCTCTTCAAACATTAATTTAGGTGGTGTTTAAAATGTGAAGTGATCTTATTCTCAACAATACAAAGTTTATGGTTATAAATATGTTCATTGTACTTTTTTCATACTATCACTAGGGACATTACTAAAGCAGGTTTGGAATAGGTTTTGCAAAACCTAAATCCAAACCTAACTTGTTGTCTTATAAGATTTTTTATAACTCTATAGGGTATCCTATAACGTCTTTATCTTATGTTCAAAACTCGCTCCTATAAGGTTTTTATTCTATTTCCAAAACCTACTACTATAAGGTTTTTATGCATGGGTTTAGAACAACATATAACATTAATTTTTTTATTATTGAGAGTAAAATTAGCATCATTTTAAGATGGCCCATTATTTGCTGTAATCTTGCTAATAGAACCATTCAACAGTGAAAGTGGATTTGGAGTGTAAATGTTTTTTTTTTTTTTTAAAGAAGGTATACTAGCTCTAATCGAAAGTTAAAGCACACGACAAATGTATAACTAGTAATTACTTTTTATTTCAATAAGATTTCTACAATAAATTTAAATCTTCTTGTCCATTTGAACGGACATCCAACGGAAAAATATACCTAAGTAGGACAAGACTCAACTCTGATAAAGAGAGGTATCAAGTACTGAATATAGTATATTTATATAATTTTGTTTCTCCAATATAAGAAATATTGCAATAAAAATTTGACTTAAGAAGAAATAAGATATATGTTGCTAAAGCAGCGTATATCTGTATACAAAGGATTTCAATTTTCTATACATTATATATGTTATAATATTTTTATTTTCTAGCATAAGTATAGAAGGGTAGACTGCAAAAGCAAAGTAATAATATAAACAAAACTAGAGGAGGAAAAGTTTACTGCAAAGGCTTTAAATTTACAATTATATATACTATTACTAGGGGTGTAAATTTCACAATCCATTACATACTTGTTTCTCTCATCTTTATACGTCTTAGAGATTGCTTGTGTCAATCTATGTCTTGAACTAGTTTTAATTACGTAAATCAAAACTCTTATTATCTACTCTGATTCATAATATCTAAATAGAAATGATTTACTAAAACTAGATTGCCTCTACTTTATTATTTAAAAAAAAAAAATATTGAATTCGTTAGATTGCTTTGCATAGAAGAAACAAATAGAAAATCAGAAAAAAAGAAAAGAAAAGAAAAGAGGATAGCATGTTAACATGTATTATAACTTGCAAGACAGGAATGTGAAAATCAGATTTTAAAACAACAAATCTCTCAAGTACTACAACTTTTGAAGAATTTGTAAAGATTAAAGACTCTTATTTAGTACCCAAATGAATTTTATTCTTTTTCCTTTTTCTAGGATACTTTAACAAATTTTCTATGACTCTCCTAAATCATATGTTCGGCTTTTTGTTGCAAAATGGCGAGAGAAAACCTTAATCCTTTAGAGAACTTACATGCTTACATCTAACCTAATATATCAAAGGTGTCGTAATGTACCCATTCCAATCGGTTTAACAATAAACAAATATATATAAAACTGTTCTCTCCAACTTAGCCATATAAAATATTTATGAAGAGATCTGATTATTTCCAAAAATTTGTATGTACATTACTAAAAGTTCTAAGAAAGTGAAAGGAGTTGCCTTGTTTGTAAATGAAGAAACAAAATCTAACAATTAATGGTTAAAGAAAAAAAAAAGAAAGTTTGAAAGTTAAAAATATAACCAAATGCTTCATTTCATATCACCTAAAAAAACAACCAAAGAAAAAAAAATAAGTTAAAAAAAAACTCATTAAATATTTGCAAATAATTAAATAAAGAATAAAAATAAAAAGGAAAGAAAGTACGAGTAATTGCACGTTTAATCCACTAGGGAGACATATGATGAACATAGGAATTGAGAGAGAGAGAGAATTGATCAACGAAGGTAGTTTTGATTTTTCGAACTTAATGGAGGACGAGATGAAACTGATGGAGTTTAGCGTTTATATGGTTTTTATTTATTATGTAGTTAAACCAAAAGTAATGATAGGCATTTTATTTTGTTAGATGCTAACTTATATTTAAAACAAAAAAAATATATATATATATTTTTGGTTTTAAAATTGAACTAGGCTCCATAGGATCACAAACTCACATGTTTAGTATTTCAAAACTTAAGATTGACTCAATAACTATTCCATATATGGAATTTGAGCTTAACTTGATCGTTATTTAATGAGATCCAAGTAAAATTTGAGTCAAACTTAAACATTTTGAGAATCGGCTTGATTTATTTATACCCTGGTTAAGGATATATTTTCTTTCAACATTATTATTGCCAATACTTTCACTAGCTTCTCAACTTTGTTGTTATCACAATTGTCACTACTGCAACTACTCCCATATGTGTTTCAGACAATTTATTTCTAAATACAAGCTTTCTAACTTGACTCTACTATGTATTAATTTTTATAGAAACTTTGTTTTAAGTGGTTAGAAGCCTGTAGTCTTATTGTTTTAGTTCTTTAGGGTATAAGGAAGAGGGATATAAGAAGATATTTGATTATTACTAGTTTTTAAAGTTCATATATATTTTGTCAGCCACTTTGTTTCAAGAAATTTTGTTTGTTGATTGGGCTCAATACTATTATGAATGTAGGGATTCATCTTAAGGGGCACCGTTGATTTCCTATGATGGCTGATGGTGTTCTTCTCATCATGTTGTCATTTGTCTCATTACTATGCTATAGTTTTGCAACTTTTTGCTTTTTTCTACTGCATTTACAGCATCGTTTCCGTTGTTCTATTTTAAACTTTTACATTATATTGTCTTTTGGTTCCAATATATATGTAATGTTGGCTTTGAAGATTAACGTATTAGTTGCTTACTTGATACTAAGAAGTTTATAATCTACTGACTCTGTAAAATGTAACTTATCCAAGCTGTATTACTTGTTGAGCTGAATGAAATTTGACTATAGTATTCAGTAGGGGAAAAAAAATTATAATATTGTGTTTTGGATTTTTTTAAACGTAATATAATATAATTTCATCCCTTCTGTGTTATAGAAGTATCTTGGATTTTGAATATTATGTAATGTTTTTCGTTTCTTTTGTTAGTTTTCTCGATTAGTTGTGCATTTTTGTATTATTTTCATCTTTTAGATAAAATACAAAAAAAAAAAAAAACACTTCTTATTGGATTTATTATTTTAAATAAAATAAATTAAAATTAAGGTATTTTAGTTGAGCCTACGATCAAATCAAGCTCGAAATTGAACTTAGAGCCCTAGATTAATTAGGGAAAATTTATAAAAAGGTCTAAACTTAATCAAACTAGTCGAATCGAGCCCAAGCTTACCAAATACAACTTCTAGTTAAGCTCAAGTTTAAAATTTAAAACTCAATCTCAATTTGAGTTCGAACTTTCAAGTTTTTAAATCAAGCCTGAGCTTAAGCTTTATACTATACGAATTTGTTTCATTATTTATCAAGTTATTGCATGTTGTTTCATTAAAATTACTGTAACATCATATATCGAATTTGTTGCTTGACTTTTTTTTAATTGTCTCTATTATCTCTCAAATTATCATAGTTGCATCATCGACATCACTCTTTAAAATCATTAAACTTTAATTCGTGAATTGTGTGCCTTTATGTGATTCAAATAAACGTGATATTATGTAAACATCGAAAGGTTCTACTTGTCAAAAGTTTATCTCAAAGGTTTAATGTTATGAAGTTGTAACAGGAAAATTTATAGATTCTATAAAATATCCTAAAATCGTAGGTTCTATAAAGTATAGATTTCAGGACAATTCTAATGTATTATAAGGTAAGTTCTGCTTCCTAAATTTTGGAACTAATACCTAAAGGTAGGGTACAGATAAGGCCTTACATTTTCTCTGCCTCTTCCACTCACTCTTAGTTAAATCATAATATAGTTTTTTTTTTATTTTTGCCATCAAAATACTTCATTCATTAATTACCCAACATCAAGGTGATTACAAGCATAGGAACTAGAAGAACAAAGCCAATAACTATCAACTTTAAGTAACTTTTAGAAAGAGAATGGGGTAGGAATCTACCAATCCAAGAGGCACATTCTTCTCCTCATATGGGAAGCTAGTGAATTTGCTATATTGTTAGCATTTCTCTTAATAAACTAAAACAAAAAAATTGACTACTAAGAGCTTTAAGACCATTGAGACTTTCTAAGAAATATGGATAAAAAGCTTAATGAAGTCTCTCATGCTTTTTTATTCATGCTAGATAAAGTGACTAATAGTCAGTTTCTAGAACAATTTTAGCCTAACCTAAATCCCTCACTAACTGAACTCCAAGCTCAAAGGTTTGGCACTTTGCTGCTTCAAGAGAAGGCACCACAGAAGTGCTTGACAAACTAGATATAGCCAAACCTTTATGATCATAGGCTACCACTGAAAGGCTTGAAACTAGTATTGAGCCTACCCAAGATGCATTAAGGTTTAGTTTGACTATTCCAATAAGAGGAGCCAACCACCTGTTCAAATTTGAATTAATGGATGCCAACTACCTTTGTATGTTAGATTCTTTATTTAAAATGACCAGCTATCCCACTACTTTACTCTACAAGGACTTTTGATTTGTCTCCACTCTATCCACCAAATGTACGCCTACCCTTATGTCTTCCTGCCTTATCACAATTGGATCCTTTCTAAGCTTGCTTTTTCTTGAGCTTTCCACAACCTTTGAAACCCTTTTACTTAAAAATGGATTTGAGTTACTCCCTTCTACTAACTTAATCTCGCCAATGTCTTCTATGCTATTATCACGTGAATCCTTTTACAAACCAATTCTTATTTCGCCCATTAATTGAGAGGCTTTCACAACCGTCTGTGAACCGGATATTGCCTTATGCTCATATAAAACCTCAAATCTCTCATACCATATGCACCAACCAACCATCACAACCATAGCTTCCACCCAATCCTTCTCTAATCTCAAAACCTTTAATGCCTTAAAACATTCCTCCCACTAAGTGATCGGACTTGTGACCTCTTCCTTCACAACCTTTATTAAATAATAATATAGTTGATTTCATGACTTTGATATAAAACTTATGGTGATTTTAGAAACGCATGATGAATCATGAAATATGGCAACATTTTGGAGAAAGTGAAAATTAGAATTGTTTAATTATTGGAGTTGACGTTTATTTTGATGATTTTGGAACCAATAAGGGTTGAAGAAGACATTTTAGGGTTAGCAATCCACCTTAAGGTACCTTCGATCGAGCTTCTGTAAAAAAAAAAAATGAAAAAGAAAAAGTAGGAATAATTACCCATGAGTTGAGAAACGATAGACTGCAATACAAGATTGGGCACTTAGGATGATGCAAACCGAAACGGGAAAGCAATCAACCACGGTTAATACAAGATTTGGTTGGCCAATTTGTACCCATAGTCAATCAATTTGTAAATCTTATATAGTTTAATATTTGTGTAAATAAATTAATAAATTCTTCAACAATAAATTGGAAAATTACTTACGATATCTCTGATTAAGCTTCAATTTAAGCAAATAAAAATCCAAACATTGGGCTTGATTAACATTTCTCACTCCACTAGTAATTAAATTTTCTTTCAACAAAAAGAAAAGTAGCTGTTTCATCCTCTCCCTGTTAACTATGATTTCGTTGGAGCCATGATTTGGCCAAGAACACGCGTAAGATAATAAAAATAATTGGTATGACCCTATCCGGTACGAACTTTTAGGGCATCGCATGGTGTGGCAGTACAGAAGCTGTTAAGATAGGATCATAGGATGACAACGGTCTAGGTAGCGTTGATAATGCATGTCCCCTAAATGGAAAATCCGTTCCAATATCATGTGACTCGTAAGGAAGAATAGGCATCATGTACAAAATTATCAGATTAAATTATGTCACTGTCACCTATCCTAATCGTTGTTTGTCATGGGATAAGATTGTTATTGTGCATATATACATCACTCATTTCCAGCTCATATATGCTGCATTTCTTCTTATCTAATGTAGAATAAATGATAGTTTCTCATTGGAAGTGCTCATATTACTTTCGTAACTATTTATAACAAGGAAATGGGCTATGGGCATACTATTTATTATGGTTGGTTATTCTCTTTCATTATCTTTAATGATATTAGGTTGGTAGTTATTTATGCGATATTAAAAATGATACGATATGATATAAATATGATACGATATGGTTATGAGTACGATTATAAAAAAAAAATATTATACATAATAAAAAAATATAATTATGTCATGAATAAATATAATTATAAATTAATTATTTGTGATCTCTGTTCCATTTTAATTTTTAGTGTTCACACAAATTTGACATGAATTAGGAACACCGACGTAAATACCAACCGCAAACATCAATTGCAAACCTTATATGATAATCTGTTGGCGGGCCAAAGTCTAATTTTGATGTCACACGTTTCAAAAATTAAATTTATGTTGATAATTTTTTTCAGTTGTCCTTTAAATTATAAGTATATCATTATTTTACAAGTAATTGAAGGTTATTTCAGTAGAATAGTAAGTTTCTTCCCAGAAAGCAAGTTGCAAAAAGATTTATAATTATTAACATAGTTTTATATTTTTAATATATATGGGTGTGTATCCATTTAGTTGTTATAAATTGAAGTATTTTAACAGACATATTTCTTAAAAAAAAAAAAAAGAAGATATATAGGAAGATGAAAAGTTATACACACTTTGGTTTCTTAATAAATTCTTCTGAGGTACCTATGAAAATTTTTTTTATTAAAATGAGACGAAATAAGCAAAGAAGTTCGGAAAGTATAAGTATATCGTTTGTTATACATTTAAAGTATAAGAAATATATTGATCATATGTTGAATCGGCAACTTGTAAAAAATCTGAAGAAACTCAAAAGAGAGAAAAGAAGTGAGAGCCAAATAGCAAATATATATATATATACACACACATATATATCTATTGTTTCACATTATACACCGAAATTATTCTCAATTGGAAAAATGATGCACATCACACAAGCATGAGCAGGCTAAAAAACCAAAATTTTCTGTGTAAATCGTTCCATCAAATTTTTGTATGTGATCTCACGATAGCATGGAATAGACCAGAAAATGTTACATCTCTTCATTTCCAAATCAACATTTTCTGTATTTGAAAATTGTCTTCAAGCTTAGAGGTGGGTATGGATCAATTTGGTTTGGCTTTTCTCCGAACCAAACTACAAAAATATGGTTCAATTTTTCATAACTTTAAATCAAATCATACAATTCGAATTATGAATTTTCTTAAACCATAAAATTTCGATAGATTATACCATATCTTTTAGTTTATAGATTAAACCATATCTTTTAGTTTAAAAAACTATATTTGCAAAACATATAATTCCATGTAAAAAGTATTGAATTGATTTAAAAATAATAAGTATTATCATAGTATAGATTGATAAAATTAATAACCATGTGTCTAAATTTTTTTAAATATTTATTAATAACTACTTTTATTTATAAAAGTAATATATAGTCCAAACTTTAAGTCAAACTATATATATAATTTGTACATTACTTTAATTAAAAGTTTAATATATATACCTTTCAATAAAAGTAAATAAAAAATTCTTTTAAGTTTAATATACTGTTTATTTAAAGTAAATTATTACTATTTTTTGTATAAAATGATTTAGTTTGATTTTATGACCTTTCAAATCAATCATAAATTTTCAGTTTGATTCGGATTGAAAATTGTCTAAACCAAATTGTAAAAAAAATCATATTGTCAATTTTAATTTGGTTCGGTTTATGAATTAGTTCAGTTTCATCAGTTTTTTTTTTTTTTTTTTTGCCTATTGAAGATCATCCTTTTTTCTCTAACACAAGCCTTAAAAACAAACAAACAAACAAACAATTTTGAGTGTTTTTTTGGGCTTTCCATTAACAAATGCGAGTACTAAAACTTAAAGGAAACAGATAACTGTAACGAAAAAGGGTTTACCGAAATCTATTGCAAAACAGCTGTCCCATCTTTTTGAACAATCGTTTACTTTATTGCCCAGAAAAAAGTAAAAAATTGTTTAAGCTGCTTGTCTTGAATCGAAATAATGATTGGCCATCTGACCCTTGTTACAACCTTTCAGCTCAAATGCTCGGTCCACCTAACATTACTCAAAACAATAGAAGATAAACTAAGGGATTGACATCCTTACTCAGTAGCGAGGATGCACACCAAGAAATTTAGGAAGATAATTACAAGTTACTACAAATTCATATTACAAGTATGGCAAAAGGCCACTACATACTTCTGAGTTCTCAAGAAGGGTATTTAGAAGCTAATTGATGCCAAGATGAATAATAATATCAAAAGTCTATAACCATGGACCAACCAATCCTGTGAATCAGAGAGTAGAATGTACATTGGCAGTTCGTACATGCCGAAGAATGTAGCTAGTAGTGCCAAACCAATCTTGAGCATCCCTGATGTTGTCCTATTGGCAAGGAAAAACAGCACAGGCCAGTTACATTTCCACCATTTTGACAGGTCATCCTACTAGAAATACGATTGATGGTAAGCAATTATGAAAGGTAATTTTTCATACTCTTCATTGCATTCTCAATGTTTGGGTTCACTGAACACTCATGCCTTGCTCGCTTAGGAAATGACTAGTTCATTCCCTTCCTATTCCTTATAGAATGCCTATTACCCCCACTTGCATTTTAATGTAATAACGATTTCATGAGGAATTCAAAAATGGAAAATACAGAGTAGAAACTAAGTAAAAAAAGGAACAATGATTCTAGATTTGTCAAACAGAAAGGAAACCATTTATATTAGTAAGAATGGTCAGATAGAGCGAATTTATCTCATCATGATCTCAACATGTCGCAAATCTCATTTGATTATGGCATGAAGATGATGCAATGCCAGAAGATTGACACCGTATGACAATCATTGAAAATGAGAAGGACTTCAAAAGAAGACCAACAAACACCGCTAGGCAGACTGGTGTGACCTGGTAGTTTCATAGCTTTGTCCGAGAAGTATGAGAGAATTTATTTATTTGCTTCAGCATGAAAAAGATCCAGTTATAACCCACTATGATTCTATGATTTTGTTTTCTGGCATTGAATCCTTCTGACCTAAACGGGAGGGAAAATAGCAAGGAGCCTGTCAACTACAAGAACTTAATTACAAAATCTTCACATGATGCTGTTGTTGCTTCAGTAGCAAGACTAATTGGTGCTCCACCTACATTGACTGTTTTTCCACATGCAAAGGCCACTGAAGTCCTCTCCATATTGAAAGCATTTTCCAGAGATTTTGCTACAGCTGAAGTTTTAGCTTTTGCAAAACATAAATCAAAACTTTTCAAGCCACCAACATCTTTTCCTTCTTGGAATTTCCTTGTCGAACACTGTGTGTCATCAGAAGCTGAGAAACTCGCAGACCTCTTCTTGCCAGATGTTCTCCTTCTTATAATGGATGGAATATTTTTATAAGTCATTGCTGAACTCCTCAAAAAGGATTTTGGACTTACATTGTTAAGACCAATGTTTTGCAAATTGAACGGGGTGGACATGAAACAAGGACTCTCAGATGTATTATGTGGACTATCCATATGTGAGTATACACTTTTCTTTTCAGAAACGATTGTTCCTCTTTCTTGCCTTGGATCAACATGAAAACCACCTGGGATCCTCTCGTCTGAATGTACAGACATACCACCAAGGACTTTAATTTTCTGTGGAGTTTTTATGTGGAAAAGTCCTGCTTCCAAAGTTTTCTCCATGTGATCAGAGTATTTAAGGACTACATCTGGCACACATGATCCATCATTGTCTTTCAGTGCAGTATTCACATTCAAACTACAATATTCAAGATCAACTTCAGACTTGTCCATTATATAGCCAATATTCCCTGCATTGATTTTCTTCTTTATGGAGTAGTTCCAGCGATTCTTGATTGCATTCTCAGTCCTAATCATATCAAACAAACAACTTTACAATATATTTAAATAAATCTAATTTTATGTGAAAATTCTTTCTCAACTAGGAAAAGTTTAGTAGATGATCAAGTTGGAGGAGGCTCTAAGCTACAGTTAGTCAAACAACAAAACGTGCTGGATGGAGTACGGTAGCTGTGCAGCACAATAGCATGTCCTCTTGACTGAAGTTGTTTAAGAAGGTTTTGATCAAAAAACAGCCAAATTTTCAGCTAAATTGTCTTATAGTATTTTCCTCTTTCTTAAGCTGCAGTAAAGTAAGATACAAGTGAATAACATGCAGAAGTTGCTCGTCCATCAGATTGAACAACAACTAATAAAAATCATGAAAGAGAATCAGAAAGGAAAAAAATTAATGCACCAGAAATTCAAATTTTGCAAGAAGAGCACGTGCCATTACAAATTATACGCATGTGCTACAATTTCAATCTTTTCCAACATACCTTCCAGGGAGAAACCTAGCTATTTCTGCCCACTTGTTACCATATGATTGATGCTGGCAAGCAAGAATGTTATCTTCTTCTTGAGTCCAAGTGCCAATCTTTATTTTGGGGTCTAAATGATTATTCCACCTGTAAACAATAGTCAGATATTGCAAAAAGCTGAAAAAAATCCAGAGTCACAGATATATGTCCACTTGCTTGTATTAGTCTCAATTCACAAGTATTCTTAGGCCGTAATCCAATTGGAGGACAGAACATGCTACTTGATTAAATACCATTAGATGCAACCATGGTGGGACAGCCTCAGATAGGTGATTATTATAGATGTTTCCTTGCAGCAGCCTAAAAGAGTCGCATAAGCTATTTTTTCTTATGTTTTGATGAAGAATTATAAATACTAAAAGCTATTACAAGAAGCAAAATGTCAGATGATCTACTCAAATTCCTTGCATGCAAAAGTTCAGGAATTGCAATTAAAGGATTTTACATAATGAGAGATGGTTGCCAAATTCCATGGATGTGTATTTAGCACATAAAAGCGCATAGTCAAGGACAAAGATGTCTGAGGATTTGTTTTGCAAAGATCCATGAGATGGCTCTTTGTATGAGACCAAAAGGAAAGTGGACCAAACAAAAAGTCAGTAGAAATTGTTCCATAGACTAGACAAGCTTCCTTAACTACAACAATGCTGTAGTATCTTCAAGAGTAGAGTAGCTTCTTTCCTACTTGCATTTTCCAGGATCAGCCACCTTGAAAAATCAATATACATATGGAGAGGAAGAAATAGAAATAAAACCGTGCAACGCAAGTACATTGACTCATAAGGAAACAAGAACAATCAATAGCATGTTTTAGTATTACTTTCCAAGTATAATGGTTGCATACCTTTCTCGACACTGTTTGCCTAGGCGTCCTGGTAGATATTTTACAATGACAGACCATTTCTTACATCCATATATCTTGACTAATTCGGTTAATATCTCATCTTCCTGAGATCAAAGGGTGTAGATATCATGTTTCACATCATGTTATTGCAAAAACAAGAATGCACAAAGCACAAGATAAGCACCTTCTCTGTCCAAGATCCTTTGACAACTTCAGGATTCAGGACCTTTTGCCAGCGATGCAGGCACTGAGTATCAGTTCGTCCAGGGACATGGTCAGCTGCAAACACAGCCAGTTATTATCCTGCAATTCACATTACAAGGATACATAAACTATGGCTCATTACATTAGTGTCCAGACTTGTCTCTCTACTGGAAGCCTCCTCTCTTTTCATTTGCATATTTTGGTTGGTTTAATGAGAAAAAAAAATCCAATGTTAGCATGATGGTTGGCAAAAATATTGTCAAGTGGAGATTGCTTTAGCATCAACATTCTGATGTTCTTGATTTGAAAATGGATGCAACGAAAGCAATGACTAAGTTTGTTCTATCTTTCTTTCATAGAGTCTAAGCATTCAAGTGAATGTTATAATATTAACACAGATGAAAGCAGACCAGAAAAAATCAAGCTAACCTATTCTCTTCCAGTTCTTGCCTCCATACTGTGCAACTGCTGCAATTAAGAGATTGTCCTGTCCAATTTAATAGTGTGATATTAGAAGGCCGAGAAACTTAAAGTAACAATGAATCTAGCAATAAATCCAAATCAGGAAGTCCGGACTTTGTGGCTGACCTCCTCACAGGACCAGCCTGCTCTTGCTGATCGCTTCGTGGGACCATTCATTCTCCTAAAGCACACAGTTTTCATAGATTAAAATCTAATCAAAAGCAAACTCTCCTAAGCAATTCCTCAATTCTGCTCACCAATCATTAGAGCAGTGAAATGCCCTAACAGTTGATTGTAGCTACTGCCTAAATATAAAGTACCATGATGATGTTGATACCTACATTCACACCCCTTGATTCTCTCCAGGGCACTGGTCTTCCCGGATGCTAGTTTTTTGAATCAAAAACTGATAGATTGCCCTATTAATTTGGCCAACAAAATTATTGAATAGAAACTTAACCTCAGGAACCGAAATTATAACTAGTGCATCCAATTTTTTAAAGTTCCAAATTCAGGGAAACTCGAAAAGATAAACAATATGCAGAACAAACTGATGAAGAATACAAGTGACAGACCACTCTCAATTCGTTAATAAGCAGCAAATCACTTCGCATCTTCAATGGAATTCAACAGAGGCATGTAATGGAAACCTTAGCAAGTATCATTTTCATGGTGCCCTTCAGCTCATATCCATAACCAAAAATCAACTCAAAAGCATATTATGCAACCTCATTTTATGTCCTATGCAAATCCGTTTCCGATCAATTCACACATTGCTGCTTCTAATGATTTACTTCAAAATTTTGAGACACAATAAGGGAATTCACATCACTCAAAAAATTCACTTTTCCTTCTAATCCTAGCAGAACATCCTCAAAATGATAACTTTACATCAATTAACCAGTACACCTGATACAACAGGAATCATAAGAAAAAGGGTGCATCATGCACGTAGCCAAGCACATAAAGATCCGGACTTTCGCTCGGTCTAGTATGAAACCTGACCTTCATCATATACCAAAACCACACCATGTTTGTTCACATGAAACTAAAGCACTTTCAGTAAATGGATAAATAATCCTCAAAAGGGAAAAGAAAATCAACAACAATGGAATGTAAGGTGACAAGAGACAATACACTTACAGAGTAGCAAAGGATCAGTTCTGTTCAATTTCTGTCAACTTATTCTAAATGTACATGCATTAATGCATGTATATATGTATATATATATATATGTGTGTGTGTGTGTGTGTGTGTGTGTGGAGAAGAGAAAGATTGCAGAAGACGGTTTTAATATTAAAGCTTCTCGAGAAAGATTAGCTAGTTAGCTTGTGCTAGAAGCCGAGTACTTACGAGCTACTATTATGAATACATGACAAGTTATCATGGCCCAATAAGGGCCCATTATGTTTTCCTGGCCCTCCGCCCAATTCTCATTCAACTCAAGATTTGAAAGAATGGAAATAAGCCTAAAGAAGCTGAGTCGACTAAATTTTTCAAGGTTGAGGTTCACTTTCGTTAAAATTAGCGAGCTGGAATCGAGTTTTATAAAACTTATAAATTGGGAATTGAGTTTGGCTCGTTTATCTAAATAGGTTTTATATTGAGTTTAAATTCGATTTATTTATTTATTAAGTTTAAGTAAAATTAAACTTAAAATGAGTCGAATTTGGATTTATTCATGAATTTAAGTGTATAAAATAAAAAAATATATAAATAAATGAATTAATGAATAGTGATTAAGAATTAAAATATATATTACATATTATCTTATAATATATTATCATATGATATAATATTAGCTTTTAGATTTTAATAATATATATATATATATATATATATAACTTGTGAATTTACTCGTGAAATTGAAGTAATAGGTGATTCATGATGAATAGGGACTCTAATGCAATTAAGGACATCATATCTGAAGTCAATGTATTATGTGTGTCACATATGGAAAAGCAAAGGGTATTAATTTTGCCATCCATTAAAATTATTAAGCATGCGAAAAGGTTTTATGTATTTAGTTAACATCCCTATTGATTTCCTTAATCATGATAACTGTTTTGACTTCTCTTTAAGTTTTTAAACAGCAAGATATACTAAATATACGATAATTTACCGAACAGCTAAATTGATGTCACCAAGATTTGGTGAATACAGTAAGGTTAAGGTTTGAATTCAAGATAAATTTCTTATAATCAATCCAATTAAAAGTCATTGTTCCAATTAAAATGATCAACAAGTTTATGTTGATCAAAGCAATTTAATTTAATTAATTCATTCAAACACTAAACTTATGGATTACAACTAAATAAAGACAAAAAGAGGCACACTAACACTCCATTTCCTAGAATGAATTATAAAACTTGCACTTGCAAAGAGATACATAACAACTAATAAGTTGGCATAAGACCTAAATTGTTAAAAATATCACTAAAATTCTTTACTTAATTTGTTTCAAGCGAAAAGTTCAATAGAAATATTAAATCTTTTACTTTCGGCCAACTGAATGTTAACCTCTTTTTATATCTGCATTTAGGTCCTTCAAATTTTTTTGGATTTCATCAACTTTGTCTGCAACTTCAATTATGACCTAAACATCTTTTTTATAATAATTAAAAGAAAAAAAAAACCGTTATTTAAGACTTAAAAAAACTTTTTTAAAAAAAATTATAATATATAAATAAAAAAGAAAAAAAAAAAACTTAACATCTGTACTCATTTCATACCCTTTTGATATCCTTAATTGCATTAGAGTCCCTATTCATTATGAATCACCATTTGAAAGACGATTGTCCAATCGAAATATTTTCATTAGTATAGCTTGCTTGAACTTCCTATGGTGGATCCAAGATGTGAAGAGGACGAAATATTACAAATTAGAAAAAGAGAAAAAAAATTTTCGTTGAAGTACGACGCTAGAAACATTGGATATATTTAATTCTCTCTCTATGATCAAACTATTTTAATATCTTATAGTATGCAAGAATTGACCGAAACTAAGTCGTGATTTTGGGTTTTATTTTCTTGTCTTATATTTGAAACTATATTTAAAAAGTAAAACCATAATTCAATTCCTTATGAATTATTATTAATCAAAATTATTATAATTAAAGATATTTTTTACTATTACTACTATATATACATCTAATTCAATTTCATTCCATAATTCGATCCTTATTTTATTCTATTTTATCTCCATCCATTTTTTTCGTTCCATTCCATCTATGCATAACATGCACGCACAATGGATCGTACAAGGTATGCGTATCTGTCCATCTTTCTTGCTTATCGTGGAAATCTACCTATTTTCTTTCTTTAATAATCGAACAGCACAAAAGAAATAATTTTTCATTGTTTTCCTACTTTGATGCCATTTCTAACATTAATTAGATAAAATTGTAAAATGATCTAGTTGGAAAAAAAAAATGCGACATTAATTACATATACTAATTCAACTTTGACTTTTAATTTTTTAACCGAACTTTTCATAGATTTTTTTTCTATTACTGATATGTAATTTTTTGTGTTTGAAGTGAGTTGTTCTATGTTTTATATTTGGTTGTTGCTCGGTTGTATACGAAATTTATTATTCATAGTGGATTTATGTCATCAAGAAAAGTTTGCACTGCAATGGCTGTCGTATTAAACTAACCAATTAAGTGCAGCTTGTCCTTGGTTTTGGTTAAGTGAAATGTATGATATAGCTAAAGTTAGAAGCTTATTTAACAGAGTACTCATTCATTTCTTACTTAATCATAAGTATTCAAATAGATATTAAGGATCCTAATTAGGTTTTAGGTATAGATTTTTTCAGAACTTACTCCCATAGTAGAGTAGGACATGAATAAATGGTGTATTCCTATCGTGTACCTACCATAAAACTTGTATTCTAAAGAATAAAAGGTATAAGTTTCAAGATATTTTATATTTATTCTATAAACATTATAAAATAAAATTAATAAATAAATAATAAATGATAATATTATATTTTTCAACCAATAATGATTTAATAAAAAGACGAAAAGAAAGAGCCCAAGTACCATAAATTAATAACCTTAAATGTGATTATCTTACTATACGCTTTCCATTCTTTTCTTTATTTTTCCCTATTTTTCTCTCAAACTTTATGTTTTCCAATTTTTTGCCCTTATTCTTTTTCATTTGCTAAGTTTAACAATCACATATACTTGAAATAATGAAGATAGGAATTTTTTTTAATTTAATAGATTTTGCTACAGACTTCATAGGTTTTACGTATAAAAAACTTATAATATTACATATAAATTAACTTTTTGATATCACATAAAATTGAAATTTATAGGAAGAAAAGTAAAAGTTATAAGTTTTATAAGATACCTTATACTTGGTAAGTTTTACAAATACAAGTTATGATTTCAAGATGCAACATAGTAAATCCTAGCTCTCAAATTAGGAACCTATACCTTATAAGATATAGGATGAGTACGATCTCATATCTTACTCACTTCCTAGCCGTTCACTCTTAGTTAGAGTGGGTTGTTTTGCATATGGAAATATTGTGAATGGAGATCGTCGCAAGGGCTATAAAGAACCTAGTTAAGGTAGGTGTGGTTCATGTGAATTGTCAGAAGTTACATGATAAGATTTACTGGTGCCTTCGAATTATATCAAGATTCATTGAGTTGAGTTGTTTTGTAGTTCTCCAATTAAAGAAGTTAGTCGGATTTATTATTCTTAGCATATCGATCAATGAAGACAATGACAACATTCACCGATTGTTATTGTCTAAACAACATAGTGGTGAAGACGTTGCAAGGCAAATATCTGTTTAGATTCATGAAGTTAGCTTGCCTTCATTGAAATGTAATTTTGGCCCAAACTTAACTTTAGACATGAATTCCATTATGGTGATGGGAATGTGATATATATATATATATAAAAGGAGAACTATAAGCGAAGTATAGAGGTAAATTCATCTAAAGGATTCAACTCTTGATAAGTTAAAGTAGAGGATAAATGTTTATTAAGTGAGTTGTTAGAAGGACGTTGTTACAAAGTTAATTTAACAATACTAATCCTTACTTATATATCATATAACGGTGACACATGGCAGCTAACATAGGATAAATTTGAAAATAATATATGATGTGGTACGTTTTGATTATATTAATATTTTATTGTCAGAAAAGTGGCCTAAATAAAGGGAATGAAAAAAGAAAACAAAACCATTTAAGAATAAAAATTGACTTAACAAGACAAGAGAATAAATGAAATACAACTATAGAACGTGAAAGCCTTAGACGCACTTAGAACCTTAATCCATGGAGAAGTTATTAGAAACTTCAATGAAAACCTAGTTGAAATTGTGTTTCAAATCACAGCCTCTTCTCTGGTAAGTTTTCCTACCAATTTTCCTGTTTTATATTTCTTCACTATTTGTCTCGTATAAGATATCAAAAAGAGGCGAAGGAGGTGGGTTAAATTACCCTTCTTCACCTTTCTCTCCCTACACCCTTACCCGCGTGGCCTTATCTCCAACGTTTAGTACATTACATTGCATTTCAATGTTCTTTTTTTATCATTACTTTAGTATTTTTTTCTCTCTTCTACATTATTTCTCATTATCCTTTGCCTCTTCCCATATTCTTCCGTAAGCAGTTTTTTACAATAGTTTATTATTTCTTTAACTATATCCTTTTTGATAAATTGCCTCTACACGAAAAAAAAAAAACAAAATAAACTACAGTGGTATAATGTTAATATTATTAATTAATCTAACAATTATATAGTTAAAAAATTACATTTGAGAAAATTAACATTAAAAATTTTCTTTAAAATCCATTATGTACGATGAGCTTAAAAAAAAAAAAAGAAAATTGAAAGCATGTATGGCGCATGTATTAATACCAATGTATCAAAAGTCTACATGAAAGTATAGAGAAAATTACTTATTTACTATTAAAATTGAAAAAAATTACAAAAATACAAATTACATAAAAATATTACCAAACACCAAAGATGCAACATAGGTAATTATTAGTGTAATTACGTATATTAATTGCAACGTATTAGTATAATTGTACTTGTTTAGTGTCTTATTTTCTAGATACCATTTTAGTATGATCTTACTTATATCCTTAATATACTATCTAACCTAGATTTTTTTTTGCTATCTTTATTCATATATCTTCAATTAAGAAATTTGTATGAAACTCATTTTATAACTAGAAGAACCTTATGTTGGATTTTTCATACTTACTTATTTATTAAACATATTAATTTTAATTCTATAATTTTTAGGCATGCTGTTGAATTTGTCATTCTCATTAATTATTAAATAGTATATAGGATATGAAGAAAATATATATATATATATATACCATTAGTTGTAATGAATAACAAGTGTTCATTTTACATATGTCTTTGAGTCTAATCATATATAAAATCATCTATCTTATATCTATTTATGTCTTCTCTTGTATTTTTTTCTACTTTCTTCTAGTTATGATGTATTTGCCGGTCACTAGACATCCATTGAGATTTTCTGGGGTCTTTAATATATTAATGAATAGAGTTAATAATCAAAATATTATACATATTAGATTTTTTTTTTTTTGGTAAGGAAACATTTTATTAATTAGGAATTACCTGTGTGATTGCCTCTCTCATATTTGATAGTGCTAGATGTATTAATCTCATGGGAGCAAGTTAAGTGACAACAGTTGATAATGATATAAGCATCTGTGGTGTAAGCAGCACAAATTATGATGTGTCATCAACAGTAAGATCTATTGAAGCCCATATCAGTGGATCTATTGTAAGAGGATCAATTATAGAAGAATTGGTATTAGGAGCATCGGTAGTAGGTGGATTTGCAATATCATCAATTGGAGCCTCTATATCCACATCTATTGCAGGATTAGGAGATTTGTCATGTAACTATGACTATTAATTTTAAGCTTAACCTCAATGTCATCCTTGTCCTCAGCCACATCTTTATCCTCTGTCTAGCCGATTAGCCCTCAGGCTACTAATCCTATTGAACTAGATCACCTAGTTTGATATATTCATATCCCTCTAATGTATGTCTGCTTGCAATAGTTAAAGCATGGATCTCCTGTATATATACGGTCCCCTATATCTAGGTAAATGTGTCCAACTATATTATTATAATGTAATTGAGTTAGTTATCGTTAATATAATATGAAAATTTACCTATATTTGATGGTTCAGATTAAAAAACCTACCAATGCAACTAAAAGTGCTCCTAATTGACTAACACATCTAGTGTCACTTTATAGTATTAGTCCAAGCAGTCAATAGAAACCATACTAGATAGAGTATCATCGTGTATGATTTGAACTAGTCTCTACCTCCTATCTTGTCACTGGGTAATGTGTCTGGTGTTCTTTTTAGCCTAGTCTTCTTCTAACTTTCCCTACATATCTATCTTATGTATGTTGTTTAGATCTATGTTGTACTTTTCTAGGATCTGTTGTACTCCTCCAAACTACCTCATGACTCTACTTGGCTACTACATCTCTAAGATACAAAAGCAAATCACGAGGATACAAGTTAACCATATGTCTCTTCCCTCCCGGCATATGTCAAGTAGCAAATTTAATAACTCTAGGGTATAAGGTGTCTAGAAAATCTACAAAAGATAAATGTATTTTAATATATAAGTTGTACAAAAAAATAATTAGAATAATACAAGTAATAATTGTATCATACTTGTTTGGGAGTCTAACAATCTAGAGTCTCTCAATACTGAGATAAAACACATGTGGGAGTTTATTTAATATCAAATGTATCATCCCATTAGTATGCTAGTAGGCCAAGGTGAACTAGACGTGCGTGTCTCTTTTATGGCACCAAATGAGGGAATTTATCACATGCCTACACATCTATCAATACTATAGCACTAACCATCTTTGTTACCTTGTCCCCTGTAACTTGGCATAAGTATTGATACAACCATGTAAGGCAAGCCAATCCCCATCTATAACTACGTGCAACCTATAAATCCTTTAATAGTGGTAAGAACATAAGGTGCAGATAGCTAAATGATGTATTTACGAACAAGGGACCTCTTATTTGATGTAATATAGAGATCCTTGCATGATATTAGATCACTATGTCATTTTCATCTACTGGTAGATACCTCAATAGAAGACATCTAAACGAAGACATCCTAACTCTCTATCCAATAATTTGATATGCATTTGGTCTAACTCTTAATAGGAGCTTAGATTGTACAGGCCAATCATGTATCGTAATATCCTGCAATCTAACCTAAACTGGTTGGCCATCAATAGGCAAACTGAGCTATACTGCAATATCCTAAAGTGCTAATCCAACTTCCCTATGTGTCAAATGGAATGTATGCGTCTTTAGTTTCTATCTCTCTACTAACGCAATAATCAACCCCCAATCTATCTATATGAATGGCAAGTGTACGACTCTATGGAATCTAACTCACTTTAAGTAAGTGCCTATCCTCTCATCATGTACATCTTGCATATCTTGAGGATTTTTTAGTGATGCCTCTTTTTGACGGCATTTAACTAAATTGTGTTCCTATAAAATTTAATTACACTAAATTTTACCAAATTATATAAGTTATTTGAATAAATGATGGTTTCATACTTTATACCTCTTCTTTCCAAGTAGCCTTAGATTTACGAGTGTCCTATCGTATTAGCATTGATCTATTTATTGGTCTCGAATCTATGTGCATGAGAAAAGGGTAAAAATATGTTAGATTTTTAGTAATTTAGGTCAAACATATTAAATTAATTATAAAGTATAACATAGCATTCATATATAATAATGAAAAAAGCATGTTATAAATTTTATAAACCTTGTTCTCGGCATGTTCTTATATTGTGCCCTTACTTTCTACATCTTCTATAATAGTTTTTTTATTGGTTTCTCTTTAAGATCCATCTCATCGTGATATTTACTTGTTCGTAGTCTTCCTTCTTTTCTATCTTTATCATATAGTGGGTGTATTTTTGGCATTCCTTTTGCATCAATCCATATGCATCAATCCATATGCATCTATCTTTTAGAGGCTGAAAAGTAGTTTGATAACAAACGACTTAATTTTCCCAATGATACTACCTCTCAATCTTATGGGTAAAATATTTTTACACGAGACATGACTGTTAATGCATGTGAGCAGGGTATTTTGTATGTATGCTACTTGTTACAACTATACATATTGTTAATTATGTCAACTTTATGATAATGGCCACATTTCCTTCCATATTTACTCATGTATGCTTTTGTTTGCACATCAAACATTTCAGTTGTCATATTAAATGTGATTACTTGGTGGCCATTAGTTGCATTCTCCATCTTTCTATTTTTTTGATAACTCGTTTGGGATAAGCTTTTCTTTTTAGGTATAGTTTTAATTACCTTATTGCACCTTTCATGGAAGCAGCTTACGCAATTGAGAAGATTCTTAGATTTGTTGTTTAGTTCGTATGTTGTTTCTTCTTCTTCTTTTTATATTATTTTATTTATTTTTTTGTAAATGTAAATGTAATTGTAATCCAAAAGAAAGAAAAAACAAAAAGAAAAGAAAATAAAAGTCTATTTATTAAAATAATAATAAATAATATAAAAAATGATAATAATACTAAGTAGATGAAAGATAATAAAAATTAGAAAAATCTTTTTATCACTTAAAAAAGTTACTTTTTCCAAATAAATAAGAATAATTGACCATTTTCCAAATTAGGGCTACTTTAGAATTTTCCAAAAATAATAATAGTAAACCCCAATTTAGGGTATTTTAGAGTTTTTTTAAAATAAACTCAAATCAATTTAAAATGTAAATTTGATTGGTTTTTAGAAATTAAAATTCACTCACCCATTAAAGTTTTCATAAAAGAACTACGTATGTTTGATTCGGAATAGTAGATTTATAGGTACCTATGAGGTAACGGTAAAAAACAAAAAGACCAATTTTTCCTCTTTAGTTTAAATTGTTAAAATTTGTGAATTGATGATTAAAATTCATTTTTCTATGATAATTATTAAAAGATGATTTTAAGAGATTATATCTAAATTTGGAAAGTTAATGGTACCCATAAGGTTTTAAAAATCCTAACTCCCTAAAATGTTTTTCTGATTCTTAAAACTGTTTTAAAATTTGGTTTTATCAAGAGATCAATAGTTAAATTATAACTAATCCACCAAATTGGTTATAATTTAACTCTCTTTTCCAACTCTGGTCAGGTGAAGACCTTAAAATGTTTTCAATTAAAAAAACCAGTTTTCTTTGAACTCTAGTTGAGTTTTAGTATTAAACAAGTAGAGTTTAATATTGATTAGTTTAAAGAAGATTAATTTATAAAAACCAAGAAAAAAAAACAGGCTTGATAGCTTGACTACTCCACTAAAGAGGCTAAGAGAGTTAGCCATTCAACTTTCCAAAATTAACCTCTAAAAATCACCTTACTAAGTGCAATTTATTTACTTATTCATTTGTTATTATTTGTACCATAACTGTACTAACTTTTTTTGTAGGTTTAGTTTTAATTGTTTAACAATTGGGGGGGAATTTATTTTATATAACACAAACGTGTAATAGAAACGATAAAACCTAAACCGTATTAGAGACCTAAGACGGGGGGAGGTAGGGAGGGTAGGGTGACGTTATGTAGGTTCTGAGTGCTGTAGTATATCCACCACTCGAAGTTGATTAGGCCACCTTCACTTAAGCTTGAGGTGACTAATGAAAGAATTCTTTAACAGGTGAGGTCGTAAAAGTTTAAGGACTTTTAAAACCCACCCTTTATACATTTATGACATCCGAAATCAACAAATAATCAAGTAAGATGAGAATAAAAATATATAATGGCTTAGAGTTTCCTTGATTTCCCTTGTAATTTTAACATATTGTAAACATAGAATCATTGTAAATAGGTTTTGTTAATTGTAAATAGGTTTCAGTCTTGTAACATATTTTTTCTTTATAATTCAGATTGAGAAATGGCCTATTCATTCAACTTTGTCCACTTCAAGGAAAAGTACATTAACAAGCCCATTAACCTTAGGCCCATCCTAGACTAATGGCTTCAATACTTTAATCTAAAGGAATAAGAGACCATTATCAACATGATAAGGCCCATTCTATCACTTTCTAAGGTGAGAATAGAGATTAATTTAATTAGGGCCCTGACAAATTTTTAGGAGCTCGAGGAAGTGACTTTTCAAGATAAGCCTCACTTAATTAGTCTAACACTTGAAGAGTATACCTAACTACTTCAAGCCCCTTCCTTAGAAAACATATACAATCCAAATTTGGAAGTTAACCCAAGATTCCTAGGGATCAGAAAAGCTGAAGTGAACAAAGCTTTCAAAAACCGTAATGGGAACGGCATCAAATTAGAATACTTAAAAACTCGGCTCGCCACTGAGCCTAAATCCAACCAATTGGGCATCTTTTGTGGCAATCCCAAAGATTAGGGATAGAACAAAATAAAAGCCTTTATTGTAAGCTCTTAAAATTGTGTTTAGGACAACCAAACTTAGATTTAAGGCCTCTAGAAAAAGTTATTCGATTAAGTTCAAACTTTACGACTAAGATAAAATAGTTAGACGAAGTAACAAAGTGAAGTTAGATTATGAAAATTGTGATCCAAAATCCCAGTTTTGCCCTTAGAAGTAAGATTATTTAATATAGTACTAAAATACTTGGAACCTTTAAAATTGAGCTCATATTACGATGAGAACTTAGAGATAAGTTAATTAAGCTATAAAATGAAATAATATAGTATAATTTATTATATGTGTATACATGTATTTTCATGAGTATACTCAGTATAAATAATAATTATACCCGTAAATTAACTCAAAAGTTTAAAAATATATAATATGTAATGCCACATAACTCCGATTTGCTACCTTTCGAGTAGTTTATATTTTTTATAGAACAATATACTTATAAGTTAGGTCAATAGATATAAAATAGTTTATACTAATGTTACTAGTAACCACAAGAATATAGATCTTGATAATAGAATAATGAGTATAATAATATTACTAATAGCACAAGATAATATGTAAAAGTAATTGAATTGGTATAAACCTAATTTGCCAGATATCCCTTCTTCATTAGATTGATTGGAAGTATTCATATGTGTAGGAATGTTTGAATTACATCTAAACATAGACATATAATTATATAAATTTATAAGAAATTAATTGAAAATTTTAATGCTTGAGAGATATTTTAGAAATTATGATTTATGATAACATTCATAGAATTAAGTTAAATTCTCATAACTAAGAGAAAATTTAAGCAAAGTAACTGTATAGCTTAATATTTCATTTTAAGCTCATTTATGTGAAACTTTCTTAGAAATATTAAGTTTATCGAATCTAGTCACTATAATGTAGAGTTTCGTAATTTTATATATAGCTTAGGATAAATCTTTTAGAATCAACTACGTGATCTTAATAAATAATATTGACGAGTAAAATGTCGTATAAGATATATATAAATAAGTTCCAAATAATTAGTATAACTTAACTATATATTATATTTTACTAATATTTTTACTAATAATTATGTTAAAACTTACCTAAAATAACAATATGTAGGAAAGGAAAATCTCGATTATGAATTATTCTTTATTAATAATGCTAGTGATGAAAAAGAAGAATATTCTTTTAATATTCTAGGAATTAGAATAAATATTTAAAAAATATAATATAACTTAATTGTAAAAAAAGAGAGAGAGAGAAAGAGAATTAAGTTAACCGCCATACATATGGCAGTGAAATACTTGTAAATATAAATGGCTTGAAGCCATTTATGCCGAGCACAAATTGGAAACAGGGAAAGGGATGGGGTGAGAGAGAGAGAGAGAGAGAGAGAAAATAAAATAAAAATAAAAAATAAAAAGAAAAGAAAAGAGAGGAAAAAAAGGAAGAAGATGAAGAAGGAAAGAAGAAGAAGAAGAAGAAGAAAAAAGGACTAGAAGATTTAATTTTTCAATATTCAATACTTTCAAGTAATCTTATTTTTATAATTATAAGTGTTGTCTTTTAATTAATATTTAATAGTTATAGAAGAAATATGTCCGTTATTTCATTATTTTTCTAAATTGAGTATTTTATCTATACCATTTCATTATCTTTTGAATTATAAATTTAGAATATTGATAGTTGTAAGACTTGTATATTATTAACATTTATTTTCAAAATGAGTAGATCCTTAATAATAATCATTTATCAGAACTATTAAAAATTGAACTTTATATTCCTATAAATTTAACATCATTACTTCCGTAAAATTTAAGTATATATGATTTATTATATTTTGTTGCAAAATTTTATGAAAATATATTCTTCATTATATAAGACGATATCAACATAATATTGGTTATTATACAATTTTATCTATTTACTAGAATTAGAAATATTCTTTAGAAATAATCTTTTAAACAAAACATGTAACACAGATAATCGAGTTCATGCAAACTCTAGGATACTGACCTTATTAAAACCGAATCACTTTAGATAATAAAATCGATATCGTCCTACAACTTCATAATTAAAACATATTATAGATAATAATAAGTACGTTTCGATACAATCGAAACGATATAATATAAGCAATAGTAAAACTACGTAGATTAGATATTAATAAGTAAATTTATATAACCTATATGATAAAATAAAATACTTAAAATATATATTTGTATATATATATATATAATGTTGGTTTATATAACTATATAAATACGGAACTCTACTGAATAACTGTATAAATAATGTCTCAACTAAATACTAAATAAAACTCTAACATTTTTGTAAATCTTACAAAAACTGAATATGAGCTTTGGTATATATATAAGACTTCCAAGTGAGTAAAGTCCTAACGTTTCAAATTTGTCGGAGTGAGCTTCAGTACAAGTAAGTGGGATCAATACATTACAGCATTTAGGAATATTATTTCCGAATATCTAGTGACTTTAGTTTGTATTGGCTTGTAATTATAGTTAGCTGATGTTTGTGCATATGCAATGTTTGTGGTTGAGTTTCGATTTACTATAATGAAAGATGAGCTCCATGATATTATTGTTTTATAAATATTATTCTGCTTGAATTGTTTAAACTTGGTTGATCACCCTAAAAATAAATTAACTCAAATTCGACTTAACTTTTAACCCGACATGCATCACAACCCACTAGGGGTAACGACTAGGATTCTTGGACCAAACATGGACTCCCTTCGATGAGGATAACTGAAATGGTCATTTCCCCACCTTTAGTCGAATTAAGTGACGGGAGAAGAGATTGCGGCAAGATTGGGGGCCGTGGTTCGAAAGTGGTCACGGGAGGAGGGTAATCTCCATTGCACAAGCCCTGGTTTAGTCTTGATTCACGAAGTATACAACGTCAATCTCCTCAACCCAAATTAGAGCAGGCGCAATTTCTTTAATCTTACAATGGACTGGAAGACATCAAGCGATGGCATCTAACAAACTTTGCTTATACATACATTGCATCTACTTGTATATGTATTGCATTGCATCGCATCGCATCTAACCAACTCAATTGAAAACCCTGCTAGTGACATACTGAATGCATACTTCTGTCTCCACCCCACTTACTGAGTAAGTTGTTGCTCATTCACCTATAGTTCGTTTTGCAGGTTCTAAATGGATTACAAGCACTTCTCTAAAACTAAAGCTCTAGCAAACTAAGACAGAGAATGAGGTGCAAATAAGAAATGGCTAATTATTGTCCTTAACATTAACTTCCTTAACTTTTAAGGAAACCTACACAGGACTCCTCAAAGGGTTGTAGTTTTCAATATTATGGTTTGTATATGAAATGATAAGTATCTGTGGGATTTACTACCACTCTTTTATAAGGTCAAATTATAAGTTTATCATTACAAATGATTTCAAATGATTACTCTACAAGTTTATATCAAACAAATATCGAATTGGACGCTTCAAAGGGATAAAGTCGAGTATGGCTCGTGTGAACTAAGTNAAGAAACATATCTTAAAAATAAAAAATATGTTAGAAACTTAATTATAGGAGTATAGTTGTATATTACGTGTGATATATACACATGATATATATATACTCGTATATTACTAAATAACTAATTATTAATAAAGTATACCTACAATACTAAAATAATTACAAAACCTATCCTACAAATTCAATTTCGGCTAAGGATTTACTGGACAATTGTTGTGGTAAGCTGTAGAGATTTAAGATTGCTGAATCAAAAGTGAATTCAGCTAACAAAAACAACTCTTACTTACATTTATGAGGGGAAAAGCAAGGAAAAAAATAAAAGACAATTAAAGAGGGCAACAACTGACTTCAACAAGTATATGTAGGCTTTAAAACATCAATTTACAACTTTACAAGCCAGAAACAACAAAAACAAAATATTATAAAAAATCATGGGAAAATAAAAAAAAAAAAACAGGGGAATTTTTGTGCTAGGCTAGAACCCAAACTTATCGTGAATCTGCTGTGGAACCCAACCGTCCTTAAGCAATCCACCCACCACGTAGGCCGTTTGACAACCACCCAACTGCCGCTGCCCGCCGTAGTATCCAAGAACATAGAGGTCAAATTTCTGCCATATTTTTCAATAATTTGTAAAAAATATCAAATCTATCTAGAAAATTATGAAAAAAATAGTAGTTAGTTTATTTCAAACATGCTTTCATATGATATTTTTATTTTTAAAAAATTTGTAATTTTTAGTACTTAAGAAAACTACTGTTCATCTGAAGTTTGATTTGCAAAATAAATGTATCAAATGATATTTTTTTTAGCTTAATTTTTTTGTGTAGGATGTGTATGATATACAAATAATTTCTATGTAGCATAAATTTTGATTTGAATATTTTAAATATTTATTGCATTTTTGGCCTAAAAATAGCTTGAAAATAGATTGAAATTGTGAAATAAATAGGAAATTATGAAATTAAATGATGAAATGGACATGTACTAATTTCTAGTGAATAATAATAATGTTGGGACAAGTTGAAATCAATTTGATGAAAAAAGGATCATAATTGGATAAATTATGATAATTCATGATAATTCAAGGGTAAAATTATAAATACGAATATATAGGCGATAAATCGAAAACCTAAAACCTAAAACCAAGTAATAATTGAGTTTACAATATTTTTAGGAGTTGATAGAAATTTTCGGGGAATTATTTGGTGACCCAAACTATTTATTACTAATTTATGTAGTAAAATAGCTTAAATAACAAATCAAGACGTATTTATAGTAATAATAGGTTAAAATGAAGTAAATAGTTGAATAAAAACTATATATGAGTGTATGGATTAGTTTAGATAAAAAGTGTATTTTTAATATAATTAGTAATATTTTACTAATCGAGCTACGTTAGATGTATATTAGGTTAGATAATACTTATATTATAGCATTATAATGACAAATTAGGTAAAATACAATTTAATAACACAAATTACGTATAATACGATAAAATTTATATAGATATGTATAACTGTATTAAAAGCTTAAACTATCCGTTAAAAGTCATTTTTAAAAATAGGACTTGTAACACGTATCGTTAGGTTTGTATGAATCTAACAACACTAATTTTATTAAAATTGGACAATCTTAGGTAATATAACTTATAACTCTATAATATTTTAGTATGTACATCTCATGATAACCCTATTAGAATTGAAATGTGATTTAATAAATTAAAAGTATCTTTTGATACAGTCGAAACGATATATAATACGTAATAGTATAAATTATGTATATTATCAATAATTAATAACTTAACTTGATATATATAATAATAAAACTATATATTGTTGTGATAATATGCCATATATATATATATATATATATGTAATCGTCTTAGATCAAACCCTAATATTTTCGTAACTATTACGAAAATTGAATTTAGATTTTGTGTGTGTATAGGATCTCCTAGCGGATAAACTGTTGACAGCTTGAGTCTTCCGTAGTGAGCAACTTAATAAATAAGTTGGGATTGTAGCTTTATCATTTGTTGGGATACTATATTAAAATATCTGGAGACTCAAGAGTACTTCTGGTTGTGTTTGTAATTAGTTGGTTGTGTGCATACCGTGTGTGTGTATGATACTCAGTTGTGATAGGAGTTGAACTCTTTGGTGTGCTGTTTTACATATTGCATCGTATCTATAATGTATGAACTTGATTAGTCACCCCTGATTACAATTAATAATTATTTTACTACAGCGAAAACGGACATGCATAACACCCATTAGAGGAAACGCTTAAGAGTGTCAAGCCAAATACTAACTTTCTTCAATGAGGATAGTTGAAATCGTTCTTTCCCCATCCTTAGTCGAATTAAGTGACACGTGAGGAGGTCACGGCAAGGGTGGGGGCCGTGGTTTGAAGGCAGTCATGGGAAGAGGGTATTCTCTATTATATAAGCTTGGGTTTGGTTTGATTTGAGTTACGATAAAGCTCCTCAATTCGGATTGGAGCAGATGTAATTTCTCTAACCTCACATAATTAAGCTTGTGATTGTTTATTATTCTTTTGACTATGTCCCACTTATTAAGCTAGTTGTGCTCATATCCCCATAAATTCTTTTGTAGGTATTGAGTGAAGACTAAGATGTTTCGATATCACTGGCCCCAAGTTAGTATACTGTTGTTTGGGAATGTGAGGAACGAAGAATTAATTGAACTTGGGTTTTTGACTTATCTTTTGAATTTTGAGGAAATTAACTAGGAATTCCCTAGGATGCCTACTGGTTTCCTAACTTATTGTAAATAATTTGCAAAACCTATAGCTTTTCGTAAACTTTGGTTGTAAATTATAACTTTGGATGTGAGACGTTTATGTAAGTACTGTTGTGTTATGAGACAACAAATTATGTAGAATAGGTATTTTGTAAAGTTATACCATAGGTTTGATTACTCACAGGTATTAGAACGGATGCTTCGAGCTGGTTGAGTTATGTATGCTTTATGTAGACTATATCTACAATAGTAGCTGTGAGGTTAGCTTCTATCTTAAGTTAGTTTATATAGTGGGACTATTATGAATCCTCCTACTCGGGGTGTAACATTTATTATAGCTACAGTTGGGACTTTCCTATTCCTTAATAAGTTTCTCATCCATTTCAGAGTTAATGAATTAATAGGCCAGTCTTTTGAAGGCAAATTATATGTCCTGACCTTTCTCGTAGAACAAATTAAAGCCTCAACATTTTGAGAGAAAAGAAGAATGGTACATTGAAGACCAGCATGGCACTACTGACAGTATGGTTTGTAAGCCACATAAAGTGTTATGGGCTCGATCTAATCCAAGGAGAATTCTCTCATCATATTGATCTAATTGATTCTTTTGTCGATAAAGTCTATCTCCTATAAGGAAAATCTACTTACTGCTGAATAGAAGTGTTACGAAATTTCTAATTTGCTGATATTTTATGGATAGCAAGATGGAGCAACTTCAAAAAGGTAATCTTAGTTTGCAAGAATTATCAGGCAATACTTCTAGTCGAGATGAAATTGTGCATATGCTATTAACTTAACAATATGATCAAAAAATTTGGGGGTATCCAAAATATAGTTTACAAGCCTTCACTAGATATCACGACCTTAGATTATGAGGACCTTCAAATTCCACTATCACTAAAGATGTCTAAACTCTGAGCAATCAAACAATTATAAGAAACAAGGACTGTCAGCCCCAACTTCGATTTAGGAAAATGGTTTGGAGAAGCGGATAAGCACAAGGCTACCAAAGAATAATTGTATGATTAGTTCCATAAGGCAAGGGAAATCCAGCATTGAGCACCAGAAATTATCCAACTCGCACCAACTGAACTAGATCTTGAAATCAAGACTTACATGGACCAAATATAAGCCTGTGTAAAAGTAATCTATGAAGAGTGGGACATGTGGGAGGATTTCTTTTGGGAATCAAGACAATGCTCCTAGGCCTTAGAACATCAATTGAGGATGACCTAGAAAAGGCTCAAAGATCTTAAAGAAGCAAAAGAGCCCAGTCTAGAAAAGAGGAAGGAAGCACCAGTAAGACCCAGTAAGTAGAAAAAGGAAACGCTTGCAAAGCGCTAGAAGAACGTCTACAGATAAGAATACTCTTCTTGAGAAACAAATGTATTTTCTTTTTTAAATAATGTAAAAGGGAACTCCAAAGGCTACAAAATAATAAAAATTACCATCTTGTTGGTTATTCGTTGGTTCTATTTCTTTGCATCCATGTGCCATATATTTTTGCATTCCTGTTTTTCATGGTTTCATTTGAAAAAATATTCATGTGCTAACTTGTTGAGAAGTAATCTTAAACCCAGTTGCCAAGATAACTCCCAAGTATCAAATCATCTAGAGCAGTCCTATTCGAACCTGCTCTCTAACCAGAATGGCTAACCAAGAAAATGATAAATCAACACCAACAATAGCAATATCAACCTCGAAATTGTTGATCCTACTGAGTTGAGGTTCCACTCTTTGGAATGAATAATGGGGAAGATTGTAGATCAACTAAGCTTCCTTGCTGACAATATCTCCTTACTTAGGTTCGTAACGCCATTGAATGAAGAAAACTCCAAAGCACGATATGGAAAGAATATTGAAGCCCTATCTCTTGAAGCAGAAGAAGCCTATTCCAAAGTCAACCAGGCGTTAGAATCCTTTAAGATAAAAGGGGTCTTTCCGAAGGTCAGCCCAACTTTCAAACCAAACACTTACTTATTTCTAGTCAACTCAAAGCTTGAAGCTAATCAGGATAGATTGAAAGAGCCTGAAAGGCAATTGACCCAACAAATCACTGAGAAAATAAAAATGCTTGAAGGGTATGATGGTTTTGAGTAGGCTGGTATAACAAACTTCTCTACCTATGCTGTAAGAACGTAAGATGGGCAAGTATGTGCAATATGACTAGCTTGTGGTCCAAACTTTTCAGGATAGCTTAACTGGCCTTACTTTAACTTGGTATGCCCAATTGGATCTGAATTAGGTGAACACATGGGAGAAGTTGGTTAGGACGTTTTATGAGCAATACAAATTCAATGTTAAAGTGGCACCAGCTATGATGGACTTGGTTGCCTTGTTAAAGAAGCATAATGAGTCATTCAAAGAATATGCCTAGATGTAGAGATCATTAGCTGTATGGATATCTACTCTTATAACTGAGAAAGAGCTGACTTTAGCTTTTATTAATACTTTTGAAAGGCCCTACTTTTCTCATCTGATTAGACAAGCTTCCTCTAGTTCCATAGAGGTGGTGGTTACAGGATGCTGGATTGAAAATGCTGTTGCTTCTGGTAAATTAAAGGATCCATTAGATAGAAGACCACCCTCTGTAAACCTACTACTAGTAACACCAAAGAAGCAATTGTCGACATAGTAAATTTAAACACCATGCCCAATACCTGGGTTTCCTTCATAATAAATCCTCTACCAATGTAGTAACAATTCTAAAGTCAGCTACAAGTTAGCAGGGTCCCAAGATAGTTCACTAAGATACCGAATCCTCTCAACCAGGTCCTTGAAAAATTAAGAAAAGATAATTTGATCCATTTTGAGTCTCTTAATGAAAGATATAGGCCTAAGGCTTTTTATCTTAGCATCAAATGTCGATATCACTTAGGGTAGGTAAGCCATTCAATTGATTCATGTTGGAGATTAAGGAACAAAATTCAAGACTTAATTGATGAAGGTATAATTTAACTGGACTTTATAGAGGCTCTTGCTCCAAACATCAATAACAACCCTTTGCCTAACTATGGGCCCATCATCAACATGATATTTGATGACTCAGATCTCGCCATCAACATGATTAGTTCTAGCCGAGAACCCAGGGTCTATAAATTTTATAAACAAGAGGAAAAGCAAACTCTAAAGACTAAAAGGTACATGTTCCATGTGCCTTTAGCCCCTAAAATTTATAAAATTGCCCCTCTCAACTACCAATTAGTAAATCAAAGGAATTGAGTTCACTTGTAGGGGGAATTACTCGCTTTGGTAGAATTTATGAATTGAAGGAAGACTTGAAAAAGAAAACTGTGCTGGAAAGGCCAAATAACGAATTAACTTAATGTGAAGAAGGATTGTTTGCCTTCACCAAAATGATTAAATCAAGTGAGTATAAAATAATAGATCAACTCGCTAAGACTCCAACACATATATCTTTTATGAGTCTATTGATGGCGTTGAAACCACATCAGGAAGCTTTGTTCCAAAACCCTAAGGGAAGTCAAAGTCCCTTATGAAATACCTGTTGAAAGAATGGGGTTTGTCACCAACTCTATCCTTACTATGGATCAAATTTCTTTCTTTACCTAGGAACTGGGCGAAGAAGGTAATCAACATACTAAGCCCTCATTATAATAGTAAGGGTGAACAACATTATCAAGGCAAGAGTCCTCATTGATAATGGATCATTATTGAATGTCTACCCTCTTGCCACCCTAAATCTACTGGGTATCGATGCAATTGCAATTAAGTTGAGTTAAATAATAGTTAGGGCTTTTGACGGGTACAGAAGGGAAATTATAGGGGAGATTGACTTGCCAGTTGACATAGGCCCATAAACTTTCAACATTCGATTCCAGGTCTTAGACGTCCTAAGAACTTTCAACTTGTTATTAGGAAGACCATAGATACATTCAACAGGGGCCATACCTTCAAGCTTACACCAAAAGGTTAAGTTCACCTCAAATGGTAAGGTCATCATAATTCTAGGTGACCAAGATTATGAAATATATAAAGAAACGACCATACCTTACATTGGCATGAATGAGCAAGAGGACTTTGGACTCCAAATGTTTGAAGAGGTATGTATGATTACCGATTGAAGGAAAGATGAGAGGTTGAAATTTAAAGAGGGCTAGGTTGGTACCTATGGGCTTGGTTACATCCTAATTCCAATTGATGAGTTGCAAAATATGTAAGCAAGGGGCAAAAGAGGTGATAGATTATGTCATGCCCTGATGACCTTCCCCCTATTGTCAAAAACTTTCATCCAAGCTAATGTCCTTAATTTAAAGCTTGCTAGAGAGGATACCTCCAATAGGAATGAAATCATAAGCCCATCTTATAAGTCTTAGTATCTGAATAACTGGTTCTCCATCCCTATGAATAGCAATAATTTTTCTTTAGGGTAAAGGACGAATTACGATTTAGTATTTTTCTAAGTCTTGTAATAATTACCTTTGTACTTAAAAGAATTTCTTCTAAATGAGAATCGATCTCCTTTCTCTTCACTTCTTCCTTACTTATACTCCTTTACATACTTTTTGCTCAGATTCAATGCTTTGAATAAAAACTAGGGATACTTTATGTAGAGAGGTGATGAAAATATTGATATCACCTTTGGCCCTACTGGGTTAGTCATTAGGAGTGATGTTAATGACCATAGTGACATATAGGAAAGATGGCAAAGATAGAAAACGAGTAGAATTTCCATTGATGAGCTAACTGAGACAGCTAATGTTGGGATTAATGATAACCCCAAAATATTGAAAATTGGAGGGAATTTGAAAAAAGAACAAAGGATAGAAATGATTGTTCTACTATTTGAATATCAAGATGTATTTGCATGGTCTCAAGAAAATATTCTCGGATTAGATCCATCAATTGTAGTCTACTGCTTACCCATACGAGAGGATATCAAACCTAAGAAGTAGAAGCTAAGATGGTTCCGATCAGACGTTTTGTTGAAAATTAAGGAAGAAGTCAAAAAGTTACTGAAGGTCGATTTCATCGAGGTATTTGATCATCTTGAGTGGGTAACCAATATGGTGCTAGTAATGAAGAAAAAATGGAAAAGTTAGGGTGTATGTAGATTTTTGAAACCTCAACCAAGCAACCCTTAAAGATAATTTTCCCTTGCCCCACATTGATGTCTTGGTTGATAAAATAGTCAAAAACCATCTTTTCTCATTCATGGATGGGTTCTCTAGATATAATCAGATTTGAATGTTCAAAAAAGATAAAGCCAAGACAACATTCATCACAACTTGGGACACATTTTGCTATAAAGTAATGCCTTTCAGACTTAAAAACTCTAAGGTAACTTACCAAAGAGCCATGGTTTCAATCTTTCACGACATGATGTACAAAGAAGTTGAGGTATATGTTGATAATATGATTGCAAAATCCAAGGAAGGAGAAAATCATGTGGACAATCTAAGGAGATTATTTGATAGGTTGAGAAAATTCCAATTGAAGCTCAACCCAGAGAAGTGTACCTTTGGAGTGACTTCAAGGAAATTATTAGATTTCATAATCAACTAAAGGGGCATTGAAGTGGACCCTGATAAAGTCAAAGCAATAGTGGACTTGCCCCCTCTATGCACACTCAAAGAAATTAGAGACTTGTTGGGCCATTTGAATTACATAGCCAGATTCATATCTCAACTTACAGATAAATGCCGTCCCTTGTTTAAGTTGTTGAAAAAGAACACCAAGATAAACTAGGAAGAAGAATGTGAGCAAGCTTTCACAACGATCAAGAAGTACTTCATGAACCCTCCAATTTTGGTAACTCTTAAACTTAAGAAGCCTTTATTTCTATACTTGACAATACTACTAGAATTCATGGGGTATATGCTTGGCCAGCAGGATGAGGAAGGAAAATAATGAGCTGTATACTACTTGAGTAAGAAGTTCACTAAGGGGGAATAGAAATATTTAGAAGTTAAAAGAACCTACAATGCTTTGGTCTGGATAATGCATCCGCTTAGATAATACACGCTCTATTACTAAGTTGAATTATTGACTCAGCATAATCCCTTGAAGTACTTAGCAAACAAACTGGCCTTAATTGGTAGAATCTCAAAGTAGCAAATATTACTATAAGAGTTTGACATTACGTATGTGAATCGGAATTTAGTCAAGGGGCAAACTTTAGCAGATCGGTTAGTAGAGAATCCCTTCGATTGTACCCCCTAAGAAGTACAAGTCAATTTCCTTGATGAAGATATCCTAACAGTTGAAGGAAGTTTTGATAAAGGGGGAAATGATGAACCACTGAAATGGAAGATGTTCTTCGATGGGGTAGCTAATGTGTCTAGATGTGAAATTGGGGCAATACCGATATCCCCTGAAGGTATACAATACCATATGGCTGTAAGGCTCATTTTCTCATACACTAATAATATCATTGAATATGAAGCAGGCATCATGAGACTCAAAATGGCCTTAGATAACGACATTTAAGAATTAGAAGTGTATGGAGACTCTTCACTCATTATTAGCTAAGCTTAGGGAGAATACAAGACGAAAGATCCTAAACTAGTACCTTATCATCTGCACTTCACTGATTGGATGGAGAAATTTCAAAGAAATCACTTTCAATCATGTACCGAGAACTTAGAATCAATTTGTTGATGCCTTGGCCACTCTAGCATCTATGGTCTAGATATCCGGTGGAATTGAGATTTAGCCCCTCACTATTAAAATTGAAGAAAAGCTTATCTTTTGTCTAACAATTAAAGGTACAAATGACGAAAAGTCGTAGTACCGTGATATTAAAATGTTTATACAATAAGGTACATACCCAAAGGAGGCTGAGAAAAAGGATAGAAGGATGATCAGAAGTTTGGTTGCCCAACTCTTAGTAAGTGAGTCTAGTTTGTACTAGCAATCTTTTGATGGTACACTTTTAAGGTGTATGGACAACAGGGCGGTTGAGATTTTGATGAAAGAAGTACATAAAGGAATATGTAGCCCTCATACGAACGGTTACACACTGGTTAAGAAAATTATAAGGCTAAGGTATTACTGGTCAATAATGGAAAGCAATTGCATCAAACATGTTAGCCATTATTACTTATGTTAAGTTTATGTAAATAAGATAAATGCCCCACCTTAAGAATTACACACACTTTCGGTACCATAACCTTTTTCAATGTATAGAATAGATATTATCAGCTTAATTACTCTAAAAGCATCCAATGGGCATCGCTTTATACTGGTTGCGATCGATTACTTTAGCAAGTGGGTTGAGGCTTCATCCTATTCCAGCGTTACTAAAGAGGTCGTAGTTAAGTTCATCAAAAGAGATATCTTGGCTTGATACTAAGCTCTAGAAACAATCATCAATGACAATGGCACTAATCTCAACAGTAAGCTTATGTTAGAGTTGTACCGACAATTTAGGATCATTCATAGAAACTTTACACCTTATTGACCCTAAATGAATGGAGCCATTGAAGTAGCCAATAAAAATCTTAAAAGAATAATAAAAAAAATGGTCATTACATATAAGGACTAGCATGAGATGTTGCCATTCGCACTTATGGCCTATCGAACTTCCATTAGAATGTCAATTGGGGCAACAATCTACTCTTTGGTATATGGTACTAAAGCAGTGTTACTAGTAGAGATTGAGATCTCGTCTCTCAGAGTATTATCAAAAACCCAATTGGATGACACTGATTGGGTAAAGAAATGCATCGAATAGCTGAATCTAATTGGTAAGGAAAGATTGACCACCCTATGTCATAATTAATATTATCAACAAGAATGTCTTGGGCTTTCAACAAAAGAGTATGACCCCAGAGCTTCAAAGAAGGTGATATGGTGTTGAGAAAGGCTTTACTTAATACACAAGACTCTAGAGGAAAATTTGCTCCCAATTATGGAGGCCCTTACATCATTAAGCGAGTATTACTAGGAGGGGCTTTAATTTTGTCTCAAATGAATAGTCTAGAATTGAGAGACCTTGTCAATATTGACGCTGTAAAGTTGTAATACCCATAAGAAGTAAATGGAAATTTTTATTCAGAATATGAAAATGCTAGTTATTTTAAATGTTACTGCAGTCTAATTTTCATTCCCTACAAGCAAAATTAGTATCCTTAGCAGTTGTCAACATTAGAATCATCACCCTCTCTTTCTACTCCACTAAAAGTTCCAGCTCTCTTATTCCATTTAATTAAACCTATACACTAAAAACACAAGAGAAGTTGAAAAGTGAGATATAGAACATTAGTAATTGATAAAACTCTTAAAAACTTTATTACCAATTGATCCCCCTTAACAAGGAGTTTTTATTGTTTATTTTTCAAGGAGAGACGAAATCCAAATAGGTAATCACCTTATGATAGAGATTTACTATCAGGAATAAGGGTTTTAGTTCATAAAAGTTTTGGAAAGACAATCGGTTAATGGACAAAAACAATGGGTGGCATTTTGTGTAGAGATAATTTCCGTAAAGAGTAGGCAAAATCTTAAAGGCTTCATACTAAGATCAATTGAGTTGATAATAAGGGATCAAAAATTGAATTTGTTTTAAGGAATGAGTTTTGATAGGACTTTTCAAGGAAAGGTTTGATAGTTTGGGTGCTGTTGGCAAGACCAAGTAAGTACTTTTATACGATGTTAGCACATTGGTTTTTGAACTTTGCATTTGCATTTAGATTGTATCTACTTGGATAATAATAAGTATTCATGTTTCTGTTTTCTGGCAAACTTTTAGCTAGAGTCTCTAGCTAGCCTATAAGGTGCTTACTTTAGGATCTTTGTCAACTTAAGGAGCACTTCACCCATTTTACCTTGGTTAGTCAGCTCATAAGAGCACGGCCAAGTCTTCAATTTCTTTAGGGTCTTAGCCAACTTAAAGAGTGTTTTGCCCATCTTATTTTGGTTAGTTAGCTTGTAGGAGTACGACCAAGTCTTCAACATTTCTTTGGGGTTTTAGCCAACTCTAATAGCGCTTCGCCCATTTCATCTTGGTTAGTTAGCTCATAGGAGTATGACTAAGTCCTCCATTTCTTTAGGGTCTTAGCGAACTCTAGGCCAGCTCTAGGAGTGCTTCACTTATTTCATCTTAGTTAGTCAACTCATAGGAGCATGACTAAGTCCTCAAATTCTTTAGGGTCTTAGCTAACTTAAAGAGTGCTTTGCCCTTTTTACCTTGGTTAGTTAACTCATAGGAGCACAACTAAGTTCTCAATCTCTTTAGGGTCTTAGCCAGCTCAAGAAGCGTTTGACTCATTTTACCTTAGTTAGTTAGCCTATAGGAGCACGACTAAGTTCTTAATATTTCTTTAAGGTCTTAGCTAGCTTAAGGAGCGCTTCGCTCGTTTTACCTTAGCTAGTTAGCTTATAATAGCACGACCAAGTCCTCAATCTCTCTTAAGGGTCTTAACCAGCTCGAGAAGTGTTTCGCTTATCTCATCTTAGTGCTATGTCGGCTCCTTTTCTCTCCCATTCCTTTCTCTTTCTCCCCTTTTCCCTCATTTTACCCAGATTTTCGCTCGTGAACTAAGCCACTCGGCTTTCTTTAATAGCAAAATCAACCCTCTTTTATTGCAGTCTTGACCAAATTAGTAGTAGATTTACAAACTAAGCATAGCTTAGTTTCAACTTGACTAAATTCCTATCTAGATTCAGTCATATATGTACTTAAAATCGAATTGAAAATAAGGAAAAAACTTTGGAGTCAAAGTTCATCAATGGCATTCATTTTGATTTCCGAAAATTCCAAGTTGAATAGGTGTTGCATTAGTATAAATAGGGATCCCTTGTTCATTCCCAAGCACGCGAGGATAAAAAAATCACTCATAAACATCCTCTCTTTCTTAATCACTCTCTCTCTCTTCACAATCGTAACCTTTCTCTCTCTTGGCTTTCTTGTTTAGAACCACCACTACAACTGACTTTGTGGTGGTTTAAAACCTTAACCCTAACTATTCATTTGACCCTAGTAGCCACCATTTGAACACCACATCAACCATCATCAACCGCCATCTCTAATAATTACCCTAACTACCTTAACTCACTACGGCATTGAACCAACGCCCCCTTACCCTAAAAAAAAGTCCTAATTCAAAACACAAAACCCTTTCGCCCCTTCGATTCGACATCCAAATCACCCTGAATCAACTACAGTGCTGTTGTTGAAGAAGAGCTTGGAGCCGACCTGAACTTGAACTGACCTGAGTTTGCTTTAGGATTCATACCTGTATTCATCCCCCTTAGTCTGGCCTTCATTTAATGTTTAGTTCGGTATTGTTTCTTCTTTTTTTTTTTTATACTATTTATTTATTTATTTATTTTTGTAAATGTAATTGTAATCCAAAATAAAAAAACAAAAAAAAAAAGAGAAAAAGAGGAAAAGAAAAAGAAAACCAAAAAAAAGAAAGGAAAAAGTAAAAAATATATATGTCTATTTTTGCTAAATAAAATAAAATAATATAAAAAAATGATAATAATATTAAGTAGATGAAAGATAATAAAAATTAGAAAAATCATTTTATCACTTAGAATAGTTACTTTTTCCAAATAAATAAGAATAATTTACCAATTTTCAAATTAGGGCTACTTTAGAATTTTTTCAAAATAATAATAAAAAACTCAAATTTAGGGCCTTTTAGAGTTTCCTTAAGTAAACTCAAATCAATTTAAAATGTAAATTTGACTAGTTTTCAGAAATTAAAATTAATTTACTTGCTAAAGTTTTTGTAAAAGAATTACGTGTGTCTGATCTTGAATAGCGAGTATGTAGGCACTTATGGGACGACGGTAAAAAACGAAAAAACCCATTTTTCCACTTTAGTTTAAATTGTTCAAATTTGTTAATTGATGATTAAGATTCATTTTTCCAAGATAGTTACTAAAAGGTGATTTTAAGAGATTAGGTCTAAATTTGGAAAGTTGATGGTACCTGTAAGAGTTTAAAAATCCTAACCTCATGACCTATTTTTCTAGTTCCTAAAATAGTTTTAAAATTTAGTTTCATCAAGAGATTAGTAGCTAAATTATAACCAATTTACCTAATTGATTATAATTTAACTCTCTTTTTCAACTTTGGTTGGGTGGTAGCTCTAAAATATTTTTAGTTAAAAGAACCGGTTTTCTTTAAATCCCAGTTGATGGTCAGTATTAAACAGGTAAGGTTTAATATTGATGGGTTTAAAGAAAATTAATTTATAAAAACCGGGGAAAAAATAAACAAGCTCGACATAGCTCTCGTTGAGATTTATCATCATTTGACCGTATTTGAAGCCCCCATCACATGATCGTATCCACAACTCACTAGGGATGTTTGCAAAGTAGTTTAAAGTAGTTGTGTTCCTTTTCCTTATCTCCTCCACATAGATTGCAAATTTTCTTTTCTGTACTTAGAAAGTTGCTGTAGTTACTAGCTTTTTCAGATAGTGATTTTTATATTTTGTGTTGTAACTACTGGCAATGTGTCTTATATACACTCTCCATTTTGTATATGAGGGTTGCCATCCAATATCCTTTTCTTATATTACTTTTCTTATACCCTTATGTCGGTCTGATATAACACATAGGGTGAGATTGTCATTGCTTGATCCATGGAGGCACTGTTTCAACTTCTTCATGAACCATTTCTAGATTTTACTTGATTTCTTATCAACTCGTGTGAATGCTAGGGAAGTATGTGATCGGCACCATCCGTACTATACGTAATCAGTAAGCTATGTGGATATTTTCCATACAAGAATGTACCATCTATACTGATCACTAACCTACAACGTTTGAAGGCGTTTATACATTGATGAAATGCCTAAAATAATCTTCTTTTACCACCTCATTTTCCTTCTTGGTTAATATAAATTTTCAAGCAATATATGTTCCTAGATTGGTGCTTTGGATATCATTCATCAGTTTTTGCAATTCATTGTATGATTCATGTCAATTGCCATACATTTTTTCAATTGCTATTCTTTTTGCCCTTAGACTTTTCTTTTTGAAATTACATAACCATATGTGTCCTCAATTTCTTGTCTGAGGGTGCTAATTTTTATATTTGGATCATTCTTGACTTGGCCTATAAAACATTGGTTCATGAATGTTTGGTTAAGCTGTGGATGATCATTTCTGAATGTCCTTCTAATATACGTATGTGGGCCTTCAGCAATTGTAATGACAAAGTCAAGGTCTTAGCACTTTTGGATTGTACGAAGTCGCCATTTACAATTGCAGGTATTCCTCTCTTCACATATAATATTACATATCTTCTTGTTAGATTCAGTTACTAAAAGTTGTAGTGATTCTTTGTATGCTACATTTTCAATACATAGATCAAATCTAACTTGCTTTTAAAACTCATCCCTTTCTTCAACTCATTTCCTAAGTGTAATTCTTTGTCACAGAAAATATCTTCCTCATATGATATGTAGTCATTGTCCACGTCCATCCTATTAAGGAATGGAATGTAATCCTAAAGTGATATGCTACCAGTTTGTTGTTTTATTGGAAGCATTAGGTGCTATTATTTGTCCTTAGATATTTTCTGGTGAATTTGAACACTCATCTTCTTCGTTGGATATATTTATCTCAATCTCCATCTTTTGATCATTATCTAAATCTACTTCCTATATTAATCCATATTTAGAATCACTATCTTCAAGGGTCTCTACCATCTCCCTATTGATATCGTTACTACTAGGTAGATTATCTTCATTTGATATATAAAAATCACCTCTTGATTTCAATGTTGATTGAAGCATTCATAAGCTCTTGCACTTATAGTACTTGAAAAGTACTTGTTTAACCCTTTATTGTTTGCTCTTGAGGCATGGCAGCTTTATCTTAGACTTTGACATATAATTGTTGAAGGCATTTTATTTCAAATGCTTTAGCAATATCTATAAGGGCCTTGACATCTTCATTATTGCTAATGTCTTTTAACATGAATTATTTTGATCCATTTTCATATGCAGATGTTTGTCTATGATACATCTATATAGTTCCTATATTAGTATCTACTCCTAATAACTCACATATCTTAGTTAGGAGCCTTGAGTAATCTACAGCCACCTATACTTTCATATTCTTAATTGACCCCTTATCATAATATAACCCTTTTGGACTTTTCAGAATCTTGCCATTTGCAAAAGAATTGAAAGCTTGACATATTATACCATTTTCACTATTATTGACATCAACAATAGCTATGTTAGTTATGTTAACATAAGGTGGCATTACAAAAGGTCCTATATTGATAATAGGAGGCACATTGTAATGTTTAGTATAGTACTTCATTTGGTTATGTTAACATAACAACTATCATAATTAATATTGTAAAGTTATGTTGTAGTTGCTAACTTAACTAAAAGTATAATATGTTATGCCTTAACATGCTATATCTTAACATATTATACCTTAATATTGCAAATTCCACCATTTAGTCACTTTAAGATTTTGAACAAATGCATCATGCTAAGATAAACATGTAAACTTTGAGATTTAGCATAAATCCAATGGATGGAGATTGATTCATTTCTGATTCATAGGTTTACTATCATTCCAATCTATTTTTCTACCATCTCTATAATCGGAATATGAGATAACATGGTTATATGTTTTAATTTTACCCTATGGATTGCTAAATAGTAGAGCGACAGCTTAAGAATATGTGGTCATTAGAGTTGGATTGTTGGTTAGAACCTTAATTTTGCTTCTAACACTATTATAGGGGACTTATGTAATCTTAGCTAGCAAGAATTTCTCTAGTGAAATGGAGTCTAATTTGCTTGTTAAGCTTCCATTGATAGTTATAAGTGATGCAATTTTGATATTTCTCTAGTAAAATGGAGTCTAATTCTTTTATTAAGATTTTATTTTCTCAACATGCCATTGGCAACATGCCTCCATGCTTGGTACCACAAACATTGGCTAAGCTACAATCTTTGGCTCACTATCTTCATAGATGATGGTGTAACTCGAAGCAAGTGAGGACCAACAATCGAGTTATGCAAGTAGTATAAAAAGTGAGTTAAGGTCATATTGCATAGGAGGTTAAGTGCTAGGTGTTAAATTAATCGAGCTTTTCCCTAAACTAAGCTCTCGAGAATTGAATTAGATTAGAGTAAAAACTAATTAACAAAATAAACACCAAATTGAATGTTCTAACTTACACTATGAGGGTCCTAGGTCTAGAAAATAAAAAGATCAATTTGGGATTTGTAAATCTATTCTCATTTGAATCAACTTGATGCCTTAATGCGATATTCGAAATTGACTAAATAAGATTTTACTAAACTCAGTAAAACTCGCCTATCTCCTCGAGTAGTAGAGTCCCAATTATAGTATAAATTGTCCCGTCAAGGCGATTTATCTATAATTATTAAGAAAATAATAACTCGCTCACATTAGAATTACTATTTTAGTTAGAAATATGGTTTGAACATGTGTTTATGACTCGATTCATATTTTCAATTACATTAAGTGTATGCATTTATGAATTTAATAAGGAGTTCTTTCGAAAATTTAAGTTATGTTTATCACGACTTATGAGACCCTTCCTTGGTATCTTTTAACTTTATCTACTTAAATAGTGTTACCTGGGCACTAATTAAATAAACAATCAATACAATAGTAAAATATCCCAATATTCAAAATCAATATTGGAACAATTTATAAAATGCATTAATTCATTAAATGCATCAATATAAAACCCAACATATATTAAGTATAAATTCTCATTACAATACCCAAATAAATCAAGAAGTAGAACAATTAAAATAATGGGGAAATAAAAATATCTTAATGGGTATATTCAAATCTGACTTCTAATATAAAATTGACATTTTTCAATACATTTGGAACCTAAGACATCCCTTAATGTTATAGAACAAAAGGTTTTAGTATTCTAAAATTAAAGAAAATATGTAAAATTAAAGGAAAGATGAAATTATGTTTTTCCCAAAATCCTTCAAATAAGTTACTCGAAACTAAAAGTAAAATAAAACTGTTCTCCATCTGCTCTATTCGACTATAATCCACCATTGTCTATCGCATTCGACCATTCTCTCTGCTATTGTCCTCCCCTTTTCGACTAAGCTCTCTCCTTTTATTCTTTGTTTCGTTCCCCTTTCCAAACTAGGCTTCCCATCCGCAAACCAAAAAAAAAAGAGAGGAAGGCGCCCACGTCATTAAGTTCTGTTGAAAAGGGGCTTCACTTTTAACTCAATTGGGCTTCTCTCTGACTTGCATTCTCAGCCCTGTCCTTTCTTGATTTCAGTTGCTCTCCATAAATCAAAACAGCCTCCACGTGTGTGTGAATATGACCGTGGGTTGTCTCTCTCTATGTCAGTTGCCGCATGTAGTTTTATCCCAACTTAAAACTCCTTCTCAATTCTCTATCTTCTGGCCATTAGAATAAAAATGACGTGGCCCCCTTGTTGACTCATCCAACGTGCTCCTTATATGCAGATGAAAATATGGGTTGAAGATTCTCTCGCCCACGTACATCAATGTCTGTCGCTTTCGAAAGAACAATGAAGCGGGTATTGCTGCCATATAGGTTCTGCTATTTGCGTGCTTTATTTTCTCATGAGTTGGACCAAGAACTATAATTTCCATCGTAGACCTGCTGTGTAATTGATATCCAAATCGAGTTCCTCTTGATCTGCTTTGCAACATCACCAATTTATCTCAATTTTCAACCTGGTAACTTTAAATACAATTCAGGGCTTTTCCATGATGGCTCTCACGTCCGTTGCTGCTGTGAACTGCTATTGCTCGGCATGTTTAGAGAACAACTCAGTTCATTTTTGCATGGGGCTGCTGTGACAGGTTGCTGCAACTACTCATTTTCTTCATGTGGAGCTCAGTTGCTATGTAAGTTGGATTCCGTGGCCTGCTCTGACGTGGAGGACTTGGTGCACGGGCTGCTGCTATTTTCAACTCAAGGAGCTGCTGAATTTGTGTTGGACTTGCTCGGAATTGAAGTCCACGGCAAGTTCAAAAGCAGCCATTTCTGCTGCTGTCATGCGCGATAGATTGTGGCTTGTAAGCCTCGATAGTTCAAGGAGCTACTGCAGTTGTGTTGCATGGGCTGCCGTGACCAACTGCAGCTGTCCGCTGCTGTAACTTCCCAAAGTGAGCTGCAAAATGTGCAGCTCAGTTCAGTTCTTTTCGGTTGGTATGTTGCAGCCGTTTGCAGCGCCATTTGGGCGCTCGTGCTCAACTCGGCAGGCACTTGTAGAGCTTGGAGAAAGAAGGCTGCTGTTTGGTTTTGCTTGAAATAAACAAATGAAGCTGCTGCAAGTTTTGATGCGTGAAATGCCACTAGCGTCTGCTCTCCATTATCCAGCATCTCGTCCTGGACTGGGCATATGCAGAACACCATCTAGGCACGCATTAATGCTGGTCAGGCCTGTTCTTTGTGCTGCTCTCGCTAGTGTCTAGCTGCTGTTCAGACAGGGAGCTCTCGACAAAGTCTGCTGCAACTTCCATTGAAGGGGCTACTCCTATTTGGATTGAACAATTGCTTGCTCTCTCAGAATTGGTGTTTGGCAGCTCGGTTCAGTTCTTGAACAAGAGTACAATTGTATCAGCCGCTGCTATTTTGAATGCTCAAGTTGCTGTTGGGACAAGGAACTCTTGGCTTTGTCGTTTGCTTGTGGAGACGCTATCATAGCTGGTCCAAAATGTTCTAAAATTGCTTGGATCAATTGTTGCTGTTGGTCTCGGCTTATTGCTGCTGTGAAAGTCCATATAAAGAAATAGTAACAATGAAGTTCCTTGTTGGTTCTCTCTCTCTCTCTCTCTCTCTCTCTCTCTCTCTCTCTCTCTCTCTCTATATATATATATATATATATATATATTGTTTATTTAGTTCAATTGAGCTGTCGTTGACAAAATCTTCAGTTGCAGCTGTCAAACGGGTGTGCTTGAAGTGCCGTGGCATTGAAGTTGCTGACTAGTTGAGCTCAGCATGCTTGGAGAAGGAACTCGGACGTGCTGCAGTTCGGTTCTTCTAGGAGTTGCAAGAAATCTGCTGAAATTAAATTCAGCAGTTGCTTGGCATTGATTTGTCTTGGTCGATCCTGAAATAATTCTCCACTGCACTCGGTAAGGTGGAGTTCGGACTGAGACTCTTTCTCAAACGCAAGATGATACTTGGACATGGGGTGTGTATCATGGATCTGCTGATATGAGAAGAGCTCGGAGTGGCTGTTATTAATTTCTCTGTTTCGGACTTCATTTGCTGCCATGTCATGTCCAAGGAGTGTGCGTGATTGCTTTGCGTGTAGTCCATGCCGAACTGCTGTCATATGCGCTTGTCAACAGCTGCTATTTGGAGCTCAGATTCAATAGTTGCTTCATGGTGTAGCTCATATCAACTGTTCTCATTTTTTTTTTTTACTATATGAAATTTCTCAATTGTTAACATCTGTATGTATACTGCTAATCATTGCTTAGATTCTAAGCACTAAGTAGGCCGCTGCTGCTTAAGTGTGTATCTTGCTTCACGGGCTGCAGTTGCATTTTCGACTCACAAGTGCTGCTATAAGAGAATCAAGTTACTCAAATTGGTGGTGGTTGCCTCGGCTGCTTTGATCGAAGTGATTTGCCCAAGTCAAGCCTGTGAACTACTTGTGCATAACACTCAGTTGGTTCAATCATGTGTGGAGTTGTTCCGTCTCAAGTTGCTCTTCTCTTGGATAGATTCGAGGAGCTGCTGTAGGTTGCTGCCATGTCCTTGGTTCCATCAATTGGTTAGTTCGGCTGAAGTTGGAAGCATAGTTCTTGTCCTGTGGAGCTTGGACAAAGCTCAGCAGCTGCTGCTGTTCGCTCTGTTTAAGTGCAAATGCTCGGTCCATGTAGAGCTTTCAAGCTGCTGCATAAAGCATGCTGGTGCTTTCTCAGCTTCTGAATGCCGCCATTTGTGATAAATTGCAGCTATTGTGCTTGGCAATTAAAGTCCACGGCTTGCTTTAAACTTAGTAATTCAGCTGCTCCTCAAATCCGTCATGTGGTACTATGCCACGCTAAGGACTTCCAAATCTCCAAAGTAAAAGTGTTTGGGATGCTTGTCAAAATGTGAAGCTTGGGCAACAAAAGTCCACATTTCAATTGTTGGTGCTCTCGGCTCAAGTGAGGAAGCTGCCGTCAACAAGGAGCTCAGGCTGAAAAAGTTGGTCTGCGTTTGATTCCTAGTTTCCTGCCACAAGTGAAAAGAGTAGGCCTATAATTTGAAGTTTCTGCAAATTTTATAACCTGAACATGCACAACAGAATTTTTTTACAGACCAAAGATCTTGTGCTTGCAAAAAGAAACCATTGCCCGTGACCTAAGCACACACTTGAAAAGATGAGAGCCCCAAACATTGGAACCATGCAATTGTATTGATGTTTTCCTTCCTAAAGTTGGTTTGCAATTGAGATCCAAAAACAGTAAAACACACAAACGGGTAAGCTCTAGTTTTGATCCTTTTCTATGATCTTCATGCACTTAAACCAAAGATTGCACATTTCATTGTTTCTAAACAAAATTCACAATAAAAATATCATGAAATGTATAAATGTGCAGTAAATAAGTAGAGTTAAGTGTGCAATTTTGCACATTTATCAAGGTGAAAAATAGATACGTTTTGTTTTGTGGCCTTCATATCATGGAGGCTGACTGCTCTCTGTCATTTGAAATGCTCCATTTTCCTGTATTCACTTGCAATCAATCTCCATTCAGTCTAAGCCCCAATGAATTGTCTACCTGACTTTTCCTAGACCCATTAATCTTGCTTTTAAAAGTATTATTTGCTGCCTACCCACAATTTCTTGATACAATTTCCATAATCTTATTTGTACCAGTTGGATGTAATTGTTTTATTTTGTATCAAGCATCACTCAATACCTTTTACTCACTCTCTCTAGGTCTGCACTACCAAGCAAACCTGTGCATTTCTTCGGTGGAATTCGACTTTTAACTTTCATGCACTTATCAGTGGTTATGCTCAAACAAATAGTGCTCATTAAGAAAATTAATGTCATCAAAATATATTATAAGCAAGGAGAGCAATTTCACGGACTTTAAACTCAATCAAGATAGATAGGCTGTTGTTACTACCATTCACTCTCAACCCAAAATGGTTCCAGCAAGAATGGAAAGCACATCAATGGATCCAGAAATATTAGTTACGATGACAAGTAAGATGAATATTGCGGGATTTTTAGACTTGAGATCTTGGTATGTCAGCAAACCACACTAGAAAAAGCACAAAATAAGTCCTGTTTCTGACACAGAGATATCCAACCATTGCCTCTGATAGCAGAACTGGGATAGTGAAGGACTTACTTCTGCCTTGAGATCCTTAATTTGTTATCCTTGTGTTGAACACTTGTCTACCAGGCTCTTTTGCTTCATTGAACGCAGCAGGAAAGGAAGTGATCAGAACAGTAGTTATGCTTGTCCGTAATAATGCTAGTTGCTGTATCATCTATCGATAATGTCACCTGTTGTTTTGAGCTAATCAGAACAGTAGTTATGCTTGTCCGTAACAAGAAACACATTTGCATTGACAATGTCACCTGTTGCAATGTGTCTTGAGGAATTGATTCCATCAAGCCAATTCAAGCCAAGCCAAGTCTTACTTACATTATTCCATCTTCATCAGAACAGCCTTGGTGGTTTCCACCATGATCATCGCTCTGTCAGTTCCATTGGTATGTTAATGTTGTGCTATTTTCCTGCAGCGAATTTCGAGTACTTCCATACTGATTGATAACTAATGCTAGTATGATCACGCATGAATTTGATAGAATCCATTTGATCCTCCTGCAGAACATTACCGAAACTGCTAACTATCCCAAACAATTAGCATATTTTTAATTCAAAATTTGCTTTCCTCAGAACGTGATTTTTAGTTCATTCATTGATATTTTCAGGTCTTGCGATGTCACTTATTGGATCCTTCCTCACGATGCTAGTGATATGTTCATTGAGATTCCATCGATTTCATTTTAACTGAATTGTTAGACAGGTAGTGATCTTCTCATTTTTGTTTTATGAATGCCTATTCCTATGTAGACGCTAATTATTCCTTGTGCTTGTTTCCTGAGTATCTTGAAGGGGAAAGAAACACATCTTCAGGTACACCCCAAGAATACTCACAAGCATCATACTAAGAATTACAGGTTATTTTTAAAATTATTGATAGAGATAACTATAGTTGCCATCGGGCCGAATTGATCATGAACCGCTTGTTCACGAGTTACCGATTAGTTGAACCGAGGCCCTTGAACTGTGCCTTCTTTTTTAATTTTTTCAAATTTAATTTTCTACATTTTTATCAATTTCTATTAATAATTTATCGTCTACTGGCATATTCCTATTTTCTTTTTCAAATAATTCTAATACTTTATATAAATATATAGTGATGCATGAATGGTTTGCATTTATTTTTTGTTAAATATTTTTTCTATTTCGAAACAATTGATTTGTATTGCATCAGTGTGATGTTATGTTATAATGTTGAGCAAGATTGGCCAAATCGATAGAAATTGCAGACGAGAGAGATTCGTTACTCAAATCTCATAATATATTGTCAATACGAAAAAAAAAAATTACAACATAACTATAAATTGTAATTTGTTATGATATATTATAAAATATTATTTTTTTTATTAGAGTATAGTTATTGAACAAAAAGATAAATTACAATACCATCTATAATATTACAGAAAAGCAATGTGAAAGTAAGAATGAGAGAGTAAGTAGAAAAGTAGAAGTTGATGGTATTTGTTTTGTTTTATTTTTTATTTTTTTTATATATTTTTTAAAAAATTGAAGTTTGAGTTGCTTGTACTGGCAATTCAACTGGCGGGTTAACAGGGTCGATAGTTTTCCAAGGCTGAACTGCTTAAGCCCTTAAGGCCTGGTGGTTCATCAGTTGGTTCAAGCCCTTCCTCATTAGGGTTGAGACCGGTTCAAAGGCCCTTTGAGCCTTTTCAAAGCAAGTTTATGGTTTAAAACTGACCCTTACATAGGTTTAGAGACAACTACATATAATGAAATGTTGACCATTAGAGTTGTGGACTTTATGTTGAAATTGTGTGCGCATTGTCCTGCTAGTATCTCAAACAAATCATTGGATCCAACCCATAGGTTATGGAAAAATATTAGTTGCAAGTATACTCAAAAGGTTATTGGCCAACCAAAATAAATTCCCCTAACTACCTAGTGGTGTATCATGCTTTCCATAACTTAATATGCACATATATTTCGAAACTCCTAAATAAGGAGTTCCAGGAAAAATTAGTGTACCTTGTTTCTTCTTATCTTCTTTCAATTTTTGAAGCAATCACCACTTGAAAGCATGCATATATTTGTTGAAGTAATCCCTTTGTGGCATTTCAACAAATACTATGTGAGCTTGAGTAAATTTAATAAAATTGCCATAAAAATTCAAACGAATTAGCAAGAAATACTCACCAAAACTTCAATGTAAGCATGGAATCTTCATTTTGAAAAAGAATGTAGAGTTTGAGTGTGTTATTTTATGGGTAATTCATTGATTAGAGAGTAGTTCGATTGAGGAGGAGAAAGAGAGAGAACAAAACTATTTGAGTGAGGGAGGAGGATTTTTGTTTTAGATTTAAGTCGGTTGTATATAGCACTTACTAAATACGATATAGCTGTACACAATATTTCATTAAAGCTATATCACATTTAATAAGTGTGATATAAGATTGTATAATTTATACATATCTCGTACTTCTTAAATGGGCTATAGTATAATGTATGCACATTGCACTTTTGAAATGCGATATAATTGGAATACTTAGGACTACAACTAAGTATATATCACCTTATATTGCATTTATTAAATGTGATATAAAGCCTATGTCGCATTTATTAAATGCAGTAGAATATCAAACAAAGCTATATCAAACTTTTTAAATGCAATATTGTTATGATTCACTTTTACTAAATGTGATAGAACATCAAACAAAGCTATATTGCACTTTTTTAAGTGCGATATAAGTATAATATCTTATATCGCATTTACTAAATGTGATAAATCATGGAGAGAAATGTATAAAGCTTATATCGCACTTTAGAAATGTGGTAAAACTCCGGACTAAGCCTATATCATATTTTTCAGATGCGATATAGTTAGATCATATACTCCGCCCATTAGATGTTATGAAGCTGACCAATCCTATATCACAATTTTTCTAAATGCAATAACATTGTAATACATTTTTTGCACCTTTCAAATGCAATATAGCACGGGTACTAGTTTCACCATATCTCATTTTTTAGAAGCAAGAAACATGTATTCATTTATCTCGTATTTCTTAGATGTGATATGGGGGGTATTTTTTGTAATTTTCTTCATATTTGTGTAATTTTTTTCTAAAATGTTTATAGACATGTATTATGCCTTGAAAGTGTATAAGATTATTTTGTGAAAATTCATTAAATGTAGATAATTGTCAAGTACATATAAATGTAATGATAAATTATTATAAATTAAATGAAAGCATCTACATTGCATGTGCTAAATCGAATGTATCAAAGCTACCTACATACGAGTAAAGGAGAATTATATGGAAATTCATTAAAATGTAACTGTTCATTAAATTTAAATCATGTTAAATTACTTTTATTATATCTAAACTATGTGTCAAGATTATAAATATATTCTTGATGAACCTAAATTGGATGTATGTTTCTTATGAATTTAAAAAAATGGGAGAAAAGAGAGAGAATATTTTATTTGTAAGATTGAATTTTTTTGGATTATTAGTCATTGTTGAGTTATTAATATAGTTACATTAAGATGAAATAATTTTTTCGGTCTATGTTTTTATGAAGTCAATTTTTGTTACTTTCTCTCCCCAACACTTAGTATAGGTAAAGGATTTTACTCTTCAATGATTTTTAGTGTATTATTGTTGTATTTTTCAACTTTAATTATTCATAGATTTTCAATATATTAATATTATTGTTTTCTTTCCTTTTTTCTTTTTCATAGATATCTTAGTCATTTACACATTACTTTTTTTAATGTTAGCTAAATTTAATTTTTAAATACGTAATGCGAGTATGCCAATTGCTAGCATCTTTTGGTGTCCTTTTCAATATAATTGAATTGGTTAATAATATTAATAGTTTGTGTAAAGTATGTCTCTCCCAAGCTCTTCATTGAGAATTGAAAACCCTAAGGTTTCTCTTTCGAAAGATACTAATGGTGATCTTCTTCATAGATGGAAAAAGAGATTATTTATTTTAGAAAATGATAATAAGATTTCTCTAGAGATTCAAATCAAATCTCCTGAGTTAGAAGGGGTATGGGCAGTCCCTAACCCTAGAAGATTTTGTTTTCATAAGACCTTTGAGGAAGAGGAAATAAAGGAAGATAGGAAGCGTTCTAAAGAAGAAGAGGAAGAATTGAACCATAAAGTAGAGAATAGAATTTGCTATGTCAATTTTTCAAAACTAAAATTAACATGTTTAGTGCACTATGTGTGAGGTCCTATAAAAATTGGTGATTAACTTATGATCGGTTAGTTCAGCAATAGTTTATAAATTTTAAGGCGATTTTGTAAATTATCCGATCAAACCCAAATTTTACGATAGAGTTATGAATAATAGTAAAAGTAATTCTTGAGTTTGGATTTAGGAAAATAAATAATAAAATATTATAATATTAAATTATATATATATTACTCGTTATTTATTGGAAAAATATAAAATGAGTTCCGATAACTAACAAATCGATAAAGATAAATTACATGTACACTAAAAATTATAAAATAATTTAAATAATATTTATGAGTATTTATTTATATCATATATGTATTTATGTGTAAGTAAAAATACATAAAATTACTTAAAATACCTGAAATATGTTAAGATAATGCTAATTAAGTAAAGAAAATTCATGGGAAGTGTGGAAATGTCCAAAAATAAGGCATGACATACTGGAAATGAGACAAAGAAAATCAACCAATGACAATAAGCCAATTAGAAAGTAAAAAGAGAGAGGATAAGGAGCATGTGGCATTTAAAAAATTAAAGAAAAAGCTAAACAACCCTATAAATTTATCAAACCACTTTTAGAATTCATTGTAATTAGTGAGAGCTTAGGAAAAAAAAAAGGGATAAGAGAAAAGAGAGAGGAATAATTTTATAAAAAATTAGAAAATACTATGCAATTAGGGCCACATAGGGTAACATACATCTAATGAACACGTGGGAGTGGATGACCATTACTACTGGATGGTGGACATAGCACCCAAATCGACTGACAAGGTCACGGTGGTTGGAGTTAACAATACTAATAAGTTCGAATATTAAATATATATAGAAAATTATGAAATTTAGTATTTTTAAATTTTTTAATGTAATTTTTAGAAAAAAAAATGGATTTGTTAAAATTAGGTCTTGAAATATATTGTGCTTAAGAAATCTTTAAACTTGAGCTGGTTTTCGATACAAATTTAAATGACCTTAATGATTTAGTTTTGATTTCAAAATTTTTATGTAAACTATTTAGAGTATTTATAATAGTGCTATGATTAGTTTTTCTAAAAATTAATTGTCTAAAATTTTACTTAATTTTTAGGCCCTAAAATCATGCATAAAAGACAATTTATGGGCTTAATTTAGTAATTTAATGATAATTTGTTGGAAATTTTGATTTGATATGCAATTAGGTATCTTGGGATGTTAATTGCTAATGTAGGATGATATTTGTGGAGTTTGAGGTGTTAATTATATATATTATGCATATTAGGTAACAATAATAAATGAATAACGGGTAAAAGTGTATACTTAAGTTAATTTTAAATTTAAGAGATTAATTAGGTATAAATTCTTATTTAGGGTATAATTAGACATATTATTGAGTAAAGAAGAACGATATTTGTAGTGTTAGAAATGTTAGATAAGTGATTTAGGTATAGATTATATAATAATACATAATATGAATATATAGAAAATAATAAGTCAAAATTAATGATTATGATAATAATAATAATAATAATTTTTTGATAAGAAATATAAATTAGGCTTGCTAAACCACAAGAAAGGAAAGGACTGCTGGATGGTTGTAAGATTGGATCTCGAAAAAGCTTATGACAGAGTTGAATGAGATTATGTCAGACATCTTGTCTGGCCATTACTTCGTACCGGGTGCTACTGAATGGTGTAATGTTGGATAGACTCTCATCAAGTTGAGGGCTTCGGCAAGGTGATCGCAATCATCATATCTTTTTATCATTGTCATGGACATGCTAAGGAGGAAGATCCATGAGCTAGTTGAGGGCGGGATTTGGAAGCCTCAAAGTTTGAGTGGAACGACCCTGCAAGCGTCCCACTTATTTTTCGTGGACGACCGTATTCTAATAGGGGAAGCGTCTGAGGATAACGCGAAGTGTATGTTCTAGGTGATGCAAGCCTTCAGAAAAGCGTATGATCAAGAGGTGAACTTTGAAAAATCTTACATGATTTCCTCCAGGAATTTTAGTCGAGATCTGAAAGAAAAAAATCGAACAAATTTTTGGTATCGGGGTGAATGCTTCGATGGGCAAGTACCTCGACTTCCCAGTTAAAGTGGGTGGTAACTTGTCAAGTCAGAATCTTAACTTTATTTTGGAAAAATCGAGAAGAAAACTTGCAGGCTGGAAGGTGATAATGTTAAGTCTAGCAGGGAGAAAAATTCTCACGGCTTCGGTTCTAAAGAGAATCTCCAATTACTATTCCCAAGGAATCCCACTGCCGAGGGGAATTACGGAAAAAGATAGAGAAGATACATGGAGATTTTCTCCGAGGTTAGATGGATAGCAACTGGAAGCAACATTGGGTAGGCTGGGAAACTGTGAAAATAGCGAGAAACATGGGAGGCCTTGGTCTGTTTGACGCCAAAATGAGAATTAGAGCTAATCTGGCACGATTGATATGGAGGGTGAAGCGGAAGAATGTGCTATGGACAAAGTTAGTCCCAAAGAAGTACAGGCTAGATAAAGGATAGAAATGCAAAAGTTCTGGCACAAAACTGTTTCGAGAATCGATGAAGGAAGATAAATGGATTAACAATTTTGCAAATTTTCGAATCAAATTCGGATGCATGGTGTGTTTCTAGAAAGACAGATGGACGGATGGAGGTAGAGTGGAGGATTGGTTATTCGGACCACTTAATAAATATGATGACCAGATTACTGTTAGTCAGGTTTGGGACGGACCGGGCATATGGAAGGAAGACATCATAGTCTATCCCATTGATGCTGATATATCAACGAAGTAAGGCCCATTTTTTTTTTATTATTTAGAATAAAAAATATATATTTTGTGAAATAACACATGCTTGATTTTATTTTCACTTATCTATACTATATGTATAAGACCATACGTTGGTCATAGATGTTATTTTTAATTTAGCATTGACGTTTATGTTGTGTTATGTGATTTAACAAAAGAGAATGCTATGGATGAAATAGGCCACTTATGTAGCTATTAGTGGATAATAAATTAATAATTTATTCATTAAAGTTAGAAACTTAATGTTTCTGTTATGAATATTGAATTTTTTGCACATTGATGAATCAAATATTATAATATTTAGACAGCTTAGGAAAGGACGAGATCTAACAAGAATAGAATCCATCTACCCTTTATCAATTATCATCAATATGAATCACTTGAAAGTATAGAACATCTATTTCTACTTGAAGATAAGCATGCTCCATCTCCATAGAAATTATCCGGGGTTTATTACTAACATAAGACATGCGGGAATAAATTAGATAGAACCGCCTAATCAATATCAGAATTCTGTTCACAAGATTCAAAACAATACAAATAAAATGCAAACTGTTGTGACAATGAAATTTCATGCCATCTTATAAATTTAAGGTGGTATATTTCTCGTGAAATTAGGCAGATGCAATGTTTGAAAATTCAGAAAATTATATATACACACACACACATATATATATATATATATATATTTAATTATAGTAGCAGTTTCGAGTCTTGCAGATTCCTAATATATATAGAAATATAGGAGACTGATCAGATTCTTCGATTTCGGGACGAGTATATCTGCTCTGCAGCATGTATAATCATGTATCATCATACGGGTTCGAGATTAACCGATTTTGGTGAACATCTCGAATGAGGACGTGGCTCACATCTCAAATCTGGCACTTAATTAGAAAACTAGAACATACGACGTTGTCAAAAAAAAAAAAAAACCAAAGCGGGTAACCAGTCAATTACGAAAGCCGTGAGTTACCTGTGTTACTTAGTAAATTTCATGTAGCATATCCAAAATGATAAGCACTGACTTGTAACAATCTGATGGCGGCACAAAAAACAAAAGAAAGAAAGATGAGACACGGAAAGACCTGACTTTGAAACTTGTTAATGGAGCTATTACTTGGTTTTAGTAAATAATCAGAACGGTTGAACATTTCATTAGATACGCACAATAAAAGTACTCTATAAAACTCTGCTTTTTAAGTACTATTACTCCGTGACTTGCTGTTTATGTTACAAGTTCTTGTTTTCTATCTGGGACTAAATGGTTTTGTATCTAAAAATCTTAATCCATTACATAATCATCTTATTTCTAGTATTTAAAAACCCAATTCTGTTATTCGACTCACTCAATAAGTGTGTCTTATATTCAACAATCCAACAAGTTACTCAAACTTTAAGTGCTATTATAATTTAAATAAAAATTTGTTGCATTGTTATTTATAGGATCAATACATTTCATGATTGATTTAAATAGCTGATTCTCACATCTAACTTAATTTTTGTTGAAAGTACGATGGGTTATCGACCTTTGGCCCATTTACTCACGCGTGTCCTAAAAGTTTTCAGTCCCTTACTACGAGAATTCTCTCTTATCATCTTGTTGAGGACAAGAAACGGCATATGGAAGAATAGTAGCTGAACTCCTTGAGAGCTACAGGTGGGTACACCCTATTTTGCTCTATTCCTTGTACCAATACCAACTACTCTCCTGTTGAAGTCCCTTTGCCAAGTGATGAGAACCAAGGCCCCACGCCAATTCCTACTCTGACTTCCAGTTGCCAAGAGCTCCCTACTGAGTAATGAGACACAAGCTTCTGCAGTCGAGTACTTATCTTTCGACTCCCTACTTCTCTTTCGACATCTCTTACTCATCTCAACAACTTTGAGGCCACCACATTATATTTTAGCTCAATTGCTGCACCTATGGATTCCTTTGTACGGATCCATTGACGAGTTACCATTTGTCCTTTTTTACCTAATATTGCACTTTTATTCCTTTTGTCTTTTGTCCTTTATTTTTTTTACCCTTTTCGTATGTATTAGAAATTTTCTTTTTATGTATGCCTTTTTGTAATTTTCCTCATTTGTAATTTTTATCCTAGGGACTTACTATAAATAGTCCCTTCTCCTTGTAGTTGGAATATCTATCATTCCTTACAGACATATTGAATATTCTTGGTCCTTGCAAGATATTCTCTCTAAGTCCTCTTTTAATACGGATTCCGTAGATGAACATACGAGACTAGTATCACACTTAATGAAAAGGGTGGATCCAGACTATAAGATGGTTCTAAAAGTAAATGATAGTCGAGGATGAGTAGGGTTTCTCCTAAATCGATAATTGATATGATATATTAATGCCTCACACGAGCTTAGGTCACACTTGATATGAAGTATAAGTATGGTCGAAGGTTACTCGACACTAATTCACACTTAATGGGCTAAATAAGAGTAACTAGAATGATACTTAGCTCAAGAAGATGTAAAAATTCAGTTTATTCTCAGTATGATTCCTCCTTTTGGCTATTACAATATGCGAGTATTTATAGTACTCAGTTAGGGTAAGTCTTAAATTATAGAAAATTATAGAAATGGATTCTTACTTGTTAAACAAAAAGGAGAATAATTTACAGAGGAAGCATGAAATCATGCAAAAAGAACATCCATTGTCAAAAAAGATAGTATGGATATCAGAAAGGATAGTGCATGCGCGTTTCAATCGGTTTGCAATTCTAATAACATTATGAGCCAAGTAAGGGTAGGCCTTTGATTAGGTCTGATCGGCATTGGCAATTCGATACTTTGATTGTTGGGGCTGGACATGGGTTGGCTTAGGAACGACTCACATTTGGGTCGGCCTCGGATGGTTGGCTCCAGACAATTGTCAGCTTAACTTCGGTATTGTAGAGACAGCTATTTTCTCGATTTAGTGCTTAGCCTAAGGTGTTATGGAGGGGTCAGTTCCCTATGTTGGTTGATTATCTTGGCAGCTTCCTGGATAGTGTGGAGAGTAAAGTAGCTTAGTAGATCAGATTGGGTTAAACATTGCTCCTCGACGCTTAACTCACTTCGGACAACTCGACAAATCATCTAAGAAAGCCCTCGGGCTTGGGAACAAGTGATTGGTCCTTGATTCCTATCATCCCTTCCGGGCTATTTGGGATTTGGGATCAAATCTGGTTCAGCTTTAGGTTATTCATCCTTGAGAGTGTAAGGCTAGAGATCGGCAATATTGAAGGAGTTTGGGACTCCATATTCTTTAGGTAATTCAATCCTATAGGCATTAGGATTGATCTTTTCAAGCACTTTGAAAGGTCTATCGGTTTTAGAAGACAACTTGCTCTTCTTTAAGTTTGGGAATCATTTTTTATTGAGATGTATCCAGACCAAATCGCCAGCTGAAATTCTCTCTTCTTCCATCCTTGGCTTTGTTTTTCGAGCTCAGTATTATCTCGGCTCAATTGTTCTACAACCTTCTAGTTCATGGCTCTGATAGCCTTAACTCTTTCAACAGTTAGCTAGTCATCATTAAGCTTCGGTTGGGGTGCTTAGTCTAAGTTACTTGGGGTTAAACCCATAGGCGACCTCGAATGGAGACATACTTGTTACATTGTAAGCGATCCTGTTGTAGGTGAACTTAGTGATTGATAGGAACAAATCCTAGTCGGCCATGTTTCATCTGACAACAACTTGTAGAAAAGTTCTTATGGTTCTATTGACAACTTCAATCTATCCATCAGTCTGTGGATGGTAGGACGTAATGTACAATAGCTTTATTCCCATTTACCTCTACAGCATCCTCTAGAAGTGGCTCATGAACTTTGGGTTTCGGTCCAAAACAATGGTTCTGGGAACTTCGTGAAGCTTGATTACTTCTTGCAAGAAAAGAAAATAGATAGTCAAAGTGTTGTTAGTTTTGCAGTAGGGTAAGAAATGTGCCATCTTACTAAATCGATCCATAACCACCATGATAGAGTCCTTCCCTCGAGATGTTCTTGGCAATCCTAATATGAAGTCTATACTTAGCTCAAACCATGGTTTGGTTGGGATAGGCAAGAGTAGATAATGTCTGATATGGATTCTGTAGATGACCATACGAGCCTAATATCATGTGTAACTTAAAGGGTAGGTTTGGGCCGTAAGATGGCTTAAAAAGTAAATGATAATTAAGGGTGAGTAGGGGTTCTTGTGCAACGACAATGGAAATGACATACCAATGCCTAGTACGAGCTTGGGTTATACTTGATATGATGTACAAGTATGGCTAGAGGTCACTCACCATTAGTCTATGCTTAATGGGCTAGACAAGAGTAGCTTAAAAGTAAGCAGAAGGACACTTTGCTTAAGAGGGAGTAAAAGTTCAATGTATTCTCTATATGATTCGTTATGTGACTATTACAATATGTAAGTATTTATAGTACCCAGTTAGGGTAAGTCCTAAATCATAGAAATGGATCCTTACTTGCTAAACAAATGGAGAATAATTTACAGGAAAAGTATGAAATCGTGAAAAAAGAACACCCTCTATCATAAAAGATAGTACGGAAGTTAGAAAGGATAGTGCATACGCATTTGATGTCAGAAAGGACAGTGCACGCATGTTTTACCCAATCTGTGGTCCCAATAACACTACAAGCCAAGTAGGGGTGGGCCTTTGATCTAGTTTGGTCAGCGTCAGTAGTTCAATACAGGATGACTCACATTCAGGTTGGCCTTGGATGGTCAGCTCCTAACAATTGTTAGCTTAGCCTTAGCATTATAGAGATGGTTGTTTTCCTGATTTAGTGCTTGGATTAGGGTGTTGCAGAGGGTTTGGTTCCCATGTTGGCTGATTACCTCGATAACTTCTTAGATGGTGTGGAGAGTGAAGTAGCTCGATAGATTGGATTGGGGTAAATACTGCTCCTCGGTGCTTAACTTACCTCGAATAACTCGGCAAACCATCTGAGAAAGCCGTCGGGGCCCTCGAGCTCGGGAGCAAGTGATCGGTCCTTGAACCCTATCATCCCCTTCGGATTATTTGAGATTTGGGATCAAATTTGGTTTAGCTCCAAGATGCTTGTCCTTGGGAGTATAAGGTTAGAGATCGGTAATGTTGAAGGAGTTTGAGACTCTATATCCTTTAGATAATTTAATCCTATAGGTATTAGGATTGATCTTTTCAAGCACTTTAAAAGGTCCGTTAGCTCTAGGAGACAACTTGCTCTTCTTTAAGTTTAGGAATTGTTCCTTGCTGAAATGTATCTAGATCAAATTGCTTGGCTAAAATTCTCTCTTCCTTCGTCTTCAGCTTTGCTTCTCGAGCTTAGTATTAGTTCGGCTCAATTGTCTTACAACATTCTGGTGCATGGCTTTAATGACCTTAACTCTTTCAATAGTTGGCCAGTCATCATCAAGCTTCAGTTAGGGTGCTTAGTTTATCGGGACCTTGGGGTTAAACTTATAGGTGACTTCGAATGGAGACATGCTTGTTACATTGTGGGCAGTCCTATTGTAGGCGAACTCAATGATTGGCAAGCAAAGATCCTAGTTGGCTATGTTTTGTCCGAAAACAACCTACAGCAAAGTTCCCATGGTCCTGTTGACAACCTTAATCTATCCATCTATCTATGGGTGGTAGGACGTATTGTATAGTAGCTTGGTTCCCATTTGCATCCATAGCATCCTCCAAAAGTGGCTCATGAACTTTGGGTCTTGGTTTGAAACAATGGTCCTGGGAACTTCGTGAAGCTTAATTACTTCCTACAAGAAAAGAAAAGAGATAGCCGGAGTGTCGTTAGTTTTAGAGTAAGGCACAAAATGTGCCATCTTGCTAAATCAATCCATAACCACCATGATGAAGTCCTTTCCTTAAGACGTCATCGAAAATCCTAATACAAAGTCTATACTCAGCTCAGACCATGGTTTGATTGGGATGGGCAAGGATAGATAATGTTCTTGCTCAGCTGGGCTCTTTGCCTTTCGGCAGGTTGCATACTTCTCTAATATGGACTACAGGTTTCTTATCATTTTCAACCAAAAGAATCTTGTAGATAGTACTTTACAAGTTCGATGCTGGCCAAAGTGTCATGTTAATCCTCCTCCATGCGCCTCCCACACTAATAATTCTCTTGTGGAACAAGTTGGGATACATAGCCTCCTCTTCTTAAATAGGTATCCATCTTCCCTGTGATAGTCGTCCAATGCTCGTCCTTCCTCACATTAGGCATAGATAGGGCCAAAATATGGATCCTCAGCATACAAATTCTTTATAGTTGAAAAAACCAATTAGCCTTATTTGCAACTCGATTAGGAGGGTATGTCATTTCGATAAGGCATCAGCCAATACATTGTTCCTTCCATTCTTGTATTTTACAACATAAGAAAAACCTTTTATGAACTCTAACCATTTAGCTTGCCTCTGAGACAACTTGGGCTAGCTCTTTAAATATCTCAAGGATTCATAATCGGTGTAGATCACAAATTCTTTGGGTAGCAAATAGTGTTGTTATATCGTTAGGGCTTGGATTAAGGAGTAAAACTCTTTGTCATAGACATAATAGTTGAGCATAGCTCCTCGAAGTTTCTTGCTGAAGTAGGTAATAGGTCGGCCTTCTTATATTAGCACAGCACCTATGCTTAGTCCAGATGCATCATACTCTACTTCGAACACTTTGTCAAAGCTTAGTAGAGCTAAGATAAGGGTTGTAGTTAGCCTCTCTTTTACCTCCTCAAAACTCTTCTTCTCTTTCTCTCCCCATCTGAATTCAACACTCTTCTTTGATAGTTCGGTAACTGGGGCTGCAATCGTACTGAAATTCTTTACAAATCTACGATTGAACAATTTTAGGCCATGGAAACTTCTCACGTCTATAGAATAGGTCGACTCGAGCCACTCTATGATTGCTCTTATTTTCTCATCATCGACTTGGATGCCACCTCCACTCACAACAAACCCTAAGAAGATAACCTCAGATTGGCAAAAGTTGCACTTCTTTAGATTAGCATAGAGCTGTTTAACTTGAAGTTTTGCAAAGACTCTTCGAAGATGCTTCTGGTGAATCTCTAGGACGGGGTTGTACATTAGAATGTCATCAAAATAAATCACGACAAACCTTCCTATTAATTCTCAAAGCACATGATTCATCAAGTGCATAAATATGCTCGGCGCGTTGGACAGTCCAAATGGCATTATAAACCATTCATATAAACCATGTCGTGTCTTGAATGTGATCTTCCACTCATCACCCTCATGCATTCAAATCTGATGGTATCCAGATTTAAGGTTGATATTAAAGAACACTCTTTGATAGAGATCATATATCGATTACTCACTCTTGAGCTCGAGGGCTTTCTCAAATGGTCCGCTGAGTTGTCCAAGAAGGGTTATTGTTTGAGGAGTAGTGTTTACCCTAGTTTAATTTGCCAAGCCACTTCGCTCTCTACACCATCTTAGAAGCTGCTGAGGTAATCAGTCAACTTGCGGATTCGACCCCCCTATAACACCCAAGTCTAAGTATCGAATCAGGAAAACAGCTATCTCTTTAGTGTCAAGGTCGATTTGACAATTGCTAGGAGCTGACCATCTGAGGTTGACTCGAATGTGAACCATTCTTGAACCAACCCTTGTTCGACCCCAGTAATCTGAGTGCTGAACTGCTGATGCCGAATAGACTTGATCAAAATGCATACCTTAACTGGGCTCACAGTGTTGTCAGAAGTGTAGACTAAGTAAAATGCACATGTGCTGCCCTTTCTAACATCAAATGTACACGCTATCCCTTTTGACATCCATACTGTCCTTCCTGATGGTAGATATTCTTTTTACACGATTATGTACTTTCCTTGTAAATTATTCTCCTTTGTTTAGTAAGTAGGGATACATTTTTATAATTTTCTGTAATTTAGGACTTACCTTAATTAGGTATTATAAATACTCGCATAATGTAATATCATCATACATACATACATAGAGGAATACACTAAATTTTTTATTCTCTCTTGAGCTAAGTGTCTTTTTGTTTACTTTTGAGCTACTCTTATCTAGCCCATTTGAGCATGGATTGGTGGTGAGTGACCTCTAGCCATACTTGTAAGTCATATTAAGTGGACCTGAGCTCGTATGAAGCGTTAGTACATCATATCCAAGTCACCTAAAGGATAGAAAGGCATTGAATAGGAAGATCCCGACCACATGTTAGCTAACTAGGAAGCAGTCGAACTGTTTCGAGTAGACCAGTGCAAACGGAACCAAGTAAGACTGTTGAGACCCAACCCATTTCGGCTACCTGAGCCGAAGAGAAGGAACCCTTGAGGAAGTTTGAGAAGGGCCAAAGTTTTAGGAGGAAGACAAGTGAGATTAAGTGTTTCAAATGCCAAAGATTTAGACACATGGCCGCTCAATATCTGAACAGGCAAACAATGGTGATTAAAGGCGAGGTGATGACTATTGAAGTCAATAGTATTGACGAAGAAGTAGAGGAGTTGAAAAAGGATGGATAGACCGAACTATTCGAGGAGGAAGTTATCTATAGTGAAGAGCGAAACTTTATGTTGACCACCCTAGTGTTGAGGAGGACGATGAGTGTTAGTCTTGTGCTCAAAGATGAATAAAGGGAAAATTTCTTCCATATTGGATTCAAGGTGAATAAGTCACCATGCGCGTCGATCGTTGACAGTAGGAGTTGCACCAATGCATCTTCTGCATTTATGGTTTAGCAGTTGAAATTGCCAACCATGCCCCACCCAAAACCTTAAAAGCTTCATTGGCTTAGTGATAAAGGAGCCTTATAAGTGAATAAGTAGGTATCTATGCTGATTTGCATTGGCAAATATCGAGATGAAGTGCTTTATGATGTGTTACGCAAGAGTACGTCTTACATTCTACTTGGGCATCCATGGATGTTTGATCAAGTTGTTATATATGATGGAAGGAATAATACATGGTCTGTAGAGCACGAAGGTAGAAGGATGAAATTGAATTCTATGACTACTGAGCAAGCGAAGGTCATGCAGTCCTAACTTAGTCGAGCCTTAAAGAAAGAGGCTTTGATGATGACTTGAGCCAAACTGAAAAGGGAGATGGAGCTGGAAGGTCCAACTTATCTGCTTGTCTGAAGGATTCTAGAGATGAGGCTTGAGGAGGAGTTGCCTACTGAGGTAAAAACCTTATTAGAGGAATTTGCTGACCTATTTCTAGAGGAACTACTGAAAGGTTTGCCCCTAATCTGAGGTGTCGAGCATGCAATAGACTTGTAGACAAGAGTCGCATTGCCGAACAAGCTTGCTTATAGGTTGAATCCTAAACAGGCCGTTGAGTTGTAGAAGCAAGTAGATGAGCTAATGGAGAAGGTGTATGTACACGAGCTGCTTAGCTCCTGTACCATTCCGGCCTTATTAGTGTCGAAGAAGGATGGTTGTTGGAGGTTGTATGTGGATAGCCAAGCGATCAATTGAATTACCATCAAGTACAAGTATCCCATACCTAAGCTTAATGATATGTTAGATGAATTAAGTGGAGCAAAAGTGTTCTCTAAGATTGATCTCAAATATGGATACCATCAGATCTGAATATGCAAAGGTGATAAGTGGGAGACCACATTCAAGACACGACATGGTTTATATGAATGGCTTATAATGCCATTTGGACTGTCCAACGCGCCAAGCACATTTATGTGCCTGATGAATCATATGCTCTGAAGTGCAACCACACCAAGTCTCCCAGTTGAAATTGTTTAGCTGTTCTACCCTTGGTCTTTTTTCACATTCTTTTAGTAGCTTAGTCTATGTGTCGAGTAACCTTATCATAGATGTGTTGAAGGGATTATGCTTTGGCCGTTGTGTCAAGGTCCTCTTGTGTAGGTATTGGTACAGGGGTGTGGTCAAGGGGCAACTTGGGATTGAACCCATAGATCACCTCGAAGGGAGTTTGCTTAGTAGTGTCATGTACTATTCGGTTATAGGTGAACTTGACCACTGGCAGGCAAACGTCGCAATCAGCTAAGTTTTTTCCTATTGCAGCTCGGAGTAGTGACCTCAAAGTACGATTAACTACTTTTGTTTTGCCATCAATTTGGGGGTGATATGAGGTACTGAAGAGTAATTTGGTTCCTAACTAATGCCATAAGGTTCTCCAGAAATGGCTTAAGAACTTCAGGTCTCTGTTAGAGACTATACTTCTCGGTACGCCGTATATCCGCATAATCTTCTGCAAAAAAAGAGAAGTAATAACCGAAGCGTCATTAGTTTTGGTACAGGGCACGAAGTGTGCCATCTTACTGAATTGATCCACAACGACCATTGCAAAATCTTTACCTTGGCCAGTTTGTCGTAGTTCGAGAACAAAGTCTATGCTCAATTTAGTCGACAGCCTCATTGGAATAGGTAGGGGCATTGTTTTCCCTTACTCCGCTTAGCGCTTGGCACTTAGCCTTCTTGCACATGACACAACTTTCGACAACTCGGTGTACATCTTTTCTCATTCTTGGCTAAAAGAATCGGCCATTTATCAGTTTACAAGTCCTCCTTTCCCCAAAATGTCTAGAGAGGCCTCTACTGTGGGTTTCCCTAACTAGTAGCTCCTTCAGTGATAAAGTCGGCATGCATAATTTTTTGCCTTGAAATAAGTAGCTATCCTCCACATGATATTTGTCCACTGTCCTCCCGTTGATGCATAACGAAATTATGGGTCAAAAGTGTGGATCCTCGGAGCATTGTTCTTTGATACTTGTAAACCCTAATAGCCTGGTCTATAGTTTTGATAAAAGTACATGTCTCCTAGAAAGAGCATCGGCAACTACATTGCTCTTTCCTTACTTGTACTTAATTACAAAATTGAATCCTTTAAGGAATTTAACCCATCTCACTTGTTGTTTCGATAACTTGGTCTGACTTCAGAGGTACCACGATGATTCATGGTCAATATATATGACAAATTCTCTCGATAGTAAATAATGTTGCCATACTTACATTGCTTAAATCAATATCTAAAGTTCCTTGTGATATATGGAGTAGTTCAGCTGCAGTCCTTAAAGCTTCTCACTGTGGAAGGCAATTTGTTGGCCTTCTTGCATCAGGACAACATTTATTCCAATGCTCAATGCTTTGCATTCTAGCTCAAAAATTTTGTTGAAGTTGGGTAGTACTAACATTGGGGCGGAGGTCAACCTTTCTTTTATCTCGACAAAACTTCTCTCCTCCCTTTCTCCTCATCGAAAGTAGGTGTTCTTCTTTGTTAGCTTGGTAAGTAGCGCGGCGATGGTGTTGAAATTCCTGATAAACCTTCTGTAAAATGAAGCCAATCCATGGAAACTTCTCACATCAGCATAAGTAGTAGGAGTCGGTCACTCGACAATTGCTTGGATCTTTTCATTATCGACTTGTAAGCCTCCTTCATTGACTACATAGCCTAAGAATACCACTTCCTTCTAGCAAAAATAATATTTCTTTAAATTGTTGAATAATCTCTTGGTACGGAGGATATTTAGGACTGCTTTGCGATGTTCACAACAACTCGACATATTGACACTATAAACAAGAATGTCGTCAAAGTACACTACGACACCCTTCCCTATGAGATGTCTCAGCACATGGTTCATAAGTCTCATGGAAGTACTCGGGGCATTTGACAAGCTGAAGGGCATGACCATCTATTTGTAAAGTCCATATCGAGTCTTGGACTTAGTTTTCCATTCGTTGCCTAGTCTCATGTGGATTTGATGGTAACCAGATTTAAGATCAATCTTGTTGAAAATCTTAGCTCCATTCAATTCATCCAACATGTCTTATAGCCTTAGGATTAGATACCTGTATTTGATCGTGATCTTGTTTATAGCTCGGTTATCTACACACATTTGCTAAGTTTCATATTTCTTCGGCACTAAAAGTACAGGCACAACACAAAGGCTGAGACTTTCTCTTATATAGCTTCTCTCTAACAACTTATTGATTTGATGTTAGAGCTTAGAAACCTGCTCGGGATTCATCCGATAAGCTAACTTATTCGACAGTGCAGCGCTGGGTGTTAAGTCAATGCAATGCTTTATGCCTTGAGTTGGGGGCAATCCTTCAGGTAACTATTCTAGGAATAGGTCAGCATATTCATTTAACAACTCCTTGATCTCTTGGGGTAACTCACCCCGCTCCTTCATTTCTACCAGTCGCCTGACCAACCTAAGGGTCGGCTCATTAACATTGACGACCTCTCGAAGCTCGGCTTTACTCATCACTAAAGCCTTCTTCGATTCCCAAGCGAATTTCATCTATAACTTATTAACTTCTCTCGGTGGCATTGGATTCAGTATGATCTTTCGATCATCCTTCTTGAACATATACGTATTCCTGTAGCTGTCATGCATAACTCTCTTGTCAAACAACCACAGTCTACTTAGCAACACGTAGGAAGCGCACATGGGTAGTACATCGCAAAGAATCTGGTTAGAGTAATTCTCTATAGTGATTGGCAATAGTATTTACCAAGTGACATGTAATGCTCCTTTCTCACTCAATACGACCTCGGATGCACAACAATCAGCAACTTTAGTTTTGAAACAAGATCGGCTGATGTTACATTGGTGCAAGTTTTACTATCCACGATGAGGGTGTACATCTAATCATTTACCTTACAAGTAATATGGAACAAATTCTCTCTCTGCTCCTCTTTTTGCGAGGGTTCCATGTTCATAGTGCATTAGACAACCATAAGTAACTGATCTAAGTCCTTAGGAAACACATCCTTCTCAATTAGCTCTTTCTCGGTAGGAACCTCCTCCTTCTTGGGTTCCTCATCCGTACTCTCTACTTTGAGCTTTAGGATGTCTCCCTTGATGATCATCGTTTATTATTTCGGGCACTGAGCAGCCATGTGTCTGGACCCTTGGCACTTGAAGCATTTGATCTGGTTGGTCTTCCTGCCAGACTCTTGCCCCTTCTCATAAGTTCGGGTTAGCACTTCACCATCAGGTCGGTTTTTCTACTCGGCTCTTACATCAACCTTTCTGCTTGGCTTGATACTCAACCGAACTCAGTAACTTGCCTATCCGGGTCAGCTAGTTGGTATCTTAGCTGGTACTCAACTTCTTCTTTGCCTCTCTACTCGTTGGGCAATCCTAACAGTCTCATCTATGGTGTCAAATCGTTAGAGCTCCATAACATTTTTAATGTCTCCTCTCAACCCGATAACGAACCTTAAGATTGTTTGAGTTGGTGGTACCTCCACTTCACAACGCATCATAAGCATTTGAAATTCTTAAACATACTCATCAACAGTTCTACCTCCTTGTCTTAGCTCTTGAAGCTGAGTGAAAGTATCTTAGAGGTATGTTTTCGGTATGAATATGTTTCGGAGCACTCTCTTCATCTTGGGCCAAGTGATAATCTCTTGATATCCTCTCGTCTTCTCATGGCTTGAAAATTCTTCCCTCATATGGTGGCATATTTGGAGAACTCAATAGCAGCAGTTCTTACCTTCTCATAATCTTCGTATTGATAATAATCAAACACACGCTCCACCTTCTCTTCCCACTCCATATATTCATTAGCATTCCCAAATCTATTGAAACTCAGAATTCAAAGCTTCATATGGTTAGATGCTCTGGGGATTCATATACGCTCCTCTTCAAAATACTCTTCTTCCTCTTCATTAAGCTCTCTCAAGTCTATTCTTTGCCTTACTTGTTTGCCAACTCCTCCATCTCGAATGGGTTGAGGTGGGTTTTGACCTCTAAGAGGTCGAGTAGCTCGTGGAGCATTTTGCGCGGCCTCAGTGGGTCGGTAAGACAACGTATGAATAGCTCGGGTCAGATCTACTAAAAGGTTAGTTACATCATTAAGCCTTTCATTAGTGCTTCTAGGAGTTTCCTGAGATTGTTGTCCATGGTCGACAACTCCACTGTCATCACTAGTACCAACATTCATATTTGGGTTTATTATTTTTCCTTATAGATTCAAAGCTCAAACAAATACTTTAGGAAATTAACAATTAACAAAACAATATTCAAATGAACAAAGTAACTTACTTTGTTTCACACACATAAAATAGAGTATAATAGAAATTCAAAAAGAACTACTACAATTCATACAAAACCTCCATTCTGATACCAAGATATTGCAAACCGTGACTAAGAATAGATAAGGTTGGTTGTTGGATGGGTCCAAGCTTGCAGAAAGCTCGAAAAAGGATTAATAGGGAAAGTGCAAAAAGGGCAAAAATGAGGAATGAAACAGTAAGCAAAACCCACGAACAGCTTTAGAAGATATGACGCACCAATGGAACTTTCGAGGACTCATGACATAATTCGATATGATGCAGGAATTGGTTTGATGAGGTTACTTACCACCTAACCTTGCTTAAGGAAAATGATAAGAGTAATGCCGAGAGTAAACAAATAATGTTTACGCAAGGAAGAAAAGGTACTTAAAGAGTGTATTAAGAATGATTTGATATTGTCATAGTTACAAGTATAAGGGTATTTATACCCATAAGTTAAGGCAACCTGCCTAAAAAAGGAAAAGACAAAAGGATATTTCCTAAGAAAGTAATATATAAGATACAAAAGGGTAAAAATGAATATACAAGAAAAATAATCATTGGTGCAACGGATTTTGCACATGATACTGTACATGTGGCAATGCTATATTGGCGAGGTCGTTAGAAGATGCGGATAAAAAATTATGGATAGATTGGCTTGTCCGAGTAGGGATGGCTTAGTCAGTTTAGATTCTCTCTCTCGGCTTCTCGATAAGGAAGATGCGGAGTAATTGGTCGGCTAGGTGTTAGAGAGTAATCATCAACTTGGCATACTACAACAAAATGGGCGGTCATACGGCACGACATGAAGGGTGACTCGACAAGGAAGTACTCGACCTTGGTAGGGGTTGGTTGGAACAGAAGGATTCGTTGTGCTAACCCTTTTAGTCTTTGGGCTCGGCTGTGAGTTAGAGGTCCAGTAGCCTAATTCCCATCACAGTTCGTGTTGGAAAAGTGTGTGACCTACAGGAAGGCGAAAAGCTAAGCTGAGCAAGGACATTATTTACCCTGGCCTGTCCCAACCAAATTATGGTTTGAGCTAAGTATGGACTTCATGTTAGGGTTGTCGAAGATTTCCTGAGGGAAAGACTCCATTATGGTAGTTGTGGATCGATTTAGTAAGATGACACATTTTGTGCCCTATTTCAAAACTAACAATGCTTTGGCTATCTCTTCTCTTTTCTTATAGGAGGTAATCAAGCTTCACGGAGTTCTTAGAACCATTGTTTCAGACAGAGACCTGAAGTTCATGAGTCACTTCTCAAGGATGCTGTGGAGGCAAATGGGAACCAAGTTATTGTACAGCACATCCTGTTATCCATAGACCGATGGATAGACCGAAGTTATCAATAGAACCTAGGAACTTTGTTGTAGGTTGTTGTTAGATGTAATACGGCCAACTAGGATCTGTGCTTGCCAATCATTGAGTTCGCTAATAAGACCACCCATAGTGTAACAAACATGTCTCCATTCGAGGTCGCTTATGGGTTAAACCCTGAGCTCTCAATAGACCGAACACCCCAATTGAAGCTTGATGATGACTGGCTAACCATTGAAAGAGTTGAGGCCATCAAAACCATGCATTAGAAGGTTGTAGAACAATTGAGCCGAGTTAATACTAAGCTTGAGAAGTGATGCCAAAGCCAGAGGAAGAGAGAATTTCAATTAAGTGACTTGGTCTAGATACATCTCAACAAGGAACGATTCCTAAACTTGGGGAAGAGCAAGTGGCCTCTCAAACCCAACGGACCTTTCAAAGTACTTGAAAAGATCAATCCTAATGCCTATAGGATTGAATTACCTGAAGGATATGGAGTCTTAGACTCCTTCAACATTGCCGACCTCTAACCTTATACTCCCGAGGACGAGCAACTCGAAGTTGAACCTGATTTGACCCCAAATCTCAGACAGCCTGGAGGGGGTTATAAGGATTAAGGACCGATCACTCGCTCTTGAGCCTGAGGGCTTTCTAACATGGCCTGTTGAGCTGCTCAAGGAGAGTTAAGCATCGAGGAGCAGTGTTTACCTCAATTCGATCTGTTGAGCTACTTTGCTCTTTACATCATCTTGGGAGCTGTCGAGGTGATCAGCCAACCTAGGGATCCGACCCCTCTGCAACACCCTAGTCTAAGCACTGAATTAGGAAAATAGCTATCTCTTTAGTGCCGATGTTGATCTAATAACTACCAAGAGCTGACCATCCGAGGCTAACTCGAATGTGAAACATTCTCAAACCAACCCTTATCCGGCCCCAGCAATTGGAGTGCCGAACTGTAGATGCCAAATAGACCTGATCAAAATGTACACCCCAACTGGGCTTACAGTGTTGTCAAAACCACAGATTAAGTAAAATGCACGCGTGCTGTCCCTTCTAATATCCATACTGTCCTTCCTGATGGTGGATATTTTTTTTTGCATGATTATGTGCTTTCCTTATAAATTATTCTCCTTTATTTAGTAAGTAGGGATATATTTCTGTAATTTTCTATAATTTAGGACTTACCCTAACTAAGTACTATAAATACTCGCATAATGTAATATCATCATATATATATAAAAGAATACACTGAACTTTTTACTCTCTCTTGAGCTAAGTATCTTTTTGCTTACTCTTTAGCTACCATTATCTAGCCCATTCGAGCATCAATTAGTAGTGAGTGACCTCCAACCATAGTTGTACATCATATTAAGTGTGACCTGAGCTTGTATGAGGCATTGGTGTGTCATATCAATCATCGGTGCATGGGAACCTCTGCTTATCCTTTGACTATCATTTACTTTTTGAGCCATCTTGTAGCTTGGACCCACCCCTTTTGGTTACGCGTGATATTGGGTTCGTGTATTCATTTACGGAATCCATATCACTTTTGCTCCACTTAATTCATTTAGCATGTCTTCAAGCTTGGGTATGAGATACCTGTACTTGATGGTGATTCAATTGATCGCTCGACTATCCATATACATCCTCCAAGAACCATCTTTCTTTGGTACTAACAAGGTTGGAATGGTATAGGGGTTGAGGGATTTGTGCACATACCCCTTCTTCATTAGCTCATTTACTTGCTTTTATAGCTTGGCGGCCTGTTCAGGATTCAGCCTATAAGCAGGCTTATTTGGTAGTGTGGCTCCTGGTTATAGGTTGATTGCATGCTCAATGCTTTAAATTGGGGGCAGACCTTTCGGTAGTTCCTCTAGAAATAGGTCGGTAAATTCCTCTAGTAAGGTTTTCATCTCGGTAGGCAACTCCTCCTCGAATCTCATCTTCAAAATTCTTTAGACAAGCAGATAAGTCAATCCTTCAACCTCCATCTCCCTTTTCGGTTTAGCTCGGGTCATCACTAAAGCCTCTTTCTTCAAGGTTCGATTAAGTTGGGATTGCATAACCTATACCTACTTGGCAGTCATAGGACTCAATTTTATCTTCTTGCCTTGATGCTCCACAAAACATGTATTCCTCCTTCCGTCATATATAACTGCTTGAAGAAACATCCATGATCGTCCAAGTACAATATGGGATGCACTCATAGGCAGCACATTACACAACACTTCATCTCGATACTTACCAATGCAGATCAACACAGACACTTTCTTGTTCACATGTAGGGTTCCCTTATCACTAAGCCAATGAAGCTTGTAAGATTTCAGTTAGGGTTTGGTTAGCAATTTCAACTATTGGAATATAAATGCAGAAGTTGCATTGATGCAGCTCCCACTGTCAACGATTAGCGTGTATAATAATGATTTATTCACCTTGCATCTAATATGGAAGAGATTTTCCCTTTGTTTGTCTTTGAGTACGGGATTGACGCTTATCGTCCTTCTTAACATTAGAGTGACCAACATAAAGTTACCTTCCTCATTGTAGATAACTTCCTCTTCAGATAGTTCGGTCCATTCGTCTTCTTTCAACTCCTCTACTTCTTCATTAGTACTGTTGACCTCAATAGTCGGCATCTTACCTCGGATCACCATTGTTCGCCTGTTTGGACACTGAGCAACCATGTGTCTAAATCCTTAGCATTTGAAACACTTGATCTCACTTGTCTTCCTCCCTTAACTCAGCCCTTTTCGAACTTCTTCAGGGGTTCCTTCTCATTAATTTAGGTAGTCGAAATGGGTCAGGTCTCAACAACCTTACTTGGTTTCATTTGTACTGTTCTACTCGGAACAATTCGGCTTTTGCTTAGTCGGCTGACTGGCGGTTAGAACCTTCTTGTTTGTCACCTTTCTATCTTCTGGGTGTCTCAAATTGTGCCATCAACCGTTCTAATATCCAGGGTTTCCAGGACATCCCCAATCTCATACTTCAATCCATCAATGAACCGAGATACAGTTCGGTTCTTTGGCTCTATGACTTCACATCGAATCATTAACATTTGGAATTCCTTAACATATGTGTCTACACTTGACCCTCCTTATCTAAGCTCTTACAGTCTTTTGAAGGCATCCTATAAATAATAGCTCGACACAAACCTTCTCCAAATAACCCTCTTCATTTCATCTTAACTCTTAATCTCTCGCTCTCCTTCTTTTCTTCGGGTAGCTTGCAAGTTCTTCCACCATAAGGTGGCATAACCAGTGAACTCCAACACAACAAGTCTAACTTTTGCATTTTTGACCATATCGTAGCATTCAAACTACTTTTCAATCCCATCTACCCAATTTAGATAGTCTTGAGCATCACCACTTTTAGAAAAACTCAGGATATACATCCTTAATCCTTCAACTCTAGGGGCTCGTACATTTCTTTCTTCAGGCTCATAATACTCCTCTACTTCATCGTCTCCTTCCACTTCTTCGACATCTTCAAGTGCTAACCTTTGTCTCGTATCCCTACCAATTCCTTTAGCTCGAGGTAGTTGAGCTGGGGTATTAACTTAGCCAATTTGACCATCACCTTGCCCTTGCTGCTCATGTTCTCTAGTAGGGCTATTGTTAGCTCGCTGCCTATTTACTTTGATAATAGTCACTAAACTAACTACTAAGTCAATAAGCTTATCCAAGTGGTCACCCATTGATTGAGTTGTGAAGCTTTCTTCTTGCACTTGGTCATGTTGAGTACCACTCTCTTAGTTTCCCAAAGTTCCTTGAGCACTTGAGTCTGATATCGGTGGTTACTTTACAAAAATTGATGTCTAATAATACCACTTAAAGATTAATAATTGATACTCCAATCACCACGACAATTACACAACGAACGAATAGTCAACTACACTCTGTCTTACGTATCAAAAACAAGGGAAAACATAGCATAAAACACTTCTTAACTACTAGACTCCAAGGATAACAATAGAACCTTTATCTCATGAGAGCGGTAACAAACTACTCAAAGAACACATGAGTAGAATCCAATAACACTGTGAGCCAAGAAGGGGTAGGGCTTTGATTAGGTTTGATTAGCATTGGCAATTCAACACTCTGATTGCTAAGGCTAGAAATGGGTTGGCTTAGCTATGACTCACATTCGAGTTGGCCTCGGATGGTCGGTTCTTAACAATTATCAGCTTGGCTTCAGTACTATAGAGATGGCCGTTTTCTTGATTTGGTGCTTGGATTAGGGTTTCACGGAGGGGTTGGTTCCCTATGTCGACTGATCACTTTGGTAGCTTCTTAGATGGTGTGGAAAGCAAAGTAACTCGACAAATTAGACTAGAGTAAAGACTGCTCCTCGATGCTTAACTCACCTCGGACAGCTTAGTGAACCATCTGAGAAAGCCCTCGGGCTTAGGAGCGAATGTTGGTCCTTAATCCCTATCAACTTCCATGCACTCTTATCTAGTCTTGTCAAGTAACTTAAGATTAGTGGTGAGTGGACCTTAGCATTTACTTTTGTGTTATATCAAGTGAAGTGCCGAGTTATGTTGTGTTCGTAGGTGAGTTACATCTTTCAAGTAGCTTCACATTAGCTACTGTATTTAGTTTGTTGATCTTAGCATTCTGTTTTCTTTGATACTTCAAAGGACCCATTTGGTTCTCTTTTCCTACGGCAAGTCCTAGTAATAATTGAGCTCCTAGGCACATCAAAGTACCACATGGTTTCATTATTAAGAGGTTAGGATCAAAATGAGGAATATATCTCGTCAATAGGTTTTATTGATACTCAATTTTAGCTCACTCCGAGGCCTAACTCTAATAGAATCTTTAAAGGCCCAATGACGCTTAAAGGACAAGCTCCTAACCTTCTCGAAGTATTCTAGGTTGCTCGGATGTCTTTACAACCTCCAGACCCCTTGACAATCAACAAACCAACTACATGACCTCAAGGACTTGGGTGATCACCTTAATGAGCACTGTCCTTGGAGCTTACTTGACATTTGAAGACTTCACCCTCAAGTTTGAGCACAAAGGGCGAGGATGCTTACTACCCCTACAAGTTCCATCCAGGGCTTAGCTCACGACATGTGACGTGCTCACGCTCTCTCTCTTTCTTTCTTCTATGTCCTCATTCCCTTTTTGTCTCTAGCATCAACGTCCCGTCTCAGCTCATTAATTACACTTTGACATCCATAATACAGCTAGCACACCTAACATACTCTATATGTATCAGGTCTCTATGTTACACATGTAGCTGTTAGTGTGATTATCACCGACCAACTCCTAGAGCCACCTTGTCACCTTTGTATCATATATCCCTTGCCATATGCCAAGTATGGATGAGTCCTAAACCGATACATATCCAAGTCCTTAAACTATAAATAGCGTAAGAGGCCAATTGATAGGATCATAGGATCTTAATCTTAGAATCTCTCCCTCTCCCCTAATTCCCAATTTTAGAGCTCTCACACATACCCCTTTCCATAGCACATCTTCATTAGTACCATCCCTAAGGATTGTTAGTGCTCGGCAAGTCCCAATCCCTATTTCCTTATCTTTCTCACTAAGTTGAGTGTCAAAGGGCCCTTGTGGATACATCTACAGGGGGCTTCTTGTAAGTAACAAGGAGTAAAGAGTACATCTAAGTTGAAACTCATATGGATCTACTCTAAGAAGTTGGAGCTCAGTTCACTCTAGCCCTCTTTAGTTGATTTAACCACAATTAACATCTTGGCATGATTTGCCTAAACTATATATATAAAAATAAATCGAGAATACTCTAGTAAGTATACTGGGTTGGAATCAAGTAATATAGAGAAAGTAAGGTTGTCGATCTCTCAAGGACTAAGAAATTACTAATCCTATAGTAGGTTTTATCAATATTTAAGTAATCAAAATTAAATTAATTAATCTAATAATTACTCTAAAACTATTGAAAAGAAAATAACTATGAAAAATCTAAAATTAATCAATTAATTGAGAATTGTGGGAAAACATAATCCATCCTAGATTACGCAAATCCAATTGTTATCATGTTATATAGATTAATAGTTATATGGTCATTTAAGTGAAATTATTATACTTTAAAACTTAAAGATTTAAACCCCTAATTAATTAGTTAGCTTCTGTATTTTCTAATTAACAGTAGACTCTAAATTACAATCACATATCTCCTGATACTATGATTGTCAAATGTCCTAAATCAATTATCCCTAATGTCTTAGTGAATAACAATCCTTGAACATCACATTAATCTTTAGATAATTTCTAATTAATTCAATTAACTCTGCATTGAATAATGATTAATCAAATCAACTAAGAATTTCTAACAAACCCTATATCAGCTCCCGTATCATTAGAGTTTCTAACAATTATAAGTAATTGAACAATTATAATCGAAATCATAGAAATTACAATCGAATCATCCATATATCTCTTAATCTTATAACATGAACACAATTATCATCTTAGCTATCTAGGGTTTTATCAATTCCCACAAATAAATTTAACTAGTAATGGATTTGGAAACAAAAACACAAATACTAATTGAAATTGCAAGGAAATTCATAATTAAAAGTAGAAGTAATTCATAGAATTTCATAAGAATAATTGAAATAGATGTCACTAATTCTGTATTGAAAGAGATAATCTTCAATTACAACTTCAAATTAGTCTCCATAGCAAAAGCAAAATCCTCTTCAATGATCAAAGTGATTTTTCCAAAGAATTCTTCAAGAACTAACTAAAGACTATTCTACGACTCTTTATGTTTAAGGAAAAGTGTCTCTCCCAGTCCCCTAAATGATGAAACATAAGCTATTTATATAAAAAATTAGGGTTGGCTCGCGTAAAGTTTCTTTTCCATGAAGGCCGGTGGCTTAAGTTGTACAACCGGCTGCCTTTAATTCCAATTTTCATATGTTGATCCAGACTTCATTAATTTGCTTAAAAATCCTCTAAATCGTCTCTAATTCTACTCTTGAATCCTCTAATTCCTGAAATGTCCAAATGAAAATAATTAAGTACCATTTCTTAATGATTTATACAAAATTAATAATAATTTTATCTTAATTTGCTCTTTAAAACATGAAAAATATACCTTTATCATTGCACTCACCATTTTAGGACACTCTACACAAGATGGCTAAGAGAAAAAAAAAAATACCAATCCGTAAGCTGTACAGTTGGTGACGCCAACATGTCACTCTTGGGTGATGACAATAGGTTAACCCCACTACATCATTCACCAACAACTCTAGCTCCTAGTACTCAAGCCTATAAAATCTAGCAACTCAAATTGCTTATCTAACAGTTACTTGAAGACAACCGTAAGACCAAGCAGTCTAACATAGCCCTTCATAGGGATATAGCCTTGTTGAAAAATCCATTGCAAAAAAGGGCAAGCTAGGAAGCAATAGTTAGCTCATCGTTATAGCTGAACAGAACTCACAGCCCATGAACTTTACACCTAATGCGTTCTTGCAATCAAGTTCAGCATCATTAGTAGGCACTCGAAGACCTGCGCGATCAACTAAACCATAATCACACAAAAATGCAAATGAAAGGCAAGCATTTTGCAATGAGCATACCCAATGGGGACTCATCCTCAAGGTGGTCTCCAAAAGCATTTGAGGACATGAATGTCAAATAATTGAATAAGCACATTCATAGCACATCTAATGTACGTAACTAAAAGAAAGTTGAGTGTTTGGCACGAGCGTTACGTTAATCAACAACGAGAAGCTTGTTTACATCACTCATTCTTAAGGAGACTTTGCTCGCAAGTACGAGACTCCACCACCTCAACACATATGATGGGATAAGTGACCCTGATGATCACCTCGTCTACTTTCACACCATGATGAGCCTCTATAATTTCTCCAATGCCATCATGTGCAAAACCTTTCCCAGCATACTAGCAAAGGCAGCCTTATTATGGCGCCCTCGTTGATGGCTCTGTCACATCCTTTAATGACTTAGTGAGTAAATTTCAGTAGCACTTCCTTAGCTCAAAAGTCTTACGTAAGGACTTCTCTACACTTTATAATGTAAGATAATGACCTAACGAATCCTTACACACATACTTGGAATGCTTCAACCATGCAAAGCTCCAAGTCTCGAAGCTTGGTATGGGAATAGCCCTTTAAGCTTTGATTACAGAAATTGAACCTATAGAGAAACTCTTTGATGTAGTATCCCTTAACAAACCAAACTCACTAGACAAGTCCATGAGAGTAGTCGAGAATTACATCGCCTAGGAAGACGCTATCAAAGCCAGATTTGATGCTGACGGCAATGTTTGAGGCTTAGCTAGAGACTGGCTAGGCCAGAGAGAAGCTAGATAGCCTTCATCTAGAAAACAAAGGGATAGACAAAAACAAAGATTTGTAAACTACCCTTCTTACACAGCTCTCAATTGCCCTCTTAGAGAAGTCTTCTATAACATCAAAGAGTAGCTCTCTTAACCTCTTAATGTTAGAAAAACACCTAAAGCAAACAACTTTGGAAAATAATGCAACTACCACTATGTTTATGTCTACAACAACAAAGAACGCCGCCATCTGAAGAATGTGATGGAAGGCCTTGTTCGCAAAGGCCACATCGACCGCCTAATTGCAGATGAAAGAAACCAAGTTTAACGACCAACATAGTGTTGCCGAATCGAGTATCAACAACAACAACGACAAAATTAGCAAAAAGACAACACTACTGACAATGAGAATTGTTGTGGTCCAAGAAAACAAGTGAACACCATCTTCGGTTGCCTTGGCTTCATAGGCAAAACCGCCTCCACTTCCACTAAGCATGAGGTCGACCTTATTTGTACTAAGAAGCAAAAGGTTGATACTGCCATCACTTCCACTAAGGATAACAAGCAAGGTGTAGATTACTAGCATAACGATGCCTTAGTTATCAATGTCAAAATTAGTTACTTTGACATACCCAAAACATTCATAGATAGTGGCGGCTCTGTTGACATTTTGTTCTACCATGCGCATGAGTAAATGAAAGAACAACTTGATAAGGCCCTCCAACCATACAAGCACAGCTTAATAGATTTCAAGGGTAGCAAACCTGCATTAGCCAAAGGACTTATTACCTTGCTAGTTCAACTGGCCGATGGCCCATATGTTACCACATAGTCCATTGATTTTATGGTCGTTGACCATTGGTCTCCATGTAGTGATATATTAAGGTGACCGAGCATAACAATGTTTGATATGATCATTAGCCAATGATGCCGAAAGGCCAAATTCATCACACTAATAAGAGTGGGTGAAGTATAAGGAGATCAAACTCTATTCAGATCCCTCTACCTTAAAGCTCAGACTTAGGACAACATCATGAACAATGAGTTCACTACCGAACAAAGCCTAGTGCTTCAAAGAAAACCTACAAAGAAAACTGAGGAAATTGAACTTACCAGCACTCTAAGAATGACCACTAAAATTGGGGCAAAGTTACCCAATGACAAAAAAGTCGAGATTGTAGGCTTCCTCAAGGAGAATACAATATCTTCGCATCTACACCAAAAGACATGCAAGGGATAATCAACATCTCCAAAGAAACCCATTAGTTAAATGTTAATCCCACCATCCAACCAATAAAGTAGACTAAGTGACACTTTGCACTAGAACGACAAGCAGCGACTAAGCAAGAAGTCCAGAAGCTGTTACAGCTTAGTTTCATAAGGCAGGAGAAATACCCCATATGGCTCACCTACATAATCCTAATGAAAAAGGCCAATGGAAAGTGGAGCACATGCATTGACTACATTGACTTGAATAAAGCGTGCCCTAAAGTCTGTTTCCCTCTCCTTTGCATTAACCAGCTCATCAACTTTACTTCAAGACACGTTCTCCTCAGATTCATGGATGCCTACTCGAGTTATAACTAAATTCGAATGGCACCTAAGGACAAGGTCCGTACCTTATTTGTTATAGATTTTAGCACCTATTGCCCTAAGGTCATGCCTTTTGGCCTAAAGAATGCAGGAGCTACATAACAGAGATTGGTGACCACCATTTTCAAGCCACAAATAGGTAAGAATGTCAAGACATGTATCGATGACATGGTTATTAAGAGCAGGGAATGGAAAAGCCATATTGAGGACTTACGTGAGACATTCAACACTCTCTACTACTACTAGATGAAGCTTAACCCTAAAAAAATGTGTTTTTAGAGTCGCATTAGGGAAATTTTTGAGCTTCATGGTCATTGAGTGAGGAATTGATGCAAGCTTAAATAAGATCGAAGTAGTTTGTGACATTACAACCCCAAGAATACACTTGAGAGGAAGAGTTGTTGCCTTAAACCACTTCATATCCCCAAGCGTTGACAAGTGCTTAGAATTCTTCAAGCTATTGAAGAACCCTTTTATTGACTTGTGATTTTCGTTCCGATATGTAGAAACCTGCAAAACAAGAAAATAGCTACAGGGAGCGTCAAAGGGTGCTCTAGCACGATCACTCCAATGCCTAAGTTAGCTCTCCTGTGACGTGGCGAGAATTGTCAAGTGATCAAGAAAAATGAGAGAATGAAAAAAAGGCCCCCTTACTTGGGAGTCTTGTATGGTATTTATAGCTGGTCAATAAAAGTAGTACCTAAACTAGATTATCCAACCGAGCTTAAGTATTGAGCTAGCTAATATAAGCCCACGGAGTAGTTATAAAAAAATGTTATCAATACCTTCCAAGTTTTGTTGGACAACTCAATGCCAATAAGCTTTTCATAACCTGAAAAGGTTTCTTGAGAGCCCCTTAGTGTTCTTTAAACACATTTTCGATGAAGAATTGTTTCTCTACCTCGTGGTCAATGATAGAGCTATATCTTCAATCTTTGTTTGAGAAGATCAACGAGAGCATAAGGCTATTTATTACGTCAGCCACATCTTGTAAGGGTCAGAGATTAAATATACCAAGACAGAGAAATTTACCTTGGTAGTTGTTGTAGCTACCTAAAAGCTTAGGCCATATTTTCAAGCTCATCTAATCATTGTCCTAACCAACCAATCACTCAAAGCAACCCCATAGAAGCCCAATTCTTTAGGTAGAATGGAGATATACACCCTTAAACTTAATGCCTATGGTGTTCAATTTTGCCTATGATAAGTAATTAAAGCATAAATCCTCGACAACTTCATTGTAGAGTACATTAGAGAGAAAGAACCACACATAGAGGTCGAAATACCATACTGGACTCTCCATGTTAATGGCTCCTCCACTAAAGGGGAAAGTAGGCTTGACATAACACTTTATGGCTTGCATGGAACAAAAGTACTATATGCCTTAAAATTTGGTTTCTTAGTGAGTAATAACAAGGCTGAATACGAGGCTCTCATTGAAAGGCCAAATATAACTAAGGATATTGGAGCGAAGAATTTAGACATCTAATCAGATTCCATGTTGGTAGTGTAGTAAGTAAGGGGAGAATACAAAACCAAGGGGAAAACAATGATCAGGTACTTGCAAACCATCTAAGGCCTCCTCCTAGAGTTCACTTCTATAAAGATTAACAAAATCCCTCGAGTGGAAAACTTAAAGGCAGATAAGCTTTCCAGAATAGCCTCATCCATCATCCCCATGCAACAAGATGGTGACAAACCGCTTTTCATACAATACCTTCTTGAGTGCAGCATGAAATAATGCAAGCAAGAGTTCCTTGTAATCTAACCAATGGATTTTTGGCCTTATTAGATGGATCCTATCATAGAATATCTAAAGAATGGAGTGCTACCTAAAGATAGAGTAGAAGTAAAGAGGCTGTCTTATGCTATAACTAACTACACACTCATTAACGATGTGTTATATCGATGAGGTCAGAGCATGCCACTCCTTCGATGTCTTAGACTTAAGTAAGGCATCTATGCTCTAGAAGAACTCTAGCAGGAGTGTGTAGTAATCATATACAATCTTAAGCCTTATATATTCGAGCCCTAAGATTGGCTACAATTGGCCGACAATGAAGAAAGATGCTAAGACTCTAGACTAGAGATGCCACCAATGCCAGAAGCATTCCTTGATCTCCTAGTTACTGAGCTTTGACTTGTACCTTGTAATAAGCCCCTAGCCATTTGACCAGTGGGGATTGAATGTGCTTAGCCCGATCTTAAAGGCATTTAGAGGTTAGCAATTCATCCAAGCAGTAATCGATTGTTACTTCTCGAAGCGGTAGAGTAGTAACAATTTTGCCATGTAAACCATTCTAGCATAGTAACTGACTTTATAGTTGCTATCTTAGACCCGATTTACATAAGACGTCCATAACTAACTAGCTTTGAAATAAACAGTTTATAAATTAAATATGTTATTTACCTATGAAATTGTGAAAAATACATATTTACACTAAAATAACTCGAGTATGTTTACAAGATTTAGTAGCTTAATTATAATCTACTTAAATAATACATAAATTGATACTAAAAGCTTTAAAGATAAAATCCAAACTTAAGAGTGTAATTGATCTTTGGTCTTATATCCTCATTTCCCAGGATACAATAATTGCTAACTTTAAAGTAATTATATGACCGCTTCTTATCTAACACCTCCAACAACATCTATAGGGATATGCACAACCAACCGCTTAGTAAATTGGGATAGAGACTTAAAAATATATATTATACATAAATAGGCTATCAACCAAATTAGTTAGATACAATGCATGTACAAGCAAATGCCATAGTACGATATTATCCAGTCTATCGTGAGATTAGAGAAATTTCACATGCTTTAATTTGAGTTGAGGAGTTTAGCGTACATTTCAATAGCTCACGACTAAACCCAGACTTGTATAATGGAGACACCGCACCTCTTATGACTACCTTTAAACCATTAACTTTTGATGGGAATTGAGCTACTGGACTAATGACCCGTAGTTAAGCCTGAGGACTGGAAGGCTTAGTACGGCGGATTCTCCTACTTTAGTCGACTCTTGCTGAGGCTGAGTATTTCCTTGCCAACTTATTCTTCATGCCAAGCTGAATGGTTCCCTATTTCTTGTGGATAGTGTACCGAAAAGTGGAAGGCTAAGAGAATAACTAAACCTCATTCTCACTTACACTTGGCCAATTACTTACTTGGCATCACCTTTGCCGAGATGACAAGAGAGAGACTCTGGACTCACTTAGCTACCCCTACTTGAACAAGCAAGCTGCTCGTATTTTTTGTTTGCATTTTCCAACGACCTTGCCAATACAACATTGCCACGTATATAGAATCATGTGTAGAATCCGTTACATTAATGATTATTTTTCTTGAATATTTATTTTTACCCATTTGTATCTTGTACATTATTTCCTTAGGAAATATCCTTTTTGCATTTTCCCTTTTCGACAAGTTGCCTTAACTTATGGGTATAAATACCCTTGTAATTATAGCTGTACATAGATTATCATTTATACACTTAAGTATTTTTCCTTCCTTGTGTAAACACTATTTGTTTACTCTCAGCATTACTCTTATCCTAACCCTTAAGTAAGGCTAGGTGGTGAGTAATCTCACCAAATCATCTCATGTATCATATCTAGTTGTGTCGTGAGTTCTTAGAAGTTCAATTGGTGTGTCATATCCATTGGAGTTGTTCATAGGTTTTTGCTTACTCTTCATTCACATTTTTCCTCTCACCCATTCCTCACCACTTTCCTTTTTAAGCTTTCTGCAAGCTTGGACCTATGCAACAATCGGCGTTATCTATCTTTAGTCATGGTTCGCACCAAACTTCACTCTTGTCGAGACCTCCTTTCTTATCATTTTGTTCGACTAAGGGTGAACAAGGGACTAATTATGTTATTCAAAGCTATCCTTTTCAAAGGGCTCAGTATTTGGCTAGAGAACTCTAAATGTTTCCCTTAATGGGTTGCTATGTAGGTTCGTTTTAGACTTACAAGTCATATATTTAGTTAGATCTAGTTTAAGATGTTCAAGCATTTCATATAAATCATACAATTTTCAATCTAGAACATTAAATTAGAATCATATAATTAAATTTGGAAACATACGCACAATCGATTATCTAATAAACATGATTGAGTATAATCTCAAGTCTTTAAGTACCATAAAATAGTACTCCAAAATATAATAACGTATCAATTCCAACTTACCTAGACTTCCCACTTACTCAATTAAGGTACGATTTATATAGGCCATCGTTAATAATTCTTATAATACAAATGTTGTTTTAGCACTCATATAACTATCTTATATAAGCTTTATTATACCTAATTATTCAGGTTTTTAAATGTTTTACAATTATTCATAATTGAGGCTAGTTTCTGAATCAGTTTCTAAATTAGGTTCTAATTTAGTTTCCAAATTAAAGGTTTTATACGCGAACCCTAGGAACTTATTCTAAACCATTATATAAGATTAATTACATTACACTTGGGTATCCTAAATCTTGTATTTAGCCCCTATATAGTATTGTGATTCGTACAGTATATTATATTCCTAATTTAATTACTGAATTAGCTCTCGATATGAGAATAATCTACATTTTTTATATCATTTCATAAATTCACCTTCCAAATTAGATTTATATCATATTCTTAATATTATAATACCATTAATTTTTACCTAATATTTTCTACTCATTTAATTCCTATATACACATATTGTGTATTATTACATATTATACACTTATATCACATATCTAATACTTCTAATACTATATATATCATCCTTCATCATCCAATAATATATCAAAATGTCTACTTATATCTTAAATCAAAATTTACACCAAATTAATCTCCAAATCACAAAATTAGCTTAATTATATACTTTTATCCATTATTCATTTATTATTATTGCTTAACATACAAAATATACACAATTAGTATTCCAAACTCTACAAATACTATCATACATCAGTAAATTACATCTCAAGACTCCTAATTATATGCTAAATCAATATTTACAGCAACTTATCATTAATTTACCAAAATAAGTCTAAAATCACTTTTTTATGTATTGTTTTAAGGCCTAAAAATTATCTAAAATTAATTTTTAAAAAATATCTTTATATTACTGTTATAAACACTCTAAATAATACAAAAAATTTAGGCTCAAAACTATGCTATTAAGGTTATTTATTTCTAAATCGAAAATAAGCTTGAGTTTAGATGTTTTTTAAGCACTATATATCATGGGACCTAATTTTACCAAAATAATATTTTTCCTAAAAACTATATAAAAAAATATCTTAGAATATTAAATTTCATAATTTTCCATAGTTATTTAATATTTTTAATAAATAAAGCAAAATTGGAAGGAAAACGAACTCACCAGCGTTACTTACTCCAGCCACCATGGCCTTGTCGGCCAGTCTGGGCACTACTCCTACCACAACTCCTTCAATGTTGTACTTTGCCACTAAGGGTTTGGTATATTTATCATGCTCATATTGATCAGGTACGATGCTAAATCCAAGTATTATGGCCTATAATGCCATAATGAGGACATGTCGACGAGAGAGAGCATTGGCTACTATATTGGTGTTTCCTTTCTTATACCAAATGACATAACAAAATGATTCTAGGAATTCAACCCATTTGGCGTGATACTAAGAAAGTTTTTGTTGCCCTCGAAGATGCTTGAAATATTCATGATTTATGTAGATGATGAATTATCTTGGCAACAAGTAATGTTGCCAATTTTGTAATGCTTTGACAAGGGTATAGAACTCCTTATTATATGCCGACTAATTTAGGAAAACTCCTTTGAGTTTCTCACTGAAATAAGCTATGGGTTGATGCTCTTGTATAAGAACAACACTAATGCCGACTCCAGACGTATCGCACTCTACTTCAAAAACTTTCTGAAATCTGGTAGGGCAAGTATTGGGGCTAATGTTAACTTGGAATTTATCTTTGCAAAGCTTTTCTAAGCTTTCTCAAACTACTTGAACTCAGAGTTTTTTTTTTGTCAGCTCAGTTAGTGGAGTAGTTATGTGATTGAAGTTTCGAATGAATCTTCGATAGAATGAAGCTAGACCATGAAAACTCCTCACTTCAATAGTATTAGTCGGTGTTGGCCACTCAAGAATAGCTCGGACTTTCCCATCATTAACTTAGACTCCTCCTTCTGAAACAACATATCCAAAGAATATAACCTCGCTTTAGCAGAACATACATTTCTTTAAATTGCCAAATTACTTTTCAGTATAAAGGATATCAAACACTAACCTCAAATGTCTAACATCAGAAATAAGGTTAGTATTGTAGACAAAAATGTCATCGAAGTACACCACAACATATTTACCAATTTTTTGTTCTTAGGACATGATTTATGAGTCGCATAAAAGTGCTTGGTGTATTTGTCAAACCAAACGGCATCACCATCCACTCAAATAGACCATCCCTTATTTTGAATGCTATCTTTCATTCATCTCTAAGTCTCATCCGTATTTGACGATAACTACTCTTCAGATCAATTTTCGAAAAGATGCGGGCACTATGTAACTCATCAAGCATATCATCCAATCGTAGGATTGAATGTCGGTATTTAATAGTAATTTTGTTGATGGCTTGGCTATCAATGCACATTCTCTAGGAGCCAACCTTCTTCAGCACCAGGATAGCTTGCATAGCACAAGGGCTTAAGCTTTCTTGGACATATCTATGATCAATAAGCTCGTTTACTTATTTCTTCAACTCGGCTGCCTACTTGGGGTTGAGCCTATAGGTAGCTAGGTTTGGAAGAATAGCTCTAAGCTAAAGGTCAATACAATGTTCTATACCTTTGATGGGTGGCAAACCTCTTGGCATCTCGATAGGAAAGAGGTTGGCATATTCCTATAATAGTACCTACATTTCGGTAAGTAAGCTTCCTAATTCTCTTAACTTTAGGAGTTTCCTGACTAATAGCAGTATACTCTCCTCTACCTTCACTTCTCAGGAAAATTGGGTACGGAAAATCACCAAGGACTTCTACTATAGAGATCGACCAATCTTCTCTTGTGACTCCTGTACTTCCTTGCGGCTTATCGGGGTTAGTATAACCTTTTTCTGGTCTTTTTGGAATATATAGGTATTCCTATATCTATCATGTAATACTCTCAAATCGAATAGCCAGGGTTAGCTAAGTAAGATGTGTGAAGTACACATAGGAAGGACATCGCATAGCATCTTGTCCTTGTATCTGTCTCCAACAATAATGGGTACTCTAAGCTACTTGGCGATGGGTAGACCTCCCTTCTCATTTAACCAATGAATCTTATACGGCTTAAGGTACAGGTAGGTCAGCAACTTCAGGGCCTTGACTACTCCTTACATTATGACATTGGTATAACTTCCTCCATCAATGATTAATGCATAGAGCTTGCCATTCACTTTGCAATTCGTATGGACGAGGTTCTCCCTCTAGTCATTCTCATTGGCCACAAAGGTACTGAGAGTTTGTTAAATGATGAAACAGTACTCGGCCTTAAGTTCGGTGGGGTTACGGTATCAAGATCTTTTAGAAATCCTTCTAGCCTCTAATTAACTCCCTCTTTGCCCTCTCCTTCACTAGCACTCTCTACTTTTGAACTTGAGCTTATCTCCCTTGATGGTCATGACATGTCGATTTGGACATTTACTAGTAACGTATCCATAACAGAGACATTTGAAACATTTGATTTTGTCGAGTCTTCTTCCTGGAGCTCTGACCTTGGTCTCTTCTAACCTTAGGCTCTTCGGCCTTGCCCTTACCTTAGCTACCTTCTAATCGGCTTGGCACCTGTTCTTAGCGGTCTACTTCAAAACTGTTTAGTGCTTGGTCATTTCCGAGTCAGCTTAGCATACTACTTCTTGTCGGTAATCCTAGTCGATTACTTGGTATTCAACTAATCTAGCTCCACCTCTATCTCTCGACCTTCTGTATTACTCGAATGGCCTCATCTATAGTCCTAAGCCTCTTTAATTCCACTACATGGCCAATCTTAGTTTTAAACCTAGAAATGAACCATGCTATAGTTCTGGTCTCGAGTTCGTCAATATTACATTAGATCATCAACAATTGGAATTCTTGGACATACTCACCCACTAATCTACTACCTTACCTCAAGTCTTGGAGTAATCAGAAAGTGTCTTTTTCATAGTATTTTGAAAAAAACCTACTCCTCAAAACTCTTTTCATTTCATATCACGTTTAGATCTCACATCGGGCTCTCTAGCACGCGTTCTGCAACTTTTTTCACCACATTATTGGATATTTAGAAAACTTTAATGTAGCTACTCTAATATGAACAACATCTTCATAGTCATAAAAGTCAAATATATTTTCGATCTTCTTTTCCCAGTCTAAGTAGTGATCATCACTACTAGACCCATTAAAGTTGGGAATATGTACTTTGAGATGCTTGGCTCCTTTGGGAGCTCTCAGCTCACACTCCTCAATACTATCATATTTCTCCTCCTCATCATACTCTTCAACCTCATCTAACTCTAGTCTCCTTTTAGCAACCCTATTGGCATGTCGGGGTAGAGCTTGGTTCATATTAATTAACTCTAGTGCTTGTTGCTCATCCATCTGCCTTCTCGGCCTTTCTCTCACCTCTTGGCCCCATTCAACATCAATTCTTTCCTCAATCTTGGTCTTTAAGACCCTTTATACAGAGACTGCTAAATTGGCTACAATAGTAGCAAGGTCTTCTATCTGCTCATCAATAGTTTGTAGGGTTTGTTGGTTAACACGGCCACGACCATGAGCATCGCTCTCAGCATCATTAATCTCTCCTTGGATAGTAGGATTTAACATTCTCAATACAAAGCTTCAGAAAACACTCATCACATAAGAAATTTCCATATGCACTTAGAAGATACGAGTCAAACGATAAATTGCAGACTTACTCTATTCTTCCAATAGGAAATAGAGTACAACAGAACATCACACTAATAGGAACTACTTTGATACAGCTTTTGGTTGCAATCTTAAGCTCTAATACTAGGGTTATATGATATACCTAGGAGCTCAGTAATCATTACAACTTACTGTAGGAGATGGCAACCAAATGGGTCCTTTGAGATATCGAAGAAAATAGAATGGAGCACTCTGCAAAACGGAATGTAGTAGCTTACGTCAAGCTACTCGGAGGATGTAACTCACCAATGAACACAATATAACTCAACACTTCTCTTGATGTGATGCATAAGCTAATGTCAAGATCCACTTATCACTAATCTCAAGCTACTAGGCAAGATTAGATAAGAGTGTAAGAAAATGTGCTCAGAGAGGAATATCTCAAAAGAACAAGTATATTCAATATTTGAAAGGGGCTTTATCCTCTTTCAGCTATAGTGAAAAGGACTATTTATAGTAAGTTCTTAGGGCAACATTACAAATTAGGAAAATTACTAAAAAAAAAAAAAGAATAAAGAGAAAGGGATTCCTAGTATGTATATAAGGGGTAAATAGGACAAATGATGAAAAGGAATAATAGAATAATGTTAGAAAAGTGAAGGACATGTGGTAGCGTGTTAATGGGTCTACATTAGGAAATCTCTAGGCGTAGCAGCTAAGTTGGGTTCATGGTGCGACTACTGTGGATGGTAGTATTAGAAGTTGCCAAAACGAATGTAGGGTGCCATTGTGTAGTTGTAGTCATAGTAGTAGTAATAATAGGTCGAAAGAGAAAGAGTTGGAGCATAGGGGACTTAGCCTTAGTGATCGGCAGGTCGGCATCTGCACATGAGGGTCTAGGTGGTTGGAGTAGGGCTTGATGAGCATAGTCCTAAGCCTTGACATTCGGTAGGTTGGCCTGGGCAATCGAGGTGTTAGCATCAATGCATGTAAAAGAATAGAGGAGGGTGTGGCTGAACTGAGCTCTTAAGGAGTTCGCTTGTCATTCTTCTATACATTGCATCTCGTCCTTAGTAGGCTAGTGGGAGATAATCCTTTTAGAGAGAGATCGAAGGCCTTAGAGGTGTACGTGAGTAAGAGAGCCAGAGGTAAGCAATCCATTAGCAACTCACCTTGTTATGCCTTTAAAGCAATTATGTAAAAGCCTTATTATCACTCTTCTTAGTGAACAAGGCTTAGGTTCTTATTGTACGACTGGTCATTTGTCATAGGGCACCAACAGCATAGGCTTTTCATCATTTGGTACATCAATGGCTAGAACTCAAATGTCCTGAAGGGTCGCCTTAGATTCCCTTTATTGCTCTTAGGCATGAGTGCCATCCAGAGCTAACTAGATACAGACCCATGGATGAACACATAAACCTGATATTACATGTAACCAAAGAAGTGGGTCCAAGTTACAAGATGGCTTGAAAGGTAAATGATAGTCGAAGGTTGAGCAAGGGGTTCCCATGCATTGATGAAGGATATAATGTACCAACGCTTCACATGAGCTTAGGACACACTTGATATGATGTACATATATGGCTGGAGGTCATTCGCCACTAGTCCATGATTAAATGAGCTAGATAAGAGTAGCTCAAGAGTAAAGGGAACACTTAGCTTGAGAGTGAAAAAGTTTAGTGTATTTTCTATATTCTGATTATCCTCAATTTTTACAGTATGACTATATTTATATCATCCTGTTAGGGCAAATCCTAAGTTAGAGAAATTACAAAAGAATAGTCCTTATTTGCTAAAAACAAAGGAGAATAATTTACAAGGAAAATATGAATTTATGAAAAAGAAGGAACGCAGACATCCTTTATCAGAAAGGACAGTACGGATGTTAGTAAAGGATAATGCGTGTGCATTTTTATGGTGATTTTGATAGTATTATGGTTCGGGCAGGGGTGGGCCTTAGTTCAGGCTTGCTTAGTGTCAGAAGGGGTTGGACAATGGTTGGTTCAGGGATGGTTCACATGGGGTTGGCTTTAGACGGTCGGCTCTTGACAGTTTTGATTGGCCTCGGTAACAGTGGGGATTACTGCAATCAGATTTAGCACTAGGACTATGGTTTAGTAGAGGATTTGACTCAGCATATTGGTTGATCACTTTGGTAACATCTTGGATGACATGGAGAGCAAAGTAGCTTAGCAAATTAGACTAAAGCAAGCACTGTTCCTTAGTACTTATCATCCTCTCTCGGTTGTTTGGGATTTGGGATCAAATTTGGTTCAGGTCCAATTTGCTCATCGTCGGGAGTGTAATGTTGGAGGTTGACAATATTGAAAGAGTTTGAGACTCCATATCCTTTAGGTAATTCAATCTTATAGGCATTAGGATTGATCTTTTCAAGTACTTTAAAAGGTTTGTCAGCCTTGGGAGATAACTTACTCTTCCTCAAGTTTAGGAATTGTTCCTTATTAAGGTGTATCCAGACTAAATCGCCTAGTTGAAATTCTCTCTTCTTCCATCCTCAGCTTCGCTTCTTAAGCTTAATAGCAGCTCAACCCAATTACTGTACAACCTTTTGGTGCATAGTTTTGATGGCTTCAACTTTCTTGACGGTTAGCCAATCATCATCATTAGTTCTCGGTTGGAGTGCTTGGTCCAATGGGAGCTTGGGGCTGAACTCGTAGGCGACTTCAAATGGAGACATGCTTGTGATGCTGTAGGTGGTTCGATTGTAGGCGAATTCAATGATTGGCAGACATAAATCCTAATCAGCCATGTTTCGTTTGATAGCGACCCACAACAAAGTTCCTACAGTTCGGTTGACAACTTTAGTCTACCTATTGGTTTGTAGATGGCAGGATGTGTTGTACAATAATTTGGTTCCCAGTTGCCTCTAAAGTATCCTCTAAAAGTGGCTCATGAACTTGGAGTCTCAATCTGAAACTATGGTTTTGGGCACGCCGTGGAGCTTAATCACCTCCTGCAAGAAGAGAAAAGAGATAGCTAAAGCATCGTTAGTCTTGGAACATGGCACGAAATGTGCCATCTTGCTAAATCGATCTATAACCACCATGATGGAATCCTTCCCTTGGGATGTACTCGATAATCCTAACATGAAGTCTATACTCAGCTTGGACCATGGTTTGATTGGATTGGCAAGGGTTGGTAGTGTCTTTGTTTGGCTTGACTCTTCTCTTTTCGACAGGTCATATATCTTTCCAAGATGGATTGGATATCTCTCTTCATCCTTGTCCAAAAGAATCTAGAGGATAATACCTCATAAGTTCGACGCTGGCCAAAGTGTCCTGTCAATTCCCTTTTATGTGCCTCACACACTAGCAGTTCTCGTATAGAGGAGGTCGGGATACATAGCCTCCTCTTCCTGAATAAGTATCCATCCTCCTTGTGATAGTCATCTAGTGTCCATCCTTCTTCACATCAGACGTAAATAGGACTAAAGTATAGGTCCTTGGCCTATAAATTCTTGATGGTTGAAAACCCAAGTAACCTCGTCTACAGTTTGGTCAACAGGGTATGTTGTCTTGATAAGGCGCTGGTTACTAAATTGTTCTTTTCGTTCTTGTATTTTACGACATATAAAAAACCCTCCATGAACTCAACCTACTTGGCTTGTCTTCGGGACAATTTCGACTGACTCTTTAGATATCTCAAGGATTCATGATCGGTGTAGATCATGAATTCCTTGGGTAGTAGGTAGTGTTGCCACATCGTTAGGGCTTAGATTAAGGAGTATAACTCCTTGTCATAGACTGAATAGTTGAATGTGGCTCCTCGAAGTTTCTTGTTAAAGTAAGTAATAAGCTAACCTTCTTGCATCAGCACAGTACCTATGCCTAGTCTAGATGCATCACACTCTATCTCAATTACCTTGTCAAAGCTCGACAGAGCTAAGATGGGGGCCGTAGTTAGCTTCTCCTTCACGTCTTCAAAAACTCCTCCTCTCTTTCTCACCTCATCTGAATTCAATATTCTTCTTCGAGAGTTCGGTGAGTGGGGCTACAATTGTATTGAAATTCTTTATGAATCGACGATAGAATGATGCTAGGCCGTGGAAACTTCTCACATCGGCAAAATAGGTCGGTTCGCGCCATTCTATAATTGCTCTTACCTTCTCCTCATCAACTCAAATGCCACCTCTACTCAGAACAAATCCTAAGAAAATCACCTCGGATCAATAGAAATCGCACTTCTTCAGATTGGCGTAGAGCTATTCAGCTCGGAGTTTCATAAGCACTTGTTGGAGATGCTTTCAGTGCGTTTTTAGGTCAGGATTGTATACTAGAATGTCGTCAAAATAAACTACAACAAACTTTACCAGTAACTCTCGGAGTACATGATTCATAAGTCGCATAAATGTGCTCGGTACATTGGATAGCCCAAATGGCATTACAAGCCATTCATATAAACAATGTTGTGTCTTGAAGGCGATCTTCTACTCATCGCCTTCACGCATTCAAATCTAATGGTACCTGGATTTGAGATTGATTTTGGAGAACACTCTTGCTCCACTTAACTAATCTAGCATATCATCAAGCCTGGGTATGGGATACTTATACTTGATGGTGATTTGATTGATGGCTAGGCTATCCACACACATCCTCCAAGAACCATCATTCTTCGAAACTAACAGGGTTGGTATAGCACAGGGGATCAGGGACTTATGCACATACCCTTTTCAAGAGGTCGTTTACTTGCCTTTGCAACTCGACAGCTTGTTCAAGGTTCAGCCTATAGGTAAGCTTATCTAGTAGGGTGGCCCTTGGCTATAAGTCTATCGTACGCTTGACGCCTCACATTGGGGGTAGACCTTCTGGTAGCTTCTCTGAAAATAGGTCGGCAAAGTCCTCTAGTAGGGTTTTTAACCTTGGTCAGCAGCTCTTTCTCCCCAGGTCTCATCTCTAGAAGCCTCCTGATAAGCAGATAAGTCGATTCCTCCAGCTCCATTTCTCTTTTCAGTTCGGTTCGGGTTAATACTAGAGCATCCTTCTTTAGGGTTCAGCTTGGCTGGGATTGCATGATTTTTACCTGTTCGGTAGTCATGGGACTTAATTTCAACCTTCTCCCTTCATGCTCTACAGAACATGTGTTTTTCTTGCTGTTATATATAACTACTCGGTCAAACATCCATGGTCGTCCAAGTAGAAGGTGGGACGCACTCATAAGCAGCACATCACAAAGCACTTCGTCTCGATATTTACCTATATAGATTGGCACAAACACCTGTTTGTTCACTTGTAGGGCTCCCTTATCATTGAGCCAATGAAGCTTGTAAGGTTTCGGGTAGGGTATGGTTAGTAATTTCAGCTGCTGGATCATAAATGCAGAGGTTGCATTGGTGCAACTTCCATTGTCTACAATCAGCACGCATAGTGATTCATTCACCTTGTACCCAATAAGGAAGAGATTTTCTCTCTGCCGGTCTTCAATATAGGACTGCTACTCATTTTCCTCTTCAATACTAGAGCGATTAGCATGAAGTTGCCTTCCTTGCTGTAGATAACTTCCTCCTTAGATAACTCAGTCTATTCATCCTCCTTTGACTCCTCTACTTCCTCATCAGTATTATCGACCTTAATGGTCGATGCCTAGCTTCTAATCACCATCGTTCGCTTGTTCGGACACTTAGTAGCCATGTGTTCAAATCTTTGGCATTTGAAACACTTGATCTCACTCATCTTCTTCCCTAAACTCTGGCCATTCTCAAACTTCCTCGGGGATTCCTTTTCCCCTGCTCGAGTAGTATGAGCAGTTCAGGCCTCATTGACCTTACTCGGTTTCGTTCACACAGGTCTGCTTGGAACAGGTCGACTACTGCTAAGATGGTTAACGGGTGGTCAGAATCTTCCTGTTTGGCGCCTTTCTATCCACTAGGCGGTTCGGATTGCATCATCAAGCATCTTAACGTCCAAGGTTTCCAGGACATCTCCAATTTCATACTTCAATCCGCTAATGAATCGGGATATAGTTCGATCTTCTAGCTCCACAACTTCACATCGGATCATTAGCATCTGGAACTCTTTAACGTACTCCTTATCTTAATTCTTGCAATCTCTTGAAGGTATCCTGTAGATAATAGCTCGACATAAACCTTCTCTGCATGACTCTCTTCATATCATCCTAGCTCCTAATCTCTTGTTCTCCTTCCGTTCTTTTAGTGGCTTGCAAGTTCTTCCACCATAAGGCGGCATAACTAATGAACTCCAGTATAGCAAGTCTGACCTTTACATTGTCAGGTGCTTTGTGGTATTCAAACCGTTTTTCAATCTTGTCTACCTAATCTAAGTAGTCTTCGACATCTCCACTTCTAGAAAAACTTACAATACACATCTTGAGTCCTTTAACTCTAGGGGCCCGCACATTTCTTTCTTCAGCTCTATAGTACTCTTTTGCATCATCATTTCCTTCAATTTCTTTCTTAATCTCTTTGAGCCCTAACCTATGTCTAGCATCCTTACCAACTCCTTTAGCTCGAGGTGGTCAAGCTGGGGCATTAGCCCGGCCAAACTGACCATTACCTCGTTGTTGTTGCTTACGTTCCCTAATGGGGCTATTTCTAGTTAACTGTTTGTCTTCTTGTATAACGGTCACCAAACTAGCTACCAAGTCAGTAAGCCTATCTAAGCGGTCACCTACTGACTAAAGTGAGGAGCTTCCTTCCTGTCCTTGACCTTGTCGAGTACCATTTTTTTAGTTTCCCAAAGTTCCTTGCACACTTGAATTCGGCATTGATGTTTACTTCACAATGACAATTTCTTAACAAACACACAGTCAACCATACTTTGTCTTAGCGTACCAAAAATAGGGGAAAATAGAGTACAAAACACTTCTCACTACTAAACTTCAAAGCTAACAATAAAATCACTATCACACGAAAGCAGTGACAAACTATTAAAAGAACACAGTAGTAGAATCCAACTTCAAACGTAGTTAAGTTATGATACTAAGATAATACGGACCTGTGGATGAACACATGAACCCAATATCACGTGTAACCAAAAGGGTGGGTTTAAGCCTCTAGTTGGCTTGAAAGGTAAATGATAGTTAAAGGTTGAACAGAGGGTTCCTATATACCGACGAAGGATACAACGCACCGATACCTCATACGAACTCAGGTCACACTTGATATGATGCACAAGTATGGTCGGAGGTCACTCGCTACTAGTCCACACTCAAATGGGTTAGATAAGAGTAGCTCAAGAGTAAGGGGAACACTTAGCTTGAGAGTGAAAAAGTTCAGTGTATTTTTTGTATTTTGATTGTCCTTAACTTTTACAGTATGATGGTATTTATATCATCCCGTTAGGGCAAATCCTAAGTTACAAGAATTACAAAAGAATAGTCCTTATTTGCTAAAAACAAAAGAGAATAATTTACAAGGAAAATATAAATTCATGTAAAAGAAGGAATGTAGATGTCCTTTGTCAAAAAGGATAGTACGGATGTTAGTAAAGGATAGTGTGTGTGCATTTTTATGGTGATTCTGACAGTACTGTGGTTCGAGTAGGGGTGAGCCTTGGTTCAGGCCTGTTCAGCATTAGAAGGGGTTGGATAATGGTTAGTTCATGGATGGTTCACATAGGGTTAGCTTTCGACAGTTGGCTCCTGACAGTTCTGATTGGCCTCGGCAACAATGGGGATTACTACATTCAGATTTGGCACTGGGACTATGGTTTAGTGGAGGGTTAAGCTCGGCATACTGGTTGATCACCTTGGTAACAACTTAGATGACATGGAGAGCAAAGTAGCTTAGCAGATCGAACTAGGGCAAGTATTGTTCCTTGGCGCTTAACTCACCTCAGACAGTTTGACGAACCACCTGAGAAAGCCTTCAGGCTTGAGAGCATGTAATCGGTCCTTGATCCTTATAACAACCCACAGTGCCTCACTAGGTCACCCTCGAGTCACCAACCTTAACCCCTTCAACCCCCTGAGACTCTACAACCTACACAGCCTAGCCTGCTCCACCTCCAGATCCAATACCCTTACTTAGTGTAATAAGAACACCCTTAAGAACATTCTCCATCACATTATGCACGACCTCTAAAATAGTTTGCTACTTAACTCCCTTCTTCTTCTTACTCCTCTTAGATTAGGGTTGTAAGCTCTCCCCATTCCCTTCCACAGCTGGTTCCTTCCTCTTCTTATCAACCTCTGTTACCTTCTTTGTATGCTTAACTTTGATGGTGTATAGCTTCTCTTTGATTTTATCTAAGGCCACTTGCATAATTGTAATTGCAAATAGAAACTTAGCATAATAAATAAGAAGTACTCACACTTACTAAACTGAGGACGAGCAGGCCTAACATCCTTATAATAGTAACAATGTGATGCTATAAGCACCTTGCCATTCCCCTTGATGAGAGTTAGGAGATACTTGTCTCAAATTCGAAGAGCCTTTTATTCTTGGAATACTTCTGAGCAACGGCCAATGGACTAAGCTTCTTCCAATTGGAAAGGTTTAAAAACTCTTCCTTCGCCTTATCATCCTTAGCCTCGATGTAGTTTACATGCTTGTTCTGGATGGGCACCATCCAAGCTGTCGAAAAGTTCAGACACTTTAATGTCCAAACATAGAAGAAATGTTATTTTCAATGATCCACCTTATTTGGAAGCTTCTCAAATAACTTTAATGGGCCACCTTGGCTATAGATATAGACCTAGCCATAAGGCGCCTTCTTTACTTGGAACAGGTGTTTGAATAATTGAGCTATTGGTCTTTGCAATTACCATAAGCAAACTATCTTGAAACTAAGCAACTACGCCTAAGCATTAGCTTATAGAGAGCTTGGGACAATCTTAAAGTAATTGAACACTTTAATCAAAAACTTTGAGAACAGCAACCACAATCTTAGCTCGATTGACTTTTCATACATATAGAATGATCACTCGTCCCTTGTTTAGAAGGCCCTCTCACTACTCATAAGCAACTCTATACGCCATCCAGTCATATCCCTAACTGCTCAATTGACTAACCTTAGCTTTTCCTTGTCTTCTATAAAATATACATGGGCACAAATCTTCTCATTACTATTGTTCATACACAATGCCTTTGTAGGTTTCATGTCCTCATTATCGAGCGCATACACATCTTGAGGCCTCTCAATAAGAAAACCTCTCCTCTTAAGCCATGTAAGTAGCACCCTTCATCATTGTTACTGGTTATTACTGTAGTTGAAGCACTCAGGTACTCACTTTGAAGATTGGAAGCTCCCTTACCAGCCATCACTATTGAACAATTGACAAGGAAAAGATGTGCTAGAAAGTTTTCAAGTATGCTCTCTAAAAAAATTTTGGCAGAGTTTCTCTTTAGTTTTAAAGCAAAGGTGAAAAATGGGCCTCCCAAGCACTCCTTTATATAGATAAACCAAAGAGGGAGATGAATGATTTTCCTTACTACCAAAGTACATACTAACTACAAAGACGTTTGTTGCATCTTAACCGTCCACATGTGCTACTCCTTTGACAAATGGTCTAGATTGATCTACATATGCAGATCACTAACATGGCCATGCATGCTAACGCCTCACGCATACAAGCCATCCCAAGAGGGGTATAATTGCACTTTACTCTTTTAAGGATCATCATGACACCTTAAGCCACCCAACAATTACATCAGTCACATCAAGGACAAGTCTTGTCAAATATGTTAAATGTTGCATTGACTAGTTGCAGATGCTAATTCCCTAATTAGAACGAAGCTTTCCTTGTCTCGAACTAGTTCTCCCATTGAACATACTCTCCTTGCGTCCTTGACGCTGAGGATAGTTTTTGGTTGGGTAAAGAGGGGAGGGGATAGGCGTGCAAGTGTTGATACTTACTTTTGCTCGACCTAAGGTCTAACTCTAATAGAGATCCCTATAGGCCTAGCAGTGCTTGGAGGACCAAGCTCCCTACCTTCTCCAAGTATTCTGGCATACTTGGATATTTTTGCGATCTTAAGGCTTCATGATAATCAATAATCTAAGAGCATGACCCCAAGGACCCAGGTGATCACCCTAACAAGTACCATCCTCAGAGCTCACTCGACATACAAGGACACCACCATCTAGCGTAAGCATAAATGGCGAGGATGGTCATTGCCCCTCTAAGCTCCATTTAGGGCCCAATTCAACACTTGTGACATGCTCGCATGCTTTCTCTCTCTCTCTTGTATCTCCTCATTCCCTTTTTGTCTCTAGTGTTGACATCCCATCTTAGCTCATTAATTATGCCCTAACATCCGTAATATGGCCAGCACACCCAAATAACTCTAAAGGTATAAGGTCTCTAGGTTACAAACGTAGTTGTTAGCATGGTCATGGTCGACTAATTGCCAAAACCATTTTGTCACCTTCATAGTGCATATCCCCTATCATCTACCTAGTACAGATGGTCTTGAACCAATACGTGTCTAGGTAGCTATACCTCCTTACACTATAAATAGTGTAAGAGGCCAACAGATAAGATCTTAGGATCTCGATCTTAGAATCTCTCCTTCTCCTTCAATTCCCAATTTTAGAGCTCTTACACATACCCCATTCTATGGCATATCCTCGCCTAAGTACCATCCCTGAGCACTGTAAGTGTTTGACAAGTCCCTAATCCCTATTTCCTCGTCTTCCTTGTTGACTTAAGCATTTGAGGATCCTCGTAGATACATCCACAAGGGGCTTCTTATAGGTAATAAGGAGTAAGGAGTACATCCAAGTTAAAGCCCATATGAATCTACTCTAAGGAGTTGGAACCCAATTCACTTTACCCCCTTTTAGTTGATTTAACCACTATCAACGGGTTCATATATATAAAAGGGAAGTTTGAAACTATGCCTTTGCTTTTGCTTAAGGCGAGCAATTTGACATAAGACTACTTGCCTACTCTAACAAGACACAATACATTTATTTACAAGTTTTAGTAGAAAAACACTCAAGATGATTAATAGATGGATTGTCATTCATAAATATTTTTGAATTTGAGTTTACTACTCAAACCCATTAACAAACATGCTTACTATTAAAAAATTAGGTTTGTTAAAATTTTTTTCTAAGCTTTTAGCTTAAGTTTTAACCTAACACTAATAGAGATTTTATATAATTGATAATATGGTGCCTTGCTTTATATTTGTAATTTAGTTTTGTATGCATAGTAATGATGTTTTATAGTGAAAATTGAAGGGTTTAAATAGTCTTACTTATGATACAAAGTTCATCTTATGGTCATGGTTATGATCAAATTATTTGCTAAGTTTCATTAATGGTCTCATTGATATATTGTGTAAATTCTATTTTCAGACATCTTATATCTAATATTTACATATAATATTAAGCATATTTCTTTTAACAAGCTTATGCCATAGGATATTGTTTCCTTACACATTCATAAAATTTTGTTGTTTTAAATATTTAACCATGCACTATATAAATACACTATTACCTTTACATAGTATTCATATGAATATATATGATTTAAATGTGTCATTTCAATCCCGATAATCTTTTAGTACATTTTTAGCTTTAATAATATAGAAATACTGAATGAAGACGACAAGAAGATGAATTATTCTCATTATTTTTCCAGCACCTTATCGATGACTTATTTCTAATGTAGACTTTTTGTCAAATTTTCTTGTATAGATCTAACAAAGGATGTGGTTAATTTATATTTAACTCTAATATGGAATTAGGTCATGGCATAATTGATGTATTATTGTGATGTTACAAATGAATTATTTATGTTGCTATATTTAATTAGTCTTAATTTGCTTTTTTTTTTTTTTTTTTTTGCTAACTACAATTTGCTATGTTTAAAAGTTTAAGTAATTCATTCTTTTTAGACTTCAATTTTATGAAAACTCTTCTTTCATTATTTTAATATACATAAGTACCCCTTATTCTATTTTAGATTTTTTAGTTGATAAATTAGTCCAGCACAAATGCAAAGTACATTTATTAAACGAGTTGAGCTATGGATCTAGATTTCTTGATATGACTAATAAATGTATCATATGTTATGAGTTAAAGTTTTCTAAACACAAATCCATTTAAACCCATATATTGGACACAACAAATTAGCATGAATTATCAAACTTTTATTTTAGAAAATAAAAAAAAATACTTTTTAAGGACATTAATGTTGAAAAGTGTTACACTTACCAAGATAGAGTCAAATTGGAAGACAATTACCAAAGAGAAAACAACAATAACTTATGAGACTCATAATGAAATGGTAGCAATGGGTGAGAGAGAGATGCAAAGGTGGACATTAGACAAAGTATTAGAGTTAGTAGATAAAATTGATATGTGAGTCATTGCCTACTAGATATTAAATTTTCTTTTTAGGGAGTTAGTATATCATTTTGCCTTTAGGGCTTGCTTGTCTTACCTTTCCTTGCCTTGCTCTGCATTGCACTATACTAAGGGCTTGACATACCCATAAAAAAATAAAAAATAAAAAGATCATAATCTTAAGCAAGTTTATAAGTTAGGTTGTGACATGTTTATAAACTTATTTTATTAAATGGTTAAAGTATTAGACTTGAACCATGATGTATTTATAAACATGTTCAAAATGAGTTTGACCCGTTTATTAATTATGTCAAGTTATATAAGTTTGTTTATGAATCGAGTTAAATCATATTCATGTTGTGGATTAAGTGTCCAAGTGCAAGCTCTAACTTTATATTTGTATAGAAACTAATATTTGCATCCAAATCCATTTTAATTGTCATTCATGTATAATATATCTCTTTAATGAGTCATGTTAATTGTCGCCTTAAGGCCTTTATCTCTATCATTGATTAGACATTTTATGAAAATACATATATATACAATTGAAAATTTTTTTTAACAAAGTATTCTTAACAAGTGTTCTCGGGAATTAGCTACCATTTTCCCTTTTGTCTAATGAATCGTATGAAGACAAATGAATATCAATAAAGATGAGATACTGAGTTGTTATTTGCATTTGATGTTGTAGCTTGGAGGATAGTCAGATTAACAAGATGGCCTTTAATTTGTAAAATTAGATGAACCTTTTTCCTTCCCTTTTGTCTGTTGGCGTGAATTAGATGAAGCCATTATTTCCAGTTCCTACAAAAGATGAAAAGTATAAATTTGAAACGTCACTCTAATGTATCTATTCCAACTCATAAAAGTTTGAAATTTCTAATCAACTTCAAGTCCTATCACTATGTAACAACAATCTTCTGCCAAATGGACGGAGAGCCATCTCAAATTTGGAGCCTAATGACATGTTTCGGTGCAAACATTTTCGTCCTAAATCGAGAAACTAATACGTGTAACATTTACATGAATACTTCATCCTTGACTAATTTTTTGGCACCAAGTCTACGTCATAATTCTTGAGAAAATTCAAGGATTTCACCATTCCTTATACGTCTCTTCCCGTAATTCATCTATATAAACCCCAACCATCTTGATATACTCAATATATAAGATATACAGTTGTAAAGTTCTTGGTATCAAATTAAAGTATCCAAGTTTAAATAACCATGTCCAATCTAGCCATTTTCTCCCTTATTGCCGTGACGTTTTTCACTTCATCATATGGAGCTGATTTCAACATTGTTAATCAATGCAAATACACGGTTTGGGCCGCTGCCTCACCTGGTGGCGGGAAACGACTTGAAACTGGACAGTCCTGGTCCTTCACAGTTGCACCAGACACAACCATGGCGCGCGTTTGGGGTCGAACAAATTGCAGTTTCGATGCCAACGGCCAGGGTCAATGCGATTCTGGCAATTGTAATGGAGGACTTGTTTGTCAAGGTTGGGGTACCCCACCAAATACGCTAGTGGAGTATACCTTTAACAAGTCCGAAAACTTGGACTACTTGGACATATCACTGGTCGATGGGTTTAACATCCCAGTCGACTTCAGCCCAACCACCAAGGTATGTAAAGGAATCCAGTGCGGAGCGGATATCAACAGCCAGTGTCCTGCGGAGTTGAAGGCCCCCGGTGGTTGCAACAACCCATGTACGGTGTTCAAGACCAATGAGTATTGCTGTAACGATGGGCGAGGGAGCTGTGGTCCTACTACATACTCCAAGTTCTTCAAAAATTTATGTCCCGATGCTTATAGTTATCCTCAAGATGATGCCACAAGCGTAATCACTTGTCCTGGTGGTACCAACTATAAAGTTACTTTCTGCCCCTGAATAATGGCCAATAGGCAGCTAGGCGCGGTTTCGGTAAATGGGGTCAAGTCAATGTATAAGAGAATAAGAAACCCATGTTACTGCCTCCTAACATATATCTAGGCAAAATATTGTAATTCCTACCAACACTTCATTAGTTGGTGAGAAATACTTGTTTATATTGGAATAATGAATAATATGCTTGTGAATGAGAATGGATACATGCGTCGAATAAATTGACCTGAAATCTTAGTTGAACCAATAAGAGAATAATGGATGTTATGTTTACGAATAGGTTCTTCACTAGACTTAGTTTGAAAAAAGATTGTTCATCGATGTAATCCACGTGTATGAATAGGTAGTGGGTAATATAAATAATGGATATACACATAGAAATAGTAATGGGTACTTTTAAAGAAAACTATCATTTATATTATACAAATAATGTCATGTGTTAAAATATTATAACTGTTTATAATGTAGCATGTATTACCTAATAAATCTTTTCTTGCTTAATTAAGTTGAAAAAGATGAAGTCATATTTAGTGGCACATGCCAAATATATAAAGTTCATAGAATGTTAGTAGATTTGGAAAAATTAATATGAAAAATACAGATCTATTTAGAGAATGAGAGGATTATAAATCAAATACCATCAAATTTTAAATATCAAAGTCCAGTAAGCAGCATCATTAGAATAGCACCGTGGTAGCATTTCACAGTAACCTTTCATGTTTGTCTAAATATTTTTGCACATAATATCTTCTAAATTCTCATATTCATTCGATAAGTATTTCAAATGCTAGATTGGGAATTTTTAGTATCATATTTGTACCCTAATTTGGTTAATGAAATTCTTCACTTAAAATATTATGTGGTATCTTAAATGAGATTCTTCAATATTTATTAATATTATTATATGTTGATTAATTTTTAACTTCCATAATATTATTTTCCTGATTTTGATGATATGGAGGAAAAGGTCAGCACTTCCTTAATTTTGTCCTTAGAATAAGGATATGGTACTCTCTTCTTCTCGTTGTTGTTTGTGTACCATGTGTTACCATTTCAAGAATATTCTCCTATCATCATGACCCATTTCGTAAACAAAAAAGAAAATATATGATTTTTCTCCTGTTAATGGATGCTGCACCCATGATGTCGATATCTCTACAAATTTAAAAACATAAAGTATATGAATATAAATTATGAAACTATTATATAGTTACTTATATGCATGACTAATGACTAAAAATAGAGTAAAAAAAAATTAATATGAAAGTTGTTGAAAAATATTTACAATATGTATCTTTCATAAAAACATCATTGGACATTATCACTAATCATTCATATGCTTCACTTCGGATCTTGACACCGCCTACAAAAAGTCAAAAAATGATAAATATAATATGATTTTAGTTTTGACTTTCTATGGAGTAACTATGAACAAAATATTTGAGATAATTTTGTTTTTCCATTTTTATTATAGTTTTTTTTTTTTACCAACTATTTGACGAAGATGGGATTGGAAGTTAATTCATCCTAATGAGAGACTAGTAGTGATATCATTGAATTATAATAGCTTTAACTATTCTCGTAATTATCTTTCAATAATATCTCTAAATTAGCATAAACTACATTTTAACATATGATTTTATTTCATGCATTTAGTTCAAGTGACTATTGATCGGAAATATATATTAGTCTTAATTTTTTTTCTTTCACAAAATATGAAAATGAAAGAAACAAATGTCTAGCCAAGAAAATGTGAACAGTAAACATACTTGCAAGAATCTGAATGTCCTACACAAACATATTCGTAGCTAAAAACCCAGAAAAAAAAAATGTAGGTCTATTCATATTTGACTAATAAAAAACATACCTAATAGCAAATTTTGAACGCTTTTAGTAACGATTAAGAAAAATAAATGGATGTTGAAAGAGAAAAAGAGATTACAAAAGGTGAAAAACCAAAGGTAAAATGGCAAAGCGATCGTAATGCTTATGATTATTTTGCTTTCTTTGATCATCTCTTACCAAAAAAGGAAAAAGAAATCTAATTATAATCTTAGCAACAAATTGAACTTGATTTACACATTAAATTACACAATTTTTATATAAACATAAAATTTAGGATAAAATAGTGTAAAAATCTGATACAAAAAATGAGAAAAAAATGTAGAAATCTAATGCCAATTTAGTTTTTAAATATCAAATTTAGTTAGTTTTACTTTGTGACAACACATCAGCCAAATCATCTAATAAATAATATGTACATTCATTAAAAAAAAAAAAAATGTTGAACTAACTTCTTAATCAACTAATGATATATTTTATCCACCAAAATCTTTCTCCTTGCCACCAAAAACTTCACTTGCACCAGTCTCTTCATAATCTTGCATTGAAATTCTTTGATAAAAATCCACATAAGGAATCTTTTACACTGATTATTATGAAAATTCAATATATTACCAATAGCATCATATCCGAACTCCATTGAGCTTATTATTGCAATCCCGGCATTATTTTCGCATCATATGATTAATCTGCTAGTTAGACTTCTTTGGAGTTATCGATCTAGCAACGTGAACAACAATTCCAAAGACTTCGCTAAGTTTTCTTTGTGTTGCTCTAGGTAATAACCAAAAACTGCAACATGTATGGTATCTTCAAAAATAATTGCAAAGATTCCATTAGCATCTATTTTCTCTCCGCTTGCTAAATAACATGCATAAAAAAAGTGATACAAACTCCCTGCCTCAATTCTATACCTTTCAGCTCTTCAAGCCATAACATAGTTGTGATTAAATGAAATGAAACAAAAACCGAATGTTGGCATCTTATTTTCAATAAAGCATTATTTTCAAGGAAATACCCAATGATAGAAAATAATATATAGGGAATAATATTCTTTTCATAGAGTAGGCAGAAACATGAGAATTTGAAAATAATGAAGAAAAACTAACACTTTATTGTACACAATACAAAGGTTGTGGATCAAATTGAACAATAGTTAAAGAAATAACTGTTATGCTCCAAAGCGACCGAGTCGCAACAATCAACTTAAGATAATAATCAACTTTTTAGTCGCTATCATAAATGTAATTTATCTAAGGTGTCTACCATTATCTACTTTGAAGTAAACAGTATATAAGATTAATAAAATTATATGCAAAACTTTTAATCATCTTCATATATATACATATATATTGTCTTATGATCTTAGAAGGTATTTACATAACATAACGTTTTGATAAGTAAAATATTATATATATCTAAGGGTTATTAACAAAAACTCTCTAAAACTTTGTTGATCGACTAGTTTGATCTTCACTCTCTCAAAATACTTCAAAAGGGTACTAACTTCCAGATAATTATATCATGGCATTTTAGTCGACACCTATAAGAAGATTTATATGTGTGTGAGCAACCAATAGCTCAATAACTAGGGGTAAAGACATAAAACTGTATAACAAATACAAACAAGGTTCTTGATCAATTAATTAAATGTAATGTAATACATAAATATCATTACATAATACCATTTGGTTTGTTGTGAAATTAAAGAAATTTCACTAGTCTAATTCAGATTTGAGGAGTTTCAACATATATACAACAATTCATGACCATATCTAGGTTTATACAACGAAAGCACTATTTTCCCCAATGACTATTTTTCGAATTATCGCCCTTATCCTTATCGACCTTTTTCTCCTGTTACTCAGTTCGATTAAAGAGGAAAAAAGGGACCTTTATGCTATAGCGTTATCTCTTTTGAAAGTGTTAGTATTTGATTAGAGAATCCTAATCATCCTTTAAAAGGTTGTAATGCATGTCCAATAAAGGTATTTAGGTTTAATATAACTAAGTTCAATTTAGGGTGATTAAACAATTTTATTCCACACAAATCATAACAAATCAACATGACAAAGCATCAAAATACAGTCTAATAATCAAACACACACAAGCATCTTCCTATAAGCACAAACAAATGCAATCCTATGCCCTCGAGTACCACAATACCGTACACCAAAATGGTAATGTATGGATCCTAACTTACTTGAAATCCTTGATTGCTCACTCAAACTTAATATAGGGTTGATTCGTTGCCACTTGTTCCCAAAATATGTAATATAAATATCTTTTTTAGTATTTATATCCTTATACATATAAACTTCTAATCATAATTTTACCTTAATTATCTAAGTTTTATATCATTTATTATCGAACCAATCCTAAATTAGTTTCTGAATTAGTTTATGAATCAGGTTCCAATTCAGTTTTTAGTTATGGTTTTATATGGAAACCTAATGAATTCCTTCCAAATTAATATGCGAAATTCATCTAACTATATTTGACTGTCATAAATCTCTTATTTAGCTCCTATTTAGTATTCTAGTTTTTATGGTACACGATATTTTTAATTTAACCGTTGTTTCCGATGTGAGAATAATTTATATTCTTCACATAAATTCCTAAATTTATGTTTCCAACAAAATTTATATTATATTATTATAATATTATCAATTTTAATTTTAACCTAATTTACTTTACTTATTTAATTTCTATCTTCACATATTATTCATTTACACTTATCTAACACTTAATATACATAATACATACATCTAACATCTCAGACACTATAATTATCATCTCTCATTAGCAATTAACATGCCAAAGTATCTAATTACATATTAAATCAGTATTTTCATCAAATTAGTTGTAAATCACATAATAAACTTAAAATATATCCTTTTACTTATGATTTCAAGGCCTAAAAATTAGGTAAAATTTTAGAAAATTAATTTTAAGAAAATCTCTTCATAATACTATAATATATACCCTAAACAGTTTACACACAAATTTTGGGGTCAAAACTTATTATTAAGATTATTTAAATTAAAAGTGAAAATCAACTTAGTTTGATGATTTTTTTAGGGTAGTATATTCTAAGACCTAATTTTATCAAATTGAAAATTTTCCCTAAATCTACATATAAAAATACCACAAAATATTAAATTTCATAATTTTTTATATATATTTGATATTTTTTTATAAATTAAACAAAATCAGATAGAAAATTAGACTCACCTAAACGATTGGCTTTTAACCATCAGCTATGGCACCCATTATGTTAACAGCCCTTGGCGATGGGTCTATTGTTTGGTGGTGGTAGTATCCCTCTCTAAGTGATCGTCGGGTATGAATTCCCTCCTAATACCCTAATTGCACACTATTTTTGTTAATTTTGGTAGAAATATTCTCTCCTCTATTCTTAATTTATCTCTAATATTTCTAGCTTCTTAACTGTCTAAAATTAATTATGGTGGGTATCTTCTATATTTATAGATGTGTTTGAGAATTTTTCTTGAATTTTTGGATGCCAAGGGTCCATTCACTTTTTCCTTTTTACCATCTGATTGTCTTAATCCTATTTGTTGAGTTTCTATTTTGCTTTCCCAACTTGCTACACCTAATTTCTAGACAATTCTATACTTTTTTAACATTTGTCTTGATTTTTTTAAATTTTCTTTAGTTAATTTAGTATTATTTAACATATTTTAGGTATTTCAAGTAATTTTGGATATTTTTATCTATACATACTTACATATATAATACAAATAAATACTTTTAAATATTATTTATTTTATTTTATAATTTTATAATGTGTATATAATTTATTATTATCGATTCGTTAATTATCGTAACTCTTTTTATACGTTTTCGATAAATAACAAATAATATACACATAACTTAATATTATAATGTTTAATTATTTTAATATTTATTTTTCTAAATTCAAACTCACAAAATTACTTTTACTAATATTTTTTAATTTTATCGAAAACTTAAGGTCAATCGGATAATTTACTTGATTATCCTAATTTTATATATCATTTACTTGATTATCCTAATTTTATATATCAAACCCTAATCACTTGATTACAGGATTTATAATAACTAAACTTTTTAAAAGTAAAATCCTCTTCTTCAAATACTCCATTGTCCCAAATAATCCTAAATTGAAGTAAATACTTAATGTACTATGATAAACCCAAAAAAAAAACAAAAGAAAAAAAAAATAGAGAGAGAAACTAAGATATTAGAAGTAGAATCGAAGCAAACAGAAAGTTCGAGAAAATTGGAATTCAAATATGATTAACGTCCATTGTTGTCTATAGAGTCAAAAGAAAAATAAATAAATAGTCGAGAAAATAGAAAGAAACTAAACCAATTTTGATTAATTGCCTGAGAAGGAATCGGGGTTTTCTTCTTCCTAAACACCTCGGCACGAAGAAAATTGAAACTTTTGCTTATAAAGGTGAGAGAGTTAAAAATCCAAATATTTCTTTAAAAAAAACCCTAAAATCTCACTCTTGTTGTTGATTAATCTTTTTCCGATTGCCATGAAAGCTTAGTCTATTTTGCAAATGATGGCAATATTGGCAACAACATAGCCTTTTCGATAACTTACAATAACCATTGCTTGGCATTGCTTTTTCAATAGAAAAACATAATGTATTTATAAACAGAAAGAGATCAAAAGTTTTCAAGTGTTCAACACACTTGATTGCACATACTCCTTACATAAAGCAACAACATCATGTAAACAAATCCCCGCAAGCAGGCTTTGTTCAATCCCTTTCCTTGCTGATGCATCAGCATCCTTGTTATGATCTCCGCTGATGTGCTTCATGGCCAGTTTCTCTATCCCATACCAAAGTTCCCTACAAAGCAAAGCAACATCAGAGAGAAACATTGAGTTTTGGTAAGAGATCTGTATTAGTTGAAAAGCTTCATAACAATCAGTAAACATAACTATATTTGTATAATTCTTGTTTCTAGAAATTTGAAGAGAAATTGCAATTGCCCAAAGTTCGGATTCTGTTGGAGAGGACGATGCAAATTGATTTGGCAAATCCACCTAGAAGCATTCCTTCAATATTAAAGCAAATGCCATCTACACCAGCTCACTCTTGACTTAGCTGAATAGATGCATTAGTCAAGATGAATATAGCATTGGGATCATTAAAATGTGGCAAGGGAAAAGAAGCAACATTGTTTATAATCATAGAATTTGGTTGATTTTGTTGTCTATTTATGCGATTGAGAGCCCAGAAATCAGCTGTAGAGATTCTTGCCCACGTGATCCAATTATGTGCAATATTTGGATTTCTAAACGGAATGTTACTTCTCTTTTTCCATATAGCATATAGGAAGAAAGGAAAAGAAACTGGTCAGCGTGTTTTGAATTCTGCATATAGATGTTTCGAAAACCTGTAGTTACTCTTTATCCAATCAGTGAATGGAAAAGTGAAAGATGCTTTGAAATTAGTTTGGGCTTGTGATATGGAAAACCATAAGCTTCGGGTTGAGAGGCAGTCTTGAGGAGATGTTGTAAAGTTTCACTTTCTTAGTTACAAAAGGTACGAACATCTGGTAATTAAAGGCTATGGTGACATTTTTCTGCTTTTGTAGGTAGAGAATTATGTAAAGCTCTCCATATGAAATATTGGATTTTAGGCAAAACTGGCAATTTCCAGATCCAGGACCAATCAACATTTTGCTGTCTTGGTAACATTGTTTGCTTTAATTTCAAGTATGCTGACTTTATGGTGAATGACCCTGATGTCGCCTGCCAGATAATATTATTACTTGAGTCATTTTTCTATCTAGGAATAACATTACCCAGCTTTAACACAAGATTATGAGATAATGGAAAACCAATAAGATCTTCATTCCAAGTGTTCAAATCCACCCATGCTTCAGCTACTATAAGTGATGTATGATTACGCATCAAAGGACCAATAAAGAAGCTTCCCAGAATACCCTCATTTGTCTTTATGATGCCACAATAATATTGATCTGCCATGCCCAATTCGTCTTTCATATCTCTTTCCATCTACTCTAATTCTTTATGTAGGTGCTTTGCCAACATTGATATATTTTTAACTTTTTGTTGGCTAAAACAATATCTAAATTTGTGCAATATCAATTTAGCCCAAGGATTTGCTCCTTGTATTCCTTGCCAAGCAAGTTTAGACATACATGCCCTATTCCCCAGTCGAAGGACATGTATTCGTAGTCTACCCTCTTTTTTCTCTGCTTTTGATTTTCTCCATCTAATCCATTTGTTACCATTTAAGGAATATACCTACAGAAATTCCCTCAACATTCTTTCAATTTTGTCAATTATACTTAAAGGAATTGGGGATAGTTGCAGATAATAATTCACCGTCCCTTCTATCAAAAAGGATAATAGGACTGCTAGAAAATTAAGAAGTTTAGATTTCTAACCCGTTAGTTTGGATGGAATTCTCTCAACTAAGAAGTTCAAGTGAGAGGCCTTTGTGTAACCTGTTTTTTATATGGGAAAACCCAAATACTTCCCAAATTTTGCACCTTGTTTGATGCCCGATATACTCTCTGTTTCTCCCCTTAGATTTGACCAGATCAATTGTTTGACCCGAGTGCTCGCCAAAGTCCTTAATAATATTCTGGACTATCGCTTCCCCCATCAAGATTATATTGTCGATATAAAAGAGGAGGATAGCGTTACGTGATCTCCTCTGAATTTTATTGGTCTCTAGTTACCATTCTCCACTACTTTGGTGAATCATTTGGTTAATGTACTCCATTACCAAAATGAATAAATATGGAGACATCAAATCACCTTGTCTAATCCCTATGCTAGATTTAAAGAGACGAAGTTTCTATCTATTTGGAATAGCTAAGAATGGAATTGATGATAGAGGAAAGCCTAACAAGTCTATCCAATTCATCGGAAAGTTTAAATTTATTAATACATGTTGGACAAAGCTCCATTCAATTAGCATGTCATAAGCCTTTGGAGATAATTTCATAATCATCCAGCCCTATTTATGCATCTTTTTTGCACAAGTATGTAGTACTTCTTGTTAGAAGTACATCGTCAGAGGCATATCTTCTTGTTATAAAACTTCCATGCATAGGGTTGATTATACTATCCAATAGAGGTCTTAGTCTATTCACCATAATTTTCATAATTGCATTGTAAATTATTATACACGATCTAATTAGGCAGTAATCTTTTAGTTTATTTGTGCTAGGGAACTTGGGAATGAGTACCAGGAGTGTTTTGTTTATTCTAGGGTTATAACATTGGCTTCATAAATTGACTGAATAAAATTAATTGTTGTTTATCCCACCACATCCCAACATTATATAAAGAAGATGGCATGGAAACCATTATCCCTTAGCGTTTCACGAGGTCCTATGTCCTTAAAAGCTTAGTAAATTTCCAAAGGGGTTATATCCTGTGCTAGATCCAATATTATTTGATATGATAACACCCTCCATTCATATAGATATGTTGACTTTGACTTTCTCTTCGCCTAGATTCCGATCTATTTCTATCTATAAGTCACTTGAGATATGGATTATTTGCCAAGGTGTAAGAGGAGAGATATTGTTGTGTAGTGAATAAATTGGCAAAAAATTTTGAGATGAGATCATCAAGTTCCTCTTTCCCTTGGATCCAATTGCCATACTCAGCATAAAGACCATAAATGCGCAACTTAGCTCTTCCAGCCAATGTTGCTATATGGAAGAATTTGATATTTCACTCACCTTCTAAAAGCCATTGTAAACGAGATTTTGTTGCCTAAAGCTGGTGTTTTCTATCTAAAAGTTTAGATAGTTTCCCTTAGAACAATTTTTCTCTACTTATCAACTGTAATGTAGGTTGTCTATCTAATTTTTGTTGAATAGAGATTATTTCATCCTGAACTATTTTCTTATCTTGATGTATCATGCCAAATACATCGCGATTCCATTGGTGGAGATTTGAGGTGATATTAGTTTCTAAGTCGAAAATGTAGACAAGACCAATAGTTTCGAAGGTAGGTTTTAAAGTTAGGGTGATTTGGCCACATTTCTAGAAACCGAAACGGTCTTCTATCTAGAGCACTAAATCCTCCTCTCAAGCATGTCTTAAGTAGTAAAGTGACATGATCAAAAGGAGTAGTTGGTAGATGGAAAACTTTTACTTATGGGAATAAGGCCACCCAATTAGAATTTGCCCAAATTCTATCCATTCAGGTTTGGATTAGGTTTGCTAAAGTCTCACTTTTGTTTGTCTAGGTATATCTTTTACCAACATAACCCAGATCCAATAATCCACAAGAGTTCATACAATTTTGGTATTTTTGGGCTTTTGTTTGATTTACAGTCAATCTACCTTATGTTTCTTTTATAGACAAAATCTTATTAAAATCACCCATTAACAACCATGAGCCTGACAATGACGTACTAAAAAATTCCAAATTAGTCCAAAGAGAAGTAAGTTCACTATAATAAGGACTTGCATATATAGAATAAAAGGTCTAAGTATTAGTTGAGTTTAGAATCTAAATTGACACGGTCATTTCCTATGCACTAGCTCGCACTTGAACAACCATTGTATGTTGTGAATTCTACATCACCATTATTCCTTTGCTTTGCCGCATTGCCTCACAACACAACATTTGTTGAAATCCGAGGTGTCCTTGTAGAATAATTGCAGCAGCACAATCAAGTTTTGTTTACAATAGATAAAACACATTCAAATTGTACCAATTGACAAGTTGTTGGATATCCTACCTTCTTTCATTAGAATCTGCCCTATGCACATTCCAAGATAAAATTTTAAATTACTTTTGCCTAATCATCACATCACCATTTGGCATGACTAATGGGTCAAGCAGAGTGGAGTTCATCGATGAGTGTACAATAGGAGTTTCGTATCTCGTCTCCACGTACATGTTGATCTTTGCTAGGATCTAACATGGTCGAGCTTGAACAATTGTTTGGCTAGCTACTGTGTCCCATGGTAGAAAGAGCCAATAGGTGATTCGTGAGATAAGTAGTTACAAGGATTGCTGGGATAAGAACTTGTACCAGAGGATGTCAATACAACAATTCCATCATATTTTGAATTGTTGGCTTCCACTTCATGAGTAATCCTTGAGTTGTGATCTAGATTGTCCATTTTGAAGTTCTTACAGCTAATAACCCCTCCTTTAAAGTTAGGATTAGTTGTCCTTGTGGAAGATGATACATCCTTCCTTAGGGGTAGGTCTCTTTAATTGCGAAGGCCAGAATCATATTTGGATGGGAAAACAAATTTTGCAAACGATGCCTCTCTATGAGTTCCTTAGCAACTTTCATTATGTTTTGTGGTAAAGGGAACACCCAAACTAGTGCGTTCGGGTTAATAATCGTAATGCTTAAGGCCAGATGAATGAGTTGGATGTGAAGATGCAATTGGTATCGAAGATCCTTTCTCTCTTGCCCTTTGTTTCCAAGATATTCCTTTTGATAGAGGTAAAGGGGATGAGGGAGGAGTATCGGGTTTATCATGACCTTCAGTAGTAAATACTTTTGGATACATTACAAGAGATGGAAGATGATGGGATTGATTTGATTGTTCATCTTATGTCAACTGAGTTTTCTTCTTTTTGTTGTTAATGTCTAACCTTAGCTCCTCACTTTCTTTCTAGTAGAGTTCGTTCCATTAAAAGTCTCATTAGGAGCTCTGTTACTATATCCCGATGTCTTTTTGTTTGCAATTGTTCCTTTTGTTTGTGTTCCGATCTGATGATTTCTTTTTAAGTCTCTTTGCTTTGTAATGATTACCAGACCCTTAGTTAGTACAAAGAAGTTTGTTGTGTCACACCTGCACTTGTTATACAGATCAGGTAGTCCTTATATTGCACGGTGTATTTTTTGCCATCAATTATTATTGCATGTATGAGGGGAATATTCATACTTATTTATACACAAATTCTAGCAAATTTCTTCCTTTCTAGACCAACAATACATGTATCATTTTTGAGAGTTTGGCCAAGAGCCTCACCTATCTTTCGAATCGCCAAGGGGTAATAATATTCTATTGATAGTTCTTGAATTCTCACCCACATGACAATCTAGTCTAAGTTAGGTCATTAATGCTTTGAAATTGGTATCCATTTTTTTATGGCTAAAAAATTACCCAATATAAACCAAGAACCATTTTAGATCATCCATAATAAATTAGCCTTTGAGTCAGAAGTTCAAAAGTAATATCCATTGCTTCTGTGTATGGTATTAGGTAAGTGTACCTATAGACAATAATATAATTTTTTTTAAAAAACGAATATTGTTTCCATGAGGACTACGATGACTAATATTAGCTATTTCTTCATTATCTAAACGATGAAATTCAAATTCAAGAAACTAAAGGAAATTAAATTAAATTGCTACTAATGATTAAATCAACAATTAACCAAGACTCAACTAAAAAAATTAAGAAGAAAGTAATTAATACAGAAAATTAACTCAAGATTCAATTATGTATGTACATTTTACTTCCCCTAGAATTATACATGTGACTTCTATAAAAGATGATCTAATTCAATCTCTAATTTTATTAATTAGGAGAATTTCCTAATAAAATTAATAACTTTTTTAAATTTATTAACCTTAATCTTTGAATTAACTATTAAAATATCTTCTTAATAGCATAATTAAAAATCACATTAAAAAATAGCGAATTCTCTCAAAGATAACAATCAAGATTCAGGAAAATTTTTCAATTTATCTCTAAACTTATAATAATCTTCATCAGTTATACCTAAATCTAATGATACAAGCAATCTCTCGATTTTCATGCACAATATCAAATTTTATATCAATACCCTAGAAAATATCAATCTAAAGGAATAAACAACGCATGATTGAATAAAGGAAAATAAGAATCTTTATTAGATTTAATAAACTCAATGCTACATAGTAATTCTAGGTTCCACAAAACATAGATACAACGAATTTACGCGCTAATCACGGTAAAAGAACAATCTTGAATAACATCTAATGAACACATATAAAGAAAAGCCATAAAAACTAACAAAATTTCTTAAATTTTGGAATGTATCGCTTCCTTATGCATTTCTACCTTAGAGTCTTTCTAAAAGTTATATGAAAAGTGTGTCCAAAATCCCGTAGGATCCCTTTTATAATGCATGCATCTTTCCCTTTTTACTCCAAGTGATACAGTCGTATCATTAGTCATGTCCTCAAAGATCTACAAAATCTTCACGAATCTTTTTTAAATCTTGCCAAATATGCCATTGACATGACTTAGGACATGGTCATGTTTCCTAAGTTGTGTCACTTACTGTAGATTACTCTTCTTTGCTCAGAAATCTTCCTTGTAATTGATACATTCACGTCACTGCTAATGTCACTTCTAAACTTTATAACTTTTTCAATTTAACTCTGAATTGAGTGAAATTTATTTCTATTTTCTCATTTTATTCTAAAGAATATTTAAAAATTTAGAAATCAAGATTTTACCAATGAAGTATCTTTTCTTAAAAAAAAAACAAAATTTTAAGAAAAATTACTAAAAGTCACTATAATCAATATAGTTAAATAAGAGTTTATCAGTGTACTAGCTTAAAGGATGAAATCCCTTTCCACATTTGTCATAGTCTCTATTCCATTATTTTAGAACCCAAATTTAATCCAAGTAATTTCAAAATAAAAGTAAATCTCTAAGGGCTCTTACGATTGATTTTTAAATTTTTGAAAAAGAGACAACTTTAGTTCCTAGACTTACCATTTTTGGATTAGCTTCTTCACTCATAACTTCATCCAATTGGTCACTAGTTATGTGTTGAATGTCTTCCATAGTTGATGTTCCATTTGATTTCCTCAAGAAACATTAGGCATATGCTCTAAGAATACGTGTCAGCACAAGATCTTTCTATGAAAGTTTTGATTTAATAGTGATTCAAATGATTAGAGTTAAGAACCTATGCTTGACAGTATGGAAACGATATAAATTTGTTAAGAATACATTGATTTTGCACTTGACATTATTAGTGGTGAGTTAGTGGGACTTGGGGTTTTTAGGGACTCGAGGCATACAAATATCCATTTACTTGAATTTGGTGATGATCTCGAGTCTTTGTTCCTAGACTTTGTTCCCTTTCACCTATGTCACTTAAGAGAGATGCACATAGCATCAAAGTCAACTACATATTGGATACGAACTTATTGATTCTTAGTTACAACTAAGGTTTAAGGGTTAAGGTCTTTCTTTAAGAAAGTGTTCGTCTTAGACATACTTTGATTTAGCTTTTGATTAATCGTTTGAATTAACCTTTGATATACCCTTTGAGTTAATTTGTATCTAGATCTTTAGCAAACTATCCTTAGATATATTATTCAAGTAATGTCCTTATATAAAATTTACCTAGCAAAACCTTTGATACTTCTTATGAATCAGCTAAAATACTACATAACTTAAAAATCTTTACATAATACTACTACTCCAACCAAGTTTGTCGTGTTATAATTTTCTTTATATCATATTCCTATATAATGTGATAAAGCTCTAGAATTTGCAAAGTAAGAAACATGTTATAGTCTATTTAGCTGATTTAGTTTAAGGTATAAATTGTCATAATCGATTATTATAATAAACATATATATATATATGTATGTATTTATGTATTATGGTATAGTTTATGGAATTCATTATCATCTGATATATTTAATACTACATATGCAAAGTATAGTTTATAAAAGGATACTTAATCATTCGAAAATAGATATACATATGCATGCTTTCGTAAATATATATGTGTATATATTATATAATATATATGGGAACCTAGTATTATTTGCCTATCAATGCCGAAACTTGCTACTTGCATGTATATAACAATGAAATTATAAATAGTAAAACGTGCTTGGCTTTAAGTGGTCAGCATATGTACACATATCATTTATTATAGTTTATATACGATGGAATATTACACTCTAAATAACTCTATTTTATTTATATTTGGTATGTTGGAATTGGTCGAATTCTAAAATCATTCAAAATATTAAAGTAATTAGTTAGCGTTTCTTTGAATAATCTTAAGTGAGCATCAGTTCTTACAACAATCATTATAATCAAATTCTCACATATAACATGAAAGTTTTGAATTATAATTTGAGAAGCTAAAATATATAATTATTGATAACGTAAAAATGATTTTACTTACTTTTGCGTCCTTGATTTTGGTCTTCAAGTCTTTGGATCCACCCTTAACATTTGATTTGAATATAACTTTTTGCATGCGACTTAATCTACTGCTAAAATTCTTGGAAACACTCCTATGAGAAGGAGCTAATAGTTATGTGGTATCATTTATTCTCATCTAATACTATTTTCTTCGATGACTAGGTGATGCTACTCTTATGTTGTTATGGCCAAATATGATATACAGAGACGAGAACGCTAACTATTATATCATGCTCGATGTTGGTGCGAAACGAATTGTGATTCCAAGTGTTCAAATTATACTACATTACGTGCTATATCTATAGGTAAGTGTCAAGGACTAAGCTTTGTCATATCCTGTTGTTTAAATTTCGTGATTCCACGTCCCTTTGCAATACAAATCCAACATATTTGGCCTGCTTTATTGTTTAATTATTACTTAATTGATTATTAATTTAGTTATATTCTGTATATATCTAGAGCTTATATTAATTTACGGGTGTATCTTATACATGTTAAATACATTTAATGAGTGCTCATTCTCACTAAATATTAGTTCATATTAAACTATTAATTTTATTATCCAAATAACTTACCACCAAAAAGTTCCATTACATAATAAATGGTGTCACTCGAGTTATCAATAATAAATTTATTTCCATGCTTCCTGACTATACTTTCTAAATTTCATGTTACTTACAGCTCCAAGTTTAAGATAGTTAGTTAAAGATTGGGTTTTTATAAGAAAAGACAGCTGAATGCAAATAATGATGGTCCATTAGCTCTTTCTGCTCACTATATTTGTTTAAAAATACCAAAAATCCAATTTTCATACGGTTTTAAAAATATGATACAAATCTCAGTAAAGAACATGAAGAAATCGAGTCATGATTAACGAAAATTGATTTTTTTTTTTTTCTTTTGTTTTTCTTTCCATGGTTATGCATCTAGTTTATCCATTTTTCGAAGTCTTCCTAGAAGTCAAGTAGTCTCCGGTCTATTTTGGCTAGCTAGAAATAAATGTTGGTTTAATATCCAAGGGGACTTGAAGATCTCTACGTTACCCTCAAGTCAAGGTCAAATCTCTTCTTTATCTCTTTAATAAGCTTGAGGTACTTGATAAAAGATTAAATGAGAAACTTAACACACTTTTTAATATTGATGAGACATTTTATTAGAATATATATACTGATATATATATATATATATATATATATATATATAAAGATTAGAAATTTCTACCTTAAGCATCTTAACAAATGTTTCCAAGATGCTGCTTAATGTTTTCTTTTCTTCTAACGGATTTGGATGAAAGCAATGGAGTTAAAAATTTCCATTTATGTGAAGACATATTTTTGTATGAAGTCGCGATAATTAAACAAAAGAGCTATACAGATTTGAAGCATTCTCCCCTCTACGTACTTATTCCAATTTATAAAGGTTTGAAATTTCTAATCTAACTTCAAGTCCTGCCATCATGTCACATCAATAAACTGCCAAATTGACGGTATACTTGGCTAATTTTTTGACACCAAGTCTTTGAGAAAATTCGAGGATTTCACCGCTCCGTGTAGGTCTCTTCCCGTAATTCATCTATATAAACCCCACCCATCTTGATGTACTCAATATATAAGATATACAGTCTTATAAAGTTCTTGGTATCAAATTAAAGTATCTAAGTTTAAATCACGATGTCCAATCTAGCCATTTTCTCCCTCGTTGTTGTGACGTTTTTCACTTCATCGTATGGAGCTGATTTCAACATTGTTAATCAGTGCCAATACACGGTTTGGGCCGCCGCCTCACCCGGTGGTGGTCGACGACTTGACTCCGGACAGTCCTGGTCCCTCACAGTTGCACCAGGCACAACCATGGCACGCATTTGGGGTCGAACCAATTGCAATTTCGATGCCAATGGCCAGGGTCAATGCGATTCTGGCAATTGTAATGGTGGACTTGTTTGTCAAGGTTGGGGTACCCCGCCAAATACACTAGTGGAGTTTGCTTTGAACCAGCCCAATAACCTGGACTACTTAGACATATCTCTGGTCGACGGGTTCAACATCCCGGTCGATTTCAGCCCAACCACTAATGTATGTAAAGGAATCCGGTGTGCAGCCGATATCAACAGCCAATGTCCTGCGGCGTTGAAGGCCCAAGGTGGATGCAACAACCCATGCACGGTGTTCAAGACCAATGAGTATTGCTGTACTAATGGGCAAGGGAGCTGTGGTCCTACTGATTACTCCAAGTTCTTCAAAAACTTATGTCCTGATGCTTACAGTTACCCTCAAGATGATCCCTCAAGCACATTCACTTGTCCTAGTGGTACTAACTACAAAGTTACTTTCTGCCCATGAATAATAGGGAGCGGGGTACGGTTTCAATAAATAAGGTCATTGTATGAGAGGATAAGAGACTCAGAGTTGATGCCTATATGTTTAGGCAAAATACCTAGTAGAATAAATGGATCCCTTTCACTCTATTGTAATTCCAACCGACACTTAATTGGTTGATGAGAAATACTTGTTTATTTTGGATCCAAATCCAAAGAATAAATGCTTATGAATGAGAATTGATACATGCATCGAATAAATCGGCCTGAAATCTTAGTTGAACCAATCGCACAATGTTCTTTCCTATTCACTTCCTCTAGTTGTTTTTCACTTGCACATAATTTGCCTCCCGGATTTGGATTGTTGGTTCAATTAAACTACTTAGACGCTATTTTTACTAATCAGTTCTTTAGTGGACTTAGTTTGAAAAAAAAAAAAAAAATCATCCGTATTATATTCTATGTGTATTTATAGGTGGTAGGTAATACGAATCATGTTTACAAACATAGTAGTGATAATGAGTAATTTAGAAAAAAAAAAATACCACTATACTATTACATGTAAAATTGTTATTAATACTTGCCCACAGCTCATACATACATGTAGCATGAAATATTTAATAAATCTTATCTCGATTAGTTCAACTAAATAGGAAGAAGTTACACTCATTGAAACATGCTAAATATATAAAGTTTGGAGGATGTGAGTAGATTTGGAAAAATTAATAGTGAAATATACGGATATATTTAGAGAACATTTCACAAAGAAAATAAGACAATAGAGGAAATTACCCTATTGGCATGAGGACTATCAATTGTAGGACAACTTTGTAAATAAAATCACAAGTATGTACAAGTTAGTAAAATAAGTGCATCATGAGTAGGTAAATAATTGAGAGTAGCTTGTATTACAATTTTCGTAATGGTAATTGTGCGGGAGAATATGAGTATTGCAATTGTATCCATCAAAAAGGGTATAAAAGAAAAGGAAAAAGATTATAGGGAGAGAATACTACAACCTCTAAATGTGGTGTTTCTAGAAAGTGGTCTTATTGAACTGATCATGTAACGCCTCAGAACTGAGGATATTACAAATCGCTACGTGTTCCTAATCTCTAGTGATACGTCAGGCATAACATCCAACTAAAAACTCCAAATAATACTATAAATGTCTCCAAATAATCTTACACAATTAAATCTTCAAATAATACTAGAATAACTTCTAGTTAAGAAATATTGATGCCTAATCAATTAATACTTTCATATAAGACTGAATAATCTTATTATTTAATTTCTTAGGATATTCTTCAATACCATACGTTATCTACACTCTTCTCGTTCCAAAAGCAATAACAATTAGCTCCATAAATTATTGAAATCAAGCGGTACAACTGTAAGTCCTACATTGGAAAATATAATAAAGTGAGTCGAAGCCCAGTATGCAGTATGCAATCACATGTGCATGATTAAACGATATATATTCACATGCGCAGAAATGTAAAGCAAGTAATCTACACAATTCATTTATTTATCTTTGCTTTTAAGTCAAACACACAAACACACAATAATGGTTCTCATGACTCGATTACGTTACAATTCATATCATAACCTAGCATTTAAGCGTACCTCTTTGAGCCCCTTCACAACCTAATGTTGGACATGCCTTTGCGAGCCCCTTTACAACAACTTAGATCTACCCCAAATCATCTCCAAGCAAGACTTCATTAAGGACAATGCGTTGCAAGGATCATCGAGGTTGCCCCCTAGAGATCTGTCACTTTAGGCCCTTAAGACGAGCCAAGCATAAGCAACAAAAAGATAAATAAGTTGAATATACATTTAATTCATTTTAATTTTTATTATCCTACACTCATATACAACAAGCAAGTGTTACGTATTTGAGTATTTAGAATCTGTTATCAACGAGTCGTACTTAGCTTTAAATCCTAAAAACAATAAATACTCATTAAACTTTTTAAATGTTAAATAAGCAATTTTTCCTAGTTAAAACTCACTTTTAAACTATTTAAATCTCTTTAATTCACTTAATGATACATTAAATAGGTTTACTTTAGATATAACAAAGGAATAAAACAAAAAGAAGAAGAAAAACTCAATTTGTTAGAGCAAAGCCTACGACATGAGTAGGGACACGGTCATGTCTTTTTAGCTGTATAACTCACTGAGTTACACTTCACAACTGTAAAGGACCCAGTAGTGTCTCTCGATCGTGTAACCTTCTAATTTACTAGCTTACACAGCCTACTGTAAGGGACACAGTTGTATCTCTTGATCATGTAACCTACTATTTTACGAAAACTCTACTTTTTTTTTTTTCCACCCAAACTCTTTATTAAACCTAAACAATAACAATCCACATCACAAACCATTGATTCAAATCAACAAAACCCTCCAAAATCCATTGCTATAATATTTTTAATTAAAAAGGTAAAACTAAAACTTGTCAAAGAATCAAGAATCTTAGGAATTCTAAGGAATACACAACAATTACCTTAATCTTGACGGTCCTTTAGAGTTTCTCACTTTTCTTTAACCAATTCTCTCAACCTTAAAAGATTAAGAATAAATTCTTACTTTCTAAAAAAAAGAAAACTCAAAACCACAAAACAATATTCGCTTACCAAGGTCCTCTAAGGTTACATTCCTCTCACAGAGTACTCTTGCTCTTAAGGGCTTCCAGTAATTGTAGGAGAGAAGTCTAAACCTGTAATGGACAAAAAGTCCATTGAGATGGTGAATTGTGCACTAGTTAGGTTAGGGTTTCTTTTTAATTCTTTACTTGAATTCCAAATATTACACTTCATTAAACCATGGCTTAAGACCTTAACACCTTTTTCCTCAAAACTTAATTAGTCCTTTGATTTTTTTTTTTATGATTTTTATTATTTAATGACTCCCTTTTCTCTTTTTTTTTTTTTTCTCAAGTATTATAGATCAAACCCTTTTCTTCACCTTCTTTCCCTTAAAACACTCCATCCATCATCCATTAACCATCCTCACATAAACACATAAGATCCATTAGTACATTGCTTTAGCATCTAGAAAAAAGTAAGCAAAGAGAGAGAGTAGAGTATCATTTACCTAAAAAAAAGTGTCTAGAAAAGGGAAAGGAGTAAAGGACAGAGACTTTTGTTTGTCAAATATAGGGTTACATATTTAAGGCAACTCGAGTGAAGTCAAAATCAAAGTTAGCATAGAGTAATTAGTAGTAAGTTGGGCCTAGTCGATTAAAGGCATAATAATTTTGTGATCTCGTCTTGATGACATCTATGGCACTCAAAACAAGATCTTCTACTCATGTATTAGACATTGATACTATCAAGAATATGTTCTTAGCACTTTAGCAACAACAACAATAATAACAACAACAACAACAAAAACAACATCATCATCAACAACACCAACAACAAAATGAATAAACAATTTGTAGTACAATTCAAGATTTGACAAGTGAATAAGGCAACTTGAGGTGAATCAAACTCAATTTCCTACTAACTTGTTTGCTTATGTTAATTCGATTCATGAGTCATCATCTTCATAAACTGGTGATTCTTTCTTAAAGGCCATTAAATTGGAAATATCCAAAATTTGTGGGAGCGATCCTTTAAGATAGTTTTTAAACGTAAAACAATTCTTTAGTTTTCATAATCCCTGATAATCAAAGAATTACTATTGCATCATTTGTTATGGAAGATTAAGCTTGTTAATGGTACTAATAGATGTAGTAAAAATAATCAATTCACTACCTAGCAAAACTTCTACATGCACTAGAAATCAGATTTAGCGCATTAGAGAATGAAGATATATGGGGCTCTTCTCCAAGTTAATGCAAACTTGTATTGTAATTGATTATCAGTTTGAGTTTAAATCATTTTCAAATAGAGTAATGAGGCTTTCTAATAGTTTTTTGTTAAGTTGCTTCATTTCTGGCTTGGAAACCATTATTCGAAGAGAATTACAAATAGCAAGACCATCCAACTTAATGCAAGCAATTTCATTAGCCAAATTACATAAAACCAATTTTCGAGATCTCTTATTATTAGTCTTACCCTTCACCTTTTTCTAAACCTTCTTCCCTTACATTTACAAATCATAAATCTTTCCAACTTTCAAAACTATTTCATACCACTTCATCCAAATTCTCTTAGCCCTATCACAAATACTTAACAAACCATCCTTACCCGTAAAAAAACTTACACAACCTGAAACGTATGTTAGAAGTGAGTAGGGGTTGTGTTTCCATTATACTAAAAAGTACCATCAAAATGATGAATGCAAATCTAGCTTTTTGTTATTGATTGGTGATGAAGAAGCAAATGAGGACAATCAAGAATCTAATGTCATGGATGATATTGGTGACGTAGATGAATAAAAAGATACATATGAGATCAATTTTGATGCCTTATCTATATCCATTATGGAAAGAACAATTAGATTCTAAGGTGTTGTTAATAATCATATTGTATCAAGACTTGTAGACTTAGGTAGTACTCAAAACTTTGTCCAAAGTCGTTTAGTTAGGCATTTGAGCCTTACTGTGTTATCTACCCTAAGATTTCAAGTATCAAAAGATGATGATAGCAAGCTAGAATGTAAAGGAAAATGTGTAGATGTTGAGTTGATGATTTAATGTGTTGGTTTTAAAGACAAATATGTTTTACCCGTTTATGGGGCTGAGATGGTTTTAAGGGTAGTCCAATGTTATAAGGATTAGGTCTTATCGCTATTAATTATGGTTAGCTTATCATGCAATTTGTGAAAGAAGGATTGCATGTGACATTAATAAGGGATGCTATGGACATGGTTACCCCTATGTCTCATCTTTAATTGCATCGATAGATGCTTTCAAATTGGCTTATCTTCTTTACAACTTGTGGCTTAACCATCAAATTTTATGACATGAAAGTATTGTTAGTATATTGCTGGTAATACTATTCTCAAACATGTGTTGATAGATTTAGGAGGTATAAATGAGTTGAGTTAAAATGATACAATGTTGAATTCGAGCTCAATCTCAACTCAAAATCTTAAGACTCCCTTGAGTCTGCTTAAGCTTAGAATTTGAGTTCGTGCTCAACTCAAAGTGATAATTGACAAGCTTCAGCTCGACTCAATTAAGCTCATTTAAACTTGATTTATCCAAAAATATATTTATTTTATTTAATATTTATACTCAACTCAAGCTCAATTAGGTTTAGTAGTTAGTCAAGCTAAATACTATGAAGCTTAAGCTCGACTCCCTTAACTACTCGAGAAGCTTAAGCTTGACTTGACTGTTCTTTAGTCAAACTCGAGTAAAGATTATCTCAAACTTGACCAACTCATGAGTAGTTTGATTAGGAAAATTTTCTTCAATATTCAGATAGCATCATTGTTGTGTCTAATGAGATAAGTGTAACATTTAAGTCATTTGAAGGTACCAACCTTACTAATGCTAACACCAATTAATGTCCTCACTTTCAAAAGAGTGAGAATGAAAAACAAGTTAAACAAATGTTACAATAAACCATTATACAACACAATAAAAGCCCCTTGTCTTGACTAGTTTTATTGTTGGGAAAGAAAGATTGATGGTAGAGATTGTGCATAGATTACAGGGCATCAAATCAAGTGACGATAAATGATAAATTTTTCATACTAATAATTGACAAATTAGTGGATGAATTGCATGGTGCACCAATTTTCTCTAAATTAGACTTACATTGAGGTTATCATCACATTTAAACGTATCAAGATGACATTGAAATGATAGCATTCTAATCTCATCATGGACATTATCAACTTTTTGGTTATCTTTCAACTTGAGTAATGTATCAACAACGTTTCAATCTATTATGAATAGAAATTTCCAGCATTTTCTTAGGAAATTCATCTTTTTTTTTTAGTGATATTCTAGTATATGGCTAAAGTATGGAATCTTATGTAGAGCATCTTTCTCAAGTGTTACAAATTCTGTTGAGCAACAGTTTTTATTTGAAAGAAAGCAAGCACTCAATTGGGAAAAATTCTATTGAATATTTAGGTCACATCATTTCTATTAACGAGTTTCCACTGAACCATTTAAAGTACAAATTTTAAGAAACTAATCTCCACCATAAAATGTTAAGCGATTAAGAGTTTTTTTTTTTTTTCTTTTAGTTTTTCCTTTTTGGCTATTATTATCATGTTAGAGGATACACTACAATTGTAGCCACTATAACTAATATGCTTCAAAAGGACAAATTTGAGTGGAATCCACTAACTTTAAAGGCTTTTGAAGATTTAAAGCAAGCCTTGATAACTAGTCTTATTTTGATCCTTCTTGATTTTTCTAGACCCTTTATGATGGAGATTGATGCTTATGGGTTAGGTGTGAGTGCTGTGCTATTGTAAGATACATATTTGGTGTCTTACTTTAGCAAGGAACTTCCCCTACATTTGCATAAAGCATCATCATATGTATGAGAGTTGTATGCCATAGTAGAAGCAATAAGAAACTAGTAACAATATCTACTTAGAGCTCATTTTATTATTATAATTGCGCATAAGAGTCTTAAATAAATCCTTACTCAAGTGATTCAAACATCTGAACAATAGAAATTTTTAGCTAAACTTATTAGTTATTATTATTCGATTGTTAAAAAGGCTGGAAGAGAGAATAAAGTAGATGATTCACGTTCTAGACGATTTAAGGATGTGATATGTTTGAACACTTTCATACCCATTTTTCTTTTATAAAGGAACTCGAGAGAGAATACACAATCCTTCCTAAATTTGTTCAAATAACTGCAAATATAAATGATGGATAGAGTATTATGTGTATATTATAGTAAAAGAATGAACTCTTATTCTATTATATATGATTACTTTTAATGCCTCGGTCATCACTGATACCAACACTTCTATTAGAGTACTATAGTTCACCTACTACAAGCCACTTTAGAGGGAATAAAACATAAAGAAAGATACCTTTAGATTTTTATTGGAAAAAAACTTGAGCTACTATTTAGGATTTTGTTTACAAGTGTTTTACTTGCCACCATGTAAAATATGTTATTCGATCACCAGTAGGTTTATTGGTGCCTTTACCCATTCATGAATGAATATAGGAAAATATAAGTATGGATTTTGTGACTTGTTTACCTAAGTCTCAAGGCTTGATACTGACATTTATAGTTGATGATAGGCTATAAAAGTATTATCACTTGAGTCCACTGGATGCTCATTTTACAGTATAGAAAGTGGCTGCTTCATTCTTAAATATGATAGTCAAGCTACATGGTTTCCTTAGGACTATCATAACTAATTGTCACTCTATTTTCATAAGTAATTGTTAGTAAGAGTTGTTTAGGTTAAGTAGGATTGAGTTGGCTACGAATAGTGGTGAAGAAAATATTGAGAGGAATAACTCATTATTATTCTCATGAGAAGATACATATATACCTGGTAGAGCAAACCTTAAATAATACAAGAAAAGATATGACTAAATATTCTAGGAGATATTTAGAAGGTAAAGTGAAAGGTTTGTCACTATTGATATCAATGGGATAGAGGCAAGTGGAACTTATGTAGAAGGTCCTTGTTTATTAAACATGGCATCGAAACTCTTGTAAAAGTTTTAGTAGAAGCTTGATGATATTATATTGACAAGTAGTGAAGTCAAAGCTTGAGAAGAACCTTCCAATTCAAAAACATATTAAGCACTTGTAGAAGCTTCAAAAGAAGGTACGACTAATAAGGAATATCAAACATTTACTTAGAGAGCTATAGAAAGTTGAGTAGAAGCTTGAAATTGGTATAACTAAACATGCACATAAAATTTTATTTTGATGGTTTAAGTTGGAATGAAGGATTCTAAAGACTTAACTTTATTCGTCAAGAGTATTTGGGTAATATGATCGACTCATTTCACTAAAACTTTACTTGGAGATCTATAGAAGGTTTAAGTAGAAGCTTTCAATTGAAAAACATATTAAGCACATGTAGAAGCTTCAACAGAGGTGCGACTTATAAGGAATAGATTTATGGAAGTGGAATGAATATATTGATTGTGTGTTTAATTGGTCATCAAGTAATTTCGTCAACATGTTATATTAGTCCATGTCTTAGAATCTTTTCCATACATGCTAGTACAAACAATTTCTCATCAAGTATCATTATGTGCTCACAATTTCAATGAGACAAGAAATTCAATCTTGAACAATCAGTAGTTTATGAACAAGTACGTCAACATGTGATGATTATTATTTAAATAGTAGTTAGTTTAGTTTTTTTAATTATTAAAGCATATGGAAAGAACGAGCTCAACTTGTCTAGAGCAACATGTGACAACTATTAAAATAATATCTTCATATCAACATGGAGATGAAAAGTTACTTCATGGTTCTATAGTTACAATGGGTTTAAACTTAATAGTACTTTGTTATTGTAGTGGTGAAATATATTTGTTATAGGATAAAATTTTTGAATTTAAATTTAAATATGGAGTCAAGGATTTGGTGCAAATTTAGCTGTGGGATATTTTTTTCTTCAAATTTAAATCAAAGATAAGGGATAAGGATATTGGCTAAATTGGAAAGATTTATTTTTTAATAAGGAGACAAGGGTAAGATTTCACAAGATTTTTATGGGATTTCATCTTCAAATAAAGTGGGATACATGCTAAGGCTGTTGTAACTTACTGGCATCATAATTGGTTTTCCATTATGATAGACTAGGGTTCAAGTCTTCTCTCCCTCACGTTGTGATATAGTTAGCAAAAAAATAAATAAATAAAACGATTAGATGGAATAGATATAGAATGAAAGAAAATTGAAGATAATAGGAAATATATTGATAAATTTTCATTTATATGAAATGGTTTTTTTTTTTTTCATTTCCTAAATGGAGAAGGCAACTTTTTTCCCTCAAGAAAATTAATAAATATTCCTATTTTATCAACTAATTTATAATTGCCAACTATAACACCTTAACTTCTATAGATTTCAACATTTGTTAATGAATTAAAATCCCCTGTATGGGAAAAAAAAAAGGGTTTGAGAAAGCCATTAAAATGATGATAGAGAAAAAAAAATTAGGATTAGAAATAAAAAGGAAGAATGAATGACAACCACATTCGATTAAAAATACAACCTAGTATTTGAAATTGTGAATTAGATTTAAACCATCAAAACATTCTAAAATAAAAAAAAAAAAACATAACTTGAGGCAAAAATAAATAAATATATATATAAATAAATAAAAGTAAAAACATAACTTGAAGCACATCAAGAATAAATAAAAATAAGTTTTCAACAACTAAGTAATAACAAAGTTGTAAATTAAAGAGAAAAAAAAAAGCCTATGTCCAAATATTTACTATTCAACAAAAGATTAAGATTGATAATATATTAATACATATGCAAATATAAAAACTCAAACACACCATTTGGCATAGTAATGATTTTGCAACAAAATACATTAGCAATTACAAAGTTCACAAATTTGTTCCAAAATTAGTAAAATTGAATTCAAATTAAAAATTTGTAATGCTTAGTGGAGACCAAACATAGAACCTAAGTTATGAATAGTGAACATTATCTGGTACCTACTCATTCCCTCACACTTTCACCTTAGCTTTATTACCATTTCCAAGTGAACTTCCCTTAGAACTTTGGTTTCACTAAAAAAAAAAAAAAAAAAAAAAGAGAGACAGCAAAGAAAACCAAAATCTAAGCAAAGTCAATCTCCTATATGAGGAAAAAAATAAAATAAAAAGGTTTGATAAGGCCATTAAAATGCTAAGAAAAAAAAAGGCTTAGAAGTAAAAGGAAGAACAAATGACATACATTTCCCTTCCTTGGCATTCTTCTTATGAATTAAAAACAATATTTGAAAGTTGCTAGTAGAAGAACACATACCCTCTCCTATCTTCCTCTATATTTATTCTCTCTTATCCAATAATCTCATGAAAATTGAAACCTACTGAACGAGAGAGAGAGAGAGAGAGAGAGAGGAGTGCCCCATTGAGAAAGGAAAATAGAGAGAGAACATATAGAAAGGATTTGAATGAAAAGCAATTAGGAAAGCTAACACGAGGATAAGACTTTAGGAAGTTAATTAATATTAATAACATTTATAGATTTTCATGGAAGAGGCAAAAAGTATATTAAAATCATATAGTAAAAAATATGGAGTTGAATGAAAGTTTGTTAGCTTAATATTAATAAATAATTGATCAAATATATATCCAATTTTTTTATAATATAAACAAATTTTTGGTCGATTGTCTTTACATATATTCTTTCATTTTACTATGCTTAATTTATACATTATGCATTATCAAGGTACTCTTCTATCATTTTGAAGGAAATAAGTGAATTGTCATAACATCTATTTTAAGTGGAAACAAAAACACATTTTGAGTTTTCAAATAAAAATAGGAAAAAATATTCAAGACTACTCAAACCTTTCAAATTTTTGGAATAATCTCGTCTAAAACTTTTATTTTTAGCAATTATAGGAGAAGGAAAAAGATAATCCTTTTGTTAATGTGGCTTTAAATCATTTTTTGAACACAAAACTTCAAAATTACAGTGCAATTGTTTGTTCAAGATAGGATTTGATGTAGCAAAGATGAAATCTTGTCTTGACAACACAATTTCAGTTTAAATGCTAAAATCCTACAAATTAAATCGTGTCTTTAAGATATGGTTTAACTTGTGAAAAAATTTCAACACCCACTACACTTCTATCAAGTAAAAGAAAATATCTGCATCACATGCTAATTGAATGTAGATAACAACATTCAAAGTAAAAAAAAAAAAAGTAAAAAGATAAAAAAAATTTATACATACGATATGAATAACAAATTCCTTAATGACAATGGCTTACTTATAAGCCAAACTCCTCAACCACAATAACACTATAATCCTTAGCAAAATCACATTATCAATTATCTTCAACTCCTTAACACATGCTTTACACAAACTCCTCAACATAATTTCATAATTACTTATCTACAAAGTTTTACATGTTCTACTAGTTCCTCAACCATGATAGGTTTTCACTAACACTAAGTAATAATAACATAAAAATAAGAACTTAAGAACATACGTGAAGAAGAATAGGAAAATTTTCATCTATATATAATACTTTATCCAAATAAAAATATGCAACAATGAAACCAAAGGAAAAAGAAGATATGAAGGAAGTTAAGGTCACCTTCTCTACCATTGCATAAAAATCTGCATTTCCTAAGTACATGGCTAAATATCAGGCTAAGGTTGCATCATGTGATCAGTATCCACTTGTGTGGTTTACATATGATCCCTACTTGAGCCATAGAGAGGAGTAACTTGCATCAATATGGGAGTAGGCTCGACTCGTGTAAGTCATCCCTTGACAATGTCATCGCCCTAAGTTAAGGTCTAAGGGAGTCTATCGTAAGCATAGAAATTCTCTCATTAGGTGTATCAAGTTGCACCAATATCATACAAAGAAACCTACCTCATGATGCCCCAATTTTATGGGATTTGGAGATGTGTGAGATCAGTAGTCATGCTAAGGGCATGGAGAGCTTAGATAGTGGCCTTGACCCTGTCTCTATCTCTATCCCCTACGACATCCTCCTTTGGAGAGCTTAGATAGTGTTAAACTATTATGTTTAGCATTGGTAGGTTTCGTTACTAATGTCACATCAACTAAAGTGATGCCTCCAAATCTACAAGCAACCCTAACCATATCTAGTGCCTAGAGAATGATGTCAACATATGGCATTTAAGGTAAGCAGTCAATAAAATTAGCTTGCATTTAGCAATATTCTTAATGGTTAAGATGTAATGTGGAAATAAAAAATGTAAGCTAGATATTGAATAACTTTTGTACTTATGGTATAATCTAACATGGCTTTAATCTAACTAATGTAAAGTCAAGTGATCTCCCTATAGCAAGGGGTATAATCAAGGGTTATACCATCATCCCACCAATGGATAGCTCTAGTGAGACGATACTATGATAATGATCAACTCAATAAGCCAACCATGTGATAAGAGTCATATGCCAATCAACCTTCATCCTCCTTTAAGTCTAACTCATGAAGTTGCCTCCCGATGCCATTCTACTAAATCATTTCACCTACTTGCATAGCATTTAATTAAATGCTCTTTATAATTCCACCACCATAACAAAACAAGTCAAAAGCATTCATCATAAAAACTTAAGGACTGAGGCAATTCACCTAAGATGTTCAAAAACACAACACAACAAACGACATAAGCAAACCTATATTTCAATAAACAAGGTAATACTGCATATAATTTTAGTGTATTTGTTCATGAATGCCATTTCCAACACAATTATAATACATATTATTATATAGCCTTTATCATAAGGATTCAAAAATTTAGATTCTAGTTACTTGCTAAACCTATGACTACTTATCATTGTTGTAATACTCTCAAACCATGTTTCAAACACATCAATTGATAACACAATCTTAATAAGTGTTATATATGCGTACAATGTACTTCACATGCTACACATGGTCTCAAATGGGTGATGTGGAATCACATGCATGGGCTAACTTAGAGAGAAAGAGACAAAGAGGAAGAGCAGATGGTCTTAAGGAGTATGAACACACTAGTGATAGATAGATGAGTTATAAAGTATCAATCCTATTATTATTTATCAAAGCTAATCATATTGTTCACTTTGAGTTCCATTAGATTCTTCAAGATAGTGATTTGATATCACTATGCCATTTCTCTCAATATTTAAATGTGCCAAATGAGGAGAAGCTCTTTAATATTTGTAGAGTTAGGCAGTTGATGATGTCTATCAAATCGTATGGACAATTGATTATCAAGATGAGTCATCCCATTATTAGATTTTTTCATAGGCCCTTATTAAGTCTAAGCCTACAGAGAGTCTCTCTATATGCATAAGTTTCCTTATGAAATGTTACAAGTAGCCAAGGCATTCCTACGATCTCGATTTCAAGCCTCCATACCAAATCTTTCCAAAGCATCTCACATTCTTGTGCTTAACTCCTTAGACTTTGTCATTTAGTCCAAAGAGTCAAATTTAAGTTCTTATTGACTTAAAAGCAGAAAAGCTCTATTCTAATCCTCATTCCTCTATAGATGATAAGCATTCTAGTTATTTCAACACGTATACCTTAAACCATCCTAAAATTGTTCTATCTTTGTTACTTCCAAACATACCCACGTTACTGAAGGATAAATATAATAGAATTTCAAGTACAAATATAAGACATATATGTATATATATTTTAATACAACAAATATATCAAGGATAAGAACATGATAGCTCAAGAGCCCAAGAGGTAAGAACTTAGACCTTAAGTGCCATATGACATAATTTAAACAAAAGTTATTGCATGGTTATTTGTGGAGTCTATACAGAGCATGTAGTGATTGATTTAAATAATCGATTCCGACATCTAATTCTATTTTTATTGAAATACTGATAAGGGTGGGATCTAATAAGAAATATGCCATGCAAATGGGTTAGTATAAAGAAGGGAAGTTAGAAATTATATTTTCCTGCTAGAAATTTGGCACACAACCCGTCAATTCTAATATGACATGGCATGAAACACGCCTATATTAAATTAACTCAACGTGATTAATAAATGGGTTGCCATTTACAAAATGTCTAGATTTAGATTTAGTACTCAAACCCACTTATTAAACCATCAGTCCGTTTAAATTTGGGTTATTAATATTTTCTTTAAGTTTTTGACCTTTGTTCTAACCCAACTTTAACAAAGATCTTATGTAACTAATAATTCAGTTTCTTACTATATATTTTTAATTTAGTTTTATACTTCTAGCAATTATATTTAAAGTCAAGATTAATGGTATCAGTAGTTTTGCTTATGATAGGGAGTTTACTTTGCTTATATAGAATCCTATTGCCATGGCTATGACTTATATGTTGAGTTTCATTTGCGGTATCACTAATACAATATATAAATTCTATTTTGAGATGCCTTATATCTCTATTACCTACATTAGAAGGTGGTTTTTATCTTTTTAATAATATTAAGCATATTTCTTTTAATAAGTTAAATCATATAATTTTGTTTTTGTACACATTTATGAAATTTTGTTTAAATTATTCAAACATGTGTTGTCCAAATAGGTTTACCTTCCTTTAGTATTTAGATGGATTTAATGTGCCTTTGGATCTTGATGGCCTTTTAGTATACTGTTGGGTTTTGGTGATATAAAAATACTGGAAGAGGATGAACGATTCCCATTAACTTTGTTGGCAGTTGGCACCATATCAATTTTTTCCAATGTAGACTCTTCGATGATGTCTTTCAAAAAGTTAATAAATGATGTGATTAATTCGAATTTTGGCACTAATATTCCATTAGTTCATGGCTTGGTTTAATGTATTGATGGGACTCGTAGAAGAATTATTTGCGTTATTATGTTTAATTAGTCTTACTTTGCTTAAGATTTTTATTTATCTACTTAATTTTTTTTTTTAAGTTTAAGAATTTTGTTCTTACAGACTTCAATTTTAGGAAAACTTTTGTTCCAATTAGTTTAAAAGACATAACTATGGCATGATCTATTTTATATTTTTTATTCTATAAACTAGTACAATCCAAACACCAAGTACGTTTATTAAAGGAGCTGGATTAACTATTCAGACTTCCAAATACAATTCTCAAACATATCATGTTACAAGTTAAGATTTTTTAAATATGAACCAATTTAAATCTAGACATGAAACACAACAAATTAATAATCCTACTTTTTATTAGAAAATTGAAAATTAGATTTTATACAGAAATTAATATTCAAAAGTGTTACACTTGCCAAAATAGGAGTCAAAATGATGAAGGTGGTTAATAAATAGAAAACAAGAATGACTGGGGAGACTCACAGCGGAATGGTGGAATAGGAAAAGTGATTAGAGTAAGTAGATAATTGAATGTAAATTAAATTATAAATATTAGAAGTCCTTATCTTTATACCTTTCTCAACCTTTTTATTAAGATCCAGTGCGTTGTCTGTTCCTATATATGTGGTCTTGCCTACTTGATATTAAATTTACTTCTTTTGGAGTTTAGTTCGTCATCATAGTTTGCTATTAGGGATTGCTTGTGCTGCCCATGTGTTGCACTGCGGTAAGGGCCTGCCACACCCTCTAAAAGAATTTTAAATAGTATTTAACTGTAAAAATTGAATTGGATAAATATAAAAATCTACTAATAGAAATTTATTATACTATATTTGATTTATACAGTATTAAATATAAAATTTATATTAAAAAATTAATTATTTATATTATAAAATAAATAAATTTTTGTAATATTTAATAAAAATAATATTTATTAATTTAATATTATAACATGGAGAGATATTTTTAGGAATGTAAAATATTTTTTATTTTTGTCTAGTAATTTTTATTTTTGTATCATAGTACAAATGGAACAAAATTTAGATATTTTGCCTAGTCCATCAATCTAATTTTTATTCATTTACTAAACAAATTTACAAACCAAACAAGTGACAAAATTTTTTATCCAATTCAGTACTAAAAAAATTATATAACCAAATACTATCTTAATCATAAACAAGTAGACGGTTTTTGAAAATATTTATAGAACTTAGTTTATTAAATGGACTAAGTGTTAAACCTGAAAAATGGCACATTTATGAATATGCCTAAATAAGTTTCTCTCGTTTATTAAACTATGTCAAATTATGCTTATATAAAGTAGTTTATAATCATACATCTATCCGTGATGATGGATAAAGTGCCAGATTGCATGCCATTACTTTATATATATTTGTGTGGAAATCAATATTTTCATCAAAATTTATTTTTGTTGTGGCTTATGTATCAATGTTTGATTCACCTATCTCTTTTAAATAAATCACGATAATTGACTAATTATTAATAAAATTTTAGGAAATAAAAAATATATATTAACTATTATTAATATATATCTAAATATTATTAACAGTTATTCATTGCTCATCAAATATTAATAAATCTTTTTTCAACTAATTAATGCTTGAGGTATTTGTTAAAAGATCCAATAATATACTTTCTGCAATGATTAAACATTTTATGAGAATATATATACATAAAGTTAAAGAATTTTTATTGTTCCATATCTTAACAATTGACTCCGAAATATTCTTTGCCGTCGTCGTTTTTCAATAACGGAATTGGACGAAAGCAAACTTTCCATTGTATATAAAGACAAATGAATATCTATCAAGTATGGATAATGAAGGAAAAAAGCTATACAAATTTGAAACATCTTCCCGACGTACTTATTTTAACTTATGAAGGTTTGAAATTTCTAATCGAACTTCAAGTCGCGTCAAAATTTGATAACAATCAGCTGCCGAGTTTGACGGACAGCCATCTCATATTTGGAGCTTACAAAGCATGTTTAAGTGAAGACGTTGGGTAAATAGTTATTAAAAATAAAAGAAAAAATATGATTTTATAAGTTTATAATTTTAAAATATTTTTTTAATTAAAAGATATATAAAATCATTTATGTATAAATATATAATTAAATTATAAACTTTCATAAATAATTTTATAAACTTACTATTTTATTATTTTTATATAATTTTATCGATTTTATATATTTAAATAAACTATAAAATCGTAATTTTAACAACAAAAAACCGGTTTGTGTCACATAAGCATGAATATTTCATCTTTGACCTTGACTAATTTTCTGGCACCAGGTCTATGTAAAAAAAATTTTACAAAGTCTTGAGAAAATTCAAGGATTTCACTATTCCTTATTATACGTCTCTTCCCATAATTCATCTATATAAATCCAAGCATCTTGATATATTAAGTACTTAAGAAATACCGTCTTATAGAGTAAAGTTCTCAAAATCAAATTTAAAGAGTCTTAAGTATAAGAGTTTAAGTTAAGCATGTCCATTCTAGCCGTTTTCTTTCTGACCACTGTGACGTTTTTCACTTCATCATATGGAGCTAATTTCAGCATTGTCAATCAATGCACGTACACGGTTTGGGCTGCTGCCTCACCCGGTGGCGGGCAACGACTTGACCCTGGACAGTCTTGGTCCCTCCCAGTTCCGCCAGGCAAGACCACGGCACGCATTTGGGGCCGAACCAATTGCACCTTTGATGCCAACGGTCAAGGTCAGTGCGATTCCGGAAACTGTAAGGGAGGACTTGCTTGTCAAGGCTACGGTAGCCCACCAAATACATTAGTGGAGTTTGCTTTAAACCAGTTCAATAACATGGACTACTACGACATATCTCTGGTTGATGGATTCAACATCCCGGTCGACCTCAGCCCCGCCACCAATGGATGTAAAGGACTCCAGTGCTCGGCAGATATCAACAGCCAATGTCCCGCGGAGCTGAAGGCCCCCGGTGGTTGCAACAGCGCATGTACAGTGTTCGAGACCAATGAGTATTGCTGTACCGTTGGGCTAGGGAGCTGTGCCCCTACTACTTACTATAGGTTCTTCAAAAATTTATGTCCTGATGCTTTTAGTAACCCTGATGTCACAAGCACATCCGTTTGTACTAGTGGCACCAACTACAAAATTACTTTCTGCCCATGAATAACAGCGGGCTAAGCAAGGTTTTTCATAAATGGGGTTAACTTGTAAGAGAATAAGAGACGCATGTTGATGCCTATATCTTTAGGCAAACTAAATAGTAGAATAAATCGATCCCTTTCGCACTATTGTAATGCCAACCAAAACTTCACTGGTTGATGTGAAATACTTTTTTTTTATTTTGGAATGAATGATAATATAATTATGAATGAGAATTTATAGATGTGTCGAATAAATCGAACCGAAATGTTAGTTTCCTATTCGCCCCTTGTAATTGTTTTTCGCTTTCTCATAATTTGGCTCCCGGGTTTGGAGCGTTAACTTTTCCGTACTCGGCATTTTCTTGTGTTGTTTCTCATATTCACTTGATGAATATTTCAAATGCAAGACCGGGCATTTTATTGTCCAATTTGCACTTTAATTTGCTTAATGAAATTACTATGCGATATCTCAAATGAGATTATTTCTTACCTATTTTACTGTCCGTACCTTAAATTTTAATCTTTGACCGATGTTCATTTCATAATATATATATATATATATATAATTATAATGCATTAGCAAGTGATACGTAACATCCATTAGTAGAACCTTAAGCGATATTATTATTATTATTATATGTTGATTATTATTATTTTTTTTCCTCTTTGCTTTCATAATATTATTTTGCTGGTTTTGATGAAATGGAGAAAAAGTTAACGCTCCCCTAATTTTTTCCATAGAAAAAGAAGATCCTACCCTCTTCTAATTTTTATTATTGTTTGCCATTTTCAACAATATAATATCCTCCCGCTAGAGCCATCTTCCACAAGACTTGGGACTGCTGGACTCTGACAATAGGCAAGACGAAGTCATCGGTCAGCTTTGAAGAATTTTGCAAAGTCCTGAGAAGATTATTCAAGTGAGGATTTCACACGGTCTTACGAAGTAAAGTTCTCAAAATCAATTTGAAGTGCCAAGTTTACATGTCGAAGTAACCATGCCCATTCTAGCCATTCTCTCCCTCATTGCTGTGACGTCTTTCACTTCATCATATGGAGCTAATTTCAACATTGTCAATCAATGCACATACACGGTTTGGGCTGCTGCCGCACCTGTTGGCGGCCAACGCCTTGACCCTGGACAGTCTTGGTCCCTCACAGTTGTTCCAGGCACGAACCCTGGACGCATTTGGGGCCGAACCAATTGCAATTTTGATGCCAACGGTCAGGGTCAGTGTGACTCCGGAAATTGTAACGGAGGAATTATTTGTCAAGGTTATGGTACCCCACCAAATACATTAGTGGAGTTTGCTTTAAACCAGTTCGATAAGTTGGACTTCATGGACGTATCTTTGGTCGGCGGGTATAACTTGCCGATCGACTTCAGCCCAACCACCAATGCATGTAAAGGAATCCGCTGCTCTGCGGATGTCAACAGCCAGTGTCCTACGGAGCTGAAGGCCCCGGGTGGATGCAACAACCCATGTATGGTGTTCAAGACCAATGAGTATTGCTGTAATGATGGGAGTTGTGGTCCAACTACTTACTCCAAGTTCTTCAAATATTTATGTCCCGATGCTTATAGTTACCCTAAAGATGATGCCACAAGCACATTCACTTGTCCTAGTGGTACCAACTACAAAGTTACTTTCTGCCCATGAGAAATGCGCTGCTATAAGCTGGGTTTCCATAAATTGGGCTAATGTATAAGAGAGCAAGAATCATAAGGGTCGAATGAACTGACCCGAAACTTTAGCGGAACCAATCACACTATAAGTTGACACTGTTCTTTTCTACTTACTTCTTCTATGTAGCTTTATCTTCCAGGTCTGGAGCAGTAAGTTGGGCGATTTTCCTATATAGTTACCAATTAAAACTCTCGAAAAGCAATAAGTTGTCGAAGTGCTTTTGATAGTGTTATTAATTTGGTTCTTCTGTTGGAGTGGTGATTCAAAATCAAAGTTTATTTCGGTTCTATTTTGTTGGTACTGTTATGTACTGCTGGTCATGTCCTCCTTTTTACGTTGTAAATGAGTCATGTTATATTTTCTAATGCACACAAACTGTTTGCAGAAATGTTGGTTAAGTTATGGGTCCTTTATTGTGGCTTTCAGCTGAGTTATTTTTACTATTTTCAGTTGTAAGTCAGCCTATGAAAAGGCTTGCAAGTTTGAAATATTATATAGTACGTCCTGTTAGCCTTCCATCCCCAACATTCCCGTAACCCTCTCTCTTTTCCTCTTGCTCCATGTCTTGTAAAGCTTAGTTTTCGCACATTCATCTTCTTCTCCTTTTATAAGTTTCTCAACAAAAGTGGTATCGAAGAAGATTCTGAATATGATAGGAAATTGGAGCTTTGTGAGTGCGAGTCAGCCTATGACTCCCATCTTTAAAAGAGAAAATTATGAGTTTTGGAGCATAAAGATAAAAACTTTATTCAAATCTCAAAATTTGAGGGACTTGGTAGAGTAAAGAGTTTACTAATCCAGGTGAAGAATGAAAGGCTGAGAGAGAATAGAAAGAAGGACTCCAAGGCATTGTTCTTCATCCAACAGGCTATTCGTGAGCATGTGTTCTTTTAGATTACTATAACAATAACTTCCAAGGGGGCTTGTACAATCCTACAAAATCAATTTCATAGGCCAACCATTGTAATTATTGTCAAACTGCAGACTCTACGACGTGAACTTGAGACTTCGTTTATGAATAATGATAAACTTGTCCAAAAGTTTTTGTTGAGAATTTCTGCAATTACGAGTTGATTAAGGTCTTTCAAAGAGCAAATTAGTGATGAAACTATTGTTGCAAAAATTTTAAGGAGTTTAGCCCCTAAGTTTGGTCATGTTGTTGTTGCTATCAAGGAGTCGAAAGAGTTATCTGCATTTTCTTTTGATGATCTGATGGGGCTTTGCAAGCACATGAGAGTTGAGACAAGGTTGAAAAAGTCCTGTGACAAGAATGAAGAAAAGGCTCTTCGAGGAGCCATCTTGTCAATCAAGGAAAGGTGCTAGAAGAGGTCGTAGAAGAGCAGATTCTATGGTAGAGGTGGATTTTAAGGAAGGAGTGGCAAACACTTCGAAAAATAAACTAATTCACAACATTCTGAGGAACAAAGCAACTATAAAGGTAATGTTCGGTGGTACTATTGCAAAAAATTTAGGCATGTTCAATTAATATTTTACCTGATTTCCTTCTTAATTCTTGCCATTACTGAGTTCCTGATGTTTGTATATTTGATTTTTCCTACGAAATTGCTGGTATTGGGGTCTTTGAATTTGAGTTGAAGATGAGAGAATTCTTAGATATTTCCTGGGTTGCTATATCCTTCATGATACAAGTGTGTAGCTTCTGTCTCTCTCTCGCTCAATTTTATTTGTCAATTGCTAGTGCTCCCCAGCTTACCCACCAAAACATCAGAAACAACATAGGATTAAAGGTAGATTATTTGATTATTTTATCAATGATCATATATTTTGACCTATACTTAGGTAATGTATTATTCATGTATAACTGTATTGCCTATAACATGTATTTGACTTGCTACTATATTTCCAAAAACATACTTTCATCTATAATTATCCATTTCATAAATTATTTAGGCTATCTCAAGGAGCTGTTATATGTCGGAACTCAAATGTATAAGTTTCTGATATATATAATATAATGAATCGATATTTTATCTTTACAATAAGATTAATTCACTTACACTTCTCTAGTAACTTAAAACATAGGTTTGTCACATTGTATATATATATATATGATAACTGTGATCACAATAATAGTTGTAATTGAATAAGTAAATAATAGTATTCAAATCAAATAGAATAGAATTAATAGTTAGTTAGCTCCTAGGTTTGAGATAGTCATAAATAGACAAGTTAAACCTTAGTTATAGGCTTTTGATCTAAACTATTAATAGGTATGAGATAATAGAATATCTTTTATATTAGGAGTTGAGGCTTCGTGATTGGTGGTTGAAGAGTACTCCTTAGATATGTAATTACCATATTTGATGATTGTGCTACTAGAACTATTATTTAAATGAATATACCAGTGTTGGAACATTCAATTGTATGTTGTTTGTGATTGCACATAGGCCAAAAGTACCAAGAATTTTGAGTTACTAAAAGTAGTGGTCACCAAGTGGTAATTGTATCATCCTGAAAAAGGTGATGATATGAGAAGGGAAGCATGTAGTGTTAGGTGTTAATGCTACCAGGTGTGCACATTTTATGTCAATTGATCATTAATCAATTAGTTGCTATGATGCCGACTAAGCTAATGGAAGGAGATTGTAATCAGGTCATATTGGTGGAATAAGATGCCTATTTAGGCAGTCATAGTAGAATAGTAATGCTAATGTTTAGTAGTAATTATGGAACTCTAAGATGAGACAATTTGTATTGGTTAGGGGATGTGAAAGTATCCTTACTATCGTTATTAGTCTTGGGATGTTGTGTATGCATATCATATTTATTGATCTTGAGTTGTTAGGGAATACCATATTATAGTAATTTGTTGTAGGATGTTGAGGAATACCTATGACATAATTATTTGTTTTGAAATGTTAGGGAATGCCCACATCATGTTTCTTGGTTTCAAGGTGCCAGGGAGCATACATCATGCTTATTCATTTGGTGATATTTGGGAATATTCACACCATGTTTTCATGAGTTACTCTAAATATCAGTATGTTGAGATTAAGTTGATTGTTTTACATTAGTATTAAATTATAATAATTGATCGCTCATACATTAGTAACATAAATCATACGTGTGTTGTTTGGTGTAATGCATGTATGTATAAGCCATATATTGGGCTTTGGTTCACCTCTTCTAAGAACATTTGTTTTAAAGGCATAGGAGCCTAAATGTTATGATTTAACCTGAAAGTTAAGATTAAGTTGATATGAGTATGTAGTGGGCTATCCATGTTTCTTGATTTGGGGGGCATGTCATTATAGTTATCAACAATAAAGATGCTAAACTATGAAATTGTGATTACAAATCAAACTATTATTAATTGTTTCTAGTCTTAAAACTTAATTATCTATATGAGATTGTACAAGCATCTTCCTTAATTCTACCATTTGATAATATTACGATATAAAAGATGTTAACACCATTTGTATAGGTTTCCTAGGAAGAAGTTTTTACAATCTCATTCTAACTATATTTATTGGTTAGTTCTCGTATAGCAAGCTGTTTATGTTGCGTAAACAACAGTGTCATATGTAAATCATTCAGTAAAAATGGGAGAAGTGCCTAACCAACGGTTCTAAGCTTCACTTAGAATAAAATAGGATTATAACATTATGTATATTCCTTTTTTTCTTAAACCGAATATAACAGAATAAATACAGTAAAGTACTAAATCTCAAAATACCCTTTTTCAAAGAAACAAGAGGTTGTATTGCATTAAATCTTCAAGAAAATATCAAGTGGTTTGGTGTAATATCTTTTTATTGGGCCAGAAAATTCAATGAAGCCCACCATACAACAAATAGTCAGAAGGGGCTGCCTGCTTACAGATGATGCGTCATTTATTTTCGATAAAAAGAGATCTGACCTATGAAAGAGTGGCTACAGTAGTTCAATTGAATGTTTCTAACTTACAGCAAAAACAAGATCTATATTTAATAAATTGAAATATTTCATATTAGAAAAAAGGTAGCTTAAAGCATCTTTATCAGGTCCATTGGCGCTAGAGCCATTGTCAAGAAACCCACATTCACCAATTAACCAAAAACCTTGACACCATTTCTCATGTCATGGTTTCTTTACTAGCACCAGTGCATGGCTTTTGCTTATTTTTTTCCTTTAATTCTTAAAATCTATAAGTTGAATTTTCAAAAAATGGTTAACGAACTCTTGAAAGAAGTTTTTAATACATTGGAGAATTCCATAACACAAAGAATTTCTTAAAACTTGTTATAACAATTTATAGTACTTTTTGAGAAACTTATTGATGAATAGGATTTTAAACTTGTATACAACAGTTTTATTGGAAGCATAAAATCCAGCTTTTTTTATATATACTTTTTCCTCTTTTTTGAAAGACCATGGCCTCGGAAAGAAAAAAAGGGGTAACAAATTAAAACGGGTGGAAAAAAAAAAATTCATAACCCCTACAATACAGCTAATAACTTTATCTCTTCAACATCAGATGGGATTGGATATAGCAAATTGTTGACACGGGAGAAGATCTTCTCATCCTTTCTCTTGCTATAACTGTTATGTATTGTAATCAATTTTTAGAACTTGGAAAGTAGGGTATTGATGTAATTAAGTAAGCTGCAGTTTCGTCATTGTTTAATTGATTAATTGGGTGTTTCAATTTCCTACTGTTATTCATATTATTTTATTATTCCAGCTTGTAACGAAAATGTGTATTAAGTCGCCAAAATTTACCTGAAAGGGAATTTAAGACTGTAGTGGCTTGGTTCAACTTTGCTTACAACAAATATATACAATATCAATACGGAAAAAAAATATAGGAATATATATGGAGTTGAAATCGGGTTTATTTTTGTTAATGCTGTTCATTTGGATCAGTATGGTGATAAGAATAGAGTGGATTATTTAATTAATTATACCATGCCTTAAATAGGTAGAGTCATAATAGTCCTACAGTGTAAACTATCCTAAAATAAAAACTGATCTCGTAGATGCTATTGTAAATCTGATCTACACAAGGCATACTTAGATCAACTGCTTTGAAACATCCAGTTAGGCATCCATTTGATATAAAACCTGTGACATAATATTTTGCCTATAGTACTTTTCATAGTAGGCCTATTGTACTATTTATAGTGAATATATATATATACAAGTTTGCATTTGAAATAAAAGTTTACAAATCCATAGGTTCTTCAAAATATATTTTAAACCAACAATCGAAGACTACTAAGTCATCTAATAAGGTACAACTAGTTTTCCAAAAAGGCAAAAACTATACATTGGAAATGCCTAGCTATGTCTTCATTATCTTTACTCCTCAACCCTATTTGTTATTAATATAGAATTGGGTAAGCTGTTATATTTGACTCTAAATATGTAAAAGAATCTATAGAAGAATAAGCGATAACTTGCTTAGTTAATAAGATGGTGTTGATAGTCAGGTTTCACCCTAAAATATTACTCGGCCATTTGACTACCATGAAAACGATTAATACTATTCCCAGCTAATGCTGACTAAGGCTTAGTCTACTTGATGGGCCTTGAAGCCCGACTTGTTAATATGTCTGGTTTGAACTTATTAAAGTAGTGCTAACAATTACGACTTAGTACAATCTCATCATACGACTGCCTATTACTCTTATATTTTAGGTATGTGTTTGATTACAAAATGTCCACATAACTTACTACCAATTAATAACTATTATTACAAACACCTGACGTTTACCTATAAATACGTAAAGAAAGCAATGTAAAAACTCACTTACGACCTTCAAATCTATATTCATTTACTTATATCTCTCTAAAACAACTACTAACTTAGGTATCAAAGTGAATATACCGAACTAACCCCAACACCACTTAACCTTTAGTGTTTTTGCAAGAATAAAGCTTTGCCTCAAAATCACTTAACAATAGATGGAGATAAAAGTATGCATTCTACATAAGATATGTAGGGTTTTTAGCTAACTTAGCTAGATACAATGCATGTACACACAAATTCCATCCCATAATATTATTCGATCCATTGTGAGATTAGAAAAATTATGCTCACTTTAATTTAGGTTAAGGAGTTTTAACGTTATGCACTTACAAGGCAAAACTAAACCGAAGCTTATACAATAGAGAACACTCTCTGCTTAAGACTGCCTTTGAATCACTATCTGTAACCTCCTCTCCTATGGCTTAATTTGGCTAAGAGTTGAGAAATGACCATTTCAGCAATCCTTGTTGAAGAATCCGTGTTTGGCTTAATGATCCTAACCATTTCCCCTAATGGGTTGCATGCATGTCAAATTAGAAGTTAAGTTGAGTTTAAGTTGAAGTTAGTTCGTTTTTTTGAGTAATTAACCAATTTCAAGTAGTCCAAACAAAATAGTGTACACAAAACAAACATAAAGTTCAGCCCCCATAGCAGCAAACTAATAGTTAGGCACATACGCAGCATATGCACAGAATACTAAACTATAACCACAAACAAGACATACTAAAGTCTCCAAGTATTCTAAGCTAATAATTTAAAATGCTATAAGGAATTGATCCCTTTTACCTAGAATTCAACTATTCGAATTGGTTGTATTTGTTGAGTTACTTAGAATTTTCATGCCCTAACTAGGTGGAGTTGCAATAGTCTTACCATATAAACAATTATAAGATAAAAGCTAACCGCATAGCTACTATCATAAACCCGGTCTACATAAGGTGTACTCAATTTAACCGTTTTGAAGCATTCAGTTTGATACCTATTTGATATAAAAACTATAGTATAATCTTTCAAAATGACTTTTGTAGTAGACTTGTACTACTTTCCATTATGGAAATATATATTGAATTTTACATTTGAAATAAAATTTTACAAATCCATAGGTTTTTCTTAGTACATTTCAAATGAACAATCAAAGACTACAAGATCACCAATGAGGACCAATTAGTGCTCCAAAAAGGAAAAACCTACATAAAAGAGAAGTTTAGCCATGTCTTCATTATCATCACTCCCTAGCCTTGTTTGCTATTAATATGGAATTGGGTAAACTATTGCTTTAGGCTCTAAACCTACAAAAGAATCTATAGAGGAATAAGCGATAACTTATTCAATTAGTTGGATGGAGACAGAAATATACGCTCAACATAAGACATATAGGGTTTTCAGCCAACTTAATTAGATACAATGTATGAACAAACAACTTCCATCCCGTGATGTTATGCAATCCATTATAAGATTAGAAAAATTGTACTTGCTCTAATCTGAGTTGAGGAATTTGACATTATGCACTTACAAATCAAGGCCGAATTAGGGCTTATACAATGGAGAATACCCTTCAGTCAAGACTACTTTCAAACCACTGTCTCCAACCTTGTCACAATTTCCTCTCTTATCACTTAATTCAAGTAAGGGTGGGAAATTACCATTTCAATTATCCTCATCAAAAGGTTTGTATTTAACCCCCTAATCCTAACCATTTCCTCTAATGGTTTGCAATGCATGTCAAGTTAAAAGTTAAGTCAAGTTGAAGTTAGTTTGTTTGGGAGGGGGGAGGGAATCAACCAATTTCAAGCAATCCAAACAAAATACTATCCAAAAACAAACACAACATGAAGCTTAGCTCCTACAGTAGAAAACTAGTATCCAAGCACATATACAACATATGTACAAACAACCAAACTACAACCACAAACAAGACATAATAAAGTATCTAAGTATTTTAAAATAAAACTCTAAAATTTTATAAAGTATTGATCCCACTTACCCGAAATTTAGCTATTCAAATAGGTTATATTTATTAAGCTCTAAATAACTCCTTTAGGTATCCCTTAGATACTTTTTAAGTTACTTGTAGTTTAACTCTAGTTGAATGATCACCCTAACTTACTTCTTGAGTCACTTTCTAGTATGCCTTATAATCCAATTGAATCCATGTATTTTGATCCATATTTGTCATTACTCCTTGATAGCTCATGTCTTGCAGTTAATATGTTTAGTTTCCATACATATAATATCAATAATTCGATTGTTAATTATAGGATTGAGTTAATTATGTTTAAGTTATTTATACCTAGATTTAGAAGATTTGGAGTTATTACTTAAGTGAGTTCTATCTTAGTACTTTTTAACTCAGGTTCTGAGTTAATGCAATTTTAAAGTTCTTAGTTAAGAGACTTTTTTAATCACTTTCTAAATCAAGTAATTTTAAGGTACTCATTAGAAGTACTTCCTAAGTCAACTTTTGTACATTTTCAAATGCATAAATTCACTTCAGGAACCTTTTGACCTAGCGTCTAAGTGGTGTTTATACTTCAAGTTTCAACTTATAAACTTTTTGTCCCATTCATTTTCCCTTATAAACCACCAACCTATGACATATTAACTTCAATAAGTGGGTTTCATTCAAATGAAGATAAAGCAGTAAGCTAAAATTTAGGATTTGTCTTATGTTCCGATATAAGTAAATGAGATTGTTGTTGGGCTTAAAATTTCATAAAAGGCTCTATTTGTTTTTTTTCTTTTTCTTCTATGGATAATTAGAAGCCTTGTTTTAGCATCAAAATTGAAGTTTTGCATTTAAGAACTTGTCAAGATGAAATAAATTTACTTCTTAACTAATTGGAAATATAATTTCAGCAAGTTAAGGATCTTTAAGCTTTGGTTTCACTCTATTTCAATGTCGTATGAGAAAATGATGATCAAAACAAAATCAATGGTCATAAAAAAAAAAAAAGTAAAAGAAAGAACAACAAATGCCACTTTGAGGATTAGTTGTAGGTCTTAATGGTTGTATTTTCTCATGAAGTTTTATAGAGTCAAACCTTAATGTGTTATTAACATTTGAGAATTGGAAGCTCACTCTTTTAAGTTCTACATAAAACGCAAAATTTTCTGCAATTTTAGCTAACACTTAGGATGTAATTGAGGACATCTCAAAGATATTGTGATCTAAGGGTTCATTCGAAGCTTTATTGGTTGCATTTTGAGATGAAAGTTTACTAGAGTAAACTTTAAGATGTTTTGAGTTTTGAGAAGTGGAAGCTCAATGTTTCATTATTCGTAGAAGTTGTAGTAGATTTGGAAAATTCAGTTGACAGGGTCTAACTATTACTGGTAAGTTTATCTAGCATATATTAAGTTGTTTTGACCATATCTCAAGCATTTCTTATCAAAATTATGCAAATAGGTAGTTATTGAGAAATTTAATTACTCTACTTTCTATTTATGAAGTAAAATTAAGTATTTAAGATTAGCTAGATGGTAAATAAAACTAATCCATTTACTGTGCACATGATAGTGTAGTTTAAGTGTTGTAATTTGTGTCTTTGCTTCCTATTTGTTTTCCATTCCAATCCTAAGCCTTAGCTAATCAAGGATAGAATACTAAACATCTATGATCAGGTTATTTTCCTCACTTAGTCCAAAATTTGAGTGTGCACCTATGTGGAGTAATCAGATCAAAGTTTACATTATTTTAATCCCTATGTTGTTTTAGCTAGTTTTTAGTTTATTTGTTGTCTCTTACCAAATCTTCTATATTTTGAAGCTTTGATTCTCTCTCTATAAGAAAAAAAAAAATCATGTTGCGTTGGTTTTATATTGTGAGTTCTTAATTACCATTCCTAGAGCTTTCTTAGATCACTTACCACTAGTTGTTCTGTTTGGTGTTTCTTGTTGTCATTTCGCTTGTAAACATCTAAGTGTCTTTTATTTTCATTCAAACTTCTTTGTTCACATTCTAATTAAATAACTTAAAGAAACTATTAGAGGAAATTGTTGTCATTCATGTAGGTATTCTAAAGGAAATTGAATAATCGAGGCTCCTAATACATCATTTAGCTGCTCGGGGTACCCTAACACTTAGAAATTGTCATAGATCATCTGAAATTCTCTATACATGAGCAAGAGGACTTCTATGAGAATAGTATTGGCAACATGTATGGAGGAATACACCACCTATGAATTTAAGTTCACTAAGAAAAGATGAGGATCAAATACCAACACGTGAATCTACAAGATAACTAGCTTAACTTATATTCTAAACTACAAAATCTCTATGGAGCATTGCATATCACGACATGCATAAGTTGGGAATTTAGATTTCTTACCTTAGGAAGCTTTGTTCTATACTACCTTGAAGGGATTAAAGTTGAAACAGGAAGATAACAAAGTTTGATAACTAAATTTCTACATGAAATTTTTAATTAGGGGAGAAAGAGAAGAAGATGAACTTACTAAGTGATCCAATGTCTTAGGCTAGTGAGATTTTATGCCTTGGTGCTTTTGCATGCAAATTTCTCAAAGAATTTGTGTGGAATATGAAAAGAAAGTGAAGACAAATGTAGGAAATGAAAGGGAAAGAAGGGGCGAGATAAGGGGGTGGGATGGTCCGAAATGGAAATATTAGGGCCTAATGTTATTATTATGTTCTTAAATGATTTCTCTAGCTAATTTCAAATTAATTTTTAATTATTTGGCATTTTATTTAACTAAATTAACATAGTGTATATATGTATACATATTTAATTTTTTTATTTAATTTCAAGTATATATCTATATATATATATATATATATTTCTACATATTTAATATGTATGTAATTTATACATTTCATTAAATGTTACTTTGTGTTGTTTTATAAATTTTAATGTCATGTCCCAAACAGTAGAGTCGTAATAGTCCCGTTATGTAAACTAACTTAAGATAGAAACTGATCTTATAACAATTATCACAAATATAGTCTACATAAAGTGAACATGACTCAACCAACTTGAAGCATCCAATAAGGTACGTGAAAAACCTATATATATACTTTGGGCACTTACTCTTGTTTACATGGCTATATTTACATCATAAGTTACATTGTACTCAGAAAAGTTTCAAAAGTTTGTAGTTTCTGATGCATATATATAGACTTCATTTAAAAACTAGTGGTTGCCAAAGAGACCGGTTAGTTTTCTCAAAACAATACACCAAAAGTGATTAAGTTTCAACAATCTACATACTTTTCCTTACTCCTAACCCCTTGTATACTCAGTTATGGTTGGGCATCACGTTACATCTTTACTTTTAGTTGGTACCTAAAATAGAATCTATAGGATGTGAGCACAATTATCTTAGTAAGAGAGATAGAGACAGAAGAGTACCATATAAGCACAAACAAAGTTATTATTTATAATGAAATGCAATGCGATCAATCATATGCAACATCGCACAATATTATCTGGTCCATTGTGAGGTTAGAGAAATTATATTCTCTCTAACCTGAATTAAGGAGTTTTATCATGACTCAAATCAAACCAAATCTAAACTTATGCAATGAATAACACTCTATTCCTAAGACTACCTTCAATGACACCTAACCTTGTCGTAACCTCCTCTCCTATTACTTAGTTCAACTAAGAGTAGGCAAAGGATCGTTTTAACTATCCTCGTCGAAGGGGTTAATATATGGATTGATACACCTAATCGTTCCCTTAATTAGTTATTATGCATGTTCGATTAAGTTAGCGGTTAGATTTCTATTAGTTTAATATAAGAGTGGCTAAAAAAAAAATCAAACAAACCAATAATATGAAATCATGTAGAATAGCATGCTAAGTAATTTGACTCCCATCACAAAACAGATATCAATCAAACACATAGCATGCGTACAAATAGCTACTTTACAACCATAAACAAAAACACTCTTAAGCTTTCAAATACTTTGATAAAGTATCTTAACCAACAGTAAAGTCACAATCTTAACTTACTTATACAAATACAAATGCCCACTCCAGTAGGACATTACTGTCAACATTCCGCTTACTTCGAAATCATATATATATATATCAAAACTCAGATTTAGTTTTCATAAGGTTAATAAAAACATTAACATTTTATCTTGCTCTACATATTATTGTATAACTTAGTTGAAACACTATTTAGATAGTTATTCTAATGAAGTTACATTTATACATATATATATGCACTTGTCTTATATACCTAAGGTATATTATAATCTTAATTGCCTTACTTGATTATAAGTTATCTACTATAGATACACACACATACATATATAGATACCTATACTTAAAATATCTTATTCATATATTATAAAATATAGATATATTTATATGTGTATTTAATTATTATAGTTTTATTATATAAGTTATATTAAATTAGCTAATATTAATGGATATATGTAATTATACTATTACTCATAATATATCATTTTAATTGTATTGAAACGTACATTTAATCAATCAAATTACGTTTCAATTACGGAGAGCACATCGTAGGATAATAGTTTCAGTAATATTATAAAAATACCCATTTTACTACCTAAAATTATTCAATTTTTCACAAAATTAGTATTGTTTGGTTCGTATGAACTTAACAATACGTAATACGTGTTTTATTTCAAAATATACTTCTAAAAGATATTTTTAGTCCTAATATACATATAAATTCATGCAATAGGTAATATCGCATTAATATCATATTATCTAAAAGTACATTTTTATATAATTTTCAAGTAAAATATGATAAAACACATATTATCTAATCCTAGCATGTGTATATCATAACTTAGGGCCATATAATGTTACAAAATATAACAAAAGCAATATGTAATCATGTCTAATCAAAGTAAATATAACTATGATTTAATTGAATAATTAACTTATTTTAGCTTAATATTGCTAAAAACATGTCTCGATTAATAAATTAAGCCATTTAATTGGGAAAATTTCATAATAAATGTCTAAAATTATCAAATAAATCTATGAAAATTTCTGTAAACTTAGAAAAGTATATGGAATTCAATTAGCAATTTATCTCATGTAATCGGGATGATTGCCTAAATATGTAAAATTACATATTTGCCCTTAAATTAAGATTAATTAATCAAATAATATCATGTCCATACAAAATAGTTTCCATATTTTCTTGACATTACTACAAGGGTCCAAAAGTCTTCAGATCTCATTTTCATCAATTATTTTCAAGAAAACCAATTTATTTCAGAAAATTCTAATTTTAGAAATTTTTAGGATTAAAAATACAATAAATACTAGACATATATGAAATCAAAATTGGGTTACATACCATTAAACTAAATGTAATAAAGATACTATAGAAAATTTTTTAGCTTAAAAAATATTATTTAATTTATTTATTTTCAATAGCATTTCATAAGGAAGTACATAAAATAATTAAAAATTTATCAAACTAAATTTATCACATGAAAGTATATCTAAAATAATGTTGAAATAAATTTTTTCATATTTTTCCTAATTTGATTTAGTATTTTTAGAAAATTGAGAAAAACAGAGCAAAAAATTAGACTTAATGTTTATCGGAGCTCCAATGATCAGACGATGATAAGATGTTGTCTACTCGCTAAGGCAAATGGTGCTCTATCTAGGTCTAGTGGAGTGCACCACAAGTGTTGGTTTGGATTGGGAATGGTCCTAGGGCAGTAGCTTGCTCTATTTTTCCATTTTTTCCCCCTATTTTCTAATAATTTATTCTAATTTTCCTTTGAGTGTCCTATGTTGCTAAAATTTCTAGTGTGTTATATTGAAGGTCTATTTATAGCTGTAGGAGGTGCCAAAATTTTCCTTAATAGTTAAACAAATTAATTTAGATATTATTCTTTGAAGAGCATAAGTAGGAGGTAGTAGTCTTCCCTTAATTTTGCTTTTGAATCATCACCTCAGGTTCTGTTTAGATGATATGGTGACTTCCTACCAAATCTAGATTTTTCTTTGGGATTTTAATGATTTTCAATTATTATTTGGGTATATTTTTAATATTTAAGGTATAATATACTATTATTTAATAGTTTTGTTAATATACGCATATACATTCTATATACTTGGTACCTATATTGAGCAATCATATTCATTAAGTCATGTTTTACCTATGTTATTAATTTTGTAAGATATTTTTTCTTTTTAACATTTCGAATTTACTGCTTATTTTATATATTTTTAAGTTTTCGAGTTAATTTACAAATATATTTATTATATATATTGAATATATTTTTAAGTATATACATATATTTCATATATTATGCTATGTAATATTATTCACTTTTACAGTTTAAATAATTTATCTCCAGTGCCTCATTATACTTTAGGCTTAGATTTAGGGATCTCGACAAGTTTTATACTATATGTACGAGTTTTATATTACACTTTAAAGGCTAAATTTTAGGGTTTTTTTAAATGCTTTTTAAAATCTAACTTTACCATGTCATTTCTACTAACTTTTTTGAACTCATTGTAAAATTTAGACTCAACCGGATAAATTTTTTTGAAAGCCCTAAATTTGTATACAATTACCCTAAATCTAAATACGACTTTATAGACTCACATTTCCACTCCCTTTAGGAAAGGTTTGTCCTCAAAACTTTCAATCCAACCATCATATAAATAATAACTATTTATTTTCTAATGAAAAATCTATTACTCATCTCTTTAAAAGGTTTTGAGTAGTGATTCTTCATTGCAATCTTTGGTTCCCAAGTTATCTCCACTCTCAGACCATTACCTTATTGAACTTTTATATATTCAACTCATGATTCCCCAACTTTTGAGTTAGATTTTCTAATAACTTAATCAGTTTCTCCTCAACTGCATAATCTTTCTACAAATCTACTAATTTTAATTCGACTATCGTTTGTAGGTCCTTCACAAATCTCCTTAACATTGACACGTAGAAAACATGATGATACCCTATCCAACTCAGGGGTAAAGCAATTTGATATGCTACGTCTCTAATTCTCTTTAATACTTCGAACAGTTCCATAAATCCACAACTTAACTTCCCTGTAGTACTAAATTGTTTAAATCCCTTAGAAGAGCTTATTTTCACATATACATGATCTCCTATTGCAAATTTTGTAGGTTTCCATTTCAAATTAGCCCAATTCTTATAACTATCCTAAGCGACTTTCATTCTTTGTCGTACTATCTTCATTTTTTCATTCATTTAGTGGATCGTGTCAAGACCTATTATTGTGTGTTCATCGCTTTCCCAATACAGTGGTAATCTAAACTTTCTTTCATATAACGCTTCATATAGTGACATTTGTATAGTTGCTTGATAACCATTGTTATAAGCGAACTCTACTAATGCAAAATATCGATCCTAATCACTACTGAAATCCAAGATACACCCTCTCAACATATCCTCTAGTATCTAAATTACTCTTTCGAACTGACCATCCATTTGAAGATGATAAGCAGTATTGAATTGTAACTTAGTTCCCAAAGATCGATGAAAACTTCTCCTAAACTTAAATACAAAATGACTATCTCTATCTGAGACAATACTTACAAGTACACCATGCAATCCGACAATCTCTCATACATACAATTAAGCTACCTTCTCCATTAAATCACCAATTTGACAGGGTAAGAAATGAACACTTTTCTTCAACCTATCCATAATAACACCAATCGAATCATAACCCACTCTTATTCTTAGAAGTCCCATTACAAAATCCATAGTAATATGATTTTACTTCCACTAGGATATTTCTAATGATTGCAATAACCTACTAGGCCTTTGGTGTTCAACTTTCACTTATTAACATGCAATACATCCTGACACATATTGTGATATCTCCTTCTTCGTACCTTTCCACTAGAATAATGATTTCAAATCACAATGCATTTTATTTCCACTAAGATATGAAGTATAACTAGTAATATGAGCTTCACCCATAATCTCCCTCTTTAACTTTGCATCATGAGGTACATAAACCCTATTCTTGTATCTTAACACTCCTTTCTCATCAATTTTGAAATCCAGTCCATCTTTTGTTTTCAACTTTTCCTTCACATCCTTTAAACCTAAATCTTTGTCTTGTTAAGATTTAATCTACTCCATCAAAGTTGGTTGCACTACCAAGTTCATTAACTATAGCTCTATCTCATGCCACTTAAATCTAATCTCTAACTTCTCAAACTCTCAATTTAACTCTTGCTGAGTAATGCATTGGCTACTACATTAGTTTTGCTAAGATGATAATCGATAGTCAAATCATACTCCTTAATCGGTTCTAACCATCACTTTTGCCTTAAATTTAACTTTTTTTTAGTAAATAAACATTTCAAACTCTTGTGAACCTTGTAAATTTCACAATGTTTTCATATCAATAATGTCTCTAAATTTTTAAAGCAAAGACTACAACTGCTAATTGAAGATCATGCATTGAATTTTTTTTTTTTTTTCATGAGGTCTCAGTTGCCTTGATGCTTATGCCACTACTTTACCATCTTACATTAATATATAGGCCAGTCCATTCCAAGAAGTGTCACTATGCATACAATATGGTTTATTTAGATCTAGCAAAATAAATATTGGGGTTAAGATTAGATGATCCTTTAACTCTTGAAAACTCTCTTCACATTCATTACTCCATTTAAATTTAATATATTTCTATGTTAATCAAATTAAAGGTCTCACTATCTTAGAAAAGTCCTTTATAAATTGTTTATAGTAGCCAGCCATTCCAAGGAAGCTTCTCATTTCTAAAACTATAGTCAACTTCTTCCACTCAACTACAACTTTAACTTTCTCAAGATCAATTGATATTCCTTCACCTGATACTATATGCCCCAAGAATGAAATTTTATCCAACTGGAAATCACATTTACTTAGCTTAGCATACAGCTTGTTATCTCTCAACCTTTGTAATGCCAATCGCAAATGTTTTGCATGTTGTTCTTTGGTCTTTGAATAAATTAGAATAGCATTAATAAATACATCAACAAATTTATCCAAATATGGTTGATAGATTCGATTCATTAAATTCATAAATATTGTAGGCACATTAGTTAGTCCAAATGGCATCACTAAAAACTCATAATATCCATATCTCGTTCGAAAAGCTGTCTTCAGTACATCCTCAAGCTTAATGCACAATTGATGATATCTAGATCTCAAATCAATCCATAAGAATATGGTAGCTCCATGTAACTGATCAAACAAATCATCAATTCGTGGGAGTGGATACTTATTCTTAATAGTTACCTTATTTATATCCTTGTAATCAATACACAATCTCATAGATCTATCCTTCTTTTTCACAAATAATATTGGTGCTCCCTATGGAGATACACTAGGCTGAATGAATCTTTTATCTGATAACTCCTACAATTGCTTCTTTAATTCCTGAAGCTTCATTTGTAACATTTTATATGGCGCTTTTGACATGGGTTCAATTCTTAAAATCAACTCTATGGTAAGTCTAACTCTCGACGTGAAGCTAAACTAAGTAAGTCATCTAGAAAGACATTCAAAAATTCGCACACCACTGATATCTTAGACACATTTCATGTCTCTTTCTTTCCTTCTACTACGAATATCCAACAAATCTGCCAATCCTCTATAAGGCCATTCATTTCCTCACTTACTTCTAAAACTGATAATCTTATTCCTCGTTCTCCAATCTTTCCTTCAAATAACACCTTAGCTTCATCTAAGATTACGCTCTTATTTTAGCAATTCCCTTGGAGTTTTTTTCTGGACAACCCATCTATACCCATAGTAACTTCATAGCCTTTTAGTGGTAACACTCAATTTTACATGAAATTCTTTCCCTTAGATTTGGAGCTGTTCATTATCCATTATTTTTTGTATCAACACTTGTTATCTAGTAAGGGTTCTCACTTTATAGGTGGCCTTAGCTTCTATGGTATTGATTTCATTATTTGATATGAACTCTTTACTTAACCTGAACTACTACTAGCACCTAGAGATGACCTCTTAAAAGTAGGTATGAATCAAGTGACTCCTCTTAACTTCTTTCTCCATTGCTCTTGTATAGCTAATCGGTTGTTCTCTAACTATCAAGCTTTATCCACAATCTCATGGTAGGTAGTAAACCCATAATCCATCAATTTACACCTCATCATCAAGTCAAATCCATTAAGAAAAAGACCCTTCTTCAACACTTAGTTATCCCAATACGATTCAAGTACATATTATATTATTCTATTGAACTCATTTTCATATCGAAATACATTCATGGTACCTTTCTTCAACTCTATTAATTTCCTAGTCATTTGATTCTATACACTTACAGGAAAATATTCCTTCTTAAACTCTTCCCTAAATACTTCCTAAGTAATTGGTCCTGTGATTGATCTCGCCTTTGAGTCCCACCAAATACATGCACCCATCTGCAATAAGAAAGTGCTATAAGAAACTTTCTAATCATTAAGAATCCTAAAAGCTTGAAAACTTCATTTAATCTATACCAACCAATCATCTACTGGGGTAAGCTTTCTCATCTTACCTTTAAAATACCAATTTGCTTTCATGAATTCAGGAAGCCTATTAGTTTCATGGGGTCGATTCCCTCTCAAGTTAACCTTCGACTACCTTCAATCCACAACATTTGCACCTGTTTTAAGATGCTAGATCGAAGCTTCCTATTGTTGAATCATAGTATCCGTATTTGTAAGCATTTGTCCAAACTAAATTAGATCCATCATATTTGGAAGAGGTGGTGGCAGCGGCATGTTATTCCTAGGCAATTCTTATAGTGTAAGAGGATTAGGAGGTGGGTCAACATTCTCGCATTGCTCATTTGGATCTCTATTCACATTCTCATCCATAACTATAATCACAATAACAAACTATTCACCCTACACTCAACATATACAATCTAACAACTATTATAAAGTCATACTATTTGAAAATCCACACGAATTGAAAGTCTTTTGCTTATAGAACATAAATATAAATCATCCACTAATCTCCCGACATAACGTAAACTCCCAAATTCACTACTAACATTATATCCATGCTTGTATAATGATAATAGTAATATATATATCATCTATAATTCATTTCCTATAATTCCTTCATATGAAACATATATAATACAAATACTACAAAATTACACTTTCTTCTCACATATCTATATACAAAATATATGTATATTCTCAATAAAACTTCATTTACATGCCAAGAGATTACAAACCTAATTTTACGAAATCAAAAGATTACATAATTAATTCCTAAATACATAATTTCTATTTACAATTTCATATATACATAAGTCTATTTACATCCAGTACATAAACTGAAAATGAAAATACAACCAAAATTTTCAAAAATTACACCAAATGTTAATATTACATCAAAAGACAACATACGACCTATATACATTAAAACAATTAAGTCACATATCATAGCCATTATCACGACCCAATAGTATTGTTGTCGTGGTAGGTCACCGTGTACCATATAAAAGTCTATTATCAACCCCCCTATTGATCATAAGCCTTTCATACAACACACAAGGCTCTTTCCACTATATGTTATCACTAGGCCCATAGACAAATAATATAGAGCAAGTTAACTGAAATTACTTCTATGATATAAATTAGCTAATTGTGTAGGCTCGTGAGACCCACACCAAAAGAATGTTACAACAGATGCAGTTCATAAGGGAACTGCATTAGAGATTTTAATCTATGTTATGAACAAAAATATAAAAGTAACTAGATATCTATAAATCTATTACAAAATGTCCTCTTCACTCTCTGAACATTCCAACCCGTCTTTATACAAGACTTACCACGAGCATGCCTTGGCCCGGATTAGAGAAAAGGTTTTCCTGCAACAATAAAAAATCTATAGGGGTATAAGCCTAAGCTTAGTGAGATAAATACCCTCGTCAATACCACATGGCAGAAATTTATTAGATCCACAATCATATGAATGCATGAACAATCAATATGCCATACAACACATGCAATGACCTAGGAACTGCATACAACTCAGAATTACGCCCCCTGTAATCGGGGTTTGGAGATAATTAACTGACCTAAACCAAAATCCGGGTTCTAGACCTTGAGTTTAATTCCATTTGCACTATTGTGCTTAAGCCAAAACAAAACTATATATATATATATACTTCCTTTAACAAATCATGTTTTTTAAAATCCCAAGTCTAGCGGCGTAATGGCCTCTGCAATTCACAAACACACGCCCTAAGCAGAAGCCACAAGACTCGGCCCTTCGCCGACGGTTGCGTCTCCTAGTACCTAGTAAGCCCATCAGCTTAGGATAGAAACTCAATATATATGATGACATAGCTAGTGCCTAATCCTGCAGGAGACGAGCAGGAGGCTCGTCCTCTTGTGAGTCCCTTCCCATCTTCTGCGTGAAGCAGCAGTCGATGTTATCCGTATGCAATATGGGGAATACATGATTCATTTTAATTTCTTAATCGTATAAGTGATTAACTCAATTTTTAAGGTAATCGGACAATTTCATTCCATCTAATTGTACTTATAAATTATTACAAACAAATCCTATTATTATATAATTAACAAGCCATTGCATTTATCCACAAATTCATACACATGCATTTCCCATATCCCATAAGCATCCAAATTTATATATATAAGTTTAGGTGCATCTATTCTATAAGCAAAATCAAGTAAAGAGTCATCAAGAATTTACTCACTCTACCATGTGAATCAATCAAAGTAATCTGGGAGCAAGTCGTCTCCGTACGCAGTATCCCCTGGTCATCAAAATAATATTTATAAGGGATTCAAATAAACTTAGGAAACTAAGTCAAATTCCCTTAAATTATACTCCTGACTAATTTTCGTAACTTTTCCTAGTTTTTACTTAAAAGTTCAATCGCGTATAACTTTTTCATTTTAAATCCGATTTTTGTGATCTTATAGTCAATCTTCATCTTTTTCGAGTGTAATTTAACGTGGTGAGGTTAGATTTTCGAAATGAGGCACGAAAATCTGTCCATGGGTCAGAACAGTAGCGATCCTCATGTTTTGGAGTGCTTTTGGGCCTTATACAGTAAATGAGCTTTTTGATAACTTGAAAAATCCTTTAAGCTTAGTCTTAAGATTTTATCCTAAGCTTAAAATACTCCTTGAGATCAAATTTACAACTTTGATTTATACTCCTAAGGCTAACAACCACTTCATGAGCCCTTTAGTGGGCTTAAGTTGTCAAATGAGCTTGTTTTTTATTCAAACTAAAGTTAGTGACTTTGTTAGGCCTATAGAGTCTTAGGTGGATTTCTTGTGGGCTTCAAAACAACCTCTCTTGATGTTTTAAAGTGCTGGTCAAAATTTTATTGAAGGCCCAACTTAGAGTTCTAGGCTTGTTTTGAGAGTTTTAAGCTCGGTTTTGAGTTTTAAACTTTATATACTTATTATACTTGCTGTAGTTGATCTTTTCACTTTATTCACTTACTTTTATCATATTTTTAAGTGTCTTTTACCCATGTTCCAGATCCGGTCGTGATGATTCCAAGGGGTTCTCACTTGGTTTTTAAACTTGTTTCATCATTTCCTTAAGTTTAGGTGTTAGATCATACACTTAGACTACTCATATCCAAATCTTAACTTAACCTTTCTTCCGTAAAATAATTCTTTAACTCATGCTTCACACAAAAAAATAGAAGATCTTACACTTATTACAACTTCCATATCATAGCTCATGTCATACAAAGTTGGTTTCTTCATGAAACTTCATGTGATAAATTTTTCCTTAACTTAAGTCTAGATTTGAGCATGTTTAACTTAATGAAAATAAAATCAACATCCAAATGACTATTGAACCCTCACGTCCAGCATGCTCATCTTCCATTCAAGTTCTTGTTTCAAGATTTTCTCAACTTAAAATCTTCCATTCAAAGTGTTAAACAAGTGTCTTTACAAAACACCAACTTTACATGCTCATGTTTCAACTTCATGTAAGAGTTTCATGAGTTTGTTTCTTAGAATGGTCTTTGGTGTTATAACAACTTAAATCATACTTATATCTTCAAGAAATCAAAGTCTCTTAACATAAACACTAACCCACTAATCATAAGAAACACTTACTCATCCTTAAAGCAAAATATGGTGGTTATGCACAAAGGTTCCTCTTAAGCTCTTAACTTTGCTTCCTCTTTTTGCAACCTTTTGGAAACTCGAGTTGTTTGATCCTTTGAAATGGGGTTTGTGGAAGGTTCTGATGGTTCTAAAAGAACTTAGATGTTGGAAGAAAATGACACAAGAAAAGGAGAAGGAAATGCCGTGAGTGAAGTTTGGAAAAATGGTGGCAAAGTTGATTTTGTGGAGTAAGGTTGTTTCTCCTTTTATATTTATTTCAAATGAGAGAAAGAAGAAGTGAAAATGAAATTGAAAGTGAGAGAAATAGGGGGAAGAGTGGCCAGTTGGGGAATGAGAGAAATAAGTGTTTAAGATGTCTTGAAAGTGTTGTCTTATAGCTTACATAAAAGTCAACAATTGCAACTATTGATAATGTAAGTATTAAGGAGTGAATAGTGGTGTATCAGAGAAAGTGATTGATAATTGAAAGACAAGAGTATGGCTCCCCTTTTCTCCTTATTCAAATCTGCCATTTAGTGTCCTTTGGGGTCATAGAATGGTTTTGTCTCATTTAATGAAGTTAAGCATGTGAAAAATTATCCATATGTAGTATAAGTGAAGAGGTGATAAGGAAAATATCTTATCACTAGGTTTTGATAAGTTATCAATTGATAAATGATTCCAACTCTCAATTCTCTCAATTGATAAGTCATCTAAGGCGATTGGTTAGTCTACTTATTGATGTGTAAGGCTTAAACATGAAGATAAGGGCATGGTCTTATAGGAAATTGTTTTAGGATTTTCATCTTGCATTGTTTTGTAATTTATGATTTGATTTTTATAAAATTGTAAAATTTTCTAAAGTTAAATGAAATTATTTAAATTAAATTATCGATTAATTACTTAGGGTTAAAATTCCTTAATGGTTTTAGGGTTTAGGGTTTTAAGTGACATTAGAGCTCGCAATTCTTCAAGCTCGGGTTTTATCGATAATTGGCTTTTGAATTGGAAAAATTTAATTCACTTCTAAATGTAAACTTAAGTTTTTAGTTTAGTTAATCCTTGGGAACGTTCAGAAAATACTCTTAATCAAATCTTAGGCCTACTAAAAGTAGGGTTTACACCTATAATGAGTAATCATATTCATTAATTCATGTTTTACCCATGTTATTAATTTTTTTAAGATATATTTTCTATTTAACCTTTTGAATTTACTACTTATTTTTTATAGTTTTAGGTTTTCAGGTTAATTCATGATTTACTTATTATATATATCGAGTATATTTGTAAGTGTACATCTATATTTCATATATTATGCTATGTAATATTATTCACTTTTACAGTTTAAATAATTTATCTCTAATGCTTCGCTATATTTTGAGCTTGAATTTAAGAGTCCTAACGAGTTTTATACTATATTGAATAATTATATTTTTAAGGCTAAACTTTAGGGTTTTATTAAATGATTTTTAAAATCTAACTTTACCAAGTTACTTTTACTAACTTTTTTGACCTTATTGTAAAGTTTAGACTCAATCGAACAAGTTTTCTCAAAAGTCTTAAATTTAGGTACTGTTGTCCTAAATGTGATTTTAAGAACTCACATTTAATAGCCAATTATATTATCTCTAATGGTCATTTAATTTACAGACTTTGATTCCTATATTATCAATAAATAACTAGTAACATTTCTATAAATAGCTCTCCATATGTATTATCATTTTATTCTGATTATATTTTTAAAATCTAACTCCAAGGGATTGTATTTCTAATACCTATAGTCTTCTCACAATAACCTTGCTTAATCGAATTACTTGTGAGAACACCATAATTTAGGTCTACAATCTTAAGTTGTCAAAAGTAAGGGGCCTCACAAATTAATTGTTAGTGGAACTATTAAAAGGAATTGATTTAGTGTTTAGAAATTTATTAACTTGAAAGGGAAATGAATTCCATCCATACTAATTAAAATCAAAGTAATTTATTATTTATAATTCAAAGGGAACTTTTTTTTTTTTTTTGTCAAAACTTTCAAAGGCAACTTCAATTTGTACAACTGGTATAATCAAATTCAATGACTAATTCTTGATAATTTAGTGTAGTTTTGGTAATCAATAGTTTTTAAGTTAATCAAAGGTATGTTTATTTTATGGAAAGCATCTTCAAAATAATTTTTTATGTTCAATACGATATGATTTAAACTTTATTTTTGTTAAATATTTCCTCACTAATCTCAAGATGCCATGATAACTACCTATAAATGCTATCGATAAGAAGTATGAGAGGGTACTTGTTTCGTAAAAAATGTCATTTGAATTTTTTCTAACATTTGCTATTATCAAAGCTTCAAAATTGCTAAGTTGTATAGTATTAATAAAAGAAGGTTGCACTTATTGATAACTTTTAGTCATAGGCAATAATGAGACATGAATGTAGTATCCTATGATTGATGATGGTGATAATCATTCCATTGCAATACCTACTACATCTATTGTGCTACTAGCACCTCTAAACCATCAACACTACTATTGGTTTTGCTACAACCATCACCATCATACCACCACAATAATTATAAATCCTACTACAACTATTTCCATCACCTACCACCAATATTATCCTTAAACGCCTCTTCGTTCTTAGCACACCACTACCACTAACATCACATCTTCTATCACAATTACTACAACGCAAGCTACTACTTACTCACAACCACCACTCAAGATGACCACCATCGATGTTGTTACTACTACCACTTACACTTTCAACTAACATCAACACAATTTTGCCCCCATCACTATTACTGCTTTGAATTTTTACCCCAGCCTTGCACCACCGCCACCAAAAACACTACATAACCATCACTACAATAATGACATTGGCAATTGTAGTGGTTTAGTTATAGTTGGATGATGATAATTATGACAAGAGATGTAGTGAGGCTAGTAGCAACAATAGTGCGAGGTCATAGTGGTGGTGACTGGTGCCAATCATCATGGTAAGGTTGGGAGGGAGCAATTGTCATGGCACAAGTTGATGGAAGTTTGTGGTTATGGTTGGCATTCTAAGATATGACCCATGAACAAATACATGGCATAATATGGCACGACTATAAATGTGTTTGTACATCAAAAAATGACACAAATAATAAATGGGTCAAACCTATTACATCACAATAAAATTCGTATCCAATTCAATTTAGAGCCATGAACATGTTTATGAATCCATTTATTAAATAGATTCATTAAATGATCACAACTTTGACCTACAAACCAATTTAATGCTAAAAAAACTAATATTTGAATTTTTCTTTTCTTACCTACTAATGTTACATAGCCTAAACTACACATTTTTCTCCCTTTTAATTTCTTATTCTTATTTTTTTCTTTTACCTAGGCCCTAGAGTTTATGTTATGAATTTATCTTTTCTTTCTATTCTAGATGGGAATCGAACCACTAGACCTTTGACACAAGCCCAAGCATGAGGACTTAAGAACTTAATGAGCTGCATTCTCCTTTATCACCCCACGTCGGAAGAATCCAAGCTACCCCAGCCCATCGACCTGTTGCATTTCTGAACCAAAATCCTCCACACTTGTCAATCATCTATGAATGCTGACCTGAAGAGCGCTTAACTGACAACTCGGCTTTATCCCCAATCTGCTCTACCGACTTGTCCCAAAGTTATCTAGAGCATGCCTAAGCTGAGTTCATCTTGGAAGAGCCTACAACTCAACTCAACATTAGCTAACTTGATCGTATTCCTTTGTTTGTTTCTACTGAAACTCGCCTCCAACTATTGGCCATGTGTCTAAGCACCCACATGATGGAATAGCTATACAAAACAAATGTTTTCTTAATTTTTCATTTATGCCCTTCTACATTCCTTGTACCTTGCTTGTTTTAGACATTACCCTTTTTTGTCTTTCCTATATTTAATAGGTTGCCCTGGATTTTCAGGTATAAATATCCTTGTAATATATAGCCATAAGGATCATTTGTATCAACTCATTGTTGAATATACTAAGTCTTTCCTTTCTTAGAAGCTTACCTCCTTTTACTCTTATCCTAACCCTTAAGTAAGGCTAAGTGACAAGTAATCTCATTGAATTAGCTCATGCATCATATCAAGCTGGTTTGTAAGTTAACGAAGATCTTTGGTATGTCTTATCCTTGAGTTCATTTGTGGCTTTTGCTTGTTTTTGCACATTTCCCCTTCCTTTTTCGAGCTTTCTGTGAGCTTGGACCCACCTTCTTAGATATAGCCAACCTGATCTATCCTTAGTGCAGTATATAATCTTATATCAGAGCGGAGGTTCACTTGGGTTAGTCATTGTTGTGTTGTGTTACCACTTGTTACATTAGTTATCATTTATGTTAGAAGTGAATTGAGTAGTGAAGTAGCCATTGAGATTGTGTAAGGATCAGCTACAGTGACTTGGTGAGTAATGGGAATTGTATGATTATGTGTAGTACTTTGTTTTACTCTATTTTGAGTTATGGAAGATAAAGCAAGTAATAGCTGTATGTTTCTATGTAAGAATCAAACTAGTTTGCTATAGTATTAAGTCTTTATAGTGAGATACATTGATTTGCGTATGAAGATAAGATGAGCATTTTTTTTATGTAGATAGTTTATTGGCTAATTGAAGACTTTAAGTATGTGTTGTTTTCTGGAAAATAAAAGTATTGTTCATTGCTAAGAGTACAAAGTTAAGTGAGAACAATTAATTCAAGTATTAATGCTAGAATTGGAGACGATAGCAATAATGTTGTCTACCATGATCGACAACCTCAAAATACCCCTAGAAGTTCTAATGAGCGGTTTAACGAGATGAATCACTTAATAACCAATTTAACTCAAGTTGTTTATACATTAGCATCCCGACCTACTAGAGCTAACTACAATACCCCCAAGCTACTCTTAAAGTTGGTGCTGTTGTTCATAATGCTCAACCTATCGAAGGACAAATTTGAGCTCAGCAAGACCAAGGTAAAAGAGTTAGAGAAGTAAGAGGACATGTATGGAGGAGAATAGACCTAGATAAAGTAGATGGGGAGACTAAAGAAGATTATAATGATGTAGAAGAAAGACCATAAGTACCCCATGCTGCTAACCATATGAAGCTTCAGATTTTGAGCTTCAATGGTCCTGGAGATGCTAATGACTACCTTGATTAGGAGGAGAAAGCAAAGAGAGACTTTGACTATTATCAATACAAGGACTGTGAGAAGGTGAGAACTATTACTATATAATTCTCAAGATATGCTATAATGTGGTGAATAAACTTTCAAGCCATGAGGAGACGAGATGGATATAGGGAAGTTAGCACTTAGCATGAGATGAAAAGAGTCCTTAGAGCCAAATTTGTGCTGGATACCTATCTACAGGACACCTTTGCTGAGCTTCAAGAGCTGAGACAAGGAAATCGAATTGTTGATGAATACGTACGAGAATTTCAAATGCATATGATCCGATGTGAGGTCAGTAAACCTTCAGCCTAGACAATATCCAAATTCTTGATTGGATTGAGATAAAAAAATACTAGATGTTGTAGAGCTTCAATATTTTGTCTCTCTAGATGAAGCTATAAGAATTGCCTAGCATGTAGAAAGGTAGAAGAGAAACAAGCCTATCCAACCTCCACTAAGCTGACTTGTTCATAGTAACTGACCTGCCCAAGGTGGCAATAGACCTCAATATCATGCTAAACCTAATAAGAGGACCAAGAGGATGAATGAACAAAAGAACCATACTACCGACATAGAAGTGCAGAAAAGAACTTATGAAAAAGGGCAAAGATCTAGAGGGAAGATGAGCTAGATTAAATGTTTCAAGCTTCAAGGTTTTGGTCACATGGCTTCACAATGCCCCAACCAATGTACTATGATCATCAAAGGTGAAGTCCCCACCATTAAAGTAGATAGCACTAACAAGGAGCCTAATGAAGAGGAAAAGACTAAAGTGTATGATCGGGAACTTATAGAGGAAAATGTGTATGTTAATAACCTAGACAAGCTAACTTTAGTCGTCTGACAACCTCTAAGCATTAAACCCTCTACTAAGGAGGAGCAAAAAGAGAACTTGTTTCACATCACCTGTAAAGTGAATGAGTAAGTGTACACGTTCGTAGTGGATAATGGAAGCTGGACCAATGTTACATTTGTCGATTTGGTTCGAAAGCTCAAGTTACTAACCTTATTATACCTAAAGCCTTATAAATTGCTTTGGCTAAATGAGAAGAGAGCATTATGTGTCACTCAGTAGGTATTATTGCCAATCTCAATGGGGAGCTATTCTGTGAGGTTCTCGGCAATGTATTGCCCATGTATGCATCACATGTACTATTGGGTCATCCTTAATTATTCGATTAAAGAGTCATTCATGATGGGTTTAGAAATACGTACCCATTTGAGAAGGATGGAAAGAAGATCACCCTAAACTCCGTGATCCCAAGCTAAGTAAGTAAATTACAGGATAAGCTAACTTGAAGATCAAAGAAGGCATTGATTTTGAGCCAATCCAAGCTCCTAGAGGTCGTTAAATCCAATTTGTCAACCTTCTTGTTAATTGGAAGATTCTTGGAATTAAAGGAGTAGGTTATACTACGTAAGTAGGTCAGAGAACTATTAGACGAGTATGCTGACCTGTTTCCTAAACAATTACAAAAATGGTTGCCTCCTTTTCAAGGAATTGAGCACTATATTATCTTGATACTTGCTAGCTTACTGAACAATCCTGCTTATTGGATGAATCTTGAACAAGTTGTGGAGCTCTAGAGACAAGTCAATGAACTATTAGAAAAGGGATATGTGAGAGAAAGTTTAAGGCCATGCGCTATAGTTGCATTGCTAATGCTAAAGAAGGGTGGTACTTGGCGTATATGTATAGATAGAAAAGTTGTTAATAAGGTTACAATCAAGTATAAGTACCCTACTCCAAGGCTGGATGTGATAGACAAGCTGAGTGGTGCTAAAATTTTCAACAAGATCAACTTAAAGTCAAGATACCATCAAATTTGTATAAGGCAATGAGATGAGTAGAAGATTGCATTTAAAACCCAATATGGTCTGTATGAGTAAATGGTGATGCCTTTTGGATTATCAAACACCCCAAGCACTTTCATGTGGTTGATGAACCATGTTCTAAGAGATCTGATCTAAATATGTGTTGTAGTCTACTTTGATAACATCCTTGTATACAATGCCAATCTGACAAATCATGCTAACCATCTATAAGCTATGTTTAATGTACTTCGAGTTGAGAAGCTCTTTAGGAACATGAAGAAGTGTTATTTCTACCAGGTATATTCCTTGGTGAAAGAAAGGTTAACCTTTACACCCGTATTATCCCTGTTCAACTTTAAGAAGGTATGTAAGCGAGTGTGATGTATTAGGTATTGGTATAAGAGTTGTGCTGATGTAAGAAAGCTAACCTATTACATACTATAGTAAAAAGTTAAGAGGAACACAACTAAATTACTCTATCTATGGCAAAGAACTCCTTAGTCTCATCTGAGCACTTAAAGTGTGGCAACATTACCTTCTGCTAAGGGAGTTTTTCAGTTACACTAATCATGAGTCCTTATGATACCTCCATAGCTAGAATAAGTTATCAAAGAGGTAAGCCTAGTGGTTTAAATTCTTTGAAGGATTCAATTTTGTAATTAGGCATAAGCAAGGAAAGACTAATGTAGTTGTTGATGTCCTATCAAGAAATGTTCTTTTTACTAAACTGTGGACCAAGCTTTTAGGATTTGTAAGCATAAAGGAGCAATATCCTTAGTATACCCATTATGGTCCTATATATAGGTGTTATAGAGAAGGAAGGATAGTAGATGACTATCATGTAGAGGACGGATATCTGTTTTGAGGTGGCAAGCTATGTGTCCTAACTTGTTCTCTAAGAGAGTTACTAGTATGAGAAGCTTATTCTAGTAGACTCTCTAGACATTTTAGAGAGAATAAAACATACGTATTGCTGAATGTAAGGTTCTTTTAGCTTAAGATGACGTGTGATATACACTATATTATGGACAATTGTGCAATTTACAAAAGAGCAAAGAGCAAAGTTAAGTAATGAAGAGCTATGCCTCTACCCATCTCGACCGAATCGTAGGCTTATTTGAGCATTGATATTGCCCGAGATAAAGATTCTATGATGGTTGTTATAAACAAATTCAATAAGATTGTACAATTTATGGCTTGTACCAAAACTAACGATGCATCAGCTATTACTTCTTTATTTTTGCAGAAAATTATTTGCTTACATAGAGGAGTGTAGTATCAAATTGAGACAAAAAATTCTTGAGCCCTTACTTGAGGACCCTCTAACATCGAATGGGAACTAAGCTACTTTTCAACATGTCTTGCCATCCCCAGACTAATAGTCAGATAGAGGTAGTTAACCATACCTTAGGTTCACTACTATAAGAGACAGTGGGGAAGAACTTAGCTAATTAGGTTATATGCCTACCCATAGTTAAATCTGCTTACAACAAAAACATGCATACTACTACTTAGCATGCACCATTTTATGTCATTTATGGATTCAACCCTGAACTACCCCTTGGTCACTGCCTAATACCATCACTTAAACAAGAAGACTCAAAAGCAAAAAAGCTTAATCCTCCTGACAAATCTACCAAAAATTTGCTCAATACACTAACTGAGTTGCTAAATAGTTGAAGGAGAAAGGAGTAGGAAAGAAGACTAAGCAGTTTCAACCCAACAATCAAGTATGGTTACACTTAAGCAAAGAGAGGTTCCCCAGTAAGAGGAAAAACAAACTATCTTCATAAGTTGAAGGACCTTTCTAGATACTTGAGAAGATCAACAATAATACCTATTAAGTGAAGTTGCCTAAAAACTTTAGAGTGTTTAACGTATTCAATATTACCGGCCTCAAACCTTATCAAACAAAAAGATAGTAAAATGAAGACCAGCCAAATTTAATCCCAAGTTCCAATCAACCCAGAGAGGATGATAGGAATCAAATCAATGGACCCTTGACCTAAACTCAAGCATGAGGACTCAAGAACTTAATGAGGAGTATTCTCCTTTATCACCCCACACTAAAGGAATTCAAGCTACCTCGAGCCACTAACCTATTGCCATTTTTTAGCCGAACTCTTCCACACCTACCAATCATCTTTGAAAGCCAACCTGAAGAGCGCTTGACTAACAACTCAACTCTATTCCCAATTAATTCGACCAACCTGTCCCTAAGCTACCCAAAGCATGCCTAAGCTGAATTTACCTCAAAAGAGCCTACAGCTTAGCTCAACATTAGCCAACCTGACCATACTCCTTTGTTTGTTTCTGTCAGAAACCTACCTCTTGCTACCAGGCACTTGTCAAAGCACCTACATAATAGAATTTGTTGTACAAATCAAATGTTTTCTTAATTATTCATTTATACCCTCCTACATTCCTTGTACTTTGCTTGTTTTGAGCATTACCCTTTTTGTCTTTTCCATATTTAATAGGTTACCCTATATTTTCATAAATACCCTTATAATATATGGCCGCAAAGATCATCTATATTAACTCATTGTTGTATATAATAAGTCTTTCCTTTCTCGAAAGCTTACCTCCTTTTACTTTTATCCTAAACCTTAAGTAAGGTTAAGTAGCAAGTGACCTTATTGAATTAGCTCATGCATTATATCAAGTTGATTCGTAAGTCTATGAAGATCTTTAGTGCGTGATATCCTTGGGTTCGTTCATGGGTTTTGCTTATTTTCTACTCTCTAAAACATTCTTTCATGTCTTAACTTAGATTCCAAAATCTTACTTGAAACTTGGGTTAAATTGCCGTTGTCTATGTTTTTATGACAATCTTAGAATCCTAAGATAATCTAAATTAGTTTAGGTTATGATTTAGAAGATTAGAAAGTAAAGAAAAGAAGGGATAGAAGATGGAAAAAGTACAAGGCCAAGATTCACAGCCATGAACTTTGGCTATAATTCTTGTTCTATATAGAAGAATGACCATGGGCAGTGATCCTCTTGACCACAATTTTTTTTCTTCTCTTCACACACAACTCAATGTGACTCCCAAGGACTACTACGGTCGCAACCACAACTATGGTCCTTGGCCGTATTCCCACTGAAAACCGATCTCCTTCTTCAAACACCACTCCGAAGCATCATTTCAATACCAATCACCACCTCGACACTCCACCCAACCTTAACACATTCAATAACAACCCTTCAGACACCAAGATTATAGCCTATAGAATCACATATGCATTAAATCAACCATAATCTATTATATTTATAGGAAGCCAACATAAAACTCTAGATTAAGGGGTACTTATGCATTTCCTTGATGTAATGACACCAAGGGATCAATTCCACACCTTCACCACATTACAATTCATGGATTCTATTAAATTTAACACTCATTTTTATGGAAAAACGTATATTGCAACTTATAGTAAGGTTAACTTACCTTGTAATTGCATTTTTATAGCAATTTGGCCCTTGTCTTGCAATTTCCAACACTTATGATGCACCAATCCAAATTTTAGAGATTTAAGAGTCATGATGGCAAAAAGGATTTTATAGTTTAAGTAAGGGTTTAAATAGGGTTAGGGTTTTAAAGGAGTTTCTGATCTTTTATTTAGCTTAAATGCCTTTGTAAGCATTAGCTAATTACATGCAATACCAAGGCCACCCTTATACATTAATATCCTTATTTTATTTAAATTCCTTTTATTTTTATTTTATTTTTATAGGCTTTACATCATATATGAAAACCTAAATCTATAATTTGACCTGTTTAATAAATGTGTCCTATTTTCGAGTCAAATTCATTTATCATTTAAAAGGTTATAATTAGTCTACAAAATAGTTACAATTACATAAGGAAAATTATCACGCCCCAAAGCGGCAGAGTCGTAACAGTCCCACCGTGTAAACCATCCTAAGATAGAAGTTGGCCTTACAACTACTATCTTAGACCCAATTTATACAAGGCGTCCACGACTAACCCGCTTTAAAGTAAACAGTTTGTAATTTAAATAAATCATTTACTTAAGAAAGTGAGGAAATATATATATTCCCTATAATTAAGTTATTACAATTAAAGTTTACAATATTTCTCTGTAATATATTTCCTAATTATTACATTATTCAAAAATGAAAAGTTCTAAGGTAAAAGCTTGGACCTTAAAAATATATGTTTATTCTTAAAATGTTTTTCCTCACTCCCCAAGATCCAGCAGTTGCTAGCTTCAGAGTAGTTGTTTGCCACTTCTTAGCCAGCACCTGCACGACGTCTATAGGGATATGAGCAACCACAGCTCAGTAAGTTAGGATGGAGGACTTAAAACTATACCATAAACACAACAAGGTTTTCAATTAACTTATTAGGTGCAATGCATGTGCAAGCAAATGCCATCGCACGACGTTGTCTGGCCCGTCGTAAGATTAGAGAAATTGCGCCCGCTCTAATCCGAGTTGAGGAGTTGCCATTAATGCAACAGCTCACGACTAAACCCAGGCTTGTGCAATGGAGACCTCGCTCTTCCCGCGACTACCTTCGAACCATTGACTTCACCCTCGCCGCAACCTCCTCACTTGTCACTTAGTTCAACTAAGGATGAAGAAGGGACCATTATGCAATCCTGCGCTATCCCTTTCGAAGGGGTTGGTATTTAGCCGAAAAGTCCTAGGTTTCCCCTAATGAGTTGCCATGCTGGTCCGATTATGATTATAAGTCGTATATTTGATTAGGTCCAGTTTAGGGTGATCAATCATTTCATACAATACAAGCCAGAACAACAAACAGAATCATAGCATCACCCATAATCAAGCATATGCACACATTCAACTATCTAATAAGCATAACTAAGCATAATCTTAAGCCTCTAAAATACAGCATCGTATTAATCCCAACTTACGTCGACTTCTCGCTCACTCGCTCGAGGTCCAACTTGCTCAGGCCATCGCCGATCATCCCTATAATACAAACGTGGTTTCAGTTTTTCATATAACTATTATAAGTTCATTTTATCATATAACTATCCTATAACACTTATTGTTATGTTTTATTTAGAGTTTAATATACCTAATTATCTAGGTCTTAAGTCTTTTACAATTATTCTAGGTTTGGGGTTAGATTCAGATTCGGTTTTTGCATCGATTTCTATATTAGGTTCTAGTTCGATTTCTAAGTATTGTTTTATACTCAAACCTTAGAAATTCGTTTCAACTTATAATGTGAAATTAATCACATTACTTCCCGATCTCCTAAATATCATCATTACCCTTAGTCAGTATTTTATTTCACCCGATACACTTAAATCCTTATTAGTATACCGAATTCACTTCTGATGTAAAAATTTTTTACATTTTTCATATAATTATAGAAATTCAAGTTTTCTATCAGTTTTATTATATGTCCCTATTATTTATATAATATCAATTTTTATCTTAATATTTTCTATTTATTATATTTCTAATAATTATATATTATGTATTATCACCTATTATATATATAATACACTTTTAATATTTCTATCACTCTAATTACCATCTCTAAACATCAATTATCATTTCAAAATGTCTAAATTCATCTTAAATCAGATTTTACATCTAATTATCCTAATTTACAAAATTAACTTACAATTTACTATTTTTCCCTATTACTCATTTACTACATAATTAACCTAATAATTACATCTAACACCCTAAATGCTACAAGTATCATACTCCATCAGATTTCAATATCCTAAAACATATACTTATTCACTAAATCGGTAATTAACCATTTAATTACTTCATTAACCCTAAATTACCCATTTTATGCCTCATTTTAAGGCTTGCAAATTATCTAAAATTTTCGAAAATTAATTTTTAAAAACGGGCTTCATGGCACTGTTCTATATCATCTAAGTAGTCTACACAAAAATTTCGGGTTCAAAACTACACTCTTAAGGTCATTTATTTCTAAACCAAAACATGCTCGATTTTGCACGATTTCTTAAGGACCATATGTTACGGGACATATTTTCATCAAAATAATATTTTTCCTAAAAACTAAATACAAAAATATTCTAGAATAACAAAATTCATAATCTTCTAAAAATATTTACTATTTTTACAAAATTATACAAGAATTGGGCTAGAAATCGAACTCACCGGTCTAGGTGGGTTCGGAGACTGCTGGCCACCATGGCCTTGTCGGCCGATCTGTGTGCTGCCACCACCGTGTGGTGGTGGTGGTCGTCCACTCCCAGCTGCTCGTCTAGTGTAGGTTCCCCTTACCTTAAAGGCCCTAATTGCACAGTTTTTCCTATTTTTTTTCTAACCTTAATTTTTCTCTCAATTTTTGCCTCTCCCTAATTTTCTTTGATTTCTAACTATCCAAATGAGCTTCTAAATTTTTCTCGCTATTTATAGAGATTTAAGAAAATTATTGCACATTAAATTGGACAAGACATTGTCCAAATCCCTTAATTTTTGGCTTTTGAGTTGCCCTAATTTAATTAACTGATTTTTTTCTTATTTTTCCCAGCTGTCACGACCAAATTCTAGATCATTCCTTATTTTTCCTGATTTTTCCTTAATTAATTGTGAATTTTCTTTAAGTATTTAGTATTATTTTAACACATTCATGTATTTTAAGTAATTACGCATATTTATACCTACATGTAAATTCATATATAGTACAAATAAATATTCCTCAATATTATTTAGGTCATTTTATGATTTTTAGTATACATATAATTTATCTCTAGTAATTCATTAATTATCGAAATGCATTTTACGAATTTTCAATAAATAACGAGTTATATATTTAAAATTTGAAATTTTTATAGTCTTTTATTTTATTGCTTATTTTCTTAAATTTAAACTTACTGAATCATTTTTACTAATATTTCTAACTTTACTTATAATTTAGACTTGATCGGATCTTTCAGCCAATCGAAACCTTGAGTGACTAGTTGTGGGGCTTACAAAAATAGCATTCATAAATTTAACATTTACAAATTAAAATGACATAGTCTTGATTCTTAGCCATAAAACTAAAACCTAACGAAAGTTTAATAAATTAAAGTCTAATCAAATATAGCAAATCTAAATATGAATCGGTTACATGATATTAAACCTGATAGGACATTATTATTAATGGTAATTTCCAAATTAATCAAAACTCTCTGTCAATTCTTTTAGAAGGATAATCAAAGATTTTGCATATTAAAAAATTGTATTATTGAAAAATAAATGATGTCAAAATATTTATAAAAATAATTTTGGTTTATTACTTTCTCTTCCATAAAGTCAATCTTTTATACATAAAAGAGCTTCCACAATATGTACTTTCAATGAGCTGTATCGTTGTTCAAGGATTTGATCTCCAAAATTAAATGCAAATTGAGAGGCAATGTAGATGTTGGTATGCTTAAGATGCTACATGCCAATTTTGCAACTTGAGGATATCAAAGTTAACTGGTTTTCTAATAACTTAATATATCAAATTCAATCATCCTATGTTGCTCAACATCCAAAAATAGCTTTAATTCAGATTTATTGCCACCCCTAAGTGTTTATATACTTGTAGAGGATTGAAATCCTAGATAAAATAAAAAAAATTATAAGCACCATGCTAAATGAAATAATTTTAAATCCAATATATATAAATATACAAGATAAACTTACCTTGAAGTCATCTCTCCATTCATTACTAATAGAATCTTGAAATTTCGACTTATCGCTACAACATTTAGGCCTAAACTCATGCCATCCTCCTTGACATATTCATAAAAAAAAAAGAAAATAATGCCCTTGTAACTTTCAAAAGTTCATTTGAGTCATCACCATAAATCCTTAAGTAACCAAATTAGATGAAATTGAATTTATATTGCGGATATAATATAATAACAACTACCTAGACAACACTAAATTGTAATCAATACTTTTCAAACTTTATAAACATCCTTATTGTAGCGTCCCTCTAGTCATATATACTTTATTTCTACTCATATTATTTTTCAATGCTCGATATATCTATAAAGTTGATAGAAAGTATAAGTTAGCAGTAGGATACTTTATTCTACAAAACTAACAAGTGATATTATAGAAAAACTTTTAAAACTTATTGGCATATCATTTATGTCATTTTATTATATATTATATGCATAATTTAAATCGATTTTATAAATTATTTATAGGGGACTTTTTCTTTTTTTCAAAGAAGTCCAAGGTAATCATCTAGTATTATTATCAAAAGATTATAGATAAGTCATCATTTACCTAAATTTACAAAAATAGACCTATTACAAAATCAAGCATACAGAGAAGAGAAATATTAATTGAGACTTGTTTTCATCGTTAAGGGAAAAAGATGATTTTATCTTCGACACATTAGATTGGTTTACAAATAAGTTTATCGATTGATTCCAAATCTAAATATGAATTTTATCTTATATAAACTGTTTAATTAATCTTGTTTCCTATCATTTATTTCCACACATAAGTTTATTTATAATCACATTATGTGCTATCTGAATTCATAAATTGTGTCTCAAATTGCAATATCGAGACAAAGTAGCTTCCTAAGAACGTATCATGAGACATTTTCATGATGATTTTTATCGGATTACCACTGGGTTCATTATTAAACATATCCAAATTGCAATATACTATTCGAAAGTGGACTTTCTAACTATCTAACTAGAACCAAATAGTACAATCATATCCAAAACTATGTAAGATGATAAGTAAATTACGATTAACGTATATTTATTTATATTATAATTAATATCCTCCGTATTGTAATCGTATTAGTTTTATATTTTATCTTAAATAACTGTATCCTTAATTATATTAAGTCGATATAATTATTAAAGCTGTTATAATTTAATAAAACTATCGGTTCTTATTGGAAATGAGATTACGGTCACATCGGAATTAGATGCGGTCAGACGGCCGCTGGACCCCGCAGGAAATTTCCTTCCGTTATCCGAGGCTAATGCTAGTGTGACATGATAATTTAAACTAACGAGAGATCCGGGACAGAATGGCCTGGAGATTGAGTATTAATTCCACACTATCAATGTGCTGGCACCTTGACTGATTCTGATGACGTGTAAGACCAATCACATGATGGTGGTGACTTCACTTGTACTTTTGGAATTGTATACTTGTTTTCTAAAATTGACCAAGACAATTCAGTCTATAGGGTCTTTGTGTATTATACATACCAAATCCAATGTACGAGGAACCCTATGCAACATATGCAACTGGATCCGAGACTTATGAATTCAATTTAGTTAAGCCTATCTACCTCTTGTCTACGGTTCTTTACGAATTCTATGGTACAACGATCTCATATGATGCTTGATATATTTCAAGTGAGTTGTTCAAAATTTTTATATTTATATCTTGTATCAAATAAGTCTCTCAATTATTTTCATTTCTTACTAAATCTTTTCGTCTTAAAATCTACAAGTTCACCATATGAGCACGCTAAGTTGAAGTTGTATATGTTTGATGGAAAATAATAAGAGAGGTTTATATAAGATGCAGATATTCAAGACTTATAGTTTATTTGGATCAACAACTTGATTAAATTTTAGTATTTATATAGAGGTATTTATAGTCTATTTAACTCCTTATGCTTTAGATTTGTATTCTTTTAAGTCCTATTAAGAGTCTTTTTTATTCAGCTTTTTCCTTCCCATCTTTTGACTTTTTTTTTGTTATTAATTTGAAGCCTTGTCAAACTAAGACAATAAAAAATGTAATTAGTTGAATCTAATTTTAAAATAATTTAAGAAAATACTAACTAATAAGTTCATCCTAAAGAGAAGCTTCCTCTTCTTACTAGAATATACACACTATTCATACCTTATTTTTCTACCCTTAAGAGGTGGTGATCGATAGCCTTTACTCATAGGCAATCTCTTCTTTTTATTGTCTTTGAAAAATATCACCTTAGCCTTTAAAACCCATGATGAATATCTTTATGGCCGAATCATACAACTTTTCATAGTCGCAACTAATGATGGTTGAAAGTTTTCCTAAATTTGTTTGACCAGCTAGATTTGATATTGGGTTTATAAAAAGAACATATGAGCTAAAAGTACACTAGAGGTGACTCTAGCATGAGCACTTAAATATGCAAGTCAGTGGAAAAGTCCAAAGAGAAGGAAGAACCTTCAATATCAACACTCAAAAGGGATAGAGATATAGAAAGTGTTTGCACTTAGGTCAGTATCGTAGTTTGAGTCTTTAAGGAGTAATGCTTGTCCAACCTAGCCAAAGAGCTTTATTGGATGGATTAGACCCTTAGGATGAAGTTGCGAAGGCAATGATCCTTGTTCTTCAGTACTTCTTCCCTTGAGTCTTATGCTGTCACTTGGTGGATCTTCCTTAATAAGAAGTGATGGAAATCAAGTTCTTAAACCTGTAACACAAAGCCAAGCTCAAGGATCAAAACCTCATATGTTGTTTTTAAACTTATCAGCCAACTCCGAATGAGATTCCCCTCCTTTTCTCTAACCTTGGCTACTTTCCCAAGCAATTGTAATCAAATACCATCATAACTAAGTTATCCTCCAACCTACATCCACACGCCTAAGTTATTCTCTACGATGCTAACTTGCATAAACACGGTTGAACTAACCTACCTACAGTTCTCCCCTATTTTAAGTTTCCCCCACTTTGATCCCACCTGTTTCATCGCTCTCTAACCTCACCAGCCTAAACAGAATTGGCAATAACTTTGTCTTATCTCTTAGATGCACATTAACAACAGTTTAGCACGTATCCTCTAACATTGACACTAGTAGAAGATATTCCTTTTTGTCCCTTTCTCTATTTTACCCCTTTTACATGTGTTAAGAAAGTGTATTTCTATATGATCTAAAATTTGCCCTTTTGTCTTTTCACATGATGTAATTACCTTAAGGAAACTTACTATAAGTAGTGGTCTTCTTATATTAGCTACAACAAGTTATTGAATATTACTACACACATTTCTTTTAATCTTGCAAGTTATCTCTAAGTTCAAATCGTACTCTTATTTATTCATTTTAGTAAGAAACAATGGTGAATGAACCCCCTAGATTGCTGTATATGAATAATATTATATAATAATTTAGGCCATATAAGGCTTAGTGGCGTATCGTATCCATTGGGTTACTCACAAATTTGTTGAAACCCACTTTGAGCCCTCCATATTTTTTACATACTTAGAAGGACCTACCTTTTTCCATGCATGTGTGTGATATCCTCATATGTCCAATCCTAGCATATCATTTTTTGGTATCAAAGTGCAAGTTGCAAAAAGGGAGAGTTAGTGTTGAGTTGAGTTGAGTTATGTAGTACTATGATGCTGTAGGTATTTCAAGTAAAGTTGCTATTGTTGTTGCAATGTTGTGAGTTTATAAAGCAAGGCTATGTTCATGGTTATTATAGGAAGGAGTTCAAAGTTACCTATTGTTAGTGATTACTATGAGTGGTGTATGATGTTATAACTATTCTTGAAGTATGTGGTCGTTTGTATTGTCTAAGTTATATTTGGGAGTCAACGCCAAAGATGTCTAATCCACACATGGAAGGAGGTATTGGGGATAACGAGAGTGGGGCACTAGGTTAAGGGAGGAATGTGCTTCTAACCCCTAGATTTGCAAACGAGTAGATTTAAGACTTAACTACCGTTGTAGCCAACCTTACAATTATTGTGCAAAAGATAGTCAAGACTTAACCGATCGATGCTATCCATAGGGATGATTGGGATGGTTTAGGAAGAAAAGGAGTTTAGAGAATCGAAACTCGACAAGATTTAAATATGGAAAGAGAATGAGTAAACTTGGTTCGAAATGAATAGGCTCATAGAGTGGGATGAGATAGAAGAAGAATAAAGCTAAGGCAAGCAAAGGAAGAAGAGGAGGATAATTTTTAAGAATTTGATGCATTTGAAGTCTTAAGCTTCTTTTCCCCTTTTGCAGTCTATGTATCTATTGTTTATATGAAATGTCCTAAAATTTTGAGGATGGATCCTTAAGAAGGTTTGATTAGGCTTTATGGCATTATCAATAGACCTTAAATTGTCATTGAAGACCTTAATGTTGTGCTTTCTCCCACAATAGAAATGCGAGTAAACGTATATCTCTATGATCTATTGTGAATTTTCTCATTCAAACCATACGTAAGCCCCACAATTGTATTCATTTAAAAAAAGTCTAACCCTGACCTTGAAAATATTTTAGAATCATTAACCTTTTTAACATTACTTCCAAGATACTTTCAAAAATTCTATGCAACAAGTTAAGGTCTATATGGCCCATAATGATTTGTAAACTCAAACTAAACTTGTAAAAGGTACACATACTCTTTATAACATTGTTCTTACCTATGAGCTTATGTGTTATTTGAATCATAAGGTGAGGATGCAATCTTATAAAAAAGTTAAATATAGAGAAATCTTACAATGGATATGGATGGATTTTTTTTTTTTTTATTTTCCATGCTAGATATCTTAGGTTTCTATTGGAAATTTACTTATATGATTAAAAGACAATCTTCTTGCTTAGGAACTTATGTAATATTTGAATCATGAGGTGAGTATGCAATCCTATAATGAAGTTGGATTTAGAGAAAGCTTACAATGGGCATGGATGGATTTTCTTATTTTCCATGCTAGATATATTAGTTTTCCATTGAAAATTTTCTTATATGATTAAAAGACATTCTTTTTGCCTAGGAGCATATGTACTATTTGAATCATGAGGTGACGATGCAATCTTATAGTGATGTTGGATTTAGAGAAAGCTTGCAATGGGTATGGATTGATTTTCTTATCTTCTATGTTAGATATCTTAGGTTTTTATTGAAAATTTACTTATATAATTAAAAGAATTATACGTAACAACTAGTTGTTTACATTAGTGTACATGAAAAGTTGTCTTTCAAGAATTTTTTTTGTCTTCTTGTAGTTTGTCCTAAGGAGATCTCCTCTTATGCACTTTTCTTACTATTGCATCAAAGTTCATATCCTAAGGTTTTTTTTTTTCTTTTAGCTGAGCAGCATGAAAGCTATATATTAAGAAGGCTTACAAACTTAGGTAATAGGAACAAAGTACAAAGGTCCCAAAGCTAAATCATCCAACAACAAAGCAAGAAGAGGGGATAGGGGTCTAAGAGCCTAATTATTAGGATACATCCTCTTCCTATAATTAATAGCTACCCAATCAGCTGCTTTATTCAACCACCTACTGCTAAGGACAAAGAAATGAAAGGATGTTTATTAAGAAAACTAGAGATTTGTGAAATAATAGGTAAAGAGTGCCAAGAAACTACAATCTTGCTTATGGTGAGACTATGGTAAATGTTGCAAGCATCCATTTCAATAACTACTAGATTCAAATCCTTCTTCAGTACCCACTTGAATGTACCTAAAATAGCAAACTCTTTAGCCATTTTAGCATCTTGAACAAAATCTATCAAAGCAAGTTCATCAATAATAGCTCCATAACAATCTTGTACAACTATAGTCATCAATGCTTCTAGAATGATCAAAAGAACCATCCACATTGATTTTGTAAACACCTTAGTTAGGAGGAATCCACTTCTCCTGAGTAGCACTCGAAAAGGATTGGGAGTTCTCACACCGATAGCATAACAGATTAAGATATGATAGGTACATTGCCATGCTATCTGCAGTTTTAACAGCATTTAATGTAAGTCTGGTGCAAAACAAGGCTCTTAACGATATAGCAACTTCAAATGAAAGAACTAAGTATTTTCATATCATACTCTTAGCCTTAAAACAATCCTCCCCTATGAACAAACCACCCAACGCCTCAACATAACAGCTAGTTTTAGTAGCTGCTGCTAAAAGCAACAAATAAGGTCCACCTCTCACTCTATCAAAATCGACAGAACTACTTCCAAACCTGCATAGAGAAAACTCAAGATCATCCCTTGTAATTAGGAAATTCCTTACCACTAGAGCTAGCCGTAATTAAGTATTGTTGGATACCGCTTTACATCTTTCTTTCTAGACACCAAAGGACTAACAAAATATTCCTAAACAAGTTTCGCATATCCTTAACCCCCTCTCGGCCTTGTAATATCTTCAAGCCATCTATTTATAGAGCTAATATGTAAGGCATCGATTTGTATCCCAATACAATCAAGCCAAACACCATTCATCAAGTCACAAATTAAAATAATATGCTCCATTGCCTCACAACAACCACAAAACTTGCATTTATAATCATACATTACTTTCCTCTTAGCAAGATTCACAAAAGTAGGGAGACAATTACAACAAGCCCTCCATACAAAATGGCCTAGTCGTAGTGAACACTTACCACTCCAAATACTCTTCCATAAAAACTTTGAAATGATATGTGAGGAAGAGGCTCATTCTCCTAAAACAAATTTATGAGAAGAATTACAAATAAAGATGTATATTGATTTTACTGAGCAAAGCCATATTTTGAGAAAGGCCAAAAGAAGTAATCATCTATATCACTTGGCATTGCTCTAAGTCTTCCAATAGCTAGTTCCTCCTCCTTAAAGATGGTAAAACCGATAGCTTCAAGGTTCCATGCTCTTATCTCTAGATCTAGCAAGTTTGTAACTACCATATATCTACATTATCCATCACTAGATGCAACTTGTTATCCTCAATGTTTGGAATCCATTTATCAAACCATACCTTGATAGATTTCCTACTACAAACTCTTTATATTGCACCTTGTTTAACAACTTCTAAGCCCAATAAAATTCTTCTCTAACCCCATGATTTCTAGGAACCCCTTTTTGCCTCATAAATTGGCTTGTTGTGAAAATACCTACCCTTCAAATTTTTTCCCATAAAGCACTTAGGTTATGAATCAATCGCCACTCCTGCTTGGCTAAGAGAATCAAACTAAACTTATGGAAGTCTTTGAACCCAAGGCCACCATGGTATTTTGAAATAGTCATTTGGTTCCAATTTGCCTAATGTATTTTGTTATCTGTACGTTTTTGCCCCTACCAAAATCTTACTAAAAGAGCATTAACTTTATCACACTACCTCTTAGGGAACATGAATATGTTCATCAAGTAAATTAGAATAGCATTGGTGATCGCCTTAATCAGAACTTCCTTCCTAGCATGACATAGATACATCTGCTTCCATCCCTGTAAAAGCTTCACTATTTTTTCCTTCACAAAACCTAGACCTCACACTTGGACCTCCCCTAGATAGAAGGCAAGCCTAGACATCTACCTAGATCCAAAGTTGACTTGATATTCAACATAGTGCTAATTACACTTCTAATCTCTTGGTTATTGTTGCTACTAAAATAAAGAGTTGATTTATTCAAATTCACTTCTTGTCCCTATGCCAAACAATATTCGACTACTCTCAAGAAAAATAGTGATTTATTTGCAAAAAATAAGTGTGTAAGAGGCGGGAAAAACTTTCCTATCTTGATTCCATAAAAAGAACCACTATTTACAACATGCAACAGATTTCTAAATCACACATCCGAGACCAAAATAAATAAATACAATGAAAGCGGGCCACTCCGTCTTAGACCCCTAGAAGGAGTAAATGATCCAACTACTTTTCCATTTACTAAGACTATAATTCACAAAGGATGCATAAAGCATAACCCATTTTACTCATTGTTAACAAAAACTTATTTTATGAAAGATAACCTCCAAGAAATCTCATTCTACCCTATCATAGGCTTTATTCATGTCTATCTTAATAGCACATTCAAATTTTTTCCTTCACTTTTGAGCCTTCAAGTAATGAAAAACTTCATGGGCTATAATAATATTATCATGATCATTCTACCCAAAATAAAAGCACTCTGATTTTTAGACATGATGGAGTTTAGAAAATAATTTAGCCTATTAACTAAGACTTTCGAAAGAATTTTATATATGAAATTACATAAACTAATTGGACAACAATGTGGAACTAACTTAGGATTGTATTCATTCCCTGAATAAATGGTTTAAAATCCTCAATTGATAATGGTGTGGTTTTTTTTTTCTCCATCTTTTAGGAGCTTGTAAACAAAAGCAAAAGCTTTTATATTTTCCAAAAACTTTGTTCTCCTTTATGGAAACATCAAATTTGCTTTATATCTATATCAAAGCCTTCATCTTGTCTATCTTGGTTATCTTGTTACTATCGATCGGAGGAATCATTAAAGTTTTTGGGATATTTTGGAAAAGTTTCCATTAGACTAAATCGTTGGGACGATCGGTGCTTATATCTAATGGAGGCAAAATTACTCTCAAAAGTAATGGCCTCTTTTCTATTCCTCTTTCTCTTTCAAACCATCCATCCAACTAAATGAATTATTAAAAAAAGTTTTAAAAAAAAATGAAAGATAAGTATCTCTAGCTTTTTATGAAGCGATTCATTCCAATCTAAGTAGTTAGATCTTCTTATAAAGAGGGTATAATCGCATATTTCTAATACTTTTTAAACTAAATTTTCATGGATGTTTTAGAAGTAAGGAAACTCTCTTTACCTTTTTATGTGCATTCCAAGTATTTAAAAGTTAAGCATTGCAATGAGATTAGAACCGATCATACCTCGAATAGTTAATGGAAGTGTCTTCTATATGCTAGAAAGGTTTTCTCATAAGAACATCCGTGGTCCAGAAAAAGGTAGAAGTGAGCTCTTGCTTTAATCAATGGCATCCAAAAGATCATCTTTCAACATTTGTTTCCTCACTCGGTCCTAAAATTTCTGATGTTTGCTTGGATTCCATGTGCCTTATAGATAAGCTTAATCATCGTGTTCATGTATATATCTTGTTATAGATATCCTTTGTTATAGAGATTCCAAAGATGATCCTGTATTGAAGCCATCATCTAAACAATAATTTCTTTTGGCAAATTACTGTTTTCACAAAATGCCAAGGCGATAACTATCACAGCTGGACATCTTGAGAAAATAGTAATTTGATAAAAGAACCTTTTTTCCCCTCAATTTAAAAAGTGGAGATCTCTGTACAGGGTGAAGAAAGAAGATTGTTATTTTCACTTCATTCCATTTAATGAAAAATACCAAGTGACTATCTATACAATTTGTTAAAATAAGCTATTATAATTGAGTCATTATTTACTACCCTTGATGATTCATTAATAACCTCTTCTATTAAATTTAGAACTCAACTACTTTAGTAAAATTTTCAAACCAAATTTACCAAATGCATAATAAATATATAACGCAATAAAACCAACTTTTGACTACCACAAACGAACGCAATTAAAAACACGATAAAATTGAAATGGGAAACTATAGTTCATTGTATGTGTGAGCAAGTTGTTCGTTTTTTATAAATTATGATAAGACCTATAACTCGTAGTGTATTTCACATTCTATTTAAATAATAATTAAAAAAAAAAAAAAGACACTCTTTATCGCCATCGAGTATCACTGGAACTCTCAAAGGGACTTTTTGGAAGTGTTTTCACGTATACAGTCGAAGAAATGGAAATGAAAATTTCGCTCCCAGTATTTTTTTCACCTACCACGTGCCTCTCACATCACACACACACACACATACATACATATATATATATATATATATATATGAAGGGGTTGCATCCGTTAGTTGTTTTCAGAAAGACGAAGATACTAATTGTAATTTTTCCTAATTTTCTATATTCCTTTCTAGGTATTCCTTTAGTTGAATTCATTTTTAGATCATAACATGACAAATCTCTTAGTAGTTGTTCTAGGTATGCTCTAATTAGTCAATCTGGCTTTGCATATCGATTGTATGCAAGCTAAAACGCATGTGAATGGACAATGAATGCTTGATTTATTAATAAATTTTGGTCAAGTATACATTATTAAACAATCCTTTGCTCATATGAAAAAAAGTTTTACACGCATTACCTATCATATATATATATATTATATTTAAAAACATAATAATATAAATGATAATAGTGAATGATAATTATTTATTTTTATTATTATTATTATTATTATCATTATCACTATTATTATCATGGTTGTAATACGATTAACTATCATATAACATGTATATATACATTTTCCTTTCTCGTTCGGTGGGACCCACCTATACCACGGGCAATTGCACGAGATCAGTGATTAACTAGCCATAGTCATCGTAGCCTACTTCCATGACTATTGTGTGGAAACTTTTCCGCCGAAAAGAAGACTAGGACATGTAAGATTTCGGCGCCGCTTTCTTATGGCGTGCGGACCTTGTAAGTTTGTGGTGGTTTCCCAGACGAAAAGAAACGCTGTTCAGATGAGACCTCGGAGCGTTTCTCAAGTTGGGGTTTAGGCGACCTAGGTGCCATGTTTATGTAAAGCCGAATAGACAAAATCTTTCAAGTGAGTTTAGTTTCGCTGCCTTTTAATTTGTTTGGACAACTATTAAGGAAAAAAACAAAAGGAAAAACTAAGGAAAAAAATCCACTAATGTATAAAAAGTTTCTCTAAATTGTACGGTAAACCAACCTATTAAGATATGAAATATTTGATAATTTTAGAGCATAACGTGGAATAAAAATCACAAATTGCATATTTTTTCAAAGGCAATGATAGAGATAATAGACCTTTGTAATCACGTGCATCCTTTGTAAACTTTAAGCATAAATAGTTAATTTCAATTGTTTTCTAGAGCTTGTCAAGTAATAGTAAGGAAGTTTAAAATCCATATACTATGCCAAGATGTTATAACCCGATGGGTATAAATGCTATATTTATATATCAATGGTTTAGGTTTCACGCTCGCTTTGAATTGTTATAATCACCTAAAATATCTAGATATTATATTGTACACATTTGCAAAGTTTTGAAATATCAATGATTGAAATACAGTCAAATATTGTAAAAAAATTAATAAATATTTGTGGTGGTAATTTAATTTCTATAGTAAGTAAATGCTATTATAGTTGTCAATAATAATTATAATTATCAATAGTTAGTGTTGATCGAGTGGAGACCAACTAATGTGTATAGGGTCGGATTAGACCAGGCTTTGCCCCCTACTCCTTGACACCTGTAAAAAAGCGCCCTATGGGTAAGGCTACGGAGACTCTCTAACATTCAAGTCAGCATATGAGGACTAAGGAAAGGGGAGGTGAGCACTGGAGAACTTGAAGACTGTGCTTGCCCAATGTGTGTATGGGCCGTCAACTTCTCTTCTCTAGGGAGAAGGAGACGTGTGTAAGTAACAGAGAGAAAGGGATTTGAGAGAAAGAGTTCAGATGCCCTTACTTGTTGGCACCTAGCACCTTTTATATGATTTACCTAGACACATGGCATTAAGGGGGTTTGTTCATACTAGTCGTTAGTAGACAGTTTGCTCCGCGGTGAGTGATAAAGCTTTACTGTAGGTGACACACTGTAGTTGACCAAACCACCAAATCTGCAACTTAATGATATGGTAGGGGCAAAGGTATTTAGTATGCTAACTATACTACGGATGTCGGGTGCTCATTAATGCGTTGCAATGGGTTATAGCTGCTAAAGACAAAAGCCAAGCCAATACGCTCGTCTAAGGGTCAGTCAATGTTCGATAGAAGGAGTTAAGTCTCAAGGTTACCCTAAATGGTCAGCAAGCGTTAGCTTGTTGTTTGGGGATGATCTGCTCGAACATTTGTCATTTGGCTCGCCAAGCACCTCGTGATGCGAAGAATTAGTTCACTTATGGTTAGCGATCTTCATTAGCTTGAGGTCGCGAACTCTCGAGAGAGTCATGACACAACTTGCAAGGCCGCTACTTACTCGGGTGCCCATTAGGTGTGTCTTGTGGTGGGCTTCATTCGTTGGGTTGTGGCTTAAGCGAGAATCGAATGTTAACACTTGTCCCCCCACACTAATCAACATTCGAGGCATGAGGAGAGTAATCCAAGCGATGTGAGCAAACCAAGGCTTATCCTCGAACTGGGGGACTAGTTCTATTGCTTCAGCTATGGTGAACAAATTTCTCGTGCTTTAGGTCACTGCTTTGTTACTGTAACCATTACACTACTCAATGTACCATGATGGCCATCATTAGAAAATGTAGTGTGCATCGATGGCTTTGTAAAGAATGATTGCATACACAAAGTGATCTACTATCAAACCACATTACAGATCCACATGTAGGGATCAATTAAGGCCCTTGGCTGAAGGAGTAGGGCACATGGACGACTAAGGTTTAACGTACGCCCTATCATGGGTTCATGCTCTGGAAGTGGAGAAAACCATTCCCCTCTTTACTTATATATAAAGGGTAGCCTATATATAAAGGGGGCCTGAGCCTTCACTTTCCACTTATCTTGCTCACTTAGGGGAAACTCTACCAAAATTTTGTCTCGTGAGCCAAATACTCCCTTCTTGTATGTTTCCAAATTCTTATGATGGTTGGTCAAAGCATGAACAATATTTAGGGTGAGTCATCCCATCCTTCTATATCAAGAGAAATGGATAAGGGCTACGAGCTACGAAAGTTCTTTCCAAACAAAGGGTAGTAGCCCTACTCTCCTTGAAGTAATAGTGGTGGCAACATCAGTGATTGCAAAGGATGAGGCAATAATTCTCTCTTAAGAGGAGAAGAGGGAATGCACGTGCGGGTGTCGATGTGACACATACCTAGTAGATGGAGAGGATTCTAAGGTTAGTGAGATGTTGCAAATGACATGCATAAACAAACTTGACTACGCTCGCATTTCGTATGTAGTGAGCAAGAAGAAGTTGAGGTTGGTCTATCGGATAGTAGAAGTAGTGCCTCAGTGGCAAGTTAAGGAGCCATAGGAGGGGTAGCAGGCATACAACATAAGGGATGGATGTAAGCAAAGCCGTTCGAGCTTGGTCTACAGCTTCCTTTTTTTTTTTTTTAATTCTTGGTCAAATTCTTCCAGTATTTTCCAAGTTATACCTTGTAGTCTGAACGCAAATGCATAGGTTCAGCTACTTACTTTCATGGTGCTGCACATTTGGCAGTTACAATGGTCGACTGTATAGCTTTTCAAGCACTTCTTTTTTGCGAAGAGGTTTGGCAATGGGTGGATTTACATTCTTACTCGAGGTATGAGGCTAAGTATCATGGATAAGCCTCCAAATAAAATGGAGGGGTAGAAGGAATTCTTCTATTATATTTGTGCCTCAAAGCACCATGAATTCCCAATGGAGTGGAGATGCTTGATTAAGGGGGCAACGTTGAAAGACTTAGGGGAAGAGGACTCGATGGCTAATATGACAACGAGGTTCGAACCAAGACTGAGGTAATCGAGGTTCAAGTGGGTATGACGAACAAGAAGTAAAATGGGTGAGTTTGATGGTGAATGTGGATAGATATCATACACCAAGACACAAACACAATCAGTTGATGAGATCGAAATAGGGTTCGATACGACTTACGAACACTAAATGTCGCTTGGGTTTTCAGATAAAGGTTAGATGTGACTCGCTAACTCACTCAAATCACAATCAATTGACGAGCTCGAAATAGGGTTCGATACAACTCACAAACACTAAATGTTACTCAGGTTTCCATATAAGGATTAGATGTGACTCACTAACTCACTCAAATGAAGGGTTCACTGCAATCTTAAGGATAAGATTTATAAGAACATGAGAAAAATTAAAGAGTTTAATCAACATTTCAATAATTCGGCAAATATAAGCTCTAAGAGCTTAAAAGTAGCCTTACTCAAAAGAGGAAAGTTCCAAGCATGTGGATATTCTTCACTTGCCTAATTGATGTTTACAAATGTTGTTATTTATAGCAAGTCCTAAACCTTAGTGGTAAAATTGTAAATATGTATAAAGCCTTAAACCCTAAAGAATTGGGCCCATAAATAAAATAAATAAATAAAAACATGAAGAATACAAAACTATGTGTTTAATAGAAGAAGTTGGCATGCAGTCATTTGGCTTATCCTAGAAGGAGCAAAATCCGAACAGAGCGAGGTAAGCAATTGGATGTTCGAGTTCGAGAAGGAGTCCCTAAAATCTCGCAGTACTTGGCCGAGACACCTGAAAGGTTGACCCATAATTACTGAGTTCTAAAATTAGTCGACACTAGTCTCTCCTTACCATGCCGAATGGATCTTAGGCCTCTAACTCTCAACAACATGACCTCTCGGCTACTCAGTAGACAATAGACTTGTTGTTGAGTGGCTCTTTTTCCCCTTCTCATCCTTCTAGCATTGATCGACCTCAGCTTAGGACGGGTCGACCTCAACTTAGAGATAATCACAAGCTGATTCTTATCAATGGCTAACATCAAGCTCTTGAATTTGGTAAGCTAAAAGAAACTCATACCTCTATCGATTTGTGAAAAGTATAAGAGTAAACAGCCAATGTTTGTAGTGGAAACAATTACTTGTTTTGTTCGACTAAGGGGGGTGGTTAGATGTCTGCCGTACCTCATCGCCTTGCCGTTGGAGTAGGGACATGGGGCTGCTTGTCTTCGGCGTTGTAAGTTTCTTGTCTTAGTTTTTCTAGGTGGTTCACTTGGTATTTTGTAGCTACAAAGTTAGCATTCAAGAAACTAAAGGCAAAGTTGCTAGCTATATAGACTAAGTGGCTAGAGAATGCTACGAGGCTTGGAAAGAGGCAGTAGCCTGAGAGGGAAGGGGAGGGGGAGACCTTGCATCGTCCCTTAAAAAGGTCTAAAAAGAAAGGGGGAAGGCAGCAGACCCTTACAGAAGTTGTCTAGCATACGAAAAGCAACGTGTCTATGGGAGTACCTTTAGGTAATGCAACGATCACCCTAGGGACATTTGACAGAGTGGGGGGGGTATAATTCTGGGAGCACTAGATAATGATGCTTGGTAGTAATGTTGAGGAGGTGCAATAACGTAAGCTGCTCATGTGCTTTTGTTGAATCACTTGCTTTCAATGTGATCATTGATTGCTAATTATCTTTGCAGTTGTACAACTTGCTAGACTTCACTCTACCCTACAATCAGTTAGTTTTTTTGTTGAAGGGAGAGTGGGCGAGGGTTGAAGTAGAGGGGCTCCAAAAGGCATTGGAGGAGAAGGAAAAAGCACACAATAACTTAGCTGCTACACTCAAAGACTAGGAACGTTAGCATAGGGAACTATTAAGTCAGGTGAACAAACTAAATGATGAGTTGAGGAAGTTCAAGGAGTCTAGCAAGGCCATGAAGGTAGGATAGTTACTAAGTTAAGGGCTAAAGGTGAGGAATTGGAGAAAGGAAGCAGAGCTCTTAAGAGGTTTAGGGTTATCTAATGAGGTCAAATGCGATATCTTCATTGCGGCCTTGGAGGATCCCCTAATCAAGAAGGCTATCACCAAGGTTGGTTATGCAATGACAAAGGAGGTAAGGAAATAAGTTCAAGAAAACATTCCATATGCGAACTTATCCTTCCTACATTGGTTAGATGAACCCAAGGTTGTTGATGGGAGTAGGATGGGTGGTGAGTCATTTGGTGACTCGTCAAGAACTTTTAGTAGTAGCTCTAATGTGGACCTCAGGTGAGTGGATGGTGGCAACGAAGTTAAGCAAGGGCCAAAGCAACATCAAGAGCAACAACAACAACAGCAACAATAAGTTAAGGATGCTTATGAGCATCCTCATATCTTTTATTTATTTTCCGTAGTTAGTTGCGTACCCGTTTTGTAAATTTCTTGTCTTTTTCTTTCAGTGGGTGGTCGGGATGTCGACGTCTACTTATGTAACTTATTGAACCTTTTGAACGAAGCTTTATCAACATTCTCCAAATTCATGCTTATGTTTTTCTTAGTTGTAGTTTCTTACTTTCATACTGTACTTGCATGTTCGAATTCCATCTGTTTTTTTTTTTTTACTAAGTCTTTTTATTGGGGAAGGCTCTCATTGAGCTAGATCTAAAGTCTTGTCTTATTGAATTATGAGATTAGTCGAGCTTTATAACCTCGATTTGGTGCTAGCTAATTGCTCCTTTAGGACCTGCTCTCTATCCCAAGTGTCATTGCTTCACACTTACTCGTGATTTCACCTAAGTGTTCTTATCTTGCAATGGTGCTTACTAGGGCCCGATGCCTCTTTTTCCTCCGAGCAGATAGTAATTCTTAGGGTCCTCGTAGAGGGCTCATGTCGAGTAGAGATGAGTATGCGAGAACATATGACATCATAGGATCTCCTTGGTGGGGGGATTTCAACAAGGCAAATCTCTTACTAACACATGCTATCCATCCCACAAAGGTCATTTCAAGTATCATGTTCTTTTGGCAGGTGGGGCACCTCGAGCAGAGCGCTTTCGATAAGTTATTTAATGCCCATACAACCCACCATTAATTCTACATGCATTGCTTTAGTTCACAAAGCTTTGGGGCAACGCTATGATCAACACGTGTACAACTAAGGACGTCTCATGGACCCTATATAAAGGATACATGGGTCCTTATCTCTTCACATCCATTGCCCAAACAACTTTAGTAAGGTATACTTGAGAACCTTCATGGTGTGGTCGAAGTAATAATGTTACGGGATGGTGTGCTTAAGTTGAGGAGACGGTTTTCTTTGACCTTCTTCTTTAGGTTATGATCATGATGTGTTAATAGTTGCATGGTAGCAGTAGTTAGTTCACGCGCTATGATCAAGAGGTATACGCCATCTAGAGTTCTTGCCTTCTTTCTATTCCAGTTATGTTAAGCGGAAGAGGGAAGGCTTGGATGCAACCTACTGCTTATCCCTAGCGGTCTCACTACGAGGCATTCACTTACATGGGGTCCTAGGCAATCTCTTCCAAGTACTTTCCCACATGAACTTGAGCAGGTAAGGACAATCGCGATGGCTACGGCGACAAATAGGGTCTTTTCTCTACCTTTAACTAAGGACTGAGGAGCTCATAGGAATCCTCTTCTTCACAAGTCCTTCTAATCTACTCTAAGTAAAGGATCGACCTTATTTTGTCGCTAGCAAGGCGTAGACAGCTCATCGCTCTAGGTAGAGTAACTTGATCAATAATCCCTACTGCTACCTTTATGGAAGAGAGGCTCTATTGGGTAGAGTGGGGACCTTTACTTAAAGGTTGAGTGTTGCTAAGAACTCTGCAATTCAGGGCTTGGCCAGGTAGGACTTTAGGGATGTAGTCATAACGCGAAAGCTAGCCAAGTTGAAGTTAAGACGAGTTCCTCTTAAGAGAGAGTTCCCAGAGCAAGAAGTCAAGCTGAGACCAAAAATAGTCATTTAAGCAAAATAAGTACCCGTAATGTAGGATGTTATTGCATCATTTTTCTTCTTTAACATAGCCGAGCTTGGTATGCTAACCCGCAAAACTCTATATTCCATTTAATCAATGAAATAAAGTCTTCATGCTTTTAATAATTACTTTGTGCCAATTGACTTACTTTTCCTTGACTTCCGCTATTAAATTTCACTTTAGGTTGTGCCTAATAACTATTATGACGACATTTTGACATAAATGAATGATCAAGGATGAGAGGTCGACCCGTGTTTAGGGCATTAGGTAGATCAATGCCTAGGTAAAGTACCTACACCATAAGCTCAAGAAGTAATTTCGGTAAAGCTCGGGACATATTAACCTAATGTTGGGGGCTAATGTAGAATGATGTTGAGAAGGGTGCTCGCGTTAGTAATGTAAGGATTGACTCGAGCAAGGCTTAGGGATGAAAATCAACCCAAGATCGAATGCTTGATGTAAGTCAATGCCCTATGGCAACGCCGATGTCGTTAATGTAAAGATTAACTTAGGCGAAGCTTAGTGATGAAAATTGACCCAAGAGTAGGGGCTTGATGTAAATTGATGTCCTATGATGGTGCCAGTATCATTAGTGTAAGGATTAACTTGGGTGAAGTTAGGGATGAAAATTAACCTAAAATTAGAGGCTTGATGTAAATCAATGTCCTACAAAGATGCCTACATTGTTTGTATAAGGACTAACTTGGGCAAAACCTAAGGATGAAAATCGACCAGAGGTTGAGGGGTTGATGTAAATCGATGCCCTAGATGTTGCCTACGTCATTAGTGTAAGGACTAACCTGGGTAGAGCTTAGGGATGAAAATTAACCCAAGATTAGGGGGCTCAATGTCAATCGATGCCTTATTATGGTACTCGCATCATTAGTATAAGGACTAACTTAAGCAGAACTTGGGGATGAAAATCAACTCAAGATTAGGGGATCGATGTACATCGATGCCCTATGTGGCTACCGTATCATCAATATAAGGACTAACTTGGTTAAAGCTTAGGGAAGAAAATCAACCCAAGATTAGTAACCTGAGAGAGGAAGAGAAACAAATGCTAAAGACTTCATTAATTCATTGCATTCAGCCGTATTTACAAATGCTTGTAGTTCTCATTGCTGCATCTAAAGAAAGTAAGGTCTTAGATTCTAGGCATTCCATGCCCTAGGGATCGATAGTCCTTCTATCATCTCGAGCTTGTAAGCACATTTTCCTACTTCATCAACTACTCACAAAAGATCCTCCCAATTAGGGGCAAGTTTGCCTTGTCCTTCCTTAGAGCTAGTAGGCTTAAACTTTCTACCTACCTAAGTGACCAGGATGGAAAACCTTGTGTCAGATGCTGTAGTTGTAGTATCAAGCGGCTTACTGTTGATATGCTGCAATACATGCTCGTGTAACATCTCGAACTTCATCGATAGTATCAAGATTCTCCTAAAAGGCCATGTGATTAGTGTTTATGTCGAAGTGTTGTACCTTGCTAGTAAGTAGCTCCAACTTAATAGAGAGGATAAACTCGACTCCAAACATGAGACGGAATGGAGTCTCTCCAGTTGACATCCTATGCATCATGTAATAACCCTAAAGTATGCTAGGAAGCTTGTCGGCCCACCCGCCTCTTTCAACCCTCTTCTTAATACAACTGAGAATTATCTTGTTGATGGCTTCAACCTGCCCATTAGTCTGAGGATAGGCAATTGCGGTATTGTGTAGTCTGATGTTATGCTTGGTGCAGAAGTTCCTAAAACATTTGCTATTGAACTTCCTTTCATTGTCGATGATCAATCTATATGGTACTTCGAAGCGGGATAGTATGTAGGTGAGCATAAAGCCTTTAGTGGCTAACACCATTATAGTTGTGACAGCGAACGCAAGGATGTCTAATCCCCATTATATGAACAGCCATGGGCCGATCAAAGGATGCATCTTCGAGCTGGGGGCATGAGTGATCAATGCATGCTTTTGGTAGGAGTGGTACCTTTGGACCATAGCCTTAGTATCTTCATTCATCATAGGCTAGTAGTAACCTAACTTATGTACTCGAAGGTACAATGCCTATGACTGGATGTAGTTACTGCAAACCCCTATGTAGAGCTCTTCGAGTACCCAAGCACCCTCTTCTGTTTGAAGGCATTTAAGGAGCGGAATACCGTGTCGCCATCTATAGAGTACAACATCAATTAGCGTATAGTTGGTTACTGGGTAGGCTAACCTCTTTGCCTCGAATCACTCTTCGAGTAGGGCCCTAATCTTGAAGTACTACACAAGGGAGTCCATCTAAGAGGGTTTTGGGACTACCTCTATTGTTTTGACAACTTACAACTGTTGTACCTCTACACTTCTTTCAAGGAGGTACTATATGAAAAGTGAGTTACCACCAGTCGTGTGATGTGAAGATTGTTGAGAACCGTGACCAAAGACAGATAAGGTCGGTCGTAGGATGGGTCTAAGCTTGTAGAAAGCTTGAAAAAGGATTAATGGGCAAAGTATGAAAAAAAGGAAAAAATGAAGAATGAAACAATAAACAAAACCTACGAACAGCTCCAAAGGATATGACGCACCAATGGAACTTTCAAAGACTTACAACACAATTCGATATGACACACGAACTGATCCAATGAGGTTACTCACCACCTAACCTTACTCAAGGGAAAGGATAAGAGTGATACTAAGAGTAAACAAACAGTGTTTATGTAAGGAAGAAAAAAGTACTCAAAAGTATAATTAGAATGATGATCTATTCTCTATTATAAGTACAAGGGTATTTATATCCATAAGTTAGGGCAACTTGCCTAAAAAGGAATAAAACAAAAAGGGCATTTCTTAAGGAAATAATGTATAAGATACAAAAGGATAAAAATAAATATATAAACAAAACAATCATTGTTGCAACAGATTCTACACATGATAGTATACATATGGCGATGCTACATTAGCGAGGTCATTAGAAGATGCGGACAAAAAGTACAGATAGATGGGCTTGTTTGAGCTAGTTTGAGCTAGGATGGGTTAGTCAGTTTGGACTCTCTCTTCCGGCTTCTTAGCAAGGAAGATACCAAATAATTAGTCAGCTCAGCACTAAAGAGTAATCATCAACTCGGCATACTGCAAAAAAATAGGCAGCCATACAGTTCTGCATGAAGGGTAACTCGGCAAAATACTTGGCATCGGTAGAGGTTGGATGGAATAGAAGGATTTGTCGTGCCAACCCCTTTAGTCCTTGGGCTTGGCTACGGGTCAGAGATTCGATAGCCTAATTCCCATCATTTCCTTCTAGTTGTTTCAGATTTGGGATCAAATCCGAATGGTGATCGCTCAATTCTCCATCAAGGTGATATGGACTAAGGTAGACAATGTTGAAGGCATAAAAAACCCCATAGTCTTCAGGAAATTCCAACCTGTAGGCATTATCATTGATTTTCTGAAGGATTCTAAAAGGTCCTTCTGTTCTTGCAGATAATTTGTTCCTCCTCTTATTCAGGAACCACTCCTTGTTGAGGTGAAACCACACCAAGTCTCCCGGCTGAAATCGTTTAGCTGTTCTACCGTCAGTCTTTTCTCGCATTCTTCTGGCAACTTGGTCGATATACCAATTGACCTTATCATAGATGTGTTGAAGGGATTATGCTATAGCCATTGCATCAAGGTCCTCTTGTGCGAGTATTGGTACAAGGACGTGGTCAAGGGATAACTCAAGATTGAACCCATGGACTATCTCGAAGGGAGTCTGCTTAATGGTGTCATGTACTGTTCGGTTATAAGTGAACTCAACCACTAGTAAGCAAACATCCCAATCAGCCAAGTTCTTGCCAATTGTAGCTCAGAGCAGTAACCCCAAAGTATAATTAACCACTTTTGTTTGGCCGTCAATTTAGGGGTGACATAAGGTACTGAAGAGTAATTTAGCTCCCAGCCGACGCCACAGGGTTCTTTAGAAATAGCTCGTGAACTTTGGGTCTCTATTGAAGACTACACTTCTCAACATGTCGTATATCTACACAATCTCCTACAAGAAAAGAGAAGCAATAGCCGTAGCATTGTTAGTCTTGGTACGGGGCAAGAAATGTACCATCTTGCTAAACCGATCCATGACAACCATTATAGAATCTTTGCCTCGGGCAGTTCACGATAGTCCAAGAACAAAGTCCATGCTTAATTCAGTCCATGGCCTCGTCAGAACAGGTAGGGGCATTGCTTTCCCTTGCTCGGCTTGGCACTTGGCTTTCTTGCATACGGTACAGCTTTCGACAACTCAATGCACATCTTTCCTCATTCTCGGCCAAAAGAATCGGCCATTTATCAATTCACAGGTCCTCCTTTCCTCAAAATGTTCAGAGAAACCTCTATGTGGGCTTCCCTAACTAGTAGCTCCCTCAGTGAACAAGTTGGCACGCATAATTTTTTGCCTTAGAACAAGTAACCATCCTCCATATGATACTCGTGCACTATCCTCCCATCAACGCACCACAAAATTATGGGTCTAAAGTGCTGATCCTTAAAGTACTATTCTTTGATACTTGCAAACCCAAATAGCCTAGTTGTAGTTCTGATAAAAGCACATGCCTCCTCGAAAGAGTATCTACAACTATGTTGCTCTTTCTCTGCTTGTGCTTTATTACAAAATTGAATCCCTCAAGGAATTTAACCCATCTCGCCTACCACTTCGACAAATTGGTTTGACTTTAAAGGTACCTCAGCTATTCATGGTCAGTATATATGACAAATTCTCTCAGCAATAAATAATGTTGCCATACTTGAATTGCTCGGATCAGTGCCAAAAGTTCCCTGTTATACACAGAGTAGTTCAGCTACGATCCTTAGAGCTTCTCACTATGGAAGGCAATTGGTTGACCTTCCTACATTAGGATAACATTTATTCTAATGCCTGATGCATCATATTCCATCTCAAAAATTTTATCGAAGTTAGGTAACACTAGTACCGAGATGGGGGTCAACCTTTCTTTTATCTCGGCAAAACTCCTCTCCTCTTTCCACCCATCGAAAGTCGATGTTCTTCTTTGTTAGCTCGGTAAGTGGTACGGTTATAGAATGAAGCCAGTTCGTAGAAGCTTCTCACGTCAGCATGAGTAATAGGAGTCAGCCACTCAACAACTGCTCTGATCTTCTCATCATCAACTCATAAGTGTCCTCCACTAACTACATAGCCTAAGAATACCACTTCCTCCTAGAAAAAGCAACATTTTTTTAAATTGTCAAAATAATCTCTCAATGCAGAGGATATCTAGGACTGCTCTAATATGTTCATAGTGACTCGGCATATCGACACTATAGATCAGGATGTCATCAAAGTATACCACAACACACTTCCTTATGAGATGTCTTAGTACATGGTTCATTAGTCTCATAAAAGTGCTCGAGGCATTCAACAAGCCGAAGGGCATGACCATCCACTCGTAAAGTCTATGTCGAGTATTGAACACAATCTTCCATTCGTCGCATGGTCTCATGCGGATTTGATGCTAGTCAGATTTAAGATCAATCTTACTAAAAATCTTGGCTCCACTTAGTTCATCCAACATGTCTTCTAGCCTCGGGATCGGATACCTGTATTTGATCGTGATTTTGTTTATAACTCGGTTGTCTACATACATCCGCCAAGTTCCATCCTTCTTTGGCATTAGAAGTACAGGCATAGCATAAGGATTAAGACTCTCTGACTTGACATTGGAGTTTAGAAGCTTGCTCAGGATTCATTCGATAAGCTGGCTTATTCGACAGTGTAGCGTCGGGTACTAAGTCAATGCAGTGCTTTATGCCTCAAGTTAGGTGCAACCCTTCAAGTAACTACTCTAGGAATAGGTTAGCATATTCATCTAACAACTCCTTAATTTCCCTAAACAACTTACCCCGCTCCTTCATTTCTAATAGTTGCCTAACTAACAAGAGGGTCAACTAATTAACATTAATGGCCTCTCAGAGCTCGGCTCTACTCATCACCAGAGCCTTCTTCGATCTGTAAGAAAGTTTTGTCTGCAATTTATGAACTTCTCTCGATGGCATCGAGTTCAATGTGATCTTCCGATCATCCTTCTCAAACATATAAGTATTCTTGTAGCCATCATGTATAACTCTCCTATCAAACAACCACGGTCTACCTAAAAACACGTAGGAAGCGCACATGGGCAGTACATCGCAGAGAATCTAGTCAGAGTAATTCCCAATAGTGAGCTGCAGTAGTATTGGCCAAGTGACATGTAATGCTCCGTTCTCACTTAACCAGTGTAACTTATACAGCCTCGGATGTGCAACAATCAACAACTTCACTTTTGAAACAAGATCAATTGATGCCACATTGGTGTAGCTTCCATTATCCATGATAAGGGTGCACATCTGATCATTCACCTTATAGGTGGTATGGAATAAATTCTCTCTCTGCTCCTCTTCTCACAAGGGTTCCACATTCATAATGCGTCGAACAACCATGAGTAATTGATCTAAGTCCTCAAGGAACATGTCATCCTCAATCAACTCTTTCTCAACATGAACCTCGTCCTTTTCGAGTTCCTCATCTGTACTCTTTACTTTGAGCTTTAGGATGTCTCCCTTAATAACAATTGTCCGTCGATTTAGGCACTATGCGACCATGTGTCCAAACCCTTAGCACTTGAAGCACCTGATCTGGCTGGTCTTCCTACCAGACCCTTGCCCCTTCTCATAAGTTCAGGTCGGCACTTCATCATTAAGTCAGCCTTTCTACTCAACTCTTACATCAACCCTCCTTCTTGGCTCGATACTCGACAGAGTTTGGTGACTTGGATGTCTGAGTCGGCTAGTCGACATCCTTGTCGGTACTCGGCTTCTTTGTTGCCTCTCTACTCATTGGGCAATCCTAACAGCCTCATCCATGGTGTCAAATCGTTAAAGCTCCACAACGTCTCGAATGTCTCCTTTCAACCCAGTATCGAATTTTAAGATTGTTCGAGCTTATGGTTCCTCCACTTCGCAATGGATCATGAACATTTGAAACTCTTGAACATATTTGTCCATAGTTCAACCTCCTTATCTCAATTCCTAAAGTCGAGTGAAAGTATCTTGGAGATAATTTTCCGACATAAACTTATTTCTGAGCATTCTCTCCATCTCAGGCTAAGTGTTAATCTCTCAGTATCCCTTTCGTCTTCTCATGGCCTAAAAATTCTTCTACCACATGGCGACATATCCAGAGAACTTAACAACAGCAGTTCTCACTTTCTCATAATCTTCATATTGATAGTAATCAAATACACGCTCCACCTTCTCTTCCTAATCCAGGTACTCATTAGCATTCCTAGATCCATTAAAACTTGGAATCCAAAGCTTCACATGGTCAGATGCTCTAGGGATTCGTATGCACTCCTCTTCAAAATACTATTCTTCCTCTTCATTAAGCTCTCTTAAGTCTATCCTTCGCCTGACTCGTTTGCCAACTCCTCCATCTCGAACGGGTCAAGGTGGGTTCTGACCTCTAACAGGTAGAGTAGCTTGTGCGGTATTTTGCGCGGCTTTAGTAAATCAATAAGACAGCGCACGAACGGCACAAATCAGATCTACTAAAAGGTTAGCTACCTCATCAAGTCTCTCATCAGTGCTTTTGGGAGTTTCCTAAGACTGATGTCTATGGTAAACAACTCTACTGTCATCACTAGTACCAACATTCATATTTAGGTCTGTCATTTTTTCTTACAAATTCAAAGCTCAAACAAACACTACAGAAAATTAACAATTAACAACACAGCAGTCAAATGAACATAGTAACTTGCTCTGTTTCACACACGCAAAACAAAGTATAATAGAACTTCAAGGAGAACTAACTACAGTTCACACAAAACCTCCACTTTGATACCAAAATGTTGCGAACGGTAACTAAGGATAGACATGGTTGGTTGTAGGATAGGTCCAAGCTTATAGAAACCTAGAAAAAGGATTAATGGGGGAAAGTACGAAAAAGGAAAAAATGAAGAATGAAACAGTAAATAAAACCCATGAACAACTCCAAAGGATGTGACGCACCAGTGGAACTTCTAAGGACTCATGGCATAATTTAATATGACATACGAATTGGTCCAGTGAGGTTACTCGCCACCTAACCTTGCTCAAGAAAAAAGATAAGAGTGATGCCAAAAGTAAACACACAGTGTTTATGCAAGGAAGAAAAAAATACTCAAAAGTGTATTAAGAATGACAATCTGTTCTCCGTTACAAGTCCAAGGGTGTTTATACCCATAAGTTACAACAACTTACCTAAAAAGGAAAAAACAAAAAGGGCATTTCTTAAGGAAATAATATATAAGATACAAAAGAATAAAAATGAATATACATGAATATACAAGAAAAACAATCATTGTTGCAATAGATTCTACACATGATACTATACACATGGTAATGCTACATTGGCAAGGCCATTAGAAGATGCGAACAAAAAGTACGAATAGATGGGCTTATCCGAGCTGGGATGGGTTAGTCAATCTAGACTCTCTCTTTCAACTTCTCGGTAAGGAAGATACCTAGTAATTGATCAGCTTGGCACTAAAGAGTAATCATTAACTCGACATACTATAAAAAAATGGGCAGTTGTACAGTTCGACATAAAGGGTGACTCAATAAGAAAGTACTCAGCCTTAACAGGGGTTAGTTGCAATAGGAGGATTCATCATGCCAACCCCTCTAGTCCTCGAGCTCGACTGCAAGTCAGAGGTCTAGTAGCTTAATTCTTATCGAAGACACTCATCAATGTTGTGTTCGTATGCCTTGTGGTAGTCATAATATTTGCTTAAGTTCACTACTTCCGGCATCTCACAGATGCTTGGGGGTCTTAGAAGTTGCTATCGGACTTCATACATGATTTCACTAAGTGGTCAAGTTAAAGGTGTATATGAAGTATAGCCTTGGAACTTATGCCTCTGCTAGTTAAGTTTTTCTCATGCATAGGGCTGTAGTATAGGGTCGTGAGGTCCCAAACTGTCCATTGCTAAGATGCGATTGTTATTGTCCACCTTAAATAAAGCTCTAATAACGTCCTGTTAAGCTATGTATTTCTCAGCAACTCTCATGAATTCATCTAACAACTCAAGCTTATCCAAAGATACAATGTTGAAGAGTCTTCTGTTTGGATCTATGCCTATAAGGTTGTCCCTATGTTGAGTTTGGAAACATATAGCTTCGTTCGATTGAAGCACTCAAGATATGCTCACAAGCTTTCGTTAGGGCGCTGCCTAACATTATAGAGGATGGAAGAATCTTATAGGACTTAAGAGTTGAAGAAGTATTGTTGGAACTTGTTCCCTATGTCATCAAATGAAGTGATCAAAAACTTAGGGAAGGTGAGCAAGGCAGCTTTCACTAGTCTACTAGGGAAGGCCTTGCACATGATTGCATCCGAGAAGTTATGGAGGCTCATCATTGCCAAAAAGTGAACGAGGTGGTCATCCAGATCGATAGTACCATCATAGGTGTTAAGATGTGGTTCACGTCAATGGAGAGCATTTCTTCGAGGATTGAGGGACTAAAAAGGCTCTTCATCGGCATAGAACCTGACGCTCGTGTGGATGATTCAACCTTTTGTTGATCACGAATGCTAAAAGCGCTAAGGATATGCTCATTGAGTTTGTCCATCTTTATATCTTTGTAATCTTTTGGTGATGGCCTCAGTGATAGGCTATTAACTTATTTACTTATCGCTATGCACTCGCCTTCTGTATGTGTTTTATTGTGGTTGCGGTTAAGCTATTTGTACAGGTCTTCGTATGGTTGATAATCATGCTGAGTGCATTCGCATAAGTGCGTTAGACGCACATTGCACTGTTCATCATTTTTGCTTGGTTGTAAGGAGAAATCAATTGCCACTTCCCCGTTTAGGCGCTTTTGAGATGCATGCTTAAGCAATGTTACATCTTCATGTAAAGCTATAGTAGATTCCTTGTACTTTTTGTTTTCTTATAGCATTTATTGGATGAGTATCCTAAGCTCCTAGACTTTAATGTTTTCATTCTGAGGTAAAAGGGGTTGATTGCCTCCACCTTATTCGGAGGCATTGGTGTCTTCCACATGGAAAGCTTACGGGTTATTGTTTTTTCTTTTAGCCATCATTATCGTGGTGGCTTGAAACGGTGGGCACGAAAATAGTGATTGAGTAGAAACCAACTAATATCTATAAGGTCGAGTTAGATCGGGCTTTGCCTCCTGTTCCTTGACACCTACAAAAAAGCCTTATGTAAGCAAGGCTACAAGGCCTTCTAGCACTTAAGTCATCAAAGAGGACCAAGGAAAGGGGAAGCGAGCACTTAAGACCTTAAGGAACATACTCGTCCAGTATGTGTATAGGTCATCAACTTCTATTCTTAAGGAAAGGGAGAAGTGTTTGAGTAAGAGAGAGAAAGAGATTTGAGAGAAAGAGTTCAGATGCCCTTATTTGTTAGCACCTAGCACGTTTTATATGATTTACTTGGACACGAGGTAATCGAAGGCTTATTCATACTAGTTGCTGGCGGACAGTATGCTCTACAGTGGGTGATAGAGTTTTTACTACAGGTAACACGCCGTAACCAACTGAGCCACCAAATTTGCAACTCAATAACCTAGTAGAAGTAGAGGTATTTAACATACCAACCGTACTATAGATGTCAGGTACTGATTAATACATTGCACCAGGCCATAGCTGCTAAAGATAAAAGCCAAGTCGAGGTGCTACACTCATCAAGGGGTTAACCAATGTTCAATGGAAGGAGTTGACCTCAAGATTACCTCAGACGATTGGCAAGCATCAGCTTGTTGTTTAAGGATGATCTGCTTAGACATTCATCATTTAGCTCACCAAGCACCTCGCGATGCAAGGAATTGGTTCACCCTTGGTTGGCGGTCTTCATTGGCATGAGGTTGCAAACTCACAAGAGAGTTACAATGTAACTTGCAAGGCCGCTACTTGCTCAAGTGCCCACTGGTGTGTCTTGTGATGGGCTTCACTTGCTAGGCCTTGTTTCGAGCAAGAATCAAGTATCAACAGTTAGCTTTTATGAGGATTTCTTTTAAATAATGGTAAAAAAAATATTTCTTCCTTTCAATAGTAAAAAAAAAAAAAAAATCATTTTCCATTTTTCTTTATGGTGATAGCTAACAAGTTCAATCCAACATCAATTCTTATCTTCATTTACCATCATCATCTATCACTATAAGCCTATAATAATTTTCATTATCTTTTGAAATTGTTATAGGTACTTAATTTAAAATATTTCTATTGTAACAAATTATAAAAGGGCTTATTAATGGCCACCTCACTTGTTAAAACCTGATAAGAAAATGTTCTATAGTTTCTAGCATCAATACACGCTTTACAAGAAGAAAAAAAAAGGTATGCAAAGAAAGGTTCTTTAGTTGGCATTCAACAATGCTTCCTAACATCTATTAGTATTTACCATTTCAAAACAAAGAGTGACTATTTTTATAAGCTAGACTAGTCGTTTGTCATGCCTCAAAACAAATGGTACAATTGTTATATCATATAGTAGATTTATGCAAAGATTTAGAAACTACTACTATCCACAAAATAACCTGTCAATCATAAAATCTTCAAGCATCTCTTAATGTCCCTTATCAAATACCAAAGAACATTTGTTGTCTCTAAAATGATTTCAAATCATAAATCTAACAAGGAAAACATTAAAGTATGTCATTGACTCATCAAATCTTTTCAAAATCAATCTACTTATCGTTCTTACAATCACATTAACTAGTCTCATCACCTCAATGTAGTTGATATCTCAAATCGTCATACAAATCTACATAAATATCATCACCCGAAAAGATTAAAATTTTAAAATGGTAAGTTATGATACTTAATGTATTACTATAAGTCACACGCATTCACATGCTATATTGCTTATGGGCCTCAAATTACTAAATGCACAAGCAAAATTCAATAAGTTATTTTACAAGGCATAAGATGCAACACAATCCTTGTATCCCAAGATTTGGAGTTACACAAATAAGATTAATATGCAAGCCCAAGTCCTAAATGATAATCAACAATTATTTGTGAAGGTTCATATAATCCATGCCATTGACAATATTTACAGGAAACAATAAGAGTCTATACTATCAAAAACAAATAGAATCATCTCATATAAAGTTTACCACTCATATCATGTCATGAAGGGCACAGTCTATACACAACATTTGAATTAGTGTCCCATTTTACCAATTCACCTAGATGCAACTTCACCTTGCTTAATTTACCTATATTAGCTATGGTTCCTTAAAAATCAATGGCCGGTTAAGCCATAGATTATGGCTTAAGTGACTAATTGATCATATTACTAGGAAACTAGCCTTTTAAAGCCACAAAAAGCCTAATCCATCATTGCTTGTCTCAAGATCTTATACCATTCCAACCACACTCATTACATGTGTTTATTTAGTTCAAAGAGTTAATGAGTTCTTTTCATGTAACCTATAAGCTTATGCAACCCACAACAACGATCACATAATTGGAAATTATTCAAAAACTCTCCTTAATCAGTGAAATCAAATATGCATTCATCTAATTAAGCTCAATATCAATTATCAATACTCTTTAGGATCTTAATTCCTAAAACCATTACTTGATTTCTTACTCGGTTTAAATTGTCAAATTCTTAACACTATCAAACCAAGTAAGCATAATTTGAAGAAAGTTATCAAAGTAAAAGCTATTAAGGAAAGTAGGTCGACCATTTTATAAATTGGTTAATCATTCTATTATAATATGGTCAGCCTAATTTGATTATATCGACCAAATCAAAATCTCGATCAAATTTTTCCTTAGGTTTTCAAGGTTTACAAACTTTCTTCTTCAAAACTTATTTCTTTTCTCCAAAAATTTTGTCCTTCTACTCAATAATATCTTTCAAAGATGAACCTTGACAAAAATTCCAGTTACTCTAGGGTTAACCTTTGTTATAACAAAGAAGGAAAAAAACACCCTATTCCTTTATTTAGTCTTAAGATTAATTCTCCAACAATTGAAATGATTTCCCTCCATCTAAGAGAACACTACTAGAGCTCTTGGAATTAAAGTTAACAATTTGTGTTAGCCTATCTTGTTTAGTATCCATGTTTAAGCAGGTTCATGTCTTAAAAATCTTAACCTGTAACTTAACCCGTTTATTAATTGTCAAGCCTAGCTTTGCACCCTCTCGGTTCTTTTGTAAAATTAGGTCTTTTCTAAACCGATCAGTACTAAACCCTACCCGTTTAATACTGATCCTCGACTAGGGTTTAAAGAAAATTATTTTTTCAATTTAAAAAGGGATTAGAGTCACCACCCGACCGGAGTCGAGAAAAGGGTTAAGTTATAACCAGTTAGGTGGATTGGCTATAACTTAGTTGCCAATCTATCGATTAAAAAAAAAAAACAATTTGTAAAACGACTTTTTTGAAAACCAGAGATTTAGGTTCAGGGGCTAGTTTATTAAATATTAAATGGGTATCACTTTTTAACTTTTTGAATTTAACTTCACTTTTCAAATATACCATTTTTAATTTCTAAAAACATCTAATTATGATACATGCGATTAAATTGATTAGTTTACATAAATATCTAAAAATGAAAAAAATACAAAATTTCCATATTTTAAGTCACCCTGTACTTGCGTATGAGTGCCTACATACCCGCTATTCAAAATCAGACTTTCGTAGTTCGTTTATAAAAAACTTTAGTGAGTGATTTGATTTTAATTTTAATTTTTGAAAAAGGGTCTTATTTATATTTTTACCCAGTTCAATTTATTCAAGGAAATTCTTTTAAAGGGTCCTAATTGGTGTTTTATTTTTGGAAACTCTAAAATAGTCCTAATTTGGAAAAAAGTCTATTTATTTTCATTTATTTTTAGAAAACTTAATTTTTCTAAGTGTGAAAAACGATTTTTGTTTACTAACCTATTTATATATTTTTATTTTTATTATATTATCTTATTTATTTTATACTTATTCTATTTATTTCTATTAAAATAAATAAATAGACTTCTTTCTTTCTTTCTTTTTTCTCTTTTTGTTTTTCTTCTCTTTCTTTTTTCTTTTTCGTTCTTTTTTCTTTTTTTTTTCTTTTTCTCATTTATAACATTTACAAACAAACAAATGAATTAAAAAAAAAAAAAAGAAGAAGAAAAACTGACTCAACTCGGATCGGCTTGGATCAGCTCGGTCGGCTCACTTTGGCTTGAGTCGACTCGAGAAATCCGATGGTAGTGGTTTTCGTAAAAAAAAAAACACCGTAAGGAATGCTATCCTAGAGAGAGAGGAACCGTGCTAAAGAGAGGCAACTTCGATTTTTGTTTTTTCTAAAGTGTTTTAAAGTTTTCGTTATGTTTTGAAAATGAAGAGTAAACGCCTATTTATAGGTGTCATTGTCGTGTTAAGGATGAAAAAAATTAAATGCAATATGATTTTCTTCCAATTTTGGATTAAACGAACCTAGACAATATGTGGTGCCAAATACATAGCTGCTCATGTATGAATGTGTCGGAGTGTGTCTACCATACTTAGAAGTGAATTGGCAAATGACGTGGCAATGACGTAACTCGTGACGTGGCAATAACATGGCCATAACGTAAGAAAAGAAAATGAACGATACATTTTGCACCTTCCATGGATTAAACCTAAGATCTCTAAGTCATATACAATATCAAGTCTAGGTGCTTATCCGGTTGAGCTATTGGTTTTTCCTTATTTATATGTGTAATTAATTGCACATATGGATCAGGTCAGCCTGAGTTAGATTCAAATCTAAGCCTAGACATAACAGTCTTTTATTCAAAACTATTAAAATTAAAATTATATTCTATTTAAACAACCTAAAAATTTATTATTTTCTAAATACCCTTTTTTTTTGTGACTTTGCAAATTTCTTATTTTTTTGTATTTTTTTTTCTAAATTTCTTATTTTCTTGTGTTTTTTCCTATTTTCCTATATTTTTATATTTTTATAAAATTCCTATTTTTTCTAAATTTCTTCATTTTTTAAGGCTTTCTTTAATTTTCTATTTTTTTGAACTTTTTCTAATTTAAGACCCTATAACCAAATTTGAAAAATAAAAAAGGGGGCAAAAATTAGGTGTCTACATTAATCATGTATATAAACTTAAACCCATAACTTGACCCATTCAATAAATGTGTTTCATATATGGTTTGAACCCATTTATCTATTGCAAAGTTGTAACTAAATCTATAGGATAACTATAAAATTAACAATTTGCAAATAAAAATGATATAATCATACCACTTATACAGGAAATTACAACCTAGTAAAAGTTTAATAAAATAAAGTTCGATCAAATATAATAAATCTAAACATTGATTGACTAGGTAACATCTTGATATTAAGTTGAACTATATCTTCATAATATATTATTATTAATGGCAATTTCTAGAGAGATAATGAAAGAATTTGCATATAAAAAATTATGTTATTAAAAAAATCATAAAATAGTTATAGAAATAATTTAGTTTATTAAATTCTCCATAAAACAAATCCTTTATACATGAAAGAGTTTCCATAATTTATGACTTCAATAAGCTGCTGTATTGATCAAAAAATTGACTACATGGTAAATGAAGATTATAAAGCTATTTCCATTTTCGTAACTTGAGATATTGAGGTTGATTAGTATCCTAATAATTCAAGATATCTAATTGAACTATCATATGTTGCTCTTCATACAAGTATAGCTCTAATTCAAATTTATTATCACCTCTAAGTGTTTAAATACTTTTAAATGATTGAAATTCCTAAATAAAGTAAAGACTATAAATATCATAACAAATAAAATAAACTTACAACTTGGTTTATAAAATTCTCAATCCAAACCAAGTCGAAAACTTATGCTTAGTTTGGAAAGATAAACCAAAGTAAACCATAAAACCAAACCAAACTGTTTTGTTAAAAACATTGAAATGTTTTACTTGCAATTAAAGAATTTCTTTTGTTATAATACAGTACTTAAAACAACTTTTAATTTATATTTATTGAAATACATATGTATCGAAATTTTAATTACCATACTGTATAAATTATATATATAGTTTGACTCAAAATTTATACTATATGATATTTTTATAAATAAAATTAGCTATTAATAAACATTTGAAATTCTTTAGTTACATGAATATTAACTTTGTCAACCTCTATTATAATATTAATACCTATTATTATTAAACAGATTTATTACTTTTCATATGAGATTATATGTTATGCAAATATACTTTCCTAAACTTGAGGATATAATTTGATCCATAAACTAAATTGAAATTTATGATTTGGAAAAATTCTTAATCTGAATTGTACAATTTGATTCAAAGTTATAAAAAATTGAGATGCATTTTTATGGTTTGGCTTGGTTTTGAGGAAAAATCAAACCAAATTGAACCATGCATACCCCTGATGCAGATTGCCAAGAACAGGGGATTGATACACGGCCATCGATATCACACAAACTAAGGGTAGGTCCAAACTACTAAAAGGCTTAAAAGATAAAGGTTAAGCAAGGGTCCGTGCACCGACAATGGATATGACTCACTGATATACGAGCTCAAGTCATACTTAATATTTTGCACAAGTGTGGTCGAAAGGCATAGGACACTAATCTATGCTCACAATAGAGTAGATAAAAGTAATCAAGGGTAAGCAAAGGACATTTAGCTCACAAAGAAAAGTATGTTTGAAATCTCAGTATCATTCATTATTACAGCTATTACAAATTACAACCATTTATATGGCCCAATTAAGGTAAGTCTCAAGTATTTGTAATTTACAAAAAAAGGATTCCTATTGCAAAAGGAAAGATACATAGTTTATAAAGGCAAAGTTATAATTAGGTAAAAGGATATTCTAATACAAAAAGGATAATATGTATGTCAGAAAATGGGGTGCGTGTCAACTATCCATTCTATGGTCCTAATGATGCTGTTTGCCAAACAGAACAGGTTCTAAGCAAATCAAGTCAAGATCAAAAGCTCAACAACTCGAATGTTCTAGGCTAAGGAAGGATTGGTCTAAGGAATGGCCTATTGTTTGGTCAACCTCAGTTGGTCTACTCAAGATCGAAGGTAGCTTAGCTTGAGCAATGTATTAGGTCGATAGCAAGCAGGTTCGATGCTTGACCTTAGACTAATGTATTGTGAAGAGGTTAGCTCGGCATTAGGTCAGTGACCTTGGGAGTCTCTTTAATGAGATGGAGAGCAAAGTAATTTGGCTCATCGGATAGGAGAAAGGATCATTCTTCAGAGTTCAACTCTCCTTAGATAGCTCAACAAACCATATGGGCAAGTCTTCAAGCTTAGGAGAGAGCGATTGGTCCGTGATCCCTACCATCCCCTCCAAGTTGTTTGAGATTTGGGATCAAATCTGGCTCAACTATTTGTTGCTTGTCTTCGGTGATATGCGAATGGAGGTCAACAATGTTAAAAGAGTCTGAGAACCCATAATCTTTGGGTAATTCAATCTTATAGGCATTAGGATTGATCCTTTCAAGCACCATAAATGGTCCACTAGCTCTAGGAGATAACTTGCCCTTTCATAAACTTGGAAATCAATCTTTACTAAGCTGGATCCAAACCAAATCACCAAGTTGAAATTCCTTGTTCTTTCGTCCTTTGCCTCACTTCTCGAACTTGATGGTAACTCAGCTTAGTTGTTCTACAACCCTTTGGTGCATGGCTTTAATTGCCTCAAATCTCTCCATGGCTATTTAATCTTCATTCTAGCTTGGAAAGGGCATCTAATGCAATGGAAGCTTAAGGTTAAATCTATAGGCGATCTCAAATGGTGACATGCTCATGGCATCGTAGGCGGTTCTGTTGTAAGCAAACTCAATTATGGGTAGGCATTGATCCAAATTAATCTTGTTCTAGCAAATAGCAACTCAGAGTAGAGTCCCCATTATCCTATTTACAACCTTGGGCTCTCCGTCCACCTATGGATGACTAAATGTGCTGAATAATAGTTTGGTTCCCATTCGCTTCCATAACATCCTCCAAAAGTGGCTCATGAATTTTAGATCTCGGTCTAAAACAATGGTCTTAAGTACTCTATGGAGCTTGACGATCTTTAGGAAGAAAAGAAAAGAGATAGCTAAAGCATCATTAGTTTTGGAGCAGGGCATGAAATATGCATTCTCGCTAAATCGATCCACAATCATCATGATGGAGTCTTTCCCATAGGATGTACTCGACAGGCTTAACATAAAATCTATGCTCAACTCAGACCATGGTTTGGTCAGGATCAACAAAGGTAAATATAGCTCTTGCTCAACTCAGCTCTTTGCTTCTCTACAAGTAGTACATCTTTCTAGTATGGCTTAGACATCTTTCATCATCTATGCGTAATATCTCGCATAGAACAAGTTGAGATATACAATCTTCTCTTCCTGAATAAGTATCTATCCTCCTTGTGATAGTCATCAAGTGCTTGGCCTTCTTCACATCGAGCATAGATTAAGTTAAAATGCGGATCCTCAGCATAGAAGCTCTTGATCATAGAAAATCCAAGTAATCTAGTCTACAATTCAATTTAAAGGGAATGTCGTCTTGATAAGGCATCATTCACTATATTGTTTTTATCATTCTTATACTTGACAACATAAGAAAATCTCTCCATAAACTCATCGCACTTGGCTTATCTTCGAGACAACTTAGGTTGGCTTTTTAGATATCTTAAAGATTCATGATCAGTATAGATCACAAATTCTTTGGGCAACAAATAGTGTTGCTAGACCGTCAAAGCTCGGATTAAGGAGTAAAACTCCTTATCGTATACAAAGTAGCTAAGTGTAACTCCTCAAGCTTCTCACTAAAGTAAGTAATAGGTCGACCCTACTGCATTAGCATAACACCTATGCCCAATCTGGATATGCCACACTCTACTTTAAACACTTTGCCAAAGCTCGGCAGAGTTAAGACAAGGACAGTAGTTAACCTCATCTTCACTTCCTTAAAGCTCCTCTATTCCTTCTCTCCCCACTTGAACTCAACATTTTTCTTGGACTGTTCGGTGAGTGAGGCCACAATAGTACTAAGGTCCCTTATAAATCAACAATAGAATGATGCTAGGTCATAGAAGCTTCGTACGTCGGTTGAATAAGTCAACATAGGCCACTCAAATAATCACTCCTATCTTTTCATCATCGACTCATATACCAACACCACTCACAACAAATCCCAAAATGATGACTTCAAGTCAACATAAGTCACATTTCTTCAGATTGGCATAAAGCTTCTCCAATTAGAGTTTTGAGAAGATTATCCGAAGGTGTTCATAGTGAGTCTCTAAGTTAGGGCTGTAGACTAGAATGTCGTCAAAATATACAACCATAATTTTCCTTATCAGTTCTAGGAGCACATGATTCATCAGTCTCATGAATATACTCGACACTTTTGATAGTCCAAAAGGCATCACAAGCCAGTCATATAATCCATTACAGATCTTGAATGTAGTCCTCCATTCATCTCTCTCTCACATGTAGATTTGATGGTATCTAGATTTAAGATCAATCTTAGAGAATCCTCTTGCTCCATTCAACTCATCTAGCATATCATCAAGCCTTGGTATAAGGTACCGATACTTCATGGTAATGCAATTGATTACTCGGTTGTCCATACACATCCTCCATGTCCCATCTTTCTTTAGTACCAACAGAGCTAGCATAGCACATGGCTTAAGGACTCTCCTACATACCCCCTCTTCATCAACTCATCTACCTATCTCTGTAGCTTAGCATCTTGTTTAGGATTCAACCTATTAGAAAACTTGTTTAGCAAGGTAGCTCCTGGCTACAAGTCTATAGCATTTTCAATGTGTCGAATGGGAAGTAGACCTTTAGGTAGTTCACCTAGGAACAAGTCAACAAACTCAAGCAATATGGTTTTCACCTCGACAACCAGTAGTTCCTCTTCTGATCCTTTCATCTCAAGCAACCTTCTAACCAGTAGATAGATTGGCTCTTTAAGCTTCATCTCTCTTTTTCTATTCAACTTGAGTCATTACTAAAGCCTCTTTCTTCAAAACTCAACTCAGTTGAGTCTACATATATTTAACTTATTTGGTAGTCATTGGGCTTAACTTTACTTTCCTGCCCCCGTGCTCTAAGGAACATGTGTTCTTCTTTCCATCGTAGATCACATTTCAATCAAACATCCATGGTTGTCCAAGATGAATATGGGATACACTCATGGGTAACACATCACAAAGCACTTCATCTCAATAGTTTCCAATATTGATTGGCACAATCACTTGTTTATTTACTTGTAGGGCCCCCTTTTCATTAAGCTAGTGCTGTTTATATGGCTTAGGATTGGGTTTGGTCGACAACTTCAATTAGTAGACCATGAAAGCAAATGCTACATTGGTGTAGCTACTACTATCAACAATTAATGCACACAGTGATCCATTGACCTTATAGCCAATGTGAAACAAATTCTCCCGTCATTCGTCTTTGAGCACAGGAATTACACTCATTGCTCTCCTTAACACGAGGGTTATGAGCATAAAATTACCCTCTTTACTATAAATGACTTCCTCCTCCTCGAACAGCTCAATTTTTCTAGTCTTTTTCAACTCTTCCACCTCCTCATCAATACTTTCTACCTCAATGGTCAATGCTTCTCCTTGAATCACCATGGTTCTTCTCTTCTCACACTAAGCAACCATATGTCCATACCTTTGACACTTGAAGTATTTAATCTCACTCGTCTTTCTTCCTAAGCCATATCCTTTCTCAAACTTCCTCGGGATCTCTTTCTCCTCTACTCAGGCAATTTAAGTAGGTCAAACCTCAACAACCTTACTTAGTTTCGATTGAACAGGTTTGCTCAGAATAGGTCAGCTAAAGGTAAGCCGACTGACAAGATCTTGGAATCTTCCTACTCAACGCCTCTCGATTCTTTGGGCAGCTCAAATAGCCTCATCAAGTGAACCAATATCTATAGTCTCCAAAATATGTTCAATCTCATACTTCAACCTACTAATGAACCGAGATACAGTTTGGTCTTCAGGCTCTACTACTTCACATCGGATCATTAACATCTAAAACTCCTTCACATATGCATCAACACTCGAACCTCCTTACCTTAACTCCTATAACATCTTAAATGCATCTTATGAAAAATAACTTGGAAAAAATCTTCTCTTCATTTCATCCCAGTTCCAAACTTCATGTTCTCATTCCCTTCTATAAGTGGCTTATAGATTCTTCCACCACAAGGTAACATAACCAATAAACTCCAACACAGCAAGTCTAACCTTAGTGTTATTAGGTTTCTCACGACATTCAAACCGATTCCCAATCTTATCTACCCGGTCTAAGTAGTCCTCATTATCACCACTCCCAGAAAAACTAAGGATTTGCATCCACAACCCTTCCACTCTAGGAGATCAAACATTTCTCTCCTCTGGTTCACAATACTCTTTCGCTTCATCACTTACTTCCTCATCCTCTTCATCAATCTCATCTAACACTAGTCTGCATCTAGCACCTCAATCTACTCCTCCAACTCAAGGTAATCAAACTAAGGCATTAGCTCAGACGTAGCGGTCATTGGCTCTCTCAAGCTATTCGTTGGCTCATCCTCTATAAGGATCATTTCTGGCTCATTGTCTATCTTTGTTTATGACAGTCACCAGACTAGCCACCAAGTTGGTAAGTCTATCCAGTTAACCATCCACAGATTGGGTTATGAAACTTCCTTATTGACCTTAACTATTTCAAGCACCACTTTCTTAGTTACCTAGGGTTTCTTAAACACTAGAATCGGACTTGGTTATCTATTACAATAGATTAATAGCCAAAACACAACTCAAAATGTCCTCCTACAAACTACAACAAAACAATACCTAATACAGCAACAGTTATTATAACCAACACACGAAAAACCACTCAAACACTTAAACTTTATTTTGCAAAAAAGAAACAAGGGAAAATAGAGCACTAAATTTCTTTAGCACTAAACACTTTCCAAACACTAGCAACAACGATAAACAATTTCCACAACACGCTATAACAAGTTACTATAAGTACAAAGTAATAAAAACTTGCTCAAACATAACCAAGGTCTGATACCGAAATGATATGGATTGCTAGGAAAAGGGGGTAACATATGGCTATCGATATCACACGAACTAAGGGTGAGCCCAAACTACAAGATGGTCTGAAAGATAAATGGAAGTTGAAGGTTAAGTAGGGCCATCATGCACCAACGGTGGATATGACTCACCAATGCCTTATTCTAGCTCAGGTCACACTTGATATTATGCACAAGTGTGGCCGGAGGGCACTTGATACTAATCCATGCTCACAACTGAATAGATAAAAGTAATCGAGAATAAGTAAAGGACACTTAGCTTTTGAAGGAAAGTATGCCTAAAAGCTCATGCGGCTATTACAAATTACAAGTATTTATATGACCCAATTAAGGCAAGTCATAAGTATCTATAATTTACAAAAAAGGATTCCTACTACAAAAGGAAAGATACATAGTTTATAAGGGCAAAGATGTAATCAAGAAAAAGGATATTCAAATACAAAAAAGATAGTATGAATGTTAGAAAATGAGGCACATATCAACTATCCATTTTGTGGTCCTAATGATGCTGTTTGCCAAGTAGAAAAAGTTCTAAGCAGACTAGGTCAAGGTCGGATCCCTTGTAGCTCGACAGCTCAAATGTTTTAGTCTAAAGAAGGACTGGTCTAAGGAATGGCCCATTACCTAGTCAACCTTGGTTGGTTGGCTTAGAATCAAAGGTAACTTGGCCTCAACAATATATTAGGTCGACTATGGGCTAGTTCGATGATTGACCTTGGACTGATGTATTATGAAGGGGTTGGCTTGGCATTAGGTCAGTCACCTCAAGAGTCTCATTAATAAGATGGAGATCAAAGTAATTTATCTGGTTAGACTGGAGAAAGGATTGTTCTTTAGAGTTCAACTCTCATTGGATAGCTTAACGAACCATATAGGCGAATCATCAAGCTCGAAAGCGAATGATTAGTCTGTGATCTCTATCGACCCATGTCGGCCTATTCATCATTAATAGAATCATGAGCGCATGACTTACTGATACCAATATCTAAACTTGCACTTATGCCATTCTTCTTTACATATTCATGAGAAAAGAGAAAACAATGCTCTTTTAACTTTCAAAATGTTGGTTAATTCAAAATTAAACAGGTTCACCGATTGAATCTGAGACATATTTATGGGACCTATTTAATAAATGGGTTCATAAATAGATTAGCAGGTTGAACCTAAACCCAGACATGAATTTTTATCATGTTTAAATGGGCATGACCAGTTTATGTCTTGTGTCGACTTTTTCCATATACAAACTTATCTATAATCATATTATGTTGTGTCTAAGTTCATTAATCATGTCCCAAATTGCCAACTTTGCATAACAATATAAATTATAATGAAGTGTGTTAAGCCTGGTTTTTCACCCTCTTGATTCTCTTTATAAATAGGCCTTCTTTAAACTGACTAGTATTAAACCCTACCCGTTTAATATTGGTTCTCGACTAGAGTTTAATGAAAACCGGTCCTTTTATATTGAAAACAACTTTAGAGTCGCCACCTGACCGAAGTCGAAAAAAATAGTTAAATTATAACTAATTGGATAAATTGATTATAACTTAGCCACTAGTCTAACAAGAAAAACTAATTTTGTAAAACTGTTTTTGAAACCAAAGGTCATAGATCCGAGGATTAGGAATTTTAAACCCTTATGGGTACCATTGACTTTCTAAAATTAGAATTAAACTTAAAAATCACCTTTTAATTTTGAAAGATAGAACTTGGTTATTAATTACTCTAATTGGATAAATAAAATAATCTAAACTAAAGAAAAAGGGAAGTTAGTTTTTCTTTTTAATTTTTATTGTCACCCCGTAGGTGTCTATGTACCCGCTATTTGGAATCAAACATATATAGTTCTTTTTACAAAAACTTTAGTGGCTTAAGTTAATTTTAATTTGGAAACATATTGAATTTATGTTTTTAGTTTAATTTGGTTTATTTAAGAAAAATTCTAACAAAGGTCTTAAATCTTATATATTTTTTTTAAAAACTCTAAGAGTAATCTTAATTTGTAAAGGGTTAATTTATTTTTTGTTTATTTTTGAAAACTTGATTTTTCTAAGTGTCAAAAATAATTTTTATTCGCTAACTTATTATTATTTTTTATTTTATTTATTCTATTTATTTTTATTTTTATCTATTAGACTAAAAATAAATAAAATATCCACCTTATTTTTCTTTTTTTTTTCCTTTCTTTTTCTTTTTTTTTTTTTGTCTTTTTCTTTTTTCTTTGTTATTATTACATTTACATTCATAAAAAAAAAAAAACAACAACTAATAATAAATAAGTAAATAAAAGAACTTGGACTTCGAATGTTGTGGGCACGCGAATCGGACCTGGAGCATACTTCAAGTCAATCACGAATTAAATCGAGTCAGCTGAGGCAGTTGCCTAGAAGGGATCACAGGCATGATTGAGGGGCTTTANAATTTGGAAACATATTGAATTTATGTTTTTAGTTTAATTTGGTTTATTTAAGAAAAATTCTAACAAAGGTCTTAAATCTTATATATTTTTTTTAAAAACTCTAAGAGTAATCTTAATTTGTAAAGGGTTAATTTATTTTTTGTTTATTTTTGAAAACTTGATTTTTCTAAGTGTCAAAAATAATTTTTATTCGCTAACTTATTATTATTATTTATTTTATTTATTCTATTTATTTTTATTTTTATCTATTAGACTAAAAATAAATAAAATATCCACCTTATTTTTCTTTTTTTTTTCCTTTCTTTTTCTTTTTTTTTTTTTGTCTTTTTCTTTTTTCTTTGTTATTATTACATTTACATTCATAAAAAAAAAAAAACAACAACTAATAATAAATAAGTAAATAAAAGAACTTGGACTTCGAATGTTGTGGGCACGCGAATCGGACCTGGAGCATACTTCAAGTCAATCACGAATTAAATCGAGTCAGCTGAGGCAGTTGCCTAGAAGGGATCACAGGCATGATTGAGGGGCTTTAACTGATCATGAGTGTGATGCCGAGGTGAATGGCCACTATCTTCAACTTGATTATGAGCGTGATGCGAAGGTGGATTGTTGCTATCTTCAACTACTTATGGCCGTGATCGGGGGTGCGATGGTTAAGGCTCGGCAATGGAAGGTACTAGCGACCACGGCAGCAGTCAAAATGGGTTGGGCTTGGTTATTGGTGGCTAAAGGGATCTAGTTGTGGTGGTGGTGTGAATCAATTGGGGGCTTGAGGGAGAAAAACGAAGAGAAAGAGAGTGTTTTTAGTGTAAAGAGAGAAAAAGTAGTCAAGGGAGAGAGAGAGAGAGCTTGTGAGTTTTCTACAGCTTATGAATGGTTGTGTGTGTTTTTGGATGTCTAATGAGCTCCCCCAACACCCTTTCTATACACGAATTGAACCCAAAATCAAAGGAAAGTTCGAATTCGAAGTTAAATGCAAATTCCAGATTTTCAGTTTTTTTCCACTTTTTGTAGCTTGATTTGAATGTTGATTTGATTGAATCCGGACATGTTCTTGTGTTTGATTCAAAGTAAGACATGTGTTCAACAAGATTAAGGCAAAAAACTACATAAGTGTGTGCGAAATTAGTGCGGAAATTGGAGCTGAAGTGAAGGGGTTGGGTGTTCTTAAACAGAGAAAAGGGAGGAAAATTGGGAGGAAAAGGGGGGAAAAAGGAGGGAAAGAGAGGAAAAGTGCTAACATGGCGCTACGTCAACCATGTCGACTACTCTTGACTTGCCACGTAGCACCACGTTAGCAAGATCATCCAATCCGATGATGTCACGAGTCAGGACACATGGTACAACCAGATCCTAATACATGGCAGTGTGCTAATCAACAAAAAATAAGAAAAAAGGCTTCTTTACCATTACTAAGATTTGAACCCAAGACCTCACACTCAAATCCCATACCCAGTCTGTGTGCTTAATCATTAAGCCGTTGGCCTAGATTTAAATCTAAGTCCAAGTCCAACGGCCCTTTATTCAAATTTATTTAAATTAAAATTCTATTCTATTTAAATGACCTAAAAAATTTATTATATTCTAAATTCCTTATTTTTTTAATTTTCTGTGACTTTTCAAATTTCTTTTATATTTTCCTAAATTTTTCCATTTTTCGTATTTTTTATTTTTTTTTTTGTGCTTTTTCCTATTTTCCTTTTTTTTTTTGTATTTTTCTAGAATTCCTATTTTTTCTAAATTTCTTCATTTTTTTGTGGTTTTCTTTAATTTTCTATTTTTTGAACTTTTTTCTAACTTAGGGCCTATTGAAAAAAGAAAGAAAAATAATAAAAATAAAAAAAATAAAAAGAAAGGGGGCAAAAATCAAGTATCTACAAATTGTTGAGCCCAAACTTTTACTTTTCCTTAATTACAGTTTATACAAAACTTGACCCATAATATAAAATACTCTACACAAATTAATGATTTTATTTTTCAAAAGACTTTTTAAGAAATTGTTTTTGAATTTCTAACCAACGAAAGTTAGTAAAAGGAGACAAGTTAAGATTAAGTAAGTAGAATGGAATAATCACAACTGGCTATTGGTCTATGGTTATTAAAAAAAAAAACATAGATTTGAAAATCGAGGTTTAATTCATTAAAATCTTACATTTACTAAATCAAAATTTGTAATTAAATGTTTATCCTCCTTTCCTCATACCAACATTTAACATTATTTGAAACCTCAAGCACAAAAAGAGACAAAGATTTTAGATTTTTCTTTTCATAATCCAAATCACCTTAGGCCATAATGTACCTTATAACAACCTAAGCAGTACAAAATCTCTAACAAGCTAAGCATATAAAAGATAACATCTTTATTCTTTTAATATATAATTTTTTTTTTTACATAAAATTGATTTTTTTATAATTTGATGGCTGCTCCAATGGATGCCCATACACTTCCTAGTCAGGATCAATTCATTATAATTTTCTTTATTTTATAAAACTTTACCGTGTTGGTTTATTTTACTTTTGCAAATATATTTCATTTTAACTTTTTATCATTTTTATAAAAAAAGGACATAAAAATTTTTATTTTGGAATCATTATTTTTTTTAAGCCCTACAAAGTATAGATTTTTAAAAAACACTAGTATGATGATTTATATTTAAGAAAACACTAAATATGGGGAAAAGAATTTTAAAAATTTTCATTTATAAATAATCAAATTTTATAAAAAAAAAAAATATCATCACATCAAATAACAAGAAACACCACATGAAAGCTTGTTAATCAACAAAATCATGTAGATAAGATTATTCTTGCAAGGAAATCAAATAATTCAAAATTTTAATTCTACTCTATAGTTAGATGCATACAAAGATTAATTTTCTGGTTTTGTTTTTTCACTATTGAACATGCAAAAGTAAAAAATTACATAAGATAAGCATCAAATAAATCAATACATGACAAAAAAAAAGTTCTTTTTTCCTTTTTCTTTTTAAATTTCAAGAATTTATTGGGATATTATTCAAAGCATAGCAAAAAAATAGTTCAAAGTTTAAAAAAATGCTTAACTTCATTGCGTAAATCATCGCTGAGCTTGTTGACTAGTGGTAGTGGTAGTGGCGTTGACACACCTCTTTGGGAGGTAGAGTACAAAAGCCCTCAATCAATTAGTCAATTCATAATTTGAAATTGCTTTAGTTGAACTTAAATTGAAATTCACTCAAGAACTTAACCCTAATTTCCAAAACAACAAATGCTCAAAATTTGTTAGCAACTGTTTATGAAATTATGAAAATGGTTGAATGTTTTAGGTTATTTGTAGGCTAAATCTTAATCTAAGCTTTAGTTTTGATCAATTTGATCTAAATTGAGGGGATTTGCGTAGAGAGAACCTAAGGTTTAGTACGTATTAAGTTCAAATTAAGAAAGCTTTAAGCATGAGCATTATTAAGTCAACAAAGTATGAAGAATATGTAAGTATCTCCACAAAATTTCCTTAAAAAGATCTTATAAGGCAATCTTGCACTCCTTCTTAGCTTTTCATCCCAAACCTTACTCACCATCCTTCAAAGAACCTCTAAAATAATTTGAAATTAAAGGGAAGATTGCTACTTAGTGTAAGAGGTTAATAATGAAATTTGATTCAACTGATCATATCTTAAAACCTTAATCTACATTTGCTAAGAGATACCAATACATCATAAGTTCTCCTTATATATGCAAAAATTCTAGTAGATTGTCTATATTTTAAGTAACTAATGTATATCTTCTACGTTTATGCTAAAATTTAATTAAGTTATTTATATTATATGTGAGTCATTTAAGTCATTTATGTTTGTGTTTTCCCACTACAAAAGTACTATATGCATATAGTCATTCATAATAGAATACTAAAAGGAGAACAAATTTAGCACAACAGTATAAATATAAAAAATTTAATCGTCCAGCTTAATACATGGATAGCTTACTTGAAGTGGAATGTGCCGAGAACCCAAGATGCTATAGCCCAATACGTTTTAGGCTTTAATAACATATTAGGCATCCTAGAACATGTTGTCTACCTAGTATCTCCATATGATAACATTACCATAAAATAAATCTTCCATAATTAATATCACTAAATAACTTCAAAGCTAAAATATGATTGTCACAATCCTCTAGTCATTAAAAATCTTACATAGAAGTTCACAACTACCTTAAAAATAAAAGAAAATTAAATAACTCCTATAAAACCATAAACTCTTAATAAGAATCCTATAACAATAGTGATTAACTAAATTCTAAGAGTCTCAAATGACTCTTCAAACTGGAAACAAAACAATAAACATGATTGTTCATAACTCATCTCTAGAGAAAACATACAATTCAAACGGATCCATTGCCAGCATCATAAAAATAATAATTACAATCTCCAACCAAATCATCGTAATGATAATCATTGGAATCATAATAATACTGCTCCTACTCCCCACACCCTGCTCTTGAAACTATAAACAGAAAAGTCCCCAAAGGGTGAGCAACACTTAGTGCATGATACACAAGCACCTACATATGAAACAAGCATTAGCATAACATGTGCATCAAGAATAAGCAAAATGTAGCAAGTATAAGTTATTATCTACATTTAAGTCCCGCAAATTACACGGTTCCAACATCCCAGAACTTAGAGTAACTCATGACTCCAGCAAATAATATATATATACCATATAGATATTGGTATTAGGTTCTCTCCAACATCCTAAAAACCAAGAACCAACCTAAATCTACTCGAATCATTTCTATGGATGACTCCACTCGGGATACCATCGTACATAGATCATTAGGGTCTTACACTAAGACCACTGGTTCTCTTAGTCCCTTGGGCCCAATAAAGCACAAGTAGCACTCATTTGTAAATGTCCAAATAATTATTAACCAAGTTGTTTCACTATCCTAACAAGTACAAGAAACAAACGGTATCTCGTACCTGAATCCTAAGAATAATTAATAAAGTCTACATCAAAGATCCTTTCAATATCAACACCAATATATTATAATATATAGATAAAAACTTTAGAGTACCTTTCTAAGTTTCTTTATCCTAACTAAGTCCTCTTGTTTGTTTATCTAGGTTCTTATGTCCAAACTTAACATTATATTAGATTTTAAAACCAATTTAAACCTCTATACCAATTTAGAATCGATTAGATTATGCATTAGAAGCTTAACAAAGTGGTTACAAGAACATGCTCAAGGGATCATAGCCGTAGACCTTGGTCATGATTCCCTTCTCAAAACCATGGCAAGACTACGTCCAAGATCACGGTCGTAAACTTTATCCATAATCATCATTGTTTAGATTACAACAAGTTCACAGTGTGGACCACGGTCAATCACAAATTCATTTAAATCCCTCACTTATGCTTTACCACAACACATTCATAAGGACCATGGGCCTTAGACAAGACCATGCCCGTGTTCTTAGTCTTTGTTCCCCTATTTCACAAATTTCCTCTCCAAAAACTCAACTCCTTACACCAAAACCCTATCATCAACATAAACTATCCTCCCCATCAACTCCATCAACATCTCTAATCTCATTAAACACAAATCCATTCTTGTTCAACAATCAATAACTACTACTATTGAATTATAATCCATAAGATCTTCTCTAATCAACACAAATTTCAAACAAATAACAATTTAGGGTTAAAGTTTTAGTGTAGGGAATGAGAAACAACACCACCTACGAAAGCACAACACTTTGGAACCAAAGAACCCGACCTTTAATATGTTTCTCTCATTGCCCTAGGTAGAAAACAAATTCTTATATATCAAAACTAGAAAACTTACTATGAAACACTCGAAAACACCACTTACCTTAATCCTTCCTTTTAATTTTGTAAGTCTACTACAACTTCTTGGTCATAGATCTGTCTAAAGTAGTCTTGTACGTAAGAAGAGAGGGAAAAGAATATAAGGTGACTTAGTCTCTTAGTTGTATAAAGCTAGGATTTGTAGAACTTTTTAATATGACCAAAACACCCTTGTCTTTAATCCTTTTATTTTTTTTTCTTTTATACTCCTTTTTATTGTTTATGTCTTGGCTTTTACATGAAGTTTGGCATAAATTTACAAGACATAAATTATTCGATTTAAATATAGAGGAATCGATTTACTTTTGGTATGGATACAAAGAACTTCTAAAGTACTCTGTCCTTTGTCAAGAAACAAATTAGTCATCATTTTTGTCCTTTGCTAAGAAATATATTGGTCTGCACACCACTTTTAACTTAATAGCTCATTTTAACTATCTAAAACATTTAGAGAAGGAAGATGTGCACTAAATCAATAAGACTAATGATGCAGTCTTAGGAACCTATCAAGGTAACCAAAAAAAAAAAAAAAAAAAGAACCATTAATAAAAGCTTACCACAAGTTCATTTGGAGGAATATTGTTCATTTAAGGAAATAACTATTCTATTCCCCCCTTATTCCATATAGAATTGTCATTACACTATTTAGTTGCATTTTAGACACCAAATAGTCATTCCGTATGTATGCTATTACTTAAAATATTAATTAGCAATATCATTGTTATTCAATAATATGTTTATGTTCCTTCACATCAATGCCCCTACCATTAGAGACATCTACCACTTAACCCATTGTTTACTAAACCACTCCAAATGAAGCTAGCCACCTTTGACAACTACCTACTACTGACAAATACCCCTTTACAATGGAAATTGCTATACTTATTTCATTTTTTCATTCCCACTTGATTAGTCATAGCTCTAATTTGGGGGGAGGAGGCTGCTTCTTATTAAAGGTGATAACAACATTGATATAAATAGTGAAATCTAGTTTGGATAGTTTTAAAACCCATCACTTAGATCTTCATATTTGTCATTTAATCAAAAGAAAAAATTGACTATAGTTTATTCATAATTTTCTAGCTTTTAAGAAAAATTTTTTCTTTAATCCATTTACTATTCATGTTTGCTTATTGATCTTTTTGGAAACATTGGTATTGTGAAATTTAATCTTTCTCGATGAAGAAGATAAAAAGGTACTAAGTTATTTAGGTTTTAGTTATATAGTAAGGGAATAAAGTATATTTTCTTTTTTTTAAATGTAACTCCTTACATTGTTTTATGTAAACTAAACAATATAATAAAGATATAATAGCTATTATATCTCTATATCTCTCCTATTGAGAATTGCAATTCAATTTCCTCCCTCATTCATGTGATAAAGTAAATGGACAGTTAAGGCTTTGAAAATGCTTTTAGTATTTCGATTTTTTTTAGAGATAAGAAAGGACAAGGACAAGGACAAGGAGACCATAGGAAGAGCTAGTGCCTATGTTCTTACATTTTGTCAAAGAGTTGCTAGCTAATCATGCACTTATCCATATAAGAACACTCGTATGAATTGATCTACCTAACTACATGAAGATTAGTGTTTTGTCTTTATGCTCAATGAATGAGCTAAGCTTAAATGGTTATAAGTAAGTAAAAATACAATAAGAGGAAATAGCATGCACATGCTTACAAAGTGTGTACACATATAGATGGATTTAGATTCTTTAAATTTACGTTCTTTTGATTTACATCAATTTGCTCTCTTAAGATGCCACCACATGTAATCAATTATCAAGATTACAAAGAAGTAAACAACATCGTAATAACATTACATATGAGTTAAACCATAGGTGAAAAACCTACGAATTGGTCAGTGACCGACTTACATTTTTCATACGTTCTACTCTTTGACAAATTAAGATAGTAGTTAGCCAAAAATGATCTAAATCACATACCTTACTCCTTCTCTCGAAGGGGTTTTTTTTTTCAATAAAACCATTCAACATACCTTACTCCCCTAATTTGGTAATTTACCAAAGTTATTCCTCATCAAAATTGACTAATTATTTATTTAACTCATGAATAATTTTCCTAATCAATAACATGATCATAGTTATTATTTTTTTAAATGTGTTAGTAAGATTGTTATTGATTCTGTCTTCATTGTAAGCTATTAATTCTATCTTCCGTTGCTCTCTATGATTTGTATCGATCATGAATCAACAAATAAAACATAACTAAAATTTACAACTTAAACAGATTGCTTTAGATTTGATGCATTTATCAGGTTCTGATAACCCTTGTATGGTTATAAGCAACATAGTTTTTAATGGAATGAATTACTTAGCTTGGAGAAGGTCGATCAAAATGGGATTATGTGATAAGCATAAATTGGGATTTATTGTTTGCATTATACCTAAACATAATCAAGATTCGCTTGTGTTGATTCATTGGTTACGAAGTGATTACGTGGCTCACTATTGGATCTTGAATTCTATGATGAGTGATATTTCCTAAAATTTTTTATATGCCCGTTTAACTCATGAATTGTGGAAAGAAATTCAAAAGTAGTATGGCCAAAATAATGGCCCATTGATTTTTCAACTAAAATATGAAATAAATTATCTAAAATAGTGAATTAATCAATTGGTGTGTACTACAACAAGTTGGAAAGGTGTTAAGATGAGCTCTAAGCTCTTCATCCTTACTCTATATGTTCATATGGAATAATGAATGGTTGTAACTGTCATTTGCTACGTATTATGGAGTTTGAATAAGAAATAGGCTTATACATTCCTCATGGGTCTTAATGAGGGGTATGAAACTATACAAAATCAAAAACTCTCAATGGATCCTCTACATACTATTAACAAAGCTTGTTACTTAGAGCAATAAGTAGAAAAATATAAGCAAATTAATTCATTAAGTTCTAGTGATGTTGATGTAACTACTTTTCAAACTAATAGATCAGGGGTAAGGAGATAAGTTTCTTGTTGATAAGAAGAAGGGCAAGTATAATTTAACCAAATTGATTTGTAAACATTGCAAATCTGAAAGTGCATAGTATGGATAATTGTTTTCAACTAATCATATATCCTAATTAGCATAAGGAAAGGAAGAATTTTGGGAGAAATCAATCAAAGTCAGCAGCAAATAGCATTACTGGCATTCTAAATAAACTAGAGTTATCTCTTATGATGTTTATTCCTCTTGTTACAAACATGATTAGTTCCAGTCATTATATTACAGGTCCACCATATAAGAGTTCAACTGCTACAACATCTGTTGATCTCAATTTCTTCAATATGTCTATCATGAAGTGCTAACTCTATTCACTTTGCCAGTATCATATGCTCTTACCATTCTCTTCATTTTAGTGTTGAGCATAAAAATTTTAGCTCTTGGATAATTGATTCATGCACTACTAACCATATTACCCCATTTCATTCAATTATTTTTGAGATCTAACCATTAATTCAACCCATTTCAGTCAAACTTATAGATAAAACACTTAAGGCAGTCCAATTAAGTGGTTCCATTCATTTAAGTAATACATTGACCTTAACTAATATCTTCTACATACCCAAATTCGTACACAATTTTTTTGTCTATTCATAATTTGTTACAAGATAACAGTTACGACCTGAGGGGGCTAATCGTGGCAGTCGCCGTATACCGTACAAAGAATTGTAGATTAAATTCCCATACAATCGACGACCCTTTTATACAATACACAAGACTACAATTACTACTAACTACCAAGAGTGCGCAAGCTTAAGCAATATCATTTCATGATAAATAATAATATTATAAAAACATAACACATAGTCTATTTGTATAAAAGTTTATAGATACAGAGTTTGAAACGTATCTGAAGTTAGGCTAATATAAAAATTACATATTCAAATTTATAATAATTTAAAAATACTCTCCGTCCTCATCCAACTCCCACATTAACCTTGGGTAGAAAACTAACTTCGGGCATGCAACGGCCCGACTCCCCAAAAAGGTTGGCCTGCAAAAGAAGATTACAAGGGTATAAGCTAACTAGCTTAGTGAGATAATTTTCCCTCAACCATACAGTAAACAAGTCATACAATAGTTAGGTTCAACCAAATGAATGCATGATAAACAGTATGCCAACCAAATACATACAGGTGACCAGATACTACATGCAACTCAGATTTAACTCCCTCCAAAGTCAAGGTTGGAGATTCATCGATACAGTTAGATCCGAGTATCATATTAGAACTTATTTCGTAACGAAACTCTACGTTTCATATTTAAAATGCAATGGTACATCTACTACCTACTTTATCAAAATGAGTTCTACATATGATTGTGAATAGGTTTACGCAGCCTTCATTCACCCCCAAACAAAGGCCTCTGGACTCGACCCTTAACCAAGCGGTTAGCGCCTCCAACACCTAGTCATCCTGCGGGCCGGGGTAAAGTCATATCGCACGTGTACACAGTACGAAATCAATAACAATCAATAATCAACCCACGTATGGCCTCTCGCTACCTCCGTGTAATGTGATTACCGAAATTAATTATACAATGCATAATTTATGCATGATCCAAGTTAACTTTTTCTAGTCGAATAAAATTTAGTCTTATTTATTCAGTGACTATTCCAAGTCACAAACAATCAATCTAGTGAATCTACTATACAACAATCATTATATTATTAAAATTTAAGGTAAATTCACCATCAACAACAATTATTATGCACAAGTATAACCTAACCCCATACACATTCAATTATAATTCACAACTTATATTCACTAACTACAAGCACAAACAAGTATGGAATCATTAGGAAAAACTCACTCAGCCATAGCCAACTCAGAGGTCGTAGTAGTCTAGGGGCAGCTCAAGGTCAATATCAAAGTCACTTAAGAATAATAAAAATTTTGTAAGTTTAGAAATTTAAAGCTAACTAGTGTTATAATTTGTAAGGTCTATTTCACCTAATTACGTGAAATTGTCGATTCAAGCTTTTTATCGAATCGCGTGTAACTTTTTCGTTTTAGCTCAGATCATTATGAACTTATAGTCCATTTCAATCATTTTCGAGTGTATTTTCTCGTAACGAGGTCCGTTTTGGACGTTGTGACTCATAGTTTAAATTATGATATAAAAATATCACAAAAGTTCATATTTAAGTTTAAAAATTATAAAATATTAATTTTCGCTTTTTTTTAACTTATTTATGATTTAATAATTATTTAAATCATATATTTGATATTATTATTATTTTGAGCGCATTTTTCTATTTTTGAGATTTTTAACTTTATTATGATTATTATCATTATTATTATCTTTATTATTTTTACTATTTCCCATTTTCTTATTTATTATTTCTCTTATGTACTTCACGATTATACACATATGCATAATATATATTTTATAATTTATTTTATTGAAAAAACTTTAATTACGGTATCATATATATATATATACATATACACCTTACATATTTACGAATTTAGTAAATATATTATATATACTAATACATATTCAGCATACTACTTATATATATATTTACTATACATTATACATATTATATATGTATATGTATTTATTTAAAACATACTCTTATATACATATTCATGTATTTGTATTTATTTATATATGTCTTACATGTGTACATACCTATAAATACATACATATATATTCGGCATATATATACTTATANAAATACATAATACTAATTATATGTATTCCTAAAAAAAATACATAATACCTACTCTTTTGTATAATATACCTATGTACATACATGTATACATACATAGCCTTATACATACATATTTAATTAAATCTAAGTATTTATGCATATGGACAAGTATTAGTAATGTTATATGTATAAAAATACTATACAATTACTTTATTTATACATGTATATACTATATAACATACATCTATACTACTAAAATAAATTACTTACCTATTAACTTTTGATTTTTCTTCTTCTTTTCCTTCTTTTTTTTCTTCTTCCTTTCTCCTTCTTTCTCTCACGATTTTGCTTTCCAAGTTTCGGTGTGTTTTTTTTTTTTCTTAAAAGAATTTCCAGACTTTGCTTCTTGCTTTTATACATGGTAATTAGCAAGTTTAGGAAAAGAAAAATAAAATAAATAAATAAATAAATCTTATCCTAATCTTTGCATTTATGATGATGGGACAAGATAATTATCTTCAAATTTTTTTCTTTTATTTAGTATTAACACTTGGCAAATTCAATTCTCACGTGGGCTACTAGGTGGAGTTCCATTTCTAGAATGTGAGAATTGAAGAAAAAGAAGGAAAAGAAGAAAAGAGATAAATTGAAAAAGAATGAGAAAGAAAATAAAAATTAATAATAAATATATGTAATTTTTCGAAACATATAAATTATAACAATTCTCATCATAAATTAATTTTTAAATTTTTGTGAAATTTTATCAATTTAATTGATACACGTTACAATTATAATTTTTACAAGTTATTGTAGCGATTTCGTTATAATTTCGCGTGAATAGGTGATTTAGTCGAGAATTTGTAATCGACCATGATTATATCTCTATCAAGTAATATTTAACTATTTTATAAGCTTATATTTATAATTTTAGGGTTTCAAACAAATTTGAGTTCAATTTTGATTAATGGTGCTTAAAGCAGTTTTAGGGTTTTAGTATACGATTTAGGGTTTCGATAAATTCCTAAAGTTTTGTTATCGATGTTATATTTGATTACTTAAATTTCATGATCTTTTATTACTACTAGCCTTATCAACTTGTTGTACAGTTTAGGATACTCGGACTTGAATTAGGGTTCAACTACTGTTTTCCTAGAGTTCACAATAACAAATTAGTATCCAATATTTATTCTTCTTCATTTTCTTTATAAGACCAAAAAAGTAATCAACTTGTTGCTTTGGCAAAAGCTAGTCATGGTCTATATGTCTTAAAATCTAAAGTCCCGAGAGGCTCTAATTCAATAGCCAATTCTCTTCCAGTTTATTTTTCTTATAAACAAACAGATTGTCTTCATTTGTTCCTCAAGAGATAAGGTCATTTGTCTTTGTCTAAATTACAACATAGAGACCTTTGTAAACATTTGAACATGAATAACTTTGTTTTTTTAGGTATGTCACGAAGCCAAGATGTACAGTCTTCCTTTTGATAAACCTTTTCATTAGTCCTCCTATGCTTTTCAATTATTACACAGTGATATTTGGGGACCTTGTTCAGTCCCATCCATTACAGGTGGTCAATTCTTTCTTACTATTCTTGATGACTTTATATGTTGTACTTGGACTTATTCTTAATAATAAGTCTCAAATAGTTAACGCCCCTGATAAATTTTTCCATTTCATTAACAATTATTTTCAAGCTCTTCCTTAAGTGGTTAGATCTAATAGTAGTTCTGAATTTCATTATCACACATGTCAAGCTATGTTCCACAATTTTAGAGTTTTATATTAAAGGGATATGCCTTATACTCCACAACAAAATGGCACATTGAAAGGGAACATAGACACATTATAAATACCACAAGAGCCTTAAGAATATAAGCTAAATTACCAAAGGAATTTGGGGGGAATGTGTCGTTACTGCTACATGCCTTATTAACATCATACCTATGTCCAAATTAAATTAGAAATCACCACATGAAATTTTGTTTATGGAGAAGCCTACATATGACTACTTAAGAGTATTGGTGATAGGAATCAACCCATGACCAACTCTAAGCCATGGCCAGCCTGTTCCAAGCTGAGTTCGACCTGCCTAACTCAAGGCCAAGTTGATAATAGAAGGCAAAGAAGGGAAAGAAAGATAGCTCAGTAATAGCTCTGTTGGTTGCTGAGAAGACTAGGGACCAAACAGCTGAGGTCTTAAGTCTAAAGACCAGCTCAGCACAGCATGAGGAATCTAGTGTCAACCAATCCTAGGACTCGAAAACTATGGGTCAACCTCATAGGTAGCTCATCTAAGCACTATAAGACTTCAGTAACTTCGATTCAAACCAGGACATCTAACTGCTGACCTCAACTAGTTCAAATCCCACTCATTCTAAGACAGCTCAGATGACCCGCATACTAACCTTTAGGTTTATATACTTGTACATATTTTATTTTCTTTTATTCTTGAGCCTAATCTTTAGGGTTTAAGGCCTTATGCATTATTTACATTTTTGCTACTAAGGTTTTAGGATGTAGTATAAATAGTAACTTTTGTAAGTAATAGACAACTTATTATTATCATCAATCATTAAGAATATTTCTTAAAGAATTTCTCTCGTGAAGCTTGCTTTAAGCTTGTCTCCTTTAGAGTGATTATTGAGTGTATTGTTACTCTTTAATCAATCGAAGTTCTTATTAATCTTCTTTACATTGTGGTGAACCTTTCATTTAAGTAAGTTAATGAGTCATATCTAACCCTCATTTGAAACCTCAAGCATTGGTTTAATGTTCGTTAGTCATATCAAACCATATTTCGAGCTTAAGCCCTATTTGTGTTTGTGTATTGGTTGTGATATCCATCTACATTCATATTCAAAACCCTATTCCACTTGCTACTTCCCCATTTCCATTACCCATTTGTCATTCATGTTAGCTGTACATCATGCTCCAGCTGACCTTCAAACCTTAGGGTGCATCATCTTGGTATCAAAGCTTTTGGTGAGACACACGTAATAGTGTTCATCAGGGTTTTGTTCATGTTGTTATTTCCTGTTGATTTTTGTTATTCTATAGGGTAGTTATTGTTTATGGTTGTAGTCATGGTATTATGTTGTTTATACTAGGTTATTGAGTCATATAGCAATGATTTTAGTAGTTATTCCAGTTGTAATCTGTTTTAGTGGTGCTGTAGTAGTTGTAATAGTGCTTGTCAATCATGGTAACTGTAGAAATTGAGTAGTAGTTGTTTCTAGGTTGCTGTTAGTTGTATTTTGTTAGCAATAGTGCTTTTAGAATTATTTTAGTGGTGTTATTCAGTCGAAAGTAACTGCCGATTTCAAATTGTAGTGACTCTAAGGTAGTATCAGTGTTGAGTATATTACGTATTTGTTAAAATCTCTCATTAGAAATTACTGTATAGATGAGAATGTCTGAAGATAGTATCGATATCAGTGGGGATAGTCCTCATGGTAACTTATGGAGACGTATTGATAACTTGGAGTATCAAATTCAGAATCTCACTAACTTGATCCAAGAGCTAATTGAATTAATTAGAGGCCACCAACGTCTTGGCTGAGGTGAAAGGAGAGATTGAGTACCAACTAGTGGGAGCGACTCCAATGAGCTTAAAGATGATCGACAACAGCCTAGATGAGCTACTTAGCTAATGAGAAGAGACAACCAAATTGAACTAAGGAGGAGCAATGACAGGAGTATTGACTTCAAGATGAACCAAGGAGCCTAAAGAAGAGAGCAAGAGCCGAAAAGAGATTTGGCCAAGCAAAACTCCAATAGAAGTAGCCGATCCAAGGTGAACTGACCTACTCATAATGGAAGAGATGAGCCTTGAACACATAGCCGAGGACTTGAAAGTATTAAGCTTAAGCTGCCGACCTTCACTGTAAGCAATCGACCTAAAGAGTTCCTTAACTAGGATCCCCAAGTAGAGAAGTTGTTTAAATGCTATGAATGTGATGATAGGACTAAAATCAATCTAGCTTTAGTATCCCTTATCGAATATGTAAGCCTTTAGTGAGATAAGTCAATTGCTAAGTGAGATGTCAAAGGAGAGGAATCGATCAAAACTTAGAGACTTATGAAGAGGTTGATGAACCAATGCTTTATGCCAACCTACTTCAAACAAGAGATGCTCTACACTTTCCAACATCCAAGGCAAGGTCGAAACACTATTGAGGAATACTTATAAGAATTTGAGACCTTGATGACTAGATGTGAGATTGCTGAGCCATAAGACTGTACTATTGCTAAGTTCCTAAGTAACTTGAGAGATGACATTGCTGACGTGGTCGAGCTCTAGCCATTCAACTCATTAGATGAGCTAACCAATTTAGCATTGAGAGTAAAATGCTAGAAGAGAAGCAAGCACCAGAGGCTAACTAGCCAACCTCAAAAAGGCAACCCTAAGCCTAAGAGGTATGAAGAGAAAAGAAGATCTGAGAAGAAAATGGAGAAAGGTAAGTATAGTCGACCTAACTAAGCTGAGACAAAAGAGAGACTAATTGGCACCAAGGCTCGAGAAGTTAAGAGCGTCAAGTGTTTGGGATACAAACATATCACCTCCCAATATCTGAACAAGAGGGTCATGATTTTGAAAGGCGAAGGATCTGACGATTAAGTAGAGAGTCGGAGTGATAAGAGCTCAAGAAGTGAGATGGAAGAGGTGAATGTCTATCCAGATATGGACGAACTCTTAGCCATGACTAGTTGACCTAAAAGAAGACCTAAGTTAAAGGTATAACTTATTCCAAATTCAATGTTTGGTGATTAGGAAGACCTGTACACTAGTTGTTGATGGAGGTAGTTATACCATCATTGTTCTTGTCAAGCTAATTGCAAGGATGAAATTGTCGACCTACCTGCATCCTCAATCATATAGACCAAAGTGGTTTAATGATAAGGGTATGGTTAACGTACATAAGAGAGCTCAAATAACATTCAAGGCAGGGCAGTATGAGGATGAACATGATTTTAATGTGGTGCTTATGAATGTAGCAAATTTAATTCTTGGCCAACCTTAGGAGTACAACTCGAAAATGGTCCATGATAACTTCTTCAACACTTATACAATTCGAAAGGATGGGAAGAGTTATCGTTTAACCCTTATGAGTATTAAGGAGATTCAGAGCAACCTAGTGCCTATGGTAAAAAGAAAAGGGAAGAGGAGCCTGTTTGGCATCTAAGCCCGTGCTCATTACTTAAATTCGAGGATGACTTCTTTTTAGCCCCATATTGATGACAAGAATCAACCTATGACGACCTCCAAGCCACGGTTAACCTATTCTAAGTGGAGGCCAACCCATACCACTTAAGGATGAGTTGATAACAGAAGGCTAAGAAGGGAAAGAAAGACAACTCGACAACAGCTTTGTCAGTTGCCAAGAAGACCAAAGACCAAACAGTCAAGGTCCCAAGTCCAAAGACTAGGTTGGCACAGCATGAGGAATCCAGTGCCGACCAATCTTAGAGCTCAGCAACTATGTGCCAACCTCATAGGCAACTTGACTAAGCTAACCTCACAGGCAACTTGACTAAGCATTGTAAGACTTCAGTGACTCCAACCCGAACTAGGACATCCAACTATTGGCCTCAACTAATTTGAATCCTACTCATTCCAAGACAACTCAAATGACCCGTATGCCGACCTTTCTGCTAAAACACACAATTTTGTACACTTGTAAATATTTTCTTTACTTTTAGTCATGGGCCTAATCTTTAGGATTTAAGGCCTTGTACACTATTTACATTTTTTCCATTAAGGTTTTTATCACGACCCAACAATATCTTTGTCGTGGTAGGTCACCGTATACCATATAAAGGTTTACTATCAACCTCCTTTGCTGATCATAGGCCTTTCATACAACACACAAGGCTCCTTCCACTATACGTTACCACTAGGCTCATAGATAAGTAATATAGAGCAATTTAACTAAAATTACTTCTATGGTATAAATTAACTAATCGTATGGGCTCGTGAGACCCACACCAAAAGAATATTACAAACGGATGCAATTCATAATGGAACTGCATTAGAAATTTTAATCTATATTATGAACAAAATATAAAAGTAACTAGATATCTGCAGATCTATTACAAAATGTTCTCTTCTCTCTCTGATCGCTCCAACCCGTCCCTATACGAGACTTACCACGAGCATGCCTTAACCCGGAATAGAGAAGAGGTTTTCCTGCAACAACAAAAATCTATTGGGGTGTAAGCTTAAGCTTAGTGAGATAAATACCGTAATCAATACCACATGGCAGAAATTTATTAAATACACAATCATATGAATGCATGAACAATCAGTATGCCAAACAATGCATGCAGTAACCTAGGAACTACATACAACTCAAAATTACACCCCTTGTAGTCAGGGTTTGGAGATAATTAACCGATCAAAACCAAAATCTAGGTTCTAGACCTTAGGTTTAATTCCATTTGCACTATTGTGCTTAAGCCAAAACAAAACTATATATATATATATGTATATACTTCCTTTAACAAATCATATTTTAAAAATCCTAAGTCTAGCGATATGGTGGCTTCCACAATCCACAAACACACGCCTTAAGCAGAAGCCATAAGACTCGGCCCCTCGCCAATGGTTGGCGTCTCCCAGCGTCTAGTAAGCCCATCAGTTTAGGACAGAGACTCAATATATATGATAACATAGCTAGTGCCCAATCCTGCAGAAGGCTCATACTCCTGTGAATTCCTTCCCATCTTTTGCACAAAGCGACAGTCGATGTTATCCATATGCAATATAGGGAATGCATTATTCATTTTAATTTCTTAATCATATAAGTGATTAACTTGATTTTCAAGGTGATCAGACAATTTCATTCCATACAATTTGCACGTATAAATTAGCATAAACAATTCCCATTATTATATATAATTAACGAGCCATCACATTCATCCACAAATTCATACACATGCATTTCCCATATCCCACAAGCATCCAAATTTATGTTTATAAGTTTAGGTACATCTATTCTATAAACAAAATCAAGTAAAGAGTCATCAGAAATTTACTCACTCCACTATACAGTCAGTCAAAATAGTCTGGAGGCAAGTCATCTCTGTACACGGTGTCCCTTGGTCATCGAAATAATATTTATAAGGGATTGAAATAAACTTAGGAAACTAAGTAAAATTCCCTTAAGTTATACTCTTGACTAGTTTTCGTAACTTTTCTCGGTTTTTACTTAAAAGTTCAATCGTGTATAACTTTTTCGTTTTAAATCCGATTTTTATGATCTTATAGTCAATCTTCATCGTTTTCAAATGTACTTTAACATGGTGAGATTAGATTTTTGAAATGAGGCATGCAAATCTATCCATGGGCCAAAACAGTAGCTATCCTCATGTTTGGGAGTGCTTTTGGGCCTTGTATGGTAAATGGGCTTTTTGGTAACTTGAGGAATCCTTTGGGTTTGGTCTTAAGATTTTATCCTAAGCTCAAAATACTCCTTGAGATCAGATTTACAACTTTGATTTATACTCCTAAGGCTAACAACCACTTCATGGGCTCTTTAGTGGGCTTAAGTTGTCAAATAAGCTTGTTTTTTGTTCAAACTAAAGTTAGTGACTTTGTTGGGCTTATGAAGTCTTAGGTGGATTTCTTGTGGGCTTCAAAACAACCTCTCTTAATATTTTAAAGTACTGGTCAGAATTTTAATGAAGGCCCAACTTAGAGTTCTAAGATTGTTTTGAGAGTTTTAGATTTGGTTTTGAGTTTTAGGCTTTATACACTTGCTATGCTTGCTTTAGTTGATCTTTTCACTTTGTTCACTTACTTTTATCATATTTTTAAGTATCTTTTACTTATGTTCCAGATCTAGTCGTGATGAATCTAAAGGGTGGTTTTTCAACTTGTTTCATCATTTCCTTAAGTTTAGGTGTTAGATCATGCACTTAAACTACTTGTATCCAAATCTTAACTTAACTTTTCTTCCTTGGGATGATCCTTTAACTCATGCTTTACACAAAGAAAAAAAAAATCTTACACTTATTACAACTTCCATATCATAGCTCATGTCATACAAAGTTGGTTTCTTCATAAAACTTCATGTGATAAATTTTTTCTTAACTTAAGTCTAGATTTGAACATGTTTAACTTAATGGAAATAAAATCAACATCCAAATGACCCTTGAATCCTCACATCTAGCACACTCATCTTCCATTCAAGTTTTTGTTTTAAGATTTTCTCAACTTAAAATATTCCATTCAAAGTGTTAAACAAGTATCTTTATAAAACACCAACTTTACATGCTCATGCTTCAACTTCACGTAAGGGTTTCATGAGTTTGTTTCTTAGAATGGTCTTTAGTGTTATAACAACTTAAAATCATACTCATATCTTCATAAAATTATACTCATATCTTCAAGAAATCAAAGTCTCCTAACATAAACACTAACCTACTAACCACAAGAAACACTTACTCGTCCTTAAAGCAAAATACGGTGGTTGTGTACAAAGGTTCTACTTAAGCTCTTAACTTTGCTTCCTCCTTTTACAACCTTTTGGAAACCCGAGTTATTTGATCCTTTGGAGTAGGGTTTGTGGAAGGTTATAATGGTTCTAAAAGAGCTTAGATGTTGGAAGAAAATGACACAAGAAAAGGAAATGGAAGTGCCATGAGTGGGATTTAGAAGTAGTGTCCAAATGAAGGATTTCGTGGGGTAACGTTGTTTCTTCTTTTATGTTTGTTTCAAGTGAGAGAAAGAGGAAGTGAAAATGAAATTGAAAGTGAGAGGAATAAGGGAAAGAGTGGCCGGTTAGGAATGAGGGAAGATGAGTGTTTAAGATGTCTTGAAATTATTGTCTTATAACTTATACAAAAGTCAACAATTGCAACTATTGATAATGTAAGCATTAAGGAGTGAATAGTAGTGTATTAGAGAAAGTGATTGATGGTTGAAAGACAAGAGCATGGCCCCCCTTTTCTTCTTGTTCAAACCTACCATTAGTGTCCTTTGGGGTCATGTAATGGTCTTGTCTCATTTAATGAAGTTAAGCATGTGAAATCTTGTAAAAAATTGTCCATATGTAATATAAGTAAAGGGGTGATAAGGAAAATGTCTTATCACTAGATTTTGATAAGTTATCAATTGACAAATGATTCCAACTTTCAATTGATAAGTCATCTAAGGTGATTGGTTGGTCTACTTATTTATATGTAAGGGTTAGACATGAAGATAAGGACATGGTCTTATAGGAAATTGTTTTAGGGTTTTTATCTTACATTGTTTTGTAATTTATGATTTGATTTTTATAAAATTGTGAAATTTTCTAAAGTTGCATGAAATTGTTCAAATTAAATTATCAATTAGTCACTTAGGGTCAAAAGTCCCTAATTGTTTTAGGGTTTAAGGTCTTAAGTAACTTTAGAGCTCTCAATTCTTCAAGCTCAGGTTTTATCGATAATTGGTTTTTGAATTGGAAAAATTTAATTCGTTTCTAAATGTTAACTTAAGTTCTTAGTTTAGTTGATCCTTGAGAACGTTCAGAAAGTACTCTTAATCAAATCATAGGCCCACTAAAAGTAGGGTTTACAGTTTTAGGATGTACTATAAATAGTAACTTTTGAAAGTAATAGACAACTTATTATTATCATCAATCATTAAGAATATTTATTAGAGAATTTCTTTCATGAAGCTTACTTTAAGCTTGTCTCCTTTTGAGTGATTATCAAGTATGTTGTTACTCTTTAATCTATTGAAGTTCTAATCAATCTTTTTCTTGAGATTGTGGTGAACCTTTTATTTGAGTGAGTTAGTAAGTCATATCTAATAGGTTACCAACCTTTAGCCCACTTATTCATGCACGCCTTAAAGGCCTCCAGTTCTCACCATGAGAATTCTCTCTCATCATCCTATCAAGGACGAAAAACAGTACACAAAAGCATGGTAGTTAAACTCCTTGAGAGCTAAGAGTAAGTATACCCTGTTTAACTCTACCGATGCTAACTACTCTCCTATCGAGGATCCTTTATCGAGTAATGAGAACCATGTCCCCATGACAATTCCTACTCAAACCTCCAATTGCTGAGAGCTTCCTACTAGGTGACGAGATACAGGCTTCTACTAGTCGAGTACTTATCTTTTGACCCTTTCCTTCTCTCTTGACATCCTTTACTCGTGTCAGCAACTCTAAGGCCACTATGTCATGTTCCAGCTCAATTGCTACACCCATGGGTTCCTTTATACAAATCCATTAACGAGCTACCACCTATCCCTTTTCACCTTACGTTGTACTTTTATTCTTTTTTTCTTTTATCCCTTTTACACTTTTCATATATACTAGGAATTTCCTTTTTATGTATGTCTTTTTGTAATTTTCCTCATTTGTTATGTTACCCTAAGGACTTACTATAAATAGTTCTTTCTCCTTGTAGCCGGTTTATCTTACATTCCTTACAAACATTGAATATACTTACTCTTGCAAAACAACCCTCTCCAAGTCCATTTTCATACACTCTTATCTAATCCTGCCAAGTAACTCAAAATTAGTGGCAAGTAGACCTTAACATTAACTTATATGTCATATCAAGTAAAGTATGAAGTCATGTTGTGTTCGTTGGTGGGTCATATCCTTTAAGTAGCTTCACGTCATTACTATATTCCATTCGTCAACCTACATATTCTATTTTCTTCGATATTTCAAAGGACTCATTGGTTTCTCACCTCATGCAATAAGCCCCAATGATAAGTGATTTCCTAGGCGCATCAATATCTAAGCCTCATTTGAAACCCCGAGCATTGGTTTAGTGTTCATGAGTCATATTGAACCCTATTTCTAGCTCAAGCCATGTTTGTATTTGCATATTGGTACATGATATCTATCCACATTCACACTCAAACCCTTCATTTACTAAACTTTCTTACTAACAACCCTTGAGTCCGAATACCCATTCAAAGGTTTGTGTCTGCAATGTCCTCGGAACTGTATCAACTACAATGCTTATGTTTTGTCTCTAATAACTCGCCTTAGAAAGACAAGGTTGATCCTAGAGGGATTCTGTATTTCCCTAAGATATGTTCATGGCCAAAAGGCTTATAAAGTTTGTAACATGTACGATAAGAAAATTCTTGTTACTCAAGATATTGTTTTTCATGAAAATATTTTTCTTTTTTCTTCACCACATTCTGATTCTTTATAGCTATTATGTAGCTATCTCTTCTACATGATATTCCTTCTTTTAATACATTAAATTTTCCTTCAAGTTTGCAAGCTACTCAATCTCCTGATCTTATGTCATCGGCATCAAATCATTTATCATCCTCTGTTCCAAAAAGCACAATTTTAGTTTCTCATCCTTCTTTAATACACTTTTTGATACACATTGTCATAGATCAGCTAAAGAACATAGAGTGCTTCACAGTTAAAAGAATATGTACACAATTCAAATAATGCTAAAGCAATTAACACTTCCTATTTAGAATCTTGTCCTACTAGTACTTCCAAACAACCCACATATCCTCTATTTTCTGTCTAAACCTTTTCACATTTTCCTCAAGACTTTATTTTATCCATGGCAAATGTTCTTAATGTTCAAGAACAATTTTCTTATTCACAAGCTTCTAAAAATAAATATTGGCTTTTAGCTATGAACAAAGAACTTAAAGTCTTGGAGTTGAATGATACTTAGGAATTAACTGAACTACCCCTTGTTAAGAAACTAATTGGTTCAAAATGGGCATACAAAGTTAAGTATATGCCTAATGGGACTGTTAAAAGGCTTAAAGTATGGCTTCTTACAGAAGGCTATACTTATGTTGAAGCAATGGATTGTCACAATACATTTTCTCCTGTTGCTAAGATTGGCATAGGTAAGATTGTCATTGCTGTAGCTATTATATTTAATTATGCTTTGCATCATATAGATATCGCTAACACTGTTTACATGGGTCATTAGATGAAGAAATTTACATAACACCACTAGAAGGATAATCAAGGATTGATCCTAATCAAATTTGCAAGTTGAAGAAGTCTTTATATGGGCTTAAGCAAGCCTCTCAGCAATGGAATAAGGAAATTTATAATTTTCTTATTCGCAATGGTTGTATTTAATCTTTAAGTGATCATTCTTTATTTACTAGATATCAAAGTGATGGGGTTTTGGTTGCATTATTGTGTGTTGATGATATGTTGGTCATGAGAACTAATGATGATTCAATTGCTGCTATTGAGTCCACTCTTAACCGAGCTTTTACAACCAATGATTTGGGATATGCTCATTTTTTCCTTAGACTATAACTATGCAAAAATAAATAGGAACTTTGCTCAACCAACGGAAATTTAACTTTGATTCGATTTCGGACACTGGCTTGACTATATGTAAACTAGCCATTTTGCCTTTGTCCATTGGTTTATGTCTTGAGAAGGATCGTGGTGACTTGTTTGATGATCCTTAACTTTATTGAAGATCATTAGAAAGCCTTTGTATCTCACTTCACAAGGTCAAAAATTACTTTTGCTGTCCATAAACTAAGTTAGTTTTTTATCTCAACTGCATACACCTCACTTTCAAGCTATTGTACATCTCCTCAAGAATCTCAAAGGCATAGTTGACCATGGATTATTCTATTCTAGTCATAATTCTTTTGAATTGACTTGTTTTTATGATGCTGATTGGGCTTACTACACATTTAACTGCAAGTCCTTGTCTAGATTTTGTGTTTTCCTTAGTGGTGCCTTAATTTCTTGGAAGTCTAAGAAGCAAGCAACTATTAGGACTTCCACAACAACAATAGAAGCTGAATATTATGGTGTGATTACTTGGAGGGAATGGAATGCCCAATCCCCCCTTATTACTTGTAACAACTCTATTGTGGTATAGAATCACAATTATAGAAGAATTCCAATTCCTTAAAACATTGAATTGGGATTCATGGTTAAAGTCTAAGAATCCACATTCCTTGTTAAAAAGACTTTTGATGCCCTTTCCTCATCTTCTTCTAACATACTATTTACACCATTACAACACTACCACCACCAACATAATACCATTACCATCACAGTAGTACCACATCATGACACCACCATCTACCAACACAGCATAACCAACCACCAATATAGCATCACCACCCACCAACATAACACCACCACCCATAATATTGCCACCATCACAGTAACCCTACCATCACAACATCGCTACCCACTAACATGGCATGACCATCCACCGATATAGCAGAGCTACCATCACCCACCACCACAATAATACCATCATCATAGCACCACCACCTACCAACAAAACACCATTACCCACCAACATAACATTGCTACCATCACCTACTAGTAATGACTTCAACTCTAGAAGTCGAACACCCAATGACCACTATACGTACTCCTATTTACAATCGTCGATTTGTGTGTGTGTGTGTGTGTGTGTGTGTGTGTGTGAGAGAGAGAGAGAGAGAGAGAGAAGGAATGACAGATTTGAAATCTATGAGAAAGAAAGAGGGAGAAAAAGAGGGGGGGTAGGAATCACAAATCTAAGATAGAAAGTGATAAAGAAAGGTAGAGGAATCCAAAGAGTGCAAGAGAAAAGAAAAAAAAAAAGATAAGTTTAAGGTTTAGGAGGAAGATGAGGGCAGTTTAGGAGGAAGATATTTTGTTCTTATTATGAGTATATTACCTAATTGCTTTTTATGCAACTAAATAAGGTAATTATAATTATAGGATTATTCAATTAGTAATGAATTGTAATTTCATTACTTAACTATTCCATGTAGTGAAGTGAACACACTGTTAGAGTCTTATAGCTACTTCAAAGGAACTAATGTGGATTTCTTTTATCCTTCATGACCTACATATTTCATGTTGTTTGCCTATCTCCTTGTTCTATGACAATAAATCAATCACTTTAATTGCCAATAATCCCTGTTTTCTTGTTAGAGCTGAACATATAGACATCAAAACCTATTGTATTTGTGATTATGTTGCTTATGGTTTTCTTTAGCTAGTGCATATCTCCACTTCCCAACAGGTTGTTAATTTGTTTATTAAGTTACCTACTGTTGCTCAACTTCAATCCATGCTTTTTAAGTTGGGTCTTCACATAACCCTATGTAGCAGAAATTAATCATTCATTGAGAACTATCCTTATGAAGTGATTACTATCACGATTATCAAAATCACGATTCTACTATTCATTTGAATATATAAAATGAGTAGAATCATATAAAATTGATAAAATCATAAACCAATAGATCGTACTTGAAAGTTTAAAATTTTACTAAATGTCTACACATATATAATTTTATATCCATTTTAACTAAGAAAAACATTAAAAAATTATAAACTAGTAAAATTGTACTTTTGAGTAATGATTTAACAATTATAATTTATGTATAATATGATCTTTTAATCTTAAATATCTCATATCAATTTAGGTAGGACAGCAAATGGAGTGCCGACTTCTAAGGATGGAGTGCCGACTATTGGACCCCTCACCCAAGCTCACTTCCAAGGCTTAAAATCTCTCATGAGAAGGATCTTATCTTCTCAACCTACCAAAGACGAGCTCCAGTGCATAGAAGAGCTATGGAAGAACTCCCTAAGGCTTCAACTTAGACATACTCTACTTTGCTCGGACTCTTGCCCAGTTACTAACCTACCAAGTCAGAGGTCCCTATAGGCCGAGCTCTAGTTTTCCATCCTACTAAGCTACAGTCTCACTCAATTACCTCAGCAGCTTTCAACATAGCTTAGCAACAACAACCCCAACATCAGCTCAATTTAGCCATAATGCCTTAAAATTCCAAAACACAAATCTACTAACATGTTACCACCTGTCCCTTACTTTTTTGACATTTATACCATATTCTTTTTTGTCCTTTATCATATTTACCCTATTTGCTTGTACTAGGAATCTTCTTCTTACATTATCCTTTATGTAATTTTCCATTATTATATTGCTACCCTAAAGGACTTGCTATAAAAGGTGCCTTTGACTGTAGCCATAATTATCTTACATCATTGTTAATGAATATTCTTATTCTTACAAGGCACCATTCTTCGAGTACATCCTTTTTCACACTCTTATCTAATCGTGTTGGGTAGCTCAACGTTAATGGTAAGTAGACCTTAGTATCAGTTTATGCGCCATATCAAGTGAAATACTAAGTCATGTAGTGTTACTTAGTGAGTCATATCCAGAGAGCAGCTTCATAGAAGCTACTATGTTTACCAACCCACTTCCTCTTTCTTTAATATCTCGAAGAATCCACTTGGTTACTATTTCCTACCATATGCCCTAGTGATTAATAGAGCTCCTAAGCACATCATATAATCCTGATATTAGAGCTTGAGTTTACGACCGATAGCTAAGTATTATAGTGGCTATTTTAGTTCTTGTACTCCGTTATACTCTATTTTCCTATTTCGAAAACAAAGCAAGTCTTTGAAGCACTGTATTGCATACTATTTAGTAGAGTGAGTGGGTTTTTATATTGATGGAAGCACGTATTGAGCTTTACTATAAGAATGTTGAACCTAAGTGTTCAAGGAGAGATTAATGATGCTAAGAGTAATGTTCATAGTCGTAGCCATGTTATCTAACAAACCTCGTAAACTACTAACAAGCAATTGCAAGACCTTGGTATTATTATAGCCAACCTAGCTATATCTATATAAAGGGTAGTAGAAACTAGGCCTAAAGAAAGAGTTGGTGAACAAGGCCAAAATGTGAGAGATAAACCGAGAAGATAAGTAGTTGAGCATAGAGCACCCAAAGCTGTTAATGTAAACCTAGCTCTACCTTGACATGTTAAAAGGTTTGTGAAGAGGAGACATAAGTTAGATGAAGTTCAAGAGTATGGGGAGGAGGAGGAGTATGATAGAATCAAAGAGCATAAACTTCACGCTCCCAAAGGAGTCAAACATCTCAAGGTACAAATTCTAAGCTTTAATGGGTTTGGTAGTGCTAATGACTACCTAGACTAGGAGGGGAAGATTGAGAAGATATTTGATTTCTACAATTACAAAGACTCGATGCGTATTCAAGTAGTTGCTTTAGAATTTTTTAGGTATGCAGCAATATGGTGGAAGAAATTACAAAATGTATGTCAACAAGCCTGATATGAAATCAAAACCTGGAATGAGATGAAGAGAGTCCTTAGGAGTAAATTTGTGCCAGAAACATTATGAGTAAGACACCTTCCGACATCTTCAAGAACTCAAGTAAGTCAGCCAATTTGTGGATGAGTATGTTAGAGAGATCCAACTGCTAATGATCCGCTGTGATGTTGACGAATTGGAAGCACAAATAGTAGCTGAGTTCATTTATGGACTAAGATCCAAGATTGGTACTACAATGGAGGTGCAAAGGCTAGGAAATCTAGATGAAACCATCCGAAGGGTACAAAAAGTCAAAAGGTAGAGGCGAAATCAGCTTAACCGAGCACAAAGTAGTAGACCTAGCTTGCCAAGTAGAATTGGTATGCTAAGCTAACCTCGATATGACAAAACCCAATACAATTTTGGGGTCAATTGTCGTGGTTAGATGCTGAGTGGACCTAATGATGGTTAAGGAAAGACTAAAGCCGAGGAGCTTGAGGTCAAAAAGGATTAAGGTCATAGCTTTGGTAGAAAGACTAAAGAGATAAAGTGTTTTAAGTGTTTTAGCTTCAAACATATTGCTAGTCAATGCTCAAACAGACATATGATGACTATCAAGGGTGAGACCCCACAAATCGAAGTGGAAAGTATAAGTAAAGGAGAAGAAGAGGTAAGTATTCATCTGCTAGATGAGTTTCAAGAAGATTCTAATGCCTTAACCTGACTTGAAATGGGAGAATACTGTATGGTTATACAAAAATCTCTCAGTACCTTTACCTTTGATGAGAATGAATAAAGAGAGAATCTCTTCCATATGAACTACCGAGTGAATGGTAATCTATGGGCTTTAATCATCAATGAAGGGAGTTGTACCAATGTCATAGTACGGGGAGTAGTGAAGACTCTAAAGTTGTCAACCCGTCCTCACCCTAAGCCCCATAAGATTCACTAGCTTCATTAGAAGGGAGGTATGCCTATTTCCAAGCAAGTTAGAGTACCAATCACAATTGGTGACAAATGTAAGGACGAGGTATTGTACGACGTCTTAACCATGTGTGCCTCACACATACTATTAGGCTGGCCATGGCTCTTTGATCTTAAGGTACTCTATAATGGATATAAGAACACCTATATGTTCTAGAAAGATGGGAAGAGAGTTATACTAACCCCAATGAGCCCCAAAGAGGTCCAAAAGTCATAGAAGAAGATTTCTAGATCTTTACAAAGGAAATCCTTGGTGATTTCTCGAGCACAATTTTCTAAAGATAATAAAAAGGAGGAGTTTTTACTTCTATTAGTCAGAAGACTTCTTGAGTTACTGGAGGTCAAACCATTACCTATTAAGGTGCAGGCCCTACTCCAAAAACATACCGACCTATTTCCTACTAAGCTAACGAAAGGTTTAGCCCCTATTAAAGGCATCGAGCACTACATTAACCTTCAGCCCGGCGTAACCCTACCTAACCGACCTACCTATAAACTTAATCCCAAGCAAGAAACCAAGCTAAAGAAACAAGTTGACAAGTTGATCAAACATAGATACATCGAAGAGAGCATAAGCCCCTAAACTGTGACAGCTATCCTAGTACCAAAGAAAGATGGTTCATGAAGAATGTGTAGTTGATAGCTGAGTTATCAATAAGATCACTGTCAAATACCAATATCTGATTACACAATTGGATGATATGCTAAATGAGTTGCATGGTGCACGGATATTTTTGAAAGTTGATATGAAGAGTAGCTACCACCAAATTAGAATGAGTCCTAGACATTAGTAAAAGACTACTTTTAAAACAAAAGATGGTCTATTTAAGTGGTTGGTTATGACATTCGAACTCACAAATGCACTAAGCACCTTCATGCGACTAATGAACCATGTTTTGAGACCAATAATTAGTAAATGTGTTATGGTTTACTTTGACGATATCTTAGTGTATAGTATAAACCTCAAGTCTCATGTCAAGCACTTAAGATCGATATTTGATATCCTCTGAGCTAAATGATTGTTCTGGAATTTGAAGAAGTGCGAATTCTATCATAACAAGGTTGTATTCCTCAAATATGTTGTATCAAGTAGAGGTATCAGAGTTGATGATGAAAAAGTTCGAGCTATTCCCGAATGGCCAGTATCGACTAATGTTGTCAAAGTTAGGAGTTTTCATGGTCTAGCTTTGTTTTATCAAAAATTCATTCGGAACTTTAGTTTGATAACTACTCCACTAACCGAGCTAACCAAGAAGAACTTTGAATTCAAATGGTCCGAGAAGGCTCAGAGTAGTTTTGATGAGATTAACTCCAAGTTAACTTCTACCCCAATACTTGCCCTACCCAACTTTAAGAAAGTTTTTCAATTGGAGAGTAATGCTTCAAGAGTAGGTATTAGTACTGTCCTTATGCAAGAATGCCAACTCGTTGCATTTTTCATGGAAAAGCTTAGAGGTGCTACTCTAAATTACTCGACATATGACAAGGAGTTTTATGCACTTGTCTAAGCTCTTTAGAACTGGCAACGTTATTAGCTACCGAAAGAGTTTATTGTCTTCACATACCATGAGTCCCTCAAATACCTTCGAGGCCAATAAAAACTCTCTTAACATCATGGTAAATGGGTCGAGTTCCTGGAAACTTTTTGCTATGTCATCAAGTCCAAGAAGAGAAGTGCAAACACCATAGCCAACTCCCTTTCTTATTGGCATGGTCTTATCACAACATTGTAAGCTAAAATACTTAGGTTTGGTACCTTTCCTAATTAATATAAACATGATATGTACTTTGCATCTTTAGTAGCTAAGTGTAATATTAGAGGAGTAGTGGATGGGTTCTATCAAAGCAAATGATTTCTGATGAAGGGAAAGCAAGTCTGTGTGCCGAACAGTTCTGCTAAGGATTTACTTGTTTAGGAAGCCCATGCTAAGGGCTTAGCCGACCATTTTGGCGAGAAGAGAACTGCCAAGTTAGTGAGAGAACACTTTTATTAACATAGGATGATGAAGGATGTATGCAAGGTTCTTAAACATTGCAAGGTGTGTAAGTGAGCTAAAGGAAGAAAGGAAAACATATAAAGAATATACACCTCTACCTATACCTGAATGGCCATGGATCGATCTAAGCATAGATTTCATGTTTGGCCTACCCAGAACACCTTGTAAACATAATTCTATTACAGTGGTGTTCAATTAATTCAACGAAATGAGCCACTTCATCTCTTACCACAAAACTAATGATGCTTTATTTTTTGTTAGCTTGTTTTTACAGGACATTGTTCAACTACATGGGGTTCTAAGAAGTATTGTCTCAAATCAAGACTCCAAGTTTACGAGCTTCTTCTAGCAAACACTATGAAAGAAGCCCCGTACAAAGCTCATGTTCAATACTTCTTGCCATCTACAGATAAACAGCCAGACAAAGGTTGTGAACAAAACAATAGGCAGCCTCCTTCAAACTATTATTGGGAAGAATCTACGTGATTGGGATCTATGCCCACCCATCATCGAGTTCGCTTACAACCACTTCATCCATAGCTCAATAGGAAGATCACCTTTTGAGGTTGTCTACAAACTAAATCTGAACTTGCCATTGGACATGATTACTAGCTCCACCTCTCAAGGAGAAAATTAGTCAGGTCTACTGCACGCCAAGGAGTTTCAAAAACTGCATCAAAAGGTTACCGAACAACTAGCCAAGACAATTGCTCAATAAAGAGAGTACAAGAATAAAGGACAAAAGCACGTCATTTATAAACTAGGAGACCTTATTGGGATTTACCTCAGTAAGGAACGATTCCCAAGGAGGATGAGTAAGCTATCCCCTAGATCAAATGGCCCTTTCAAGATCCTATGAAGAATAAACAACAATGCTTATGAGCTGGAATTGCCTAAAGGATATGTGGTATCCTTTACCTTCAATATGTCCAATCTAATGCCATATGTGCTAAGAGAAGAAAAAGATCAAGATTTGAGGGAAAATTTTCAACAACCTCAAGGAGCTAATGGAGTGCTAACTTCTAGGGATGGAGTGCCAATTACTAAACCCCTCACCTAAGCTCGCCTTCAAGGCTTACAATCTCTCACGAGAATGATGTTGACTTCTTAGCCTACGAAGGATGAGCTCTAGTACATGGAAGAGCCATGGAAGAATTGCCTAAGACCTCGGCTCAAAGACACTCTGCTCTACTAGAACTCTTGCCCAGTCACCAGCCTATTAAGTGCAAAGGCCAACCTGGCAAGTGTTAAGTCCAAGGTCCCTATACGCCGACCTCTACTTTTACATCCTACCAAGCTGCAGCCTTACTCAGTCACCTTGGCAGCTTTCATCATAGCTTAACAACAACAAACCTAACATCAGCTTAGTTCAGCCACAATGCCCCAAGATTCCAAAATACGAACCTATTGACAAGCCGCCAACTGTCCCTTACTTTTCTAACCTTTATACTATATTCCTTTTTTTCCTTTATTATATTATTGCCCTAAAAGACTTACTATAAATAGTCCTTTTTACTATAGCCACAATCATCTTACATCCTTGCTAATGAATATTCTTGTTCTTATGAGACACTATTCGCCAAGTACATCCTTTTTCACACTCTTATCTAATCTTATCAGGTAGCTCAAGATTAGTGGCGATAGACCTTAGTATCAGCTTGTGCACCACATCAAGTGAAATACTAAGTCGTTTAATGTTCTATGGTGAGTCATATCAAAAGAACAGCTTCATGGAAGCTACTGTATTTGCCGACCCACTTCCTCTTTCTTCGATATCCCGAAGGATCTACCTTGTTATTATTTACTATGGTAAGCCCTAATGATTAACTGAGCTCCTAAGTACATCAACAACTTTGTCAATCAGCTAATAATTTTCCTTAGACTACTTGGAATAATAATGTTCGATAGTACTATCACCATAAACTTTCTTGATAACTTTTATCCTTGCCTAATGGTCAAAGATTTTACCATTCTTGTCTTGGAAAGGGATAGATTCCCTCTTACCCAACAACACCCTCTCTACACTTCAATTTTCTCCCAAAACCTATATTATTTGCAATCATAGCTAGACCATTTTTATCAATATCATAGTATAACATTTTATGTGTAGGACTTAAGGACGTCTCAGGTTTAAAGATTACATACATTCATTCACATGCACTAGGTAATTACCAATCAAATTCAAACACATGGAGTTTACTTAAAAATCCACTATCCATGTTATCACATATTTAAGTATGATTAGTAGTTACACTACATATACATACATGTGGCATGTACTATATTCAAACGTTTGAATTTTATAATTTTCCCTCAACTAGTGAGAACGATCTAATCCCATATATTACATTCTATATATACATACATAAATACATATACACGACTAAGAACATAAAAATAATTTGGTATGTGGAAATTCTTACTAATAAACATATTGTCATTGTTTTCGACTCCATACTTATCAATAGAATTGGGTTATTCTACATCGCAAGGTGGAAATAGAAATAGTTATGGATAATTATTTGTCATTATTAAATAATTTTTTATTTGAAAATTGTAACTAATAGAATTCTCTAGAGATAGCAAGCTAAAAAGAGGAGATAAATATTCCACTCACCCGTTAGCCGCATTAGAAAATACTTTTGAAGCAATGGGAATCAAAGATATGATGGTAGATATTATGCACATAACAAACTCCTAACTTGACTCAATTGATGCATCTTAGGATAAATCAATCATGTTTACCCCTAAGAATAAAACAAGTTGAACTTTTTTTTAATAATAAATTGGTAGTACTATATGTAGATTAGTATCTAGTTTAATACCTAATTTAACCTGAACTAATTTAATATTCAATATAATCTAATACTTTTATAAAGAGTTGATTTTAGGATGCTCAGAATTATAATAAGGGTTGTAACAAGAGGTTGTAGACGGCTAAGTTTGTATTAAGCTAAGCCTATTGTCAGTTCATTATTTATTTAAGCTTGGCTCTTTGGGCTAGGTGATAGGGATCATAAAGTCAGGTTCCTAATTAGGATGACTTAAAGAGATTTAGCTCAATGGGCTTGAAACAGGGATCGTTAGATCGATCTACCCACTCTCAACCTCTCTCAAACAAACTGGAACACTTAACAAGGCAAGCTACTGGCCTTAGACCCATGATAAGCTCATTAGGATAACCTTGAATGAGCTAGTTTAATCTCGACCGTTAATCATTAGTATAATTTGATAGTTGCTATCGAACCCAAGGGTATATAAATACCTAGCCATCCCTTTTTTTCAATAGTCACTTCAGAAGCTCTAAAGATCAGAGAAACAACACTATCCTGTAGATTTTTTACTCTCAAAGATCAAAACGTCTGTCAAGTGAAGAATGATTCAACGCTCAAGAATAATGAGGTTGATGCTCAATAGCTCCCTCACCTGTCACAAGTATACTTAAGCTATTGAGACTACTTGTTTCTCCTCCTAGCTAGTTTTCTTCAAGTTCTCTCTACAAGTACCATTCACGTGTTACTCCTCTGAGATCATGTGCAGTGCAACTTTCACGTAGCTTCCACATAACAATACTATTTAAAACCTTGCATTTACATTTTTTGGCGACTCCACTGGGGATAGAGAGAGTCAACTACTTAAAGATGGCGCCACCCCGAAAAAGGAATACTAGCATACCTGACACCACCTCCCAAAAGCAAGAAACTCATGTTGACCTTACCAAACAAGAGTTGCCTCCACCACTCAGAGATGCCAATCAAGACAACACCACCAACGAAAATAACTCTAACAACTATAATAACTTACTAGCTAAGAACCCCCTAAACCTCACACAAATAATGCAAGTTATGCAAGAGGCTACAAAGGTAACATTAGACCGGTTTATGGCTACAATCACTAATCTCATGCCTAGAACGGCTGTCGTTTCTATGCAGCAAGGCATGGATTTACCTAGCCTTGCTACTGTAGCACAATAAGGTGCCACTCGCTTCATTCAACCACTTAACCCTCCTATCATTCAAGAGAACACAACTCAAAGAGGAGGTGATCAAACTCTTGCTTCAGCAATTGCAGTTAACCAAAAACCACCACTTGAGGCAGAGAATGCAAGAGTCTACCCAGGTGGTTCTTCCTCTTCTTGTCCTACTCCTCGTATTGCACTTGGAGGGCCTACTGGCCAGCTAAACCATACTCCTCTTACGCCAACTAAAATCGTAGCACATTCCTTGAAGTCTATGACTGTTCCAAAATCTTCATATATTACAAGGGAAGAGTTGGATAAGTATATGATGGAAATGTATGCCAAGCCACCTAATGCAGTGCTGGATCTCAAACTCCTATACAACTGGTGTATTGCTGCTAAGCCATATCCAAGGGACTACGTAAGTCTAAATTTTATTAAATTCAATGGCAAGCAAGGGAGTGCTAAGAAGCATCTTATGAAGTTCATTAAGACATTAGGCATCTATGACTTAGATGATGACTTAAAGTTGAACGAATTTTCTAAGTCACTAACTAAGTGGGCATATACTCGGTACGTCAACCTTCTTGCTAGGTAGTACACTCATCAGGAAGTATGTATAAAATGTTCACAGAGAAATTTTTCTCTATGCAAGAAAAGGTCACATTGACCAATATGGGGCGAATCAACCAGAAGGCCAAAGAAGACTTAACAAATTACATTGAACATTTCAGGGAACATTCTCTAGACATCCAAGACATATGTGACAAGAAAGAGTTGGTGAATATATGCATATAATGCATGTTTACTGAATACGCTGTCCACCTAGAAAATCTTGGTTTAATGTACTTTCACTGCATTCATAGAAAAAGCGTGAAGGACTAATAATTCTATTGCAAGACAACGGGGAGAAGGTGGAAGGTATAACAAGCAACCTGCCTTCGTAAGCATAGTACAAGGCTAAAGCTCTAAAGATAGCAAGAAGCCTATGAATGATTAAGCAAAAAGCTCTACAAAGGTACCCCCATTCCCATGTCCAATGGGCAAGGTTCATGCTTTGTTGGACAAATGGCTATGTGATGGGAATATAAGGCTCCCAAAAGTAAAATGCTTACCAACGAATGAAGAGAAAAGAGATCCAAAGTTTTTTCTATTTCATAAAGTCCTAGGGCATACTACTAAAGACTGTTGGACACTAAAAAGAATATTTAATGAAAGGGATCAAAAGGGAGAACTCATTATTGAGAACCATGATGTTCATCAGAAACCCCTTGCCAATGCATAATGACCAACGTAGTGTTGTATGTGTTACTACACATGAACCTGCATTAACAGAAAAAGAAAGTGCACAACTTGTTGAGGTGCAAGAAGAGGAGGAAAAGATACTCGACACCAGTGTAGACGAAAGCATTAATGTTATGTCAACATTGCCAAACACCCCTAATTTCAGAAAGTTTTTTAACCTTCTCAATTTTGATGAAGAGGTATAGTTAGCGATAGCAACCGTACTGACAAAAATTTCCTAAGGGCAATATGTAAAGTGCAACCTATGAAGAGAATGGCACATACACACGAGAATGCAATCCTCTTTACCAACATCAACATGTGCGTAAAGAACCCAGATCACAATCACCCTTTGTACGTAGAGAGCATACTCAATGGGTATCCAATTAAGAGGATGTTTATTGATAAGGGATCCTCCTTAAATATCATGCCAATGGCAACATTCAAAGTCGTTAAATTAGATGTTCGACATCTAATAAAGCAACCCATTGTGGTACAAGGTTTTATCGACTCTTCTACACATATTAGAAGGAAGTGGTTGCACAATCACAACCTTATCCTCTCAAGTTGGCATCAGTGCATTAAGGGACACTGTAAGGGGAAAGAAATCTTCATTCCTGCTACTAAAAATCCCTTTGAACACAATGAATCATACCTCATTGATGTAGAACACTTTGATGAATATGATAACAATGGGGAGACTGCCATTGCAAAACCCATCAGTACACCATTACCCATATGGGAGCAAATCCAAGAAAAGGAGCACAAGAAGAGAAAGATGAATGGCTACCATGGAGGTAGAAGGAAGAACAAAAGAGCTAATGAACCTATAAAGATAGAAAGTTTTATTAGGTATGATGGTCGTAAGGTATATCACTTATGATGGTTTATAGGACCTGAAGAAGTTTTCCTCTCTTCTTCAAATCCCAATCCATTTCAAGGAACCCAACTTGCCTCCCCATAAATGAAAGATCAAATGAAGCCTCAAGTAGAGGAGATTAAGGAAGTAGACCTAGCTAAAGTAGGTGAATCCCTACGGCCTATCTTTATTAGGAAAAACTTATCAAAGGAATTGAAAGTTCATCTAATAGACTTGATAAAAGAGTTCAAAGATATGTTTACTTAGACATATGAAGAGATGTTGGGATTAGATCTCACCCTAGTAGTGCACAAGCTGAACATCATACCTAGAGTTAAACCAATAAAGCAACAACAACGTGTTTTTCGACCTAATATAAAGGTGCAAATAAAGGAAAAGATAGAGAAGTTACTGCGAGTTAGTTTCATAAAGCCCAATGAGCATCCCACTTAGCTAGTAAACATATTACCTATAAGGAAAAAGAATGGCCAAATACGCATATGCATAGACTTTCGAAATCTAAACAAGGCCTACCCGAAGGATGATTTTCCTTTGCCAAATATCGACTCCTTGATAAATGCAATGGTAGGTCATGAATCATTTTCACTCATGGATGACTTTAGTGAACAGCAACTATAGACAATGAGTACATAGCCCTTCGAACCCTAAAAAGGAACTTCCACTAAACTATAATGCCTTTTAGCTTGAAAAATGCAGGTACCACCTACCAAAGAGCAATGATAGCTATATTCCATGATATGATGCACTACTTCATGGAAGATTATGTAGATGACATAGTCGTCAAATCTAAACATGCATCTGATCACTTGGACCACTTAAGGAAGGTATTTAAAAGATGTCAAACTTACAAACTCCGAATGAATCTATTAAAGTGTGTATTTGGAGTGACATCAGGAAAGTTCCCTAGATTTGTAGTCTATAGGAAAGGCATCGATATTAATCCAACAAAAGTACAAGCAATCTTGTTAATGTCATCCCTGAAGAATCAGAAGGAGCTAAAGAGCTTCATAGGGAAAGTCTCCTACATAAGGAGGTTCATTCCGACCTTAGCAAAAATCTCTCAACCCCTACAGCAACTCATGAGGAAGGAAGTCCCATTTAACTGGGGGCAACCACAAGAGGAGGCATCCAGAAAATTAAGGAGATCTTGAGTTCTCCACAAATGATGACGATGCCTATTAAAGAACAACCAATGACCTTGTACTTAACGTCTACTGATAGTTCTACTACGACTTTACTTGCCCAAGAGGCAGATGGTAGTAAGCGACCCATGTACTATTTAAGCAGATCCTTGCAAGGAAGTGAAATTAATTACCCAACTTGTAAGAAACATTATCTTACATTGGTATTTGCTACACAAAAGTTGCGCCATTACTTCTTGCCACATAAGATCAATCTCATCACCCACTCAAATCCTAGCAAGTAACCATTATCACTCCTAGCTTTATTTGGGAGGATTGAAAAGTGGTTACTTTTACTCAATGAGTTTGATATTACGGTTACAACTCCTGAAGTCATTAGGTCCTAAGCTTTAGCTGACCTCCTAGCACATTTTCCCTCCACTCAAGACAATACAATTATGGATACAATTCCACTAGAGTACCATGAGGACTCGCTAATGATCAATGCAAGGGAGGAATGGTCAATTCAATTTGATAGCTTTACCAAACTAAATGGACTTAGAGCAAAGGTTGTGTTGGTTTCACTAGAAGGCTAAGAGCTACCACTAGCATTCAAATTAGACTTTAATTGTACTAATAATGAGGTTGAGTATGAAGCATTATTACTCGGTTTAATATCAACTAAGGAAGCTAGCACACAACAACTATGCATTTGAGGTGACTCCAACCTAATAATTAAATAGGCTAATGGAGACTTTGCTCTTAAGGAACCAACACTAACGCCTTATAAGGCTACAGTTCAGGTATTAGTTAGTAAATTTCAATTAGTACGATGTGAGCATATCACATGGTCTACTAATCGATATGCAGATGCATTAGCAACTTTGGCGTCGAAAGTTCTAGTTCAAGATATGGATGATAGCCTCAATGTACAGGTTGTTAAGAAGTCCATCTCATGTATCGCACTGAAACTCTTTGAGGAAGAGGAAGAAATCCACGATGATTGGCATACCCCTGTCAAATAGCAGTTAGTGTCATGCCTCGAAGTGGTAAAGTCATAATAATCCCACTGTACAAACCATTATAAGATAGAAGCTGACCATGTAACCACTATCTTAAACCTAATTTACACGAGATATTCATGACTAACTCGCTTTAAAATAAACAGTTCATAAATTAAATAAATTATTTACCTAAGAAAGTATGAAAATATATATATATACATACTAAGATTCAAATATTACAAATCATGTTTGCAAAATTTCACCATACTATATTTCCTAAGTAATACATTATTTGAAAATGGAAGATTAAAAAAATAAGAGCTAAGACCTTAAAAATATATTTGTTCTTCAAATGTATTTCCTCACTCCTCAAGATCCAGTAATTACTAGCTTGAAGGTAAATATAGGCCGCTTCCTAACTAACACCTACAACAACGTCTATAGGAATGTAAGTAACCAACAACTCAGTAAGTTAGGACGGAGACTTAAAACTATACCTCAAACATAAATAGAGTTATCAACCAAATTAGTTAAATCAATACATATACAAGTAAATGCCATCACACGACATTGTCCGACTTGTCATGAAATTAGAGAAGTTACACTCACTCTAATTCTTCTCTAATTTCGGTTGAGGAGTTTTCATTTAATGCAATAGCTCATGACCAAACCCATGCTTATGCAATGAATACACCACTCCTCCCACAACTACCTTCAAACCATTGACTTCACTCTTTCCGCAACCTCCTCACCTGTTACTTAGTTTGACTAAGGATGAAAAAGAAACCAATTATGATATCTAATGCTATTCCTTTTGAAAGGATCGGTATTTGGCTAGAGAACCCTAATGTTTCCCCTAATGGGTTGCTATGCAAGTCCACTTTAGATTTACAAGTCATATATTTAGTTAAATCTAGTTTAAGGTGTTTAATCATTTCAAACACATCACACAAATATAAGCCAAAACAGCAAATCAGAATCATATCATCAAACTCAGAAATAAATACATACAGACATGCATACAATCAACTATCTAGCAAACACAATCAAGTACAATTGCAAGCCTCTAAGTACTACAAATTAGTACTCTGAAATACAATAACGCACTAATCCCAACTTACCTGGATTCCCCCCTTGCTCACTCAAGGTGCAACTCGCACAGGCCATTGTCGATTATCCCTATAATACAAACGTTGTTTTAGTTTCCACATAACTATCATAGACTGGTTCTATCCTATAACGCTTATTGTTATCTTTAGTTTAAGGTTGTAGTGTATGATAACTCTGATTTTAAACATATTTCATATGGTGATTTTATAGTATTTTCCTCACATTTTTTGTTTTCTTTAAAGAAATTGATACTTAATTGAGTAAAATGTTGATTTCAAGATTTGAACGCGTTCTAGGATCGAAAACGAAGAAAAGGAATCAAGTTTCACTCAATTCGGAGTTCAAACAAAGAAGTTATGAAGTTTTGAAGTTATGCAAAAAATTTTGCCTTAATACAGAAAGTTACACGATCTGGGGACACGGCCATGTCCCAGGCCGTGTCTAGTGACGAAAATAGAATCCTTGTAATACATATATAAAAGGATATCTTAGGGTTTCAAAAGAGGAGAGACATTAGAGAAACAAACAAGACACGAGAGAAGAGAAGAGACTTGAGGAGAAAGAGAAGAAAAAGGCGAAAACAACATTAACTTCAAGATTAGAGAGATTGTTCATCAATCAAAGGGGTTTTCCATGTTTTATTTTATATTTTTGATGGAACTCGTTTTTAGATTCGTTATGATAGCCTAGAATTCGAGTATTTAGGATTATGGAACCTAGGGTTTCATGTAACCCTTGGATTGAATTATAATTTCAATAAAGTTTCTATCTTTTCTTGATTCAATTATGTTGTTTAATTGTTGATTGATAATTCTAGAGTATCAATATATGATATTATGCATGTTGATTGAGAAATTGCATGTGTAATTAGATCTTAGCATAATTGGAGAGAATTACATGTATACTTAGAGATAATATACATGTTTCTTCCGGAAAGTTAATTATTTGTGTGGGAATTCATTATACATTAATGCAATTTTAAGTTATATTACTAAGTGAAGAGATTCCGATAAATAATTTAGGATTAGGGTTAATATGCTTGAGAAAGATATTAGCTTTAATTGTGAATCCATTCAATCAAGAATAATAGAAACTGAATTAAATATATTTTAAGTAGTCACATGTTAAACACTAGGGAAAATAATTCCTAAATACGTTATTAATTTCTTAAAGTCGTTCATAGTTTATTACTTTCTAATTTGCTTAATCATGTCTCATAATTAGTTTAGATGGTTAATTTCAGTATATTTAATTCATTCAATTTATCACAATTTTCTGGTTAGATAATAAAGCTAAAGTTAATATTAGTACTCGAAATCTCTAAGAGATCGACTCGGACTCACATCTGCTATATTAAAATTGATAGGTGCACTTGCCTCATATCAGTGTACTTAATTATTTAGGTTTTTAAATCTCTTACAATTATTCCTAATTTAAGTTAGGTTCCAATTCAATTTTGGAGTCAATTTCTAAAGTACGTTTTAAGTCAGTTTCTAATTACGAGTTATACCGGAACTCTAAAAACTTATTCCGAATAATAATATGAAATTATTCATATTATATCAAGTATCCTAAATATCGTATTTTGTCTCTAATTAGTATTTTAGTCTATACGGTACACCTTAATTCTCATTTAACTACCAAATTTACTCTTAATGTGAGAAAAATTTACATTTTTCATATAATTATATAAATTTATATTTAATATCATATTTATTTTATATTACTATTATTATAATATTATCACTTTTGGTATAATATTTTCTACTCATTAATTTCATATATTTACATATTATGTATTATTACATAATTCACCTCTAAATCACCAATTTAACACTTCTAACACTATATATATTATCCTTCATCCTCCAATAACATATCAAATGTCTAATCACATCATAAATTATAAACTATATCTAATTAACCCTAAATTGCAAAATTAACTTAAAATATACTATTTACCTACATATTTAGTACATATTATGCATAATACATACAACTAATGCCTCAAACTCCAATAAAGCTATGAAAAATATATTATAATTAGTAAATTATGGTTGTTATATTATGATCATGAAAAGTACTAAGATAGTTATATATATTATTCTCTGCTATACCAATTTTAGGTCTAATTTTGCTAAAAATTAGCTTCAATTAGGTAAATGACCAAATTAAATTATAAGATTCAAACTTAATATTTCCAAAATCATAACTAAGCTTTAGAAGTCATTACAAATTAGATTCATCAAGGAATTTAATTAAAAACCTATTATTTCTTTCATATGAAAAATAGGGCAGATTCAACAAAATAATTTTAATAAATACTAAAGGTGTAGTTTATCAAAAATTATTTATATTTAAATTAAATGTATCGTATAAGGAATATTTACACCAAAAATTAGCTCAAAATAACATTGTTTACTATTTTTAAAAATTCATACAAAAGTCATTAGAATCAAGCCCGATCTTAAGGAACCTATATAAGCACTTCTAATTTTAAAAAATTGGTTTGATATTCTGATTCTACATGAAAAAGTTACCTTGAGAAACCAAATTTCATAATTTTTCATACATATTTGATATTTTTATTAAATTAAACAAATTCAAAAGAGAAATCAAAACTCACCAATCGACAAACTTCGAGCCACCAACAGTGGCTTCACCATTGTCTACAACTCTAGATGTAGGGTCCATTGTCTATTGGTAGGGGCCATCCCTCTCCAAGTGGTCATTAGATGTAAGTTGCCTTCATAAGGCTTAAATACACACCATTTTGTCTAATTTTGCTAAAATTGGTTTTTCCTCTCTTCTCTCCTCTTCCTAATTTTTTTTTTTATGCTAAACTGACCAAATGAGGTTTTGGAAGTGGTTTTCTAAATTTATAGTTGGGTTTGGGATTTTTCTTCCGATTTTTCCTTATTTAGTGTCCCTTATCTCTTACTTTTTCACTTTTTATTTGGCTTAATTTTATTGGTTTACTTTTCTTCTTCAATTCCAACTTTCCATGCCTCAATTATGGAATTGTATTCATTTTTCCATATTTTTCTTGATTTTTATTTAATTATTTATGAATTTTTTTTAATCATTTAGTATTATTTTAGCATATTTCAAGTATTTTAAGTAATCTGGCATAATTTTACTTATATATAAATATATATATGGTACAAATAAATATTTCTAAATATTATTTAAATTATTTTATAATTTTTAATATGCATATAATTTATCTCTATCGATTTATTAGTTATCGAAACTCGTTTTACGCGTTTCCGATAAATAACGGAAAATTTTCATATAATTCAATATTATAAAAATTAATTATTTTATTATTTATTTTTCTAAATCCAAACTCAGAAGATCACTTTTACTAATATTCTTAACTTCATCGTAAAATTTGAATTTGATTAGACAATTTACTCATTTGCCCTAAATTTTACGATTCAAACCCCGAACACCAAATTGTAGGGTTTACAATTAGCACACCTAAGTGCAACAGCAACATTGAAAAACTTTGTTTGCATTAGTGGTGATTTGTACTTTAAAGGGCCAAAAGGCATACTATCACGATGCATTTCAACGAAGGAAGTCCTCTCAAAATTGCAGAATTTTCATAAAGTTTGGTGTGGTGAAGAGAGGCCACCCTTATACCGTTAAATTCAGCGTGCAACATACTACTGGCCAACTATGTCAAAAGATGTGTCACAATTGCTAATGAGTTGCCCCAAGTGTTTTAAACTTCCTGACGAACGAGAATGTAACTTTGTGATAAGTGTTGGAGATTGGAGATGCCCTTATATTGATTATCTGAAAAACAATGTCTTACCCATAAACAGCAAGGATGCTCAACTAATGAAGCAGAAAGCAAAAAAGGATATCATGCATGACGATCGACTTTACTAGATATCATTTATGGGGAAGCCTCTTAAATGTATAGCATCTCTTGAAACAAAGAACATATTATCAGAGGCATGCTTCGGCGATTGTGGAGAACATCAAGGAGGACAAAAGCTATACTACCACTTATTAGATATGGGGTATTATTGGCCAACAATGGAAAACGGTGCCTTTAACTTTGCAAAGAAGTGTGTTGCTTACCAACACCATAGAGATACAATTCATACTCTTAGAATGGCACTCCATAGCTTGACAACTCCATGGTCTTTTTGGCATTTGACTTGATTGACCTGATTCATCCACCATCTAGAGGTTACATTTGGATCTTGGTAGGAACAGAGTTTTTCACCAAATAGGTTGAAGTAGTACCCTAAAGGAAGGCAATTGGACCAGTAGTGGTATGGTTTATGAATGAGCACATCATATGCAAATTTGGAATACCGAAATGCATCCTCTCAAATAATGGAATGCCTTTTGTAAATACACATGTATAGCAATTGCTACCATCACACAATATTGATCGTGTGAAGTCCACTCCTTATTGCCCTAAAGGAAATGGTTAAGCAAAAGCAACCAATAAGAGTCTCTTAAAAGTACTTAGCGGCATGGTGCATGATAATCATAATGATTAGCATGATAAGCTCCCACTAGCATTGTAGTTGTATAGGACTTCTAAGGGTAGACCAATGCAAGCAACCCCCTTCTTGCTAGTCTATGGATCTAAAGCAGTAATGCTAATAGAGATCATGGTCCCATCTACATGACTAGCCATCAATGTGGAATTAAAGCTAGATACCTTGAGCATGTTAGACTTAGAAGCATTAAAGGAAAGACAAGACACTGCTAAGCACAATCTAACCAATTATCAACAAAGACTTAGCGTAGCTTATGATCGCTTGGTAAGGAAGAGATCCTTCCAGCAAGGCAATGTTGTACTTCACATAGTAGAGCATATGCGGCGAGGTTTTCCATCGCCAAAGTTTACGCCTAAGTGGGAGGGACTGTTCATTATTGAGAATGTATATGTTAATGGCTATTGCAAACTTCTCAATCCCAAGACAAATGTTATTATAGCTCCTATTAATTTTCTGTATATTAAGAAATTTCATTTATAATCATCATTGTAATAAATTACTTAGTAATGAAAGAACCTGATTCATATAACATGAGTTGCATATTATTCACTTAATCTATTTTGCTTAAGTTGCTACAAAGTTATGAGTTTATTCTCCTGAGTGCACTAAGCTAATAAACATATTATGAGAAGTATTCTATAATGGGTAGTCCATATGTTGTTGCTAATTAGTGGAGCCATTGACTCTTGAGCACGCAATGAAAAGATAGGTTTGAATTTTGCAGACTGGTAGTAGTATGACTCTTGGGCACACCAAACCAATTATAGCTATGTAAGGCTAATAAGTCTTCTTAAGCAATGCATTAAATAATTTATCTTTGTCAACTTTCATGCTAGAGTACTCTCAATGCGACACCCCTTTGGTAATTTGCATAAAATAGCCAAGTAGTGGTAACACTACATTGGTTAAGGAAATAATAATTCTTAATCCTAAGTAAAGGTTGCCACTATCACTACTTGAGCATGATTGGAAGTAATACTCTAAAGGATCCTTTAGAGTATTGCCACTATCACTACTTGAGCATAATTCTTAATTCGAGTATTGCTGCTGGTTGAAGGCACTACCTCCTAAGCGCATAACTACTTAAATGCATAATAAAAGGCCTCTTAGACCAATAAGAGTCTAAGTTGCGTACATTATGATAAATATAAAATAAAGGCATTGAATCAAATGATATTCATTCTAAATGTCTAAGTTCGAAAACACTAAAATAAGCATGAATAACAAAAATGACTAAGATAATAATAACCTAGAAAAGTAACTTTAAAACTATGTAGTAAGATCCGATTGCACGAAGGATGCAAGACCATTATCACCAATAGTATATTAAACAAATAAGTTAGATCATACTAAGGTTGCATCAAGATGCAACCCTAACATTATTGTACTAGTATTGTATCTTATTGTATTGTATCTTGAAGATGTGATATCAATATAATTATACTAGTATCGCATCTTAGAAATAGGATATATATAATTGTCTATATCGTATTTTGGTAATATTTTTTATATAATTTATACTTTTGTAATATTTTTTTTTTAACTTCGATAATAAACAAGTAGGTTTCTCAGAATTTCCCTCACCTTAACCTAACCAAAGAAAATAATACCATACCAAATCTATACCTTATAAAATAGTACTAATCATATTCCAAAATATCGGTTTCTTATAATTGAATATAACATTAACATAGTATCATTAAAACATCCAAATTGCACGCATGACTATTGATTAGAGAAGAAGGGGGGAAAAAGGAATTATCCTTAATCAATGAAAGGACAAAACACAAGGCATAAGCATTCTAAAAAATACTTAATATATATATACCTATATAACTATAGCAATTCACTATAAATAAATTTGTTAAATACATAAAGAGAAATATGCTAATCACTTTTAGTTTGTTTAATTGAATAAGTTGTCATTTGCCTGCAAGAACAATGAAGAATACATTAAATGGGAATTTCATACATAGTAAAGTAAAACATTTTAGCATAAAATATAATTAATGTACACATGCTAGGTGTATAAGGATTAAATAGAACAAAGAAAAATACTTTCTGAAAAAAAAAGATTTCATATAACAAATATGTACATGTGCAAGGTAGATGAAAAAAAAAATTACCAACTATATTACAACTTAAGGGAAAGAGTATTCAAACCCTAGTCTATCTCCATAGAGACCTATGGTAATTTCACTAGGTTACAACGGCCTTTACTATTAACAATTACTGAACCAAATTATATATAAGACCAATAATTATGGTATGAGAAAGAAAAAGGAAATTGTGCTTCATTAATTATATGTCCTCATAATTAAACTTCATCTGTTATTCATTCAAATCAAAATTTTAAGGTTAATTTATCAAATTTTATCTTCCAAAAGCATTTCTTTGACCTTACTATTCTTATATTTGTTTCCCTTAAGATTGCTTCTCATATATGTTTCTCTTAGGATTGCTTCAATATTCATTACCAAAGTCTTTTCTTCTTTCTTTCATTTATTGTAATTCCGACATCATAACTCTCATTTGTTTAACTAATTTTTCTTTTACCATACATGTTGAAGCTTTGATTATTTTTTCATCAAACCCTATACATCTAAATTATTATTCTTACCTAATATCAAGTCAAGCTATGCAAATTAAAAAATAAAATCATTTTTCATAATTTTTCTTTTTTTTCTCCTACCTTTCATTCTTCTATGACTAAACCTCCACACATACAATCAATATAAGCAGTATATCCATTTTTTTCTAAAATAAGGCCTATACTAAAATTGGTAACAAAAAATATAATTTACCACCAACATGATAGAGAACATATTAGCATCTTCTGCAATTATGATGTAGATATACTTGTTTAGTCATTTACCTCTATTAAGTCATAAATCTTTACTTATGCTTATAAAATTCACCTAATAAATTTGTCCCTCCAATGCCATGAAAGTGCTTGTTCATTTTAGAAGAAACCAAAAAATAATCATTTTTTTTAACTAACTATAACATTACACAAGTAGTGAGAAAAGGAGATTCGAACCCATTCCATCCTTAAGGAAGAATAATATTCATGCAAACTAATTACAAGACCTTCACAACCAAAGAGCAGTTAAAGTAAAACCAAGAATAATTCCATTTGTAAAGTGACATACCAGTTTTGTGCATATATTCTAAAATAAATGTAGATCATAGAAATATTATATGTAATACTTAGTGTGAAAATCCACACCATGGCAAAGGTTTCACATTCTAATTATACTAAAGGCTGCCTTTGATGATGTTTGAAGAAAACGAAATTGTATGAAATAGGTATAGGTTTAGACTTGAGTTGCCTTATCCTTATCTGAAGGATGGGGTGACAACTCGCTTTCCAGGTACTTTGTTGTATCATACATGTTAAATATAAGTGATATTTGATACCTAGAAGGCGAGTCATTACAATTTCAAAATTAAAATATATATATCAAAAACACTAATGATAAGAAAATGACATCTTTAGCTTTAATATTATAGATAGATATAGATGATGATAAAGTAACTAAAGATATATGTTCACTAATAATAACAAATCAACTGTTAAAAAATTAAAATTCGAAAAAACAAAAAAGGAATTAGTTATTAAGTATGGATGTTTTTTTTATTCAAATTGTTTAGATTGAAAATGTGCATATTTTGGATTTTTTTAAGAGAAGTTGTTAAAATATAATAGATATGTAAGATAAATCACTTTCCTTTGAAGTTACATTAATGAAAAAAATTAAATTATGACTTAAAGGAAAAGAAGAAGAAGAAGCAACTATTAAGTAAGGATGTTGTTTGATTCAAAATTGTTAATTTTAGTTAGAAATTGTTTGATTCAAAATCAAGAATTATTATCACATATAGATGTTGAAGGTAGAATTGAAAACTTCCATTTTGATGGAAGATTTTTAGGTTTCATACTACTTTTGGCACATTGAGTACTTTATCATAATAACCTTCACATATTGATTATTTATTAGTAAATTAAATATTAAGTATGTAAGGAGTTGTTTGGTACATTCCAAATTAAGAAAAATCTTAAAACACGGTACGTTCACTTGGAGGGAATGGTGATTCCATTCCCTCCTTATTCCTTATTAATCCTTATTACAACATTTACTTCAATGAATTGTAATTGCCATGGAATTGTAACTACGAGAAGATAAGGAATTGTGATTCCTTATTTGGGGCCATGAATTGGGATTCCATAAAAAATTACTCTTTGTTGGCCCTTCTTTTTCTTAACCCAGTACCATCACCATCATCAAATTCTAGCAACTACCATTGTGGACCACCACCACTACAACAACCAACGACGAGCACAAAACCTCTTCTCTTTATCTCACTTTCTCTCTCTAACCTCTCTGTCTTTCGTTTTCTCTCTCTTAACTTCTCTGCAAATAGGCTTTCTCTCTCTATCCTCGTTTTCTCTCTCTAACTTCTCGATTACACATGCATGCCAACCCTAACTACACAAACTCCAACCACTAGATGACCCATAACCACCATACAACCACTCACTACTTCATCTTCGATTACAATTGACAACGTCATCACCACCACTACAAAATTGTACTTCTCTTGAAAAATCATTTCATAAATCACTTTCTAAACTACTACAAAACCTCCTCTTCAAATACAATCCACAATATCTGCATGCATTTCCTTATTTGATTTCATTATTCGCTGCCTTTGTTGATTTGATTTAATGGTGTGGAGCAAGTAGTTTTAGGTTTAAAATTTGAGTTAGATGGCAAGAGAAGTTTCAAAATCTTGCCTTTTCACTTTCTAATGTTTGTTGGGTTGCAATATAAATGATTTTTTTTTTTTTATAACGCAGTTAAAACTAGATTTTGTAACTGAAAAGAAACAAACAAGAGAGAAGAAAGAGATGCCGTATTTTATTCATGTTAATTTCATTATATGCCTATTCCTTATTTGTTTTTTCATCAAAGTAAACAAAAAAATATGTGTTACGGCTTTATTCTATTCCCCTTTTATTTAATTCGGTAAGGTAAACACACCAAAGATATTAAAATGGTGTTTTCTACTTTAATATTATAGATGATATAAAATATTAAAGTTAAAAAAATATGTATGTAAAATAAAAATATATATTATTAGGAAAAGAAAGGTACAAAATGAAGTGACATGCAAAAAGTCATACCCACAGTCCTATGCCCTAAAAATAGGGACTTAAGCACTTATAGGTTAAGAAATTAGGAATAAGAATGCGGTCAAAATATCAATATTTATTCAATTTTTGCATCTCTTTCAAAACAAAGTGGCTCCTAAACAAATCTTGTAATGGTAAGCATATAAAAACTATTGGAATCACAAAAAAGAAAAAGATTTGGACTCATATAAGCACGTGAAATTACTTGAAAACTCTTTTTTTTTTTTTTAAGTACTGTAGAAACATTGAGATGTGAGATGATTATATGGCAAGAGTTAAAAAATAATTTAGGTTATCAAGACAATGATTCTATATGCTAATTAAGGTATCATAATCTCCAATTCAGATTGTTTGAGCTTCTTTCCTGCGGAACAATTGAACAGCAGTAGGAAAAATGGTGACATTGTGTTGTGCAACTTGCAAGTGGTTTGGGTGAAAATTCAAGAAAGCAATCGTGCACAAATTACATAAGGAAAGAAGATGCTAACATTAATAGCCTCACTTTATCTGATATAAGAATTCTAGAAACATATATAGAAACCAATTTGTTCTTTCATGTAGCAATTACTTTATCAGTTACTTTTTAACTCCTTGTGCAAATTGTAACGAGCAAAGAATTCAAGATGACAGCTTCACAATGTATAAATGACGATATGGCATTTTTGCATTTATCCATTCTCCGGATGAGGCTAGAAAAAGAAAAAGGAAAAAAAAAAAAAAAAGAAGATGATATCACATCAGTTACCTCGTTAGGGAACAAAGAACATGGATGGTGGCCAAGTGGTTTTCTTGCTTTTACGAGGAAAGTGGAGGTGCATGTGCAAAATTTTGATTGATAAAGAGAGTCAAGAGAGACCTTATGCAGTTTTCTGCATTTTTATATGGAAAAATTAGAACGGCTATAAATTAAAATAAAATGAAAAGTTAATAAAGTTTGGTTTATGTATTAATTAGTAACCCATAATCATACCTAATTTTTAGGAAATTGATTACTAAAGACGGTAAACTTTTTAATATTATTCTTTTTATAAATTATCTTATAAGAAAAATAAATAAATAAACACAGAAGTTATTTGTTGTAATTTCGAAATTAGAAAATATAAGAAATTCTATTGACACCTTCAACATAGATAACTTTACTAGAGGTTAAAAGAATTGACAGAACCAATACGTGCTTGGTCCACAGCTAGACATTATTGATGCAGATTGAATGATTGTAAATTACTATTTTGACAACTTGCAAAGTTACTACTTGCAGATTGCCTTTCTATATTATACTGTCAAGTATCAACCTTTTTGCAGAACCAATATATGCTTGACATTATTGATGCAGAGCGATTGATTGTAAATTACTATTTAGACAACCAGCTAAGTTACTACTTGCATATTGCTTTTTTATATTATAGTGTCAAGTATCAACGTATCAACCTTTCTAAAGTGCCAGTACACATGGACAATGAATTAGAAAATCCCATCCATGGTTTTAAATAAACTAGACGTGCAATGGTGCAGAATTGGTCAAGCGAATAACACGGCATCATTGCTTTTATGGTTCTGTCTTATTTTGATAGGATTAATGTAGCAATTTGTATTATTTTCAATTTATATTTATTAAATTTAGATTTTTAAAAATATAATTAATTCAACTATACATATTTAATTGGTATAAAATAAAAAGGTAAACCAATCATTTTCAGAGCACCAAAAATCGTAAAACTATCCGCAATGGTATTGGAATAAATCATCTTAGTGTAGATAAAAAACAAAGTCTCCAATCCGGGTCCGTTTTTTATTAATTCATAAATCAATCTTCACCATTAGATCTCTATTATTATAATTCCTTCTTCAAAATCTCCTGTCATATTTTTTCAAATCACTAATACTAACATATTCTAATAATTTTTTAAAGGCGAAAAAAAAAATCTAATAATTTAAAAAAAAAAAAACTTATACTAATAATTTCCTCGATACAACCAAACCCTATTCTGTCACTGAGGATCAAGTGCACATTGGATATCCAAAATTAAAACATGATAAGAAAACAAAATGGAATGAATTTTATAATGAATACATTTCATATGTAGGAATACCAAAAGAAAAATGATCTTGATTTCCACAAGGAGATGAAATCTAAAGTATTGAAATTATCAAACTCGGTAACATTTTCATTATCTAATTTCTCAGATTTGGTCTGGATATGTACAGTATATTGCTCTATCATCATCTCGTGTACATCGAGGAAAAAGCACCTAAGAAAATTACAAATGAAAAATATTAATAATCACGAGCTAATTTGTTAACAAACTAAATAAAATATTTTTAATACACTAACGTAATTAATGGTCCCAGCAACCGTGAAACGTACAGCTAATAAAATTGGACATACTCGTCCATCTTCCCAAGCACTTCACCTCAAAGTCAAAAAAATAAACGTTGGTTGGCCTATTCACTGGATCTTGTCCGGTTTTCTTACACGTGTGTAACAAAGTCACTTGGAACTACTGTCACCGGTACACCAATCACAGTACGACACGTATCATTTGACTTATTTCTGGTCGGCAATCGGCTAACCCGTTCACCTATCTCGCTCCCCACCCTGACCGCAACGTTCACAACTCCTTCCCCTCTGGTACCGTCCCTATCCCGTAGCCGGTAACTAAGGAACCGAACCGAACCGGCCGGCACCGGTGGAGACCAAATATCGACGGCCGGAATCTGACACCAACCAAGAAATTCCGCGCTTTTACTTGAACTTTTTGCATAAACTTCAAGGTAAATAGCTGAATATGTCATATTCCTGAAGAAACTGGAATCAACCGGGATATTGAACTTCTGCTGCCAGCTAGGGTTTGAGCCTCCTTGATGATCGGTTGTGGTGGTATACACGGTGTTCGTGCTATTCCATGGCGGAGCTGTTGAAAGTGTGATGAAGGGCCTAAGACGGAGACGTTTTGGGAAGAAAAGGGAAGTTAAACAGGAAGAAGAAGAAGAAGGGTTTTTGAGTCCTTGTGCTGACAGGATTGTGACTTCTATTTTGATTGGCCGTGGAGGGATTGTGTTAATGTAGGGTTCTAACATGGTTGTGGTTGTGGTTGGGCAGTCCTGTCGAGTATGGAGCTTGATTAATTATATATAGATATAGGTGGTATATGTAGCGACAAAAGATGTAGCTAGAAATTGAAAAGGTGGGTGATACACCGGGCATCCTATATATTAATTAGATTTGACAGCGATCGACAGCTGCGTTAGCGTGCTTGAAGGTGTGTAAAGGTTTAGTACGTGTACCAATATATTTAACCTGTTTTTCAAAACGATTTAAGTTAAAGTATTTTTCGTTCGAAACGAGTACATTCCGTTTAATTTGAGTCAAAGTTACCGGTCTAAATCGATATATTTAATATAGGTATGTCTTTAACTTACGGATCGATCTGTTTAACTTACTTTTTAAACGAATTAGAGTTAAGGTTTTTTTTTTTTCATTTAAAAATAGGTTAAATAAGTCCAATATATTTAACCCACAAGCTAAAATAGATCAAGCTAAATTGATCTGTTTAATCCATTTGCACACCTCTAATCATGCTTACAATAATTCCTCATTTTGGTTTCGATCCTTGAATCCAATTTCTATGATTCAATTATAAGAAATCGATAGTTTGAAATATGATTAGTGCTATTTTATAAGGCATAGATATGGTACAATATTATTTTGTTTGGTTAAGTTACAGTGAGGGAAATTTTGAGAAACCTCCTTGTTTATTATCAAAATTTAAAAATATTTACAAAAGTATAAATTAAACAAAAAATATTACCAAAATACGATAGAGATAATTATAAGTATATCATATCTCTAAGATGTGACACTAATATAATTGTACTGATATCACATTTTTAAGATAAGATACAATGCAATAAGATACAACACTATTATAATAATATTAAAATTGCATCTTGATGCAACCTTAATATGATCTCACTTATTTGTTTAATATACTATCCTATCTAGATGTTTGTTCTAATTTTATTTATATATCATTAGTCAAGAAAATTGTATGAAATTCATTTTATACTCTAAATACCCTATTTTTGTCCTCGTATAGTTTTAAATTTTTTTTAAGGGTCTTAATTTAAAAAATAACAAAAAAAAAATTTTAAATGATAAAAAGACAAAAAAATAGAAAATTTTCAAAAAAAAAAGAAAAAAATTGAAAAAGGATTAAAGGGATTGGATTTTACAGAATGTTAACTAAATAGTTATTAAAAAATTCAAATTTTATATGATGATATTAAATCCAATAAAATCGAGATTTGTAAACTTCAAATTTATTTTGGATCTTTATCGATTTAGATTTAATTTGATCTCATCTAATCTAAAAAATTCGTTTCCAAGTCTTATAAATATGAATTGCGTGACGTAAACTAAAAAGGTCCAATTAGACACTCACCCCTTACTAAAACAATGCTGACTATCTCTTTCTCCATGACCTAAACCCCACTCTCTAGTCACTCTCTCACCCACATACAACAACTTCGTCCCATCAAACCACATTCCCGACTTGTGCAGGCCATGATCACCCCTATCCTCTCTTCATCCACAAACACCGATCATCAACATCTTTGCCCCCATCCAACATCTCTCAATCGACCAAACACACATCAATCTTCTTCATCCTCGTACGCCTCACAAGCGATAGCTAAGCCACTAACAACAACCATACGATCCTCCTCTACAAACACACACATACTACTGCCATCTTCCATACTCCAATCGGCCATTACCCAATACCCCATCCTTGCCACTGCACAATAGTAACCAACACTACAGACCCCAACCAAATTAGCCTAGTATTAGCCTAGTAGCATCCATGAGTGCTCTCTCTCCACTCGATTTAACACCAACCAAGCTCTTCCCAACCACCTTCTTTTTTCTCGTCAGCTCTTCCCTGACGCAACCTAGCATACGGATTGGAATTAACTCATCACCGACAACAATCCATACACTAACCCATGCTTCATCATCAACAGCAGCATCGAGCCAAACCCCTGTCCAATTGCACACACGAATCTATGCCAAACACAACAAAATACGCTAGCGACACATCGAATCACCAAAACGCAGTCTAAACTCACACTATTGAAGCCCATCAACACGGATGCTACACTCCATGCCAAACACAGCAGAACACGTGAGCACGCTGACCAAATCCATTATCACAATAGCATTAACTACGTCCACAGCAACAACCATCGCAGCAACGTGAACTGCCTATGTACGTGACCCAATCCGGACAAGCCACCAACCCGAATCCTTGATTGACCCATGCGTACTGCCGACTCATGTTCAGTCCTAATGTTTTTACTTATCTATTTATTTTATTTTGTTTTCTCTTTCCTTTTTTTTTAATTATTTATTTAATGATGTGCTTAGTAGTTATTCTAGCTTAGGAAATTTTATTTTAGTATTAGGACTTTAGAATTTTTCACTTAGGAAAAATTACTTTCAAAAAATAAAAAATAATAATAATCAATCCTTTCCAAGAATTAGGACTATTTAAAAACAAAAAACCAAAAGAAAAACCTAACTTAGGATCCTTCTAGAATTTTCTTTCAATAAAACTAAATTGATAAATAAGTAAACTTAGTCGATTTTCAAAATTAACATAAACCAACACATTAAAAATTTTTAGAAAGAACTACGGATGTTTGATCCCGACTAGTGGGTATGTAGGTACTTCTAAGACAACTTAAAAATTTGTAAAAAATTAGGTTTTTTATTTTTTTCAATATTTTTTTAAAAGATAATTTTGAAAAATAAGCCTAATTTCGAAAAATTTATAGTAGTGCCCGTTAGGATTTAATAAGTAGCTTCCAAATTTGGAAATCTCTAAGTTTTATCAATTTAAAATCAAAAATCAGTAGTTAAATTATAATCAATTCACCCAATTGATTACAATTTCTCTCTTTCTTGACTTCATTAGAGTGGCAACTTCAAAAAATTTTCAAAGAAATCGAAATTTTCCATTTTCTTTAGTTGAGAATTAATATTAAATAAATTAAAGTTTAGTATTAATCAAAAAATGGGAAATAAAATCAAAAGAAGAAACCAAAAAATCAAGCTTGACATATACTTAGAAGGACCTTATGTTGGATTTTTCATCCTTATTTATTTAATAAATGTATTGATTTTAACTTTGTATTTTTTTAGACATACTACTGAATTTGTCATTCTCATTAATCCTTAATAATAAATGGGATGTGAAGAAAAAATATATACATATCATTAGTAGTAATGAGTAACAAGTGTTCATTTCACAAATGTTTTTTGGTCTAATCATATACAAAACCATCTATCCCATATTTATGTGTGTCTTATCTTGTATTTTCTTCTACTTTCTTCGACTTGTAAGGTATTTATTGGTCCTTGGACATCCATTGAAATTTGTTGAGGTTCAATCAAAAATATATTAATGAATTAAATTAGTAATCAAAATATTATACAAATTAGAATTATTGTTGTAAGAAAACATTTTATTACTTAAGAATTGCCTATGTAATGCCTCTCCCATATTTGATGGTGCTGGAAGTGTCAAACTCATAGGAGTAAGTAGAGTGACAATGGATGATGATGATATAGGCATATCTAGTGTAAGCAGTTCAAATAATGGTGTATTGTGTACAATACGATCTGGTAGAGCCTCTATCAGTAGATCTGTTGCAGGAAGATCAACTGCAAAAGAATCGACAGTAGGAGCATCAATAATAACCTCATCTTCATCCTAGCCACATCTTGGTCTTATCTCTCTATCCAGCTAGCCTTCAGGCTATTGCTTCTACTAATCTAGATCTAGTAATCCAATGCCTCCATATCCTCATAATGTTTGTCTCGCTATAGCAGCTAAAGCATGTATCTAATCTATATCTGTAGTCCCCTCAATATGTGTAAATATATCTAACTGCATAATTATAGGCAAATTAAATTACTTATTATTATAACAATATAAATATTAACGTATATGCAATGATTTTGGATGGTAAACTTACCAATGCTACTAAAAGTGCTCTTAATCGACTAATATATCGTCATGTGACTCTATAGTACTAATCGTAGTAGTCAGTAGAGACCATGTTGAGTAATGTATCATCATGAATGATCTAAACTAGTCTCTACCTCCTATCCTACCAAATAGCTGTATATCTATCATTTTTCTTAGGCCAATCTTCATCTAATTTCCTTCAAAGATTCATCTTGTAAATGTGGTATAGATCCATGATACAATTTTGTAGGATATGTCATACCCTACCAAACTGTCTCATGACTCTGTCTAGTTTATGCATCTCTACCATATAGAAGCAAATCATTTATATGCAAGTTAGCCATAAATTCGTCCCCTCCGAGCATATCTCTAGTAATGAGTCTAATATCTTCAAAGTATAGTGCATCCATCATATCTATAAAAGACAAATCAACATTAGTATTAAATTTTTCATTAAAACAATTTAAGTAACATAATTTGTAAGTGTATTATACCTGTGCATGAGTTTGACGATCTAGAAGCTCTCAATATTGGGCCAATACGTGCATAGAAGTCCGTCTGATATCAAAAGTATCATCTCATTAGTATGCTAATGGGTCGGGACATATTTTGACATATCTATGTCCTATGCGATGCTAAATGAAGGAATCTATCCTATGCCCACACTTATATCAGCACCATGGTGCCACCCATCTCTATTGTCCCATCCTATACAGCTTGACACAAATATCTATATAACCATGCTAGGTAATCTGATCCTCAACTACAGCTGCATGTAGTTTAGAGGTTCTCTAGTAATGGTAGGAATAGCAAATGGACATAGCTAGATGACATGTCAAAGAAGAGTAGGCCACCTATCAAGTATAAAATATATATCTTCGTGTCACGGGACAGGAGGTTCACCTCCTCCTTATGTGCTTGTGCAACGCTCAACCCTCCTTTGCCTTACCATATTTACTTAAAGATTACGGAAGGCGTGCCAGCCTTTTCCCTTCCTGTTTACCCAAGATTATTCTAAGCCCTTCTCGCTTTAGGAATATCAACCGACATTGTCATGATCCTCCATATAATTAGGAAACCCAACTTCTCTACTGGTTTCGGCCTGCCATGGCTATCATTAGGAAGGCGGCGTCAACTCTTGACCAGTTTACTCATGAAAAGCCAACCCTACCTTAAGAGAACACTTACCCCATGAACAAACCACTTACTGATGCCGCTCACTTCACATTATGTCCCAAGTTGAATACCCCCCCTTCCCTTCCAAAACATAGACTATGACATTCTCCCATACCAAAATCCACAATGCCCTTGTCATGAAGCTAACTCTCCACCATTACCCTTCCCCTTAAGATCACCAACTCTATTCCTCCATTACCCAACTCTACACTAAGATCATCTCCACTAGGACTCAAGGCTTCTACAGGCATTCCCTCGCCCTCATTGTCATCTCTTGTCCTCCAATATCGCCTCTTGTTAAGTGGTTCAATAGTACGATCTGCCCTTTTAAAGTTCACTTTTTCGTTTTCTTAAGATTCGGGTAAAGTCTTGCTATAATGCTACTCATGAAACAACTACCCTCTCTAGCAATGATGCCCTCTACCTAAAGGTCGCTCCTTCCCTTGAACTTTATCCCCATGAACCCAATTGTCATCAAGAACTATCCTTTTCGTTCCATACATTGCGTAACATTTAGGTAACTCGTGTAAGCTGAAAGTTCTTCACTCTGATGTCACTTATAACAAGTTGGGAGGTTCATTCCCTTTTTATGTGCTCAACCCTCCTTTGCCTCATCCTACTTACTTAGATTACAGAGGGTGAGCTCACATTTTCCCTTCCTATTTATCTAAGATTGTTTTGAGACCTTCTAGCTTTAGGAGTATCAACCGGCATTGTCATGGTCATCCATAAGATTGGGAGGCCCAACTTCCTTACTAGTTTTAGCCTACCATAGCCATCGTCAGTAGAGTAGCATCGGCTCCTAATCAGTTTGCTTAACAAAAACCAACCCTACCTTAAGAGAACACCTACCCTATAAATAAGCTGCCTACTAATGCCTCTCACTTTACTTTAAGTCCTAAGTTGAATACCCTCACTTTCTTTCCAAAACACAAACTGTAACACTCATGTGATGCTAAGTAGTAGTCCCATCTACATCCACTAATAAAGGTACCATAAGAAGATCATTGAGTCAAGACATCTTAACTCGCTGTTTGACAATCTAGTCCTTACCTGGCTTAGCTCCCAATAGTAGCTCACATAATGTAGACTAATCATGTGTAGTACGCCTGGTTACTAGTTGCCCATGAATGTGCAAGTTGAACTATAATTGCAATATCTCGTAAAGCCAACCTAACCTCCTCATGTGTCATGTGGAAGGTATGGGTCTCTAGTCTCCATCTCTCTATTAAAATAGTGATCAATCCTTAGTCCAACTGTATGAAAGGCAAATGTGCTACCCCGTGAAATCCTATCTACTCTAAATATACGTCAATCCTATCATTGTATGCATTGCGCATCTGCTAAGGATTTTTCAATGATGTCTCTCATCGACAACATATAACTAAATTATGCTCTTAGAAAATTCAATTATATTAGATATTACATAATTAAATAAATAATGTAAACAAATGATGGATTCATATTGTATACCTCTCCTCTCCATACAGCCTCAAGCTTCTAAGTGTCTTACTATGTCAATATCAATCTATCAATTGGTCTTGGATCCATCTAAAGAAGGAAAAACGTAAACATACATAACATTGTTAGAAAATTAAATTAAACATCTAAAATTAATTATATATTATGATATAGTATTTATATATAATAATGAAACAAATATGTTATAAATTTTATAAACCTTATTATAGGCATATTTTTATATTGTGCCCTTACTTTCTACATCTTTTACAACAATTTTTTATTGGTTTCTCTTTAAGATTCATCCCATTGGGATATCTACTTGCTCATAGTCTTCCTTTTTTTTTAGCTTTATCATATAGTGGGTGTATTTTTAGCATTCCTCCTGCATCTATCCTTGTGCACCCATTTCTTGTAGCTGAAAGGTAGTTTGATGACAACTAACTTGATTTTCCCAATGATATCACCTCTCAATCTTATGTATGGAATCTATTTTCACATGAGTCATGGCTACTAATACATTTGAGCAAGGTATTTTGTACGTTTACCACTTGTTACAGCTACATCTATTGTTAATTTATGTCAACTCTATGATGTATGCTCATTTATGCTCCCTTCTATACCTCAAACATTCCCATTCTCATGTTTAATATGATTACTTGGTGGCAAGTAGCTGCCCCTCTCCATCTTTTTATCATTTTGAGAACTTATTTGGTGTAAGCTTTTTCATTACCTATAGCCTCAACTACCTTCATTTGATATGTAAAAATCACCGCTTGTTTCAATGTTTGCATAAGCATTCATAGTCTCTTGCATTTGTAGTACTTGAGGTGTACTTGTTTGAACCATTATCATTTGCTCTTAAGGCATGGTAGTTTGATCTTTTACTTCGGCATATAGCTACTGAAGACATGTCATTCCGAATGCCTTAGCAACATCTATAGAGGCCTCAACATCTTCATCATAGCTAGTATCTTTCAACATGAATTCTTTTGAGCCATTTCCATATACAAATGTGTGTCTATGATACATTTGTATAGTTCTTTTATTAGTATCTACTCGCAACAACTCACATATCTTAGTTACGAGCCTTGAGTAATCAATGTCCACCTCTACTTTCATATTCCTAGCTAGCCCCTAATCATAATATGGCCCTTCTAAACCTATCAAAATCTTGCCATTTGCAAAAATTAAAAGCTTAACTTATTCCGTTATGTTAGTTGTGTTAACTAAAGGTAGCATAACAGAAGATCCTATATTGATAATAGGAGGCACATTGCAATGTTTGGTATAGTATTTCATTTGGTTACGTTAACATATATGTTAGCATAGCAACTATTATAACCAACATTGTAAAGTTATGTTGTAGTTGCCAACTTAACTAAAAGTATAACATGTTATACCTTAACATTGCAAATTCCACTATCTAATCACTTTAAGATTTTGAACAAATACACTATGCTAAGACAAACATGTAAGAGATGTTCATGCTAAATTAATGGCCATAGTCACAAATCATCATTGCTAAATTTATGAAGGATGCATCATCTATTCTAAGAAAATGATTGAAACATCTCTAGACATAGTTTTAAATAAGGGATAAATTATTTCTTTCAAACAAAGTTGTGAACGTAAAGAAAGAGGAGCAAATAAAGGCTTTTACTTAGCTTTATAGGTTGCCTCTATATCATTTTAATCCTAACATTAATTGAAAGGTTTTAATAATCACTTGTTAAGTTATAGGACATGAACTTGGTTTACTGTTTGCTACATTGCTTCATTTGTAGGTGGCTTTGCATACAACAAAGACTAATTTTGGTTGTTGCATACCCATGGGGCATGGTTCTTAGATCTCTAATGCTTGGGAATTTGAGGGTAATGGACCTTTTTGTATAAGCTCAGACATCCCTCTTTGTTTCTAGATTGAACTCAATGTTGCAGTCATTTTTTAGGACTAAACTTCCTGTAATTATAGGAGGTTCATATCCCTATGTTCTACTCCATAGTAATAGTAGATCCTTTTGAGGTGAGGCTTTAAAATTCTTTCTTTAATTATATTTGACTATTTCAGGTTCTAAAATCGAGTAGATCCATCACCGAAACACAGAGCCTTAATAGTTGGAGTAAGAGGCAAATGTAAAAGGGAAAGTCGCAATCTGAACATAACAAAGTGAGGAGTTTCAGTGCAACCATTGGTAAAACTACCTTTCCCCAAATAATTGAACAATAGACCATCCATGCAACATCAATCTGTATAATAGAAAAGGAAGAAGTACAAGTTTACTCCTAATGTTTAACTAATGTAGTCAATTAACGTACAATCCATACCAGTTTATACTACATCTGAACCAATGCTGTATGAAACCATCACTGTGATATGACTTACAAAGTAAGGATATATGCTTATATCTAGTTTATACTACATCACTGTTACATTAGTGTTACATATCAAAGTTTTTGTTTAGATTCAAGTAAATGGTAAAGATGTTTGACACATTCTATTTGCAACTTACGCACAAGCAATGGAATGTTTATGAGTAAAGGACAAGACAAAATCATCAAGGATATAGAGAAAATGATAAAAGATTTCACTCACATTCCTGTAGGTAAAGGAAATTAAAGATATAAGTTAGTGGTTCCACTTGTTTTGTAGAAAATGCTTTTCCAAACTTTTCCTTAACCTTTATTATGGTCAAAATTCTAGAATTGCAATATTTATCAATAGTTAGTGGTAATGGAAGATTGACTAAGGTGGTCAATTACAAACATATATCCATAGTATTTATTCGTAATTAGTGATCCTTCTCTTTTTCTTATCTACGAACTATGGTAAAGGTAAATTGTTGAACTCATGAAAGAAAGTACAGCAAGAACATCTCCACAAAATCTCATACAATTTCGCATTTAATATAGTATATGATGTGATAAGAATCAAGCTACCAAACCCCTGACCTAAGCCCGAGCCCGATGACTAAAGAGCATGGTAAGGCGAGTTCTTTCTTTATTCCCCACAACTAAAGATTTCGAGCTACTACAGTCTACCAACCTAATGCACTGCTTAAGCCAAACCCTCTTGCACTTATCAACAGTCTCCAGCCACTGATCAAAGATACACTCAAACAACAGCTCAGACTACCCAACTGACCTGAATCCAAGCTATATCGAGTACATTCGAGCCAAATTCACCTCAAAGGAGTTACTTGATCAGCTCAATAATGCCAAACTATCAGCTCGGATCGACATCATTACATGGCAACAATCAAGCTAGCTGTACAGTTTGCAAGACACACAACTACCGATCATCTGCCATATGTCCGAACATCCCTGTGGTAGAATCTTCCATATAGATGGCTTATTTTGTTGAATTTTCATTTATGCCCTTCAAACATTCCTTGTATAATACTTATTTTAGACATTTCCCTTTTTGGTCTTTTCCATTTGTAGTAGTTGCCATAAATTTTTTAGTATAAATACCCATTGTACATGTAGCCGCAATGAATCATCAGAAATCATATATACTTCATTTCATGGGCATTTTCTTTATTACTTTGATTCACTCTTATCCTAACCCTTAAGTAAGGCTAAGTGGTGAGTACCCTCACAAAGTTAGTTAATGTGTCATATCAAGTTTGCTTTGTAAGTCCTTGATAGTTACATATCCTCGAAGCTGACCATGGTTTTGCTTGTTTACTTCATTGTTCTCGTGCATTTCTATCCTTATTTTTCAAGCTTTCTACAAGCTTAGACTCATCCTGATATGCCTGCCTTATTTGTCCTTGGTGCGAATCGTATCGTGATGTGTGACTTGGAAGTTTCAACATGCATGCAAATGCCTCACAAAAGCATGGAGCATGGCACTATGCATTAGCCTAATTTCAAATCTAAAGGATTGGGAAACCTCACTGTCATATGACTTGCAAACTGAGGATATATGCTTTTCATATATACTAAGGTAAAAAATAGAAGTGTTATATTCTTTTAAGTTACATGTTGGTACTTTAGTGTCTTAACTAGACAATAGGAGTAAAAAGCTAATCTCTATACTATAAGAAATATATAATTGATAACAATCCATAGCCCATTTTTAGCCTTCTAATATTTAGGTGAGTTAATTTTCAATTTTGATAAGTTGTTCCTTTTGTAGTAAAATTTTTCCATCACCAAATAATCAGTAGAATATATAGCTATGTTAAAGATAATCTACTGAAATTGTAGCACAAATATGTACGAATCAAAGAGATCCATTGAAGGATTAACTAATAGATAAGTGAGACCATGAATTGAACTCTAATTGGTCAAGAATATTCAAGCATCAACATGCTGCATATATTGATAGGGATCAATGATCGATTATACGCTCCCAAGCCTGAGGGCTCTCTCAAGTGGTCTACCAAACTGTCCGAAGTGAGTTAAGCATCAAAGAGCAGTGCTTGCCCTAGTTCGATTTGTCGAGCTACTTCGCTCTCCATGCTATCCAAGGCATTAACAAGGTGACCAATCGACGTGCCAAACCGAACCCTCCATTGTACACTAGTCTAAGTGTAGACACCTAATTTTTGCCCCCTCCTTTTATTTTTCAAATTAGGTTATAAGGTCCTAAATTAGAAAATTTTCAAAAAAAATAGAAAATTAAAGAAAGCCAAAAAAAAAATGATGAAAGTTAGAAAAAATAGGAATTCTAGAAAGATATAAAAAAAATAGGAAAATAGGAAAAAACACAAAAAATAAGAAATTTAGAAAAAAATATGAAAAAATAAGAAATTTGAAAAGTCATAAAATAAAATAGGGAATTTAGAAAATAATAAATTTTTAGGTTGTTTAAATAGAATATAATTTTAATTTAAATAGTTTTGAATAAAAGGCTGTTGAGTCTAAGCTTAGATTTAAATCTAGCCTAGGCTGACCCAGTCTATATATGCAATCAATTACACATATGAACAACGAAAAAACAATAGTTCAGTTGGATAAGCACTTGGACTTGACATTATATATGACTTGGAGATCCTGGGTTCAATCCATGAAAGGTGCAAAATGTATCTTTTCTTTTCTTTTCTTTTCTTTTCTCACTTTATCGCCATGTCATCGCCACATCATAGGCCACGTCATTTGCCAATTCTAAGTGTGATAGACACACTCCGGCATATTCATATACGAGCAACTATGTATTTGGCACCACATATTGTCCAGGTTCGTCTAATCCAAAAATGGAAGAAAATCATACTGCATTTAATTTTTTTAATCCTTAACACGACCATGACACCTATAAATAGGGGTTTACTCTTAATTTTCAAAACACAACAAAAACTTCGAAATACTTTAATAAAACAAAAATCGAAGTTTCCTCTCTCTAGCACAATTCCTCTGTCTCTAGGATAGTATTCCCTACGGTGTTTTTACGAAAACCACCACCATCGAATTTCTCAAGCCGAAGTGAGCCAATCCAAGCTGAAGTGAGCCAATCCAAGCCAAAGTGAGCCAACCGAGCTTATCCAAGCTAAAGTGAGCCGACCGAGCTGATCCAAGCCAAAATGAGCCGACTGAGCCAATCCAAGTCGAAGTGAGCCGATCTAAGCCGACCTGGTTTTTCTTTTTTATTTTTTATTTATTTATTCATTTGTTTATTTGTAAATGTTATAAATGAGAAAAAGAAAAAAAAAAGAATAAAGAATAAAAAAAAAGAAAGAGAAGAAAAAACAAAAAGAGAAAAAAAAAAGAAAGGAAGTAGTCTATTTATTTATTTTAATAGAAATAGATAGATTAAGTATAAAATAAATAAGATAATATAATAAAAATAAAAATAAATAAATAGGTTAGTAAACAAAAATCGTTCTCACACTTAAAAAAATTAAGCTTTCTAAAAATAAATGAAAATAAATAGACTTTTTCCAAATTAGGACTATTTTAGAGTTTCCAAAAATAAAACACCAATTAAGACCCTTTAAGAGAATTTCCTTGGATAAATTGAACTAGGTAAAAACGTAAATGCGACCCTTTTTCAAAAATTAAAATCAAACCACCCATTGAATTTTTTTTATAAACGAACTACGGAAGTTTAATCCCGAATAGCGGGTACGTAGGCACCCGTACGCAGGTACATAGGCACTCGTACGCAAGTATAGGGCAACTTAAAATCTGAAAAGTTTTATTTTTTCTATTTTTAGATATTTATGTAAATTAATCAATTTAGTCGCATGTATCATAATTAAATGGTTTTAGAAATCAAAAAGGGTATATTTGAAAAGCGAAATTAAATTCGGAAAGTTAAAAAGTGGTACCCGTTTAGGGTTTAATAAATTAACCCTAAACCTAAATCTTTGGTTTTCAAAAAAGTTATTTTACAAATTGGTTTTTTAATCGATAGACTAGTAGCTAAGTTATAACTAATCCACCCAATTGGTTATAACTTAACCCATTTTCCCGACTTCGGTCGGGTGGCGACTCCAAATTTTTTCAAGTTGGAAAAAATGATCTTCTTTAAACCCTAGTCGAGGGTCAATATTAAACGGGTAGGGTTTAGTATTGATCGGTTTAAAGAAGACCTAATTTTATAAAAAGAACCCGGAGGGTGAAAAACCAGGCTCAATACCAAGCTCTAAATCTGAATACAGCAATCTCCACAGTGCTGAAGTCGAGCTGATAACTATCAAGAGTCGATCATCTGAGGCCGACCCCACTGTAAGCCGTCCTTAAGCCAACCCTAGTCCAGCCTCAGTAGTTAGGGTGCCGAACAGACTTGAACAAAGGCACACCCCTACTCGAATCACACTATTGTCAAAATCAGAAAGTAAAAATGCGCGTGCACTATCCTTTCTGATAGATGACACTCGTTACACACAATTTCATGTTTTCCCTATAAATTATTTTCCTTTCATTTAGCAAATGAGATTCATTTTTGTAATTATCTATAACGTAGAACTTGCCCTAATAAGGTATTATAAATAATCACATCATGTAACAGCCACAATAACATACAAAAGAATATACTGAACTTTTACCCTCTCTTTAGCTAAGTATCATCCTGCTTACTCTTGAGCTACTCTTATCTAGCCCATTCGAGCGTAAACTAGTGACAAGTAACTTCCAGCCATACTTGTACGTCATATCAAGTGTGACCTGAGCTCGTATGAAGCATTGGTATGTCATATCCATCTTCAATACACAAAAACCCCTTGTTCACCCTCGACTATCATTTACTTTTTAAGCCATCTTGCGGCTTGGACCCACCCCTTCGGTTATGTGTAATATTAGGTTCTTGTATTCATCCACGAATCTATATCATCTTGGTATCAAAGCCTGACTACGTTTGAAGCTAGATTCTACTACTGTGTTTTTTTAATAGTTTGTCACTGCTCTCATGTGACAGTGGTTCTATTGTTAGCTTTGAAGTTTGGTAGTTAAGAAGTGTTTTGTACTCTGTTTTCCCATGTTTTCGATATGCCAAAACAAAGTGTGGTTGACTATGTGCTTGTTGTGAAATTGTCATTGTAAAGTAACCATCAATGTTGGATTCAAGTGCAAGGAACTTTAGGAAACCAAGAAAGTGGTACTCGACATAGCCAAAGGCAAGAAGGAAACTTCTCACCTCAGTCAATGGATGACCACTTGAATAGGCTTACCGACTTGGTAGCTAGTTGTCAAGTCTGATTTTTCGGTTTTCTATTTTTTAAAATTAATTTCTTCTTTCCCGATTAATACTAAATCCTAACCCATTTAATATTAATCCTCGACTAAAGAAATTGAGAAATTCCGGTTTTTTATTGAAAATAATTTTTGGAGTCGCCACCCGACCGAAGTCGAGAAAAGAAAAAGAAACCGTAATCAATTGGGTGGATTGATTACAATTTGGCTACCGGTTTTTTATTTCAATTTTAAATGAAGAACCAAAGGGTTCCAAGTTCGGGGGCTAACCTATTAAACCCCTAACGGGTACCACTATTTATTTACCGAAATTAGGATTATTTTTCTAAAAATAATATTTAAAAAATAAATAAAATCAAAAGAAAAAAGAACCTAAGTTTCTACATATTTTATCGTCGCCCCGAAGGTGCCTACGTACCCGCTAGTAGGGATCAAATAATCGTAGTTCTTTCAAAAAAAAACTTTAGTGTATTCATTGATTTTAATTTTAAAAACCGCCCAAGTTTATGTTTTTAATTGATTTAGTTTATTTTAAAAAAACAAAAAAAATAAAGGGTCCTAAGTTGTAACAGCCTAAACAATTTATTGACTTTTTGTTAATTTTTACTTCTAAAAAAAAAAATTTGGTTTTCTAAGCGAGAAATCCTTATCTTAAAAATTCCTAGACTAATATACATACATATATATATTCTATTATTATTAAACAATTATCTACCTAAATAGATTAGTAATGTTACGTAACTTACTTAATATATGAAAAACTAATACTAATAAGTCACCTAAACTAATATAGTCATATATACATATACTGTATCAAATAACTAAGGAACTAATAATGTAATGATAATAATAATAATAAAATAATGAAATAAATGAAATAAAATAAGAAAACTAAGATTTGGAAAAACTGAACCTGGCTTGTTCTTGCACAATAATGGCGTAGACGAAGCAGCGACGGTATCGAACTGTGAAGTGTACAATTCGATGTCTGGGCTCACTGTTCTGGAGTTGTGTTCATCTGGAGTTTCGCCTAAATTGGACTATATAAAAGCCTTCGAGTCTTACGACATGACGGAGCATGGTCAGTGCAAAGACGTGAGAACGTGGACAGCAGATTGCAGCATGCTCGTATGTGCGTGGACAGTGCAAAGACATGAGGACGTAGACAGCAGATTACGGCGTGCTCGTGTGTACGTGGACAGTACAAAGACGTGAGGACGTGGACAGCAAATTACAGTGTGCTCCTGTATACGTGGACAATGCAAAGACGTGAGGACGTAGACAGCAGATTACACAGTGGACTTGTTTGGTATAATGTGTTAAGATGTGTAATAGCGTTTAGACTGTCCAGGGGCGTTGCATTGTAGGGGACTGCCATTAGCACAGGCAAGTGCTGGACGGTCAGGGGCTGTTGCGGGCATGTGCTACTGTTGGTTAGGTGAGAGCAGTTGTGACTGGGTATTATGTCAAAGGAATTGTGTGCATGGATGTTTAACAGTCAGGATCTACTTGCGTCAGGAAGGCTTCGGCTACGGTTAGATTTCTGTTTGAAATTTAGTCAGGCGATTGAGGGGCTCGGTCACGGGCAGCAGACGATATGGTGATCCTGACTTCTGCTTTGGTTGTGCAGCAAAGTGGCTGCCGCTACTAATTGATTTTTAAGAGCTAAAGGAAATTGGGGTTGCTGCATTTTTGTGTTGTGTTTCTAGTTTCTGCAGGGGCTCCTGTTCTTTTTTGTTCTGTTTTCGTTTCTGACTGCATGGAGTGCTTATATAGTTTAACCAAATCATATCATATCATATGTAATTATATCTAATTTGTTAATTAAATTAGATTCAAATTTAATTCAAATCTGATTTAAATAATATTCATATGATTTGATTAGATATGAAACTGATTTTCAATCTTGCTTCTGTAAAGACAGAAAAATAAAGATATAAGTGCCTGCTGAGACTCGAACCCGTAACCTCCAACTAAATCCACCCAAATACTCCGTTGCTTATCCATTATGCTGTTAGCCTGTGCCTTGACATTCATTACAATTAAATTATATTTAAACCATCCGATTCCCTAAAGTAAAATTTTTAACTAAACTAAAACTAAAACTAACACTAAAACTAATTATTCCTAATATAAATTACTTCCTAAAAATCTACAAAATTTTTGTAATTTTTCCTTTTCTTATTATTTTGGTATTTTCATTATTTGTTAATTTTTTTATTTTTTTGAATTAGGACCCTTTTTGTAAAAATAAAAATTAAGACTACGGAAGGGCAAAAATTAGGTATCTACAGCTACCCCTCTTTGTGGTGAAGTTTGAGCAAAACTTTGCCACAAAGACAAAAGAGACACCGTTTTTGCCTCAGGACGACTCTATCCTAAGGAGCGTTAAGATGCTTGTAAAAATAAAAATTAAGACTATAGAAGAGCAAAAATTAGGTGTCTACACTAGTCTAGTAACTGTTATCCAAGAAGACAGACAACGAACTAGAAATAGCCCCACTAAGAAACATGAACAGCAATAGTGAGGCAATGGACAATTTGGCCAAGTTAACGCCCCAGCTCAACTACCTTAAGCTGTAGGAGTTGGTAAGGACGTTAGACGAAAGTTAGCGCTTAAAGAGGTTAAAGAGGAAGCAAAAGGAGATGACAAGGCAAAGGAGTACTACGAGCCTGAGGAAAGAAATGCATGAGCCCCTAGAGTCGAAGGATTAAGGATGCGTATTCCAAGTTTCTCTAGTAGTGGTGATGTCGAGGGCTACTTGAATTAGGTAGATAAGATTGAAAAGCAATTTAAATGCTACGAAGTGCCTGATAATGCGAAAGTTAGACTTATTGTGTTGGAGTTCACTGGTTATGTTGCCTTATGGTGGAAGAACTTGCAAGCTACCAGAAGAAGGGAATGAGGTCAAGAGATTAGCAGTTGGCATGATATGAAAAGAGTTATGTGGAGAAGGTTTGTGCCAAGCTATTATCTGCAAGATGCCTTCAAGAGATTGCAAGAACTGAGACAAGGAGGATCGAGTGTGGATGCTTACGTTAAAGAATTCCAGATGCTAATGATCTGATGCAAAGTTGTAGAACCCGAAGACTAAACTATATCTTGATTCATTAGCTGGTTGAAGTATGAGATTGGAGATGTCTTGGAAACCCTAGACATTAGAACACTTGATGACACAATCCGAGCCGCCCAGAGGATAGAAAGGCACCAAACAGGAAGGTTTTGACCCCCTATTAGCCAACCAAGAAGTAGCTGAACTATTCCAAGCATACCAACGCGAACGAAATTGAGTAAAGTTGTCAAGACCCAACCCATTTCGACCACCCTAGCCAAGGAGAAGGAATCCTCGAGAAAGTTTAAGAAAGGCTAAAGCTCAGGGAGGAAGACGAGTGAGATCAAGTGTCTCAAATGCCAAGGATTTAGACACATGGCCGCTCAGTGTCCAAACAAGTGAACGATGGTAATCCGAGGCAAGGTGTCAACCGTTGAGGTCGACAATATTGATGAAGAAGTAGAGGAGCTAAAAGAGGATGGACAAGCTGAGTTGTCCGATGAGGCAATCATCTACAGCAAGGAAGGTGACTTCATGCTGACCGCTCTAGCATTGAGGAGGACAATGAGTGTCAGCCCTGTACTCAAAGATGAACAAAGAGAAAATCTCTTCCATATTGGATGCAAGGTAAATGAGTCACTATGTGCGCTGATTGTTGACAATGAGAGTTGCACCAATGTAGCCTCTGCATTTATGGTCCAACAGTTGAAATTACTGACCATGCCCTACCTGAAACCTTGTAAGCTTCATTGGCATAGTGATAAGAGAGCCTTACAAGTGAGCAAACAGGTGTCTGTGCCAATCTGTATTGGTAAGTATCAAGATGAAGTGCTCTATGATGTGTTACCTATGAGTGCGTCCTACATTCTACTTAAATAACCATGGATGTTTAATCAAAAAGTTATGTATGGCAATAGGAGGAACACATGTTCTGTGGAGCATAAAGGAAGAAGGTTGAAATTAAGTCCCATGAATGCCAAGCAAGTGAAAGTCATGCAGTCCCAGCTTAGCCGAACCTTGAAGAAAAAGGCTTTGGTATTAACCCTAGCCGAACTAAAAAGAGAAATGGAGCTAGAGGGACCAACTTATCTGCTTCTTAGGAGGCTTCTAAAGATGAGACCCAGGGAGGAAGAGCTGCCGAACAGTCTGCCCCCAAACCGAGGCATCAAGCATACGATGGACCTACAACCAAGAGCCACGCTACTAAACAAGCCTACCTACAAGTTGAATCCTGAACAGGCCACCGAATTGTAGAGGAAAGTAGATGAGTTGATGAAGAAGGGGTATGCACACGAGTCCCTGAGCTCCTGCGCTGTACCGGCCTTATTAGTGCCTAAGAAGAATGGTTCTTGGAGAATGTGTATAGATAGTTGAGTAATCAATCGAATGACCATCCAATACAGGTATCCCATACCCAGGCTTAATGATATGCTAAACAAATTAAGCGAAGCAAGAGTGTCTCCAAGATCGACCTTAAAGCTGGGTACCATCAAATTCAAATGTGTGAAGGTGATGAGTGAAAGACCACAGTCAAGACATAACATAGTTTATATGAATGGCTTATAATGCCATTTGGACTGTCCAATGCGCCAAGCACATTCATGCGACTTATGAATCGTATGCTCTAAGAATTACTGGGAAGGTTTGACATAGTTTATTTTGATGACATTCTAGTGTACACTCCCGACCCGGAGAGTCACCGAGAGCATCTCCAACAAATGTTTGCAAAACTCCAAATTGAACAGCTCTACACCAATCTGAAGAAGTGCAACTTTTGCCATTTCGAGGTGATCTTCTTAGGTTTTGTTATGAGCAGAGGAGGCATCTAAGTTGATGAAGAGAAGATAAGAACGATCATAGAATGGCTTGAACCGACCTATTCTGCCAATATGAGAAGTTTCTATGACCTGGCATCATTTTATTGTCGATTCATAAAGAATTTCAATACGATTGTGGCCCCATTCATCGAATTCTCAAAAAAGAATGTTGAATTCAGATGGGGTGAGAAAGAGAGGAGGAGTTTTAATTATGTGAAGGAGAAGCTAACTATAGCCCCCATCTTAGCTCTACTGAGCTTCGATAAAGTGTTTGAAGTAGAGTGTGATGCATTCAGACTAGGCATAAGTGTTGTTCTGATGCAAGAAGGCCGACCTATTGCTTACTTTAGCAACAACCTTCGAAGAGGCACACTCAACTATTCCATCTACGACAAGGAATTCTACTCCTTAATCCAAGCCCTAACAATATGGCAACACTATCTACTACCCAAGGAATTTGTGATCTACATCGATCATGAATCCTTGAGATATCTAATGAGCCAACCAAAGTTGTCCCAGAGACAAGCTAAGTGGATTGAGTTCATGGAGGGTTTTTCTTATGTCGTAAAATACAAGAATAGAAAGAACAAAAAGAACAATGTAGTGACCAATGCCCTGTTGAGACGACATACCCTCCTGATTGAGCTACAGACGAGGCTACTTTGTTTTTCAACCATCAAGAATTTGTTTGCTAAGGACCCATACTTTGGTCCTATCTACGCCCATTGTGAGGAAGGACTAACACTAGATGACTATCACAGGAAAGATGAATACTTATTTAAGAAGAGAAGGCTATATATCCCGACCTGTTCTACGTGAGAACTACTAATGCACGAAGCACATGGAGGGGGATTGACAGGACACTTTGGCCTATACCAAACTTATGAGGTACAATCCTCCAAATTCTTTTGGCCAAAGATGAAGAGAGATGTCCAATCCATGCTTGTGGAAAAGCGTACGACTTGTCGAAAAGTGAAGAGTCGAGCCGAGCAAGGATACTACCAACCCTTGCCAATCCCAACCCAACCATGGTCTAAGCTGAGCATAGACTTCATATTAGGATTGCCAAGAACGTCCCGAGGGAAGGACTCCATCATGGTGGTTGTGGATCAATTTAGTAAGATGGTACATTTCATGCCCTATTCCAAAACTAACGACACTTTGGCTATCTCTTTTCTTTTCTTACAGGAAGTAATCAAGCTACACGGAATTCCCAGGACCATTATTTTAGACCGAGATCCTAAGTTCATGAGCCACTTTTGGAGGACGCTGTGGAGGCAAATGGGAACCGGTTACTATATAGCACCACCCATAGACCAATGGAAAGATCGAAGTTGTCAACAAAACCATAGGAACTTTGCTACAGGTTACTATTGGACGAAACACGACCAACTAGGATCCATGCCTACTGTTCATTAAGTTCGCCTACAACAGGAGCACCCAGAGTGTAACAAGCATGTCTTCATTCAAGGTCGCCTATTGTCACATCCCGGCATAGCACGGGATGCACCATCACACAGGAATACCTATTGAAAACTTAACTCAACTTGCTCATTCATCAAAAGACAACATTGTTTACATAATAAAGGAGTTTCTACATCGGAGTTCAGCTGGATTCCCTGTTACAACTTATGTATACAACATAATATTTATATCAAAACATGAACCAACTTTTTCCTTTATCGTCTTCACAGTAATAAGATCTCTGACCTAGTACAAGCTCCATACAAAATTCGTTGACTTCGAATCACGCTCTTAGTATATAAACTACTCCCTTAGCGTTGAGCCCTTCACGATGCTATTAACTTGAAAATAAAACATTTTATCCCCTCAACTACTGAAGCTAAGTGAGAGTGAATAACATGCAACGCAATATAGACAATATGATAGACAATATTACATATCACAACTAAAACATTTCAATCATAACCCACAAGTTCAACTTCACATATGCATTCGCCCAACTGGACATTTACTACTAGTAATGCAGCATGGTATGCTCATGCACGTGGTATGCATCGGTACCGATATCCTATGCCCTCTAAACATCTTTCAGTTAGTCGATATAGCCGAACATCTAGATCCAATGTTCAAGAACCTAGGTCAACAAGGAACTGCCTAGGAGTAAGACCCTCACCAAATTAGACTACACACTGTAGTCTACGATTATCAAAAAGGGCAACAAGGAGCTGCTTGAGAGTAGGACCCCCAACTTTACAAAATCAGACTACATACTGTAGTTCACTAAATCAAAGTGGTAACACTGCCAATTTAGACTACACGCTATAGTTTACCAAATTTAACTATCAAAATAGTCACAATGTTCGGGCAATGCAATCTATATGCCTCCAAAAACTGAGTTCATTAAGCTATGCTTTTTCCATGATCATTTGGAAGCCTCATTCTGAAAGTTTTGACCCATAGGTCCTTTTTTATGCCATGCCATGATATGCAATAGCAACTCAAGAATGTCAATCAGCACAATCAATCTCCTAGTTTTATTCAACCTAATGATCTGATTCCAGTTTTCAAATTATTTGGGGTTCACTCAGGTAAGCACCTAGAAAATTAAGTTAGCAATCACTCAACTTCCCCGGTTAGCACAATCATTTGTAACACAAATCATCGCCTAACATGGCAACATAACAATTTAACCAAAATACAGTTACTGTCATTCAAAATTACCACATTAGCATCCACTACAGTAGCATATCAATTCAACCAGGATATGCCCATATTCAATCAACACAACATCAAATAGCATGCAATGTTATGAGTAGCAATATATCTATTCCAAACATGATTTAAATCCACTTACATGGGCTTAGTAATAGCGCAAAATCCTAAACTTCACAACGTGATCCTTCCTTACATATTACACCTATGAAAATATAACATGGTCTTCAAATCAACTATGAGTTGAACTCAAACTATTATAAGCTTTCATTTCCGTGTTTTTAAACTTCACTTGATCATATCTTATTCATTTCTTATCCGATTTTGATAAACTTTATATCGTTGCAATTATTATTTTGACTAGTATTAGGATATCTTAAGAATCAAGACTTATCAATATTGTTAAAAACCCAAAAATACCCTTTTCTCATTATGACTCGATCGTACGCTACCCTAACTCCGTAATTAACCTGATTAAGCTTTAGTATTGAACTAAAAACCCTAAAAATTATACTTTCCAAACTTTTCCAACAATCCTTATTATACCCCAAAGTGTTCGTTTGACATGGATTTAATAAACATTCTAATAATACTAGTTACTATATTACGTATTAAGCTAATATATAGGTTTATACTAAGAAAATACATAATAAATAGTATAAAAACTTGATTAATTTCATGAAAAATCCTATAGACTCATAAAAATATGTCGTTTATTTATTGATCAACAATTACACTAAATTGGCTATTATCTATTTTTACGAAAATAGTGGTTTTAACTCGAAATTACGAAAAATTAAGGAAAATAAATAAATTTATGAGTGAGATAAAAATTAAATATTCTAAATATCATTATAAACATCCAGAAGTCTAAACATGTAGGGCTCATTTGCTGATTTCATCAAAAACTAATTATTTCAATAATTTGGTAAGACTAATAGTTTTATTCGAAATAATTATAAAAAATATTAAACATGCTAAATTTTGAAAATTATTATTACCACAATTAAATATATATATATTATGTGTATTACACACAAAAATTGAGCTTGAAACAACATTATCTAATATTTATAAAAATTAGATTAATTTTCACCCAAATAAGGAACTTTCTTAAGGAACCCATATTTCCACTAATTATTTAATTAAAATAAAATTACTAAATTAATCTACACCTAAAATAATATTAGAAAACCAAATTTTATAATTAATGGATAATATTTGATATTTTTAGCAAATTAAACAATTACGAGCAGAATTTTGGTTCACCTAAACCGGCCGCCTCCGACCACCGCTTGGCTGCCGCACCTTGTCGAAAAGTCTTCTTCGGCCACCCTCTATTGGTCCTCTAAGCCACTTCAACTCAGGTAGTGGTTTGGTACACAAACCGCCCTAGACCCATTCTAACTTTATATTTTGTTTTATTTTTATTTTCTTTTTTTCTAATTTTTTCAAATTTTATAAAATTATGCTCTTTTGTTTTCAGGTTTTTAAAATATTGCAAATGAGGTTTGAGGTCCTATTTATAAGCTTTTGGATTTTTTTGCATAAAAAGTAAAATTACACATGTCATTTTTCACTTTTCCCTAAGTGTCATGTGCCGTTTCCTCATTAACCAAGTATTGACTTATCATTTGCAATTAATCCTAACTTAACACATCATTTGGTGACTCATCCACGCAATTTTTTATTAATTTTCCATTATTTTACCTACTTTTGATAATTTATTATTATTATTATTATTATTATTATTATTATTATTATTATTATTATTATTATTATTATTATTATTATTATACATATAATGTATATCGCATGTAATACATGTATATTATGTATAATTCAACTTCATTTATTAGATTTGAAAGTTAATTAACTTATCTCTAATATCTCACTATATCTAAAAACTCGAAATTTACAATTATCGACTTTATCGATAAATTAATATTTTTCTTAATTTAATATTATTATATAGCTTATTTTAAGAAAGTGACTTTACTTGAATTACTTTATCTAATTTTTCTAACTTTACTGTGAAGTTTAAAATAAAACTGATAACTTAGTCCAACGCCCTAAATTTAAGAGCTCAGATTCTAAGGTTATTGAACTAGCTCGAAATCCTAGGGTATTACACCTATGGGTTAAACCCCGAACTACCATTGGACTAAGCACCCCAACCGATGCTTGATGATAATCGGCCAGCCATCAAAAGAGTTGAGGCCATCAAAGCTATACACCAAAAGGTTATAGAGCAACTAGGCTGAGCTAATATTAAGCTTGAGAAGCAAAGCCATGGATTGAAAAAGAGAGAATTTCAACCAGGCAATTTGGTCTAGATACACCTCAGCAAGGAACGATTCCCAAACTTAAGGAAGAGTAAGTTATCTCCTAAAGCCGACAGACCTTTCAAAGTGCTTGAAAAGATCAATCCTAATGCCTATAGGATTGAATTACCTGAAGGATATGGAGTCTCAAACTCTTTCAACATTGTCAACCTCCAACCTTATACCCTCGAAGACGAGCAACCTAGACCTGAACCAAATTTGATCTCAAATCTCAAATTACCCGAAGAGGATGATAGGGATTAAAGACCGATTACACGTTCCTGAGCTCGAGGGCTCTCTCGAGTAGTCCACTGAGCTACCCGAGGTAAGTTAAGCGCCGAGGATCAGTACTTACCCTAATTTGATCTGCCAAGTTACTTCGCTCTCCATGCTATCTAAGGCGTTGCTGAGGTGACCAACTGATATGCCGAATCGAAACCTCTACTGTGCACTAGTCCAAGCATCAAATCTGAATATAGTAATCTACACGGTGCCAAGGCTAAGCTAATAATTGTCAAGAGCCAATCTTCCAAGGCCAACCCCATTATAAGCCGTCCCTAAGCCAACCCCAGTCCAGCCTTGGTAGTTAAGGTACCAAACTTTTGACACCAAACAAACTTAAACAGAGGCCCACCCCTGCTCGGATCATACTATTGTCAAAATCACAAAGTAAAAACACGCACACACTATCCTTTCTAACAGATAACGTTCACCACACACGATTTCATGTTTTCCCTATAAATTATTTTCCTTTTATTTAGCAAATAGGGATTCATTCTTTATAATTATCTGTAACGTAGAACTTGCCCTAATAGGTACTATAAATAATCACACAATGTAACAGCCGCAATAACATACAGAAGAATATACTAAACTTTTATCCTCTCTTGAGCTAAGTGTCATCCAGCTTACTCTTGTGCTACTCTTATCTAACCCATTCGAGCGTGGACTAGTGGTAAGTGACCTCCGGCTATCCTTGTGTGTCATATCGAGTGTGACTTAAGCTCGTGTAAGGCGTTGGTGCATCATATCCATCATCGGTGCATAAGAACCCCTTGCTCACCCTCGACTATCATTTACCTTTCGAGCCATCTTGCAGCTTAGACCCACCCCTTTGGTTACGCATGATATTGGGTTCTTGTATTCATCCATAAGTCCGTATCGTATATCCTTAAAAAAAGGATTGTCGAATTGAAACATGATCCTATTAGAATGTTATATTCATAAAATATTCCTAAAAATATTCTCAACTGAAGAAACTGTAGAATTTGGCTTAAACTAGTCACAATAGAAAGAATTGAAAGTACTTAACCTTCAACCCCTCAACTATAACAGTAGGCTCTAGAATTAGCAAATTGAAAACTAGAAAAGCCATTCAACATTCTCCATTCAATTTTGATATCTAAAGTGATCATTTCATGAAAGAGTAAGGAGAGAGCTATATAGAGGCAAACCTAATCAAAGGTTACTTCTAGGTTCATACTATGTTGTAAGCATGTCTTTACTGGAGAAACAAGCACATGTCTGTTGAAGTTATCCTTTTATAGCATTTCAATAAACACCATGTGAGCTTGAGTAAAATTCATAAAATTACTAGAAAAATTCAAATGAATAAGCAAGAAATATTCACCACAACATCAGTGTAACTATGGGATCTTCAATTTCAAAGTAGATTAGATAATTTGTATGTGTTACTTTGTATGAGAAAAACATATTAGAGAAGGGAGCGTATTTGTTCAAAGTAAAGGAAGGGAATAGCTTTCTGATCTGAGGAGGATGTGTTTTGTCTAAGTTTGAGGTATACCGATATTGCACTTACTAAACGCGATATAACTTGTATGCTGCATTTCATTAAGGCTATATCGCATACTAAATGTGATATATCCTGTACATGCATTTCATTAAGGCTATATCACATAGAACGTATACCGCATTTAGTAAATGTGATAAACTCTATACCAAGCCTATATCCCACCTAAAAAATGTGATAAAATTTCAAACCAAGCTATATTACACTTTCTAAATTGGATATAGGTATATTACATTTACCATATGCAATATAACAACCTATATCTCATTTAGTGAATGAGATAAACTTTGGATGAAATGTACTAAGCCTATATTACACTTAAAAAAGCAATAAAACTTAAAACCAAGCCTATATTGCATTTTCTAAACACAATATATTTAGAGTATAACCTCCACCAATTGCGTGTTATTAAGCTAACCAACCCTATATCACATTTTCTAAATGCAATATTATTGTAATACCTTTGTCATACGTTCTAAATGCGATATAGGGGGTAATGGTTTTGGAGTATCGCATTTTTTAGATGCGAGAAACATATAACCATTTATCTCACATTTGTTAGATGTAATATAGGGGGGTATTTTTGTAATTTTCTTCATCCAATTAATATTTGTGTAATTTTTTTCTTAAATGTTAGTAGACAAGTGTTACACCTAAGAAATTCTACTGCAATGTTACCATTGTTACGATAAATTACTTCCATTTTTAGTAAAGCATGCCCATAAATAGTAAAATTGTGGCTATCAACAATTTTCATGAAAAATTATCAACTATCAATAATTTCCATAAAAATTGTCAATAATCTTATTTTTTATTATCAATAATTTTTTTTTTACCATTGATAAGCATTATTTATTAATCTCAAGGGTGATTTACAATAAATCAAGGATGTCAATGGGTACGGTAAAATAACAATCTAATAATGTCATTTTGAGTGACGTTACCATAAAAAGGCCAAGTGAAAAAAAATTGAAATTGATTGTCTGTTATAATTTATAGTTTTGAAAACTTTTTAAATATAACTCTTGGCCATATATATACAACACATTTTTTGTATTTCTCAACAAAGTACAGCTCCTTATAAACCTATTACATATTCATTATACACTATCTTTCTATTACTCTTTCTTGCTTTTGTTCCCCTTCATTTCAACCCCATATATCTCTCGCAATCAATCATTTTTTGTTTTTTATTTTTTTTTTCACCATATTAGATCAAAATCTTTCCTAGTAGAGCTTCCTTCTTTTGGTAATAATTCTTCTATTCATAACAAGAATAAGTTCTAATTGAAGGCAAAGGTTGTTTTTAAACTATAGTTCTCAATCAACCATTTGTAATGCACTCTCCACTATAATAGTTTAGCCATTTTTTATTTTGATCTACAACATTGAAGTATTTTTTCCTTTTGTTTACATTTCCACTAGGAGAGAGATTATGCGTATAACAATGTCGTTTTATATATTTAAATAGTTCTAATGATAAGAATTAAGGTATAGGATCTAAACTCGAGCAATGAACCACTAGTTCAACTACAATAGCAAGAAGACTTGTTATAGAATTGTAAAGGATTAGGCATCCAAATGTCAACATAGTGGCATCTATATAGTTGGAGAAATGGGAGCACCACCTAAACAGTATTCTCCTACTATCCAAACAACAAGAGACACAAAAGCTACAAATACAATTCTCTCTCTTTTAACATCCGATTGGCATCCGAACTATCATCTAAATGCCAATCTACATCACATTTCCATTCAAAGGGTAGTTATATTACCATTCGATTATCAGCTGCTCTTATGCCCGAAAACAACAAAGTTGTAATAATCCCAGCATGTAGATCATTCTAAGAAATAAGCTAACCTCATAGTCATTATCATAAACCTAATTTATATAAGGCATTTACAACTATCCCTTTTGAAATAAAAAGCTTAATATGTTAATAAATATTTAACTTATGGAAGTCTTTAAAACATATAATTATCAAAATTTAACTCACATCACTTTATCATTCAATTAAGCCATATATACATATATTTATAATCCAACAGTCAAAACTAGCCAAGTTGCTCAAGGTGGCTCAACTAATTTCCCAAGAGGTTCTATATTCATATTTATATATTTAGCCTAAAAGAAACAATGGAAAGGACTTCAAAAGCTTTATAAGTCCAATTGATCTTTAGTTTCTTTCCTTACACCTTGTTTTCCCCAACTACTACTAACCTCAAGGTAGTTATAATATGGCATCTAATCTGTTCCTACAAATTAACTTATAGGAATGCGAGCAACCAACTACTCAGTAAGTAAGGATGGAGATATAAGAATATATAATAAGCACAACCAAAGTTATTAAACAATTATTTAGATGTAATGCAACAAAACAAATGCTATCATACAATGTTGTCTGATCCGTCATGAGATTAGAGAAATTTTACCAATTTTAATCTGGGTTTAAGGAGTTTCAATGTGAATGCAACAGTTTACAACTAAACCCAGACTTGTGTAGGAGAGACATCTCTCCTCCTACGACTACCTTCAAACCACTGTATTCAATCTTACTACAACCTCCTCTCCTATCACTTTGTTTGATTAAGAATGAAAACAAACCATTTCAACTATCTCTTTCGAATGGTTAGCATTTGGTTAGAGAATCCTAATCGTCCCTTATTGAATTGCAATACATATCCAGTTAAATCTTAAGTCCCATATAGTTTAGTTCTGGTTAAGGGTGACAACTCATTTCGCACAAATCAACAAGTCACAATCAAGCAAAGTAGACTACAAAATAGTTCGTTCAAGATCAAACATACACAAACATGTGCATGACCAAACTATTTGCAAGTACGACCAAGTATAATCTTAAGGCTTTAAGTGCTATGAAACAGTACTCTGAAATACAGTTACATATCAATCCCAAACTTATCTAGACTCTTAGTCGCTCATTATGTGCAATTTGAGGTGTACCTTCACTATAAATTCCCATAATATATAAATAATATATTAGTATTTATATAAGTTAGGTTTAAGCAAAAAAGCCGTGAACTGACGATTCCATTCGATTATATATAAACAGTTCATGGTTCAGTTCAGGGCCATTTTAAACTGAACTAAACCATTTAGTTAAACAAAAAAAATTCTTCTAATTGTTTTGTACTTTTTTTTTCCATCAATCATCATGGATTTTATCAAAGTTTTCATATCTTATTTTTCTTTGTCTTAATTCTAGATTAATTATTAAGAGTAAGTTAAGTAGGTTCTATCTGAAATTTCACATTTAGAAATTTTCCTTTTCTAAATTGTCCTTTTTTTATATGTTTTCAAATTAAAGGTCTGACCTTTGTTCTCTTTATGTACCTCTTATCTCTTTTCCAGTCTTTGGTGTATCTCTTTTGTTTTTTTCATATTACTTTTAGAGGGACAGCTCTACTTCTCCCTCCTTATTATTATTCATTAGAATAGAATCTCTTATCCTTGTCCATTAAGTTGGGTTTATTAAGATCTTGTGCGACTTTTTGCTATATACCATTACACATGATAAATGTATAAGAAATTAACTGGAAATATACAAAAAATTAATAAAAAGGAAAATATGTTATTGGAGATAAAGTTATTTAGTGAAAATTTAACATAGACGCTACGAATCATGGTTCAAAGCAAACTAAATAGATTTAAATTAGCTTCGAAAAATTTATGAACCAAACTGTATGGTTAGGTTCAATTTCAAAAAAAAAAAAAAAAAACTAGACCGTTATATTAAGTTCAATTTAGTAGAGAGGAAGGGGAGAACCATATTAAACCAAACTGCATCTACCCATCATACAAGTACAATATATACTATTATTTCATATTTTAGTCCATTAACCTAAGTTTAGAATGTTATTACACTTGAGTACCTAGGTTCTTCAGTTACTTGTTATTAGTGCACCTTTGTCTATCTCCTGATTCAATCCTTAAATTATCCTCTAAATATAGTTTATTCAAGAATCCTTAAGAATACTCTCCAACTTATCCTCTAAGGTCCATCTAACTATATTTTATACATATAGAGTCTCCAATTTATCTTCTGAACATATTTCTAACATTGCATTTAACTTAAGCCTCTAATCTATCCTCTTATTTATCCTCTGATTTCACAAGAGGAATGCACTTAAATAAAATTCTTAAATAAGGCTGAGGCAAAACTTATTACATGTATGGGATAGGGAAGGCACCTTTTAGAAAGGCACCATATTCATTTTTCGCTAAAGAAGAAGGTACCTTTCTAAAAGGCAACTTCTTTACACTTATAAAAGTGAAGGCATCTTGAAAGGTGCCTTCACTACACCAAAAATATATAACTCTTTCTACAATCAGTTTTATATCGATCGTAATAGAGCTCGGCTTAGGGTATTGATAAGTACATAATTGTGATCTATTCTTCACCTTAAATACCTTATACATTTGTGTTGATCCTCCTTAATTTGCAAAATTAAGGAGTTTCAACATATCAGGATATCCATGGACCAAGCTAACTGTAGCACTAGTTAAGGCCATATTGAGCGCAGAATGTAGCTATTGCAAGACCACACCCCAATTACATTGTACCTACCATGTTTGGCTAAGGCACAAGTGCAAGAGTGGAATGACTCGAACAAGCTAAATTACGACACCCTAGATTCACCCAAGTGAGGTAGACGTAAGGGAATGAGGAACCTTAGACAACACAGTAACAAGGTCAGCTAGATGACAATACTACATCCATCAAGTATCCTTACACAAGGAGCGTGCCAGGCCCTCCACTAAGCTGCTTCTAGACTCCGCCCATACAAATGTAGCATGATCTTCCCTTCGCACCATCAGCTCTACATAAGAAAGGGTAGAGGCCTATGGGTTCTTAAGGTGAGAGTTCTTCCCAGGTTCTTACAACCGATCCTCCTCAGTTCATAGAGCCACCTCATGAGTATATACCGATGCAGGAGTTACAGGCACTAACTACTAACAAGGATAGTAAGTTCAAGCAAGGTTTGGCATCTCGAGTAACTTGTGTATTCGCTAAGACTAGGAGAAGAAAGGATTAGTTATAGTCATTATTTTGTTTTGTATGAACTCCTAAACTCAACGTTTCTATTAATGTACATTTTAATATAAGTACACTTCTTCGTATTTTATTGTGCATTCTAGCTATCTTACACTTAATTATTTGATCTGAGCTTTTGATAGTCGTGTTTAGAGTTAGATACATGGGTTGTTAATGAGTGGAGAAGTATCAACTTTAGTAATATATGGTGAACTTTGGAGTTGGCTATTTGAGTTTAAAGTGGGGTTTTTTTATGTTGAATTCATTTTCATTTCAGTTGCAATTTCTAAAGTTTGGTTGAGATGTTTGTAAGGTCCCTTACTACACTTACTGGTTGCTATGCAACAGGTATTTACAAAGAAGGTGCATTTGAGAAAAGCACCTTCTTCAAAAGCGCCTTCTTCAGTTCTATAATTCATGAAGAAGGTACGTTTCAAAAGAGCACCTTCTTCTTTACCAAAATACAAAAAAGGTGCTCTTCTAACAAGCGCCCTTCTTAAAGGTGCCTTCTTCTTAAATTATATAAAAGAAGAAGGCGCCTTTCAAAAAGGCATCTCTGCTACCCTTTACACATAATAAATTTTACCCCCACCACTTTTTAAGAATTTTTTTTTTTAGGAACAGGTGCATTCCTCAATTTCGCACATACTTAACTTTTTCAACAAAACCTTCACAACTTCAACTCAGTCCTCAATCAAAGTCAGCAATCAAATAATACTCACCACCTCGACCTCATTCCACATCAACAACTATCAACTCTACATTTATTATATATAATTTAACTAAGGAAAATGTATATTATAGCCACACTTTTGACTAAACCAGCTAAGAAATGAATTTTTCACTTCCAAAAAATTGTTCTCTTTTGCTAATCATCATCAAAAACAATCAAATATTCAAATTATAGTATAAATCATATTAAGCCTTAAGAAAACTTGACAAAATACACCATCAAACTCATTGTTTTCATGGAAATTAAAATTTCTTCAAAATTCACAATTTCAAAAAACTATTCACATAACATAAAAATATAATGTTTAAGGATCTTATATTTAAAAATTGAGATTGAAACTACGTCATTTGACTTTTGAAAATGCAATCAAAAATTGATACACACATCCATATACACTTAAAATTTGAAAAAATTGGTTTGATTTTTGAATTCTATATGTAAAATTACTTAAGAAAACCAAAAGGCACAATTTTTTAACATAAGTAAGTATTTTTAACAAATTTATGAAAATTGGATAGAAATTTTGTGACTCATTAGAGACTGATACTCCAACTACTGGCAACAACCACCACTATGTCGGCAACCCTAAGCATAGGGTCTTTTGTTGATGGGTGGTGGCCATTCACTTCCAAAAGCTCCTTAATCCTTCAAACTTAATTTCACCCTATTTTTCCCAAATTTTATAATATTTCCCTAATTTTCTCTCCAACTACTCCTAACCTTGCAATTTTCCTAAGCTCTCAACTGGCTAAACTTTGTTACAAAATGAGATAACGAGTTTTTATAAGGTGTAAAGGCTCATTGCCTTTTTTTCTTTTCTAACAAGTGTCACTATTTCTTAATACAATTCATATTACACGTCCTAAACCATCCTCATGCACTTCAAACCTTTCCTCTCAATTGCCACGACCCTTACAAATATTTTCCAACTGCCAGAAGAGTTTATTTGATTTATTTATTAATTTTTTTAATTATTTTAACATATTTGGGTATTTTAAATATTTATGGGTACATACTTATACACATATAATACATTTAATGTAAATACATAGGCCTAAATATTATTTTATTTCATTTTATATTTCTTAGCATTCACGTATTTTATCTTTAAAAACTCTTAATTATCAAAACTTGTTTCATGTGTTTCCAATAAATAACAAATAATATTTTTGCATTCAACAAATTCATTATATTATTATTATTTTATTTTCTTAAAACCAAACTAACAATGCCACTTCTATTAAGTTTTCTAGCTTCATCACAAAATTTAGGCTGAATCAAACAACTATCACAATTGTCTTAAATTTTACGTATTAATTCCCAATCGTTCAATTGCGAGCTCATAGCCAATTTTGCGAAGTCTCACAACTGCAGCATAACAATTTTGATTTTTATTTTGTGCTTTTATTTTTATTTACCAATTTGGTTTTTTAGTATTTTCATATCTTAATGTATTTTTTTCTTATTTTAGATCAATTAAGGTTAATTTCTATTTAATGGGTCAATATTAGTTATTAAGATATTAAAGGTTATTTTCTTTTTATGTTATTTCCTCTAGGGCTATGAGCCTATATAAGGCATGAGTTATATTTCATGATTATTGAGAATTCAAACTCTCTAACACCTTTTTCTTCTAAATTAATCCTATGAGAATGATTTTCTCTTCATCTTATTCTTATCGATGTTTATTTAGATTGTCATGAACACTATTCTTATCAAGCTCTTGTGGAAAATATATTAACTAATTCTCAAAAGTCACGAGTCATATTAAACCCTAAATTTTAGCTAAAAACCTATCTCACTTTGTTCGACTGGTGATTCATACCAATTCATAGAATCATTCATAACTTTAATATTTTTTCATTCCATAATAATCAAAATCCCTAAAAATATAACATTATTTCTTTAAAATTAATGAAATTTCATATCTTTTCAATATTGTAGTTTATTGCATATTCAGACACATCTTAATTTGGTATCAGAATATTGGATCGTATAAATCGTCGATAAGTTATAAACCTTGACAAGACATTTTTGCTATAGAGAGAATTTTGCCATCCATAACTAGAGAAGATCAATTCTAATGAGTTTAGCTAAAATCATATAACCATTATCTAGTATACTTATTATACAAGAATTGTATAAGATCCCAAAAGACAAAATATAATAATCTTACTCTTACATGCACTTTTAAATCAATCTTAGTGTAGTTTACTTCACTTTTTGTTATTGAAAATCAAAACATGGTTTGAGTTTCTTAGGCTAGAGTAGTAAACAACAATCTAGTACTTAATCCAACTTCCCTAAGAGTTCAACCAATTCTCACGAGTAATTATTACTACATACACACTCAACACACAAGTCAATTATATAGGTGATTTGAAAAGAAAATAATTTTCATCATAAAAATAGCATATGTTAGTCTTTGTTACAATTGTTGGAGAAGGTTAAGCAGTAATATTGGATTAGTCAATGACTCTAAGTAAGTTTTTGTTTTCATTTTAGTAGACTAGTTGTAGTTGTAGCATAATTTAGTTTGTTAAAATTGCTAATTTTGAAACTTCCTCATGTGCTTAAGCAAGATTTGTGCTTCATAATGTTTAGAAATTGTAAAATTGCGCTAGATGGTGTCTTTGCTATGGAAAATTGTTGCTTGATAAGCAATAGTTATGTATTTTGCGAACTTTACCTTAAAGTACTTGTAGTTTATGTTTAGCAACATAGGTTGTTGATACTTTGTTTTAGCTATTGCTTTCAATTTCCTCCATGCTTTTCATGAAATTATGGAACACGATCGTATAATATTTTCTTCACAAGAAACATCATTGGTAGGCCTCAAGCATGTTTTAGAATAGAAGTATAGCTTCGATAATGTTACAGGTCATGTAACCAAAGCAATAACCAACATCATGAGCAAGTGTCTGATTAAGTTATTGAACCAAGCCAGGGCATCTTTCTTGATCCTTCCTACCTTCTCCATGACATAATTGAACTTTTGGAGCTAAGCTTGCATGCAACATAAGTCATCAATTTCTTACACTACACCATTTTGTAAGCCTTATTAAAGATGCTAGTGATGTGATATATGTACCACAACTACACTTCAAAGCGAAGTTTCCATCCATTGTTTGCTCTCTCAAGTGCAAATTAGATACCGTTGTGTTTATCTAAAATTAGAAAAAGAGTTTCCCAACCTTTACACTCACTAACTACATATTGCTTCAATTTCTTAAGAAACCATCCCTATGTTGCAACCGCCTCCTCATCTACGAGGGCAAAAGCGAATGAGACCATATGGTTAGCTCCATTCATACTACAAGCAATCAGCAATTTGTAGGTATACTTTTCATATAAAAATGTAGCATCAACAATAACCATGAGCCCACATAACTTAAGTGCCTCTACACATGGGTCGAATATTTAGAAAACCCACTTCAAATTTGACTCCATTGACACATCCAATCTATAACAAATCTACTCGACTTAAGTTCCAAGGTTGCTAATTTTTAGTACATTAGGGAGCTTTGGTAAATCATTATATGATTTCACCTAATGGCCATACGCAGCCTCAATAGCCTTTATCTTACTCAACCATACTCTTCCAAAACATAAAGCTAAATGATTCTTTAATGACATTACTGAGCTAGGAAGCCTTCATGTTGGGATCGTTTCTGATTAAATTTAAGAAGCAACTAGCCATCAAATTGCAATCAAACTGTAGATGATCCTAATTTGTCGTCGAATTTACATATATATATATGGTCCCTATAGTCTAGTTGTGAAAAATAACCCTCCCCCTCCCTTACAAGCCCAACGTCTCCACTAGTCCACTTACAACTGTCGCTTTTGCAAAACAACAAGATAAACCATAGGCCCTTCTTAGATTCCTCAACATTGAAATTGCAGAGATTTTTAATGTAGTATATCTTAGTAGCTCTTACAATATTTGCTTTAGTGCTAAATCTCATCTATTTACTAAACTCTCAACTAGTGTACAAGTTATTGTACTCTAAATTTAGAATTTCCTCAAATGTTAAATAACTATCCTCCTATCGATATTGAAAAGGCGAATGGAATATATGACTACAGAGTCAACCATTTAAACTCCTAGGGATGTTCCTAAACATACATTGACTGCATTGAGCTTGAGCTATAGGCATATCATTTCCAATATTTTAATTGATGCCTCATTGTCATCCCCATCCTCCCCAAAACCCCCCTCATTGGTTATGCTTATGCCAAAATGTTCAACCACAACGTCATGCAGTGCCTCCTCTTATAAAAGCGAGGCAATTAGTTCATTAATTACATTTTCATCATCACATATGGGCACAAACATAGGTAATGGATTGAACTCCTCATACATGGGAGAGCCAACCATCATGTGTTGCACATGGGGTGTTTCCTAAGAAGAAGTGTATGCTTGGAATGTGTGCTACTAAGGAGCCCTTAGTTCCTCTCAAGTCCTAACATACAAGTGTAGTATGTAATTTTGCCAAAAGCTTCAACCTTTTTTATGAGGTTCTCAACATCATCACCATCCCTTTTATAGCTACCAAAGAATAGGAAGCACCTTCCTCATGGAAAATGGGGTGTCTATATAATACCTCAACTTTAACTACACTAGGATCAATTCAATGCTCCCATGAATGCTTTACAAAAATTCAGTATAATAGGCATTCATTCTTATCTTTAGCTTCTTAAGCAAGTCCTCATACTCTAAACCTACTTTCCTCTCACAATATTTCTACGTGCATAAATAATAAATTTTGCTAATCTAACCAGTTTCCACATATCCACACAAGAAGTTGAAAAGCAGCCAAGAATAGCAGCACATACAAATAGCTGCAACTCTTTGTAAAGCATGTAAAATTGCTCACTTTTTTTAGCTTTAGAATATCTTAAGAGTAATTTTAACGAACGCCTAGAGTGCATACAACATTACCATGTAAATCCACAAATCCTACTTAGAGACTACCACGCTCATGATATAACTTAACAAATATCTAGCTACACCATAATCAACCACAAAACAACTTTTACTTGTACAAAAAAATTACACACAAATACATAAAAGTTTCAATTTTAGTCTTTATTACAACAAGCAAATCAAGTAAAACGCAGGATGATTAGTAATGGTTATGTGCTAGAAATGCATATCTTGAATGAAAAAGGTGATTTCATTGAAAATTTGGGAAGACAATAATAGATTTGAGCATGTATAGTGTATGCATGGTGTTCAGGTCGAGAGTAAGAGAGAGCCGGTGAGTTGTTTGTGCATATGGTGTTCTGTATTAGTTTTGTTGTTTTAGAAAAGGCATGTGAGAAGTATGCACCTTCAGCGTTTTTTATGAAGTTGCAAGCGCATACTATGTATGCATCTTCTTTCTAAAATTCACATAGAATGTACATACACAGTATCCATGCTTTTTTTTCATTCTACTGCAGGCGCAAATAAATTAAAAAAGGAAAATTGCCACACTCAGGTAATCAGTTTTGCTACGACACCTTTTTAATGATAATGTTAAAAAGGGCTCCATTTAGGTATGAAACCGGTAAGATACTACATATTGAATTATTTGTGCCTAGTTCTTAATAGCGGTGCTCCGCACGAGTATTTTCTACGATAGTCAACCTGCTTAAGAACTAATAAAACCCATATCTTCGTTTTTAGGTAAGCGATTCATCCGTAACCTGTCGAACAGTCGAATTCGATTCTTGTTGGGTTTATAAGGAATTTTACAATCCAATCGACATGACACAAACGTAGAAGTATGGATTCATGACTCGACTGATTGAATGGATGATTTGGACTCCATTATGCAATGGATGTGCTTTAATTTGATAGGTGACATGATAATGATCAAGTTTCAAGAGTATAGCACACGGCTTATGACAAGAACAAGGATCAACATCACTTTTGTCCTAAGAGTTAGTATTAAACGTCGTATTAGCCCAAGGATGAGAGTTGGGCTTTTTATATGTAAAAGTAAATTTCAACTCATCGGAATCAATTCCTACAAGGCGGGTTTCCCGGAATGGGAAAAACCATACGTTACAAGGACCTCAATTAAATAATGATTAGGCAGGGTAATGCACCATAAAAATGTAAAACTGATTTTTGGCAAGGAATGGATTCGTTGCGGGGTAAAGACATGGTAAATACTTGTTAAGGAACATTTTGAAATGGAAAATTTTATAACAAGATTACATAAAAAGGCCAATCCTTAAATTTCATTTTTCAACAGTCATTGTTTTACATAAGAAGGCACGTCATGTTTGTATTTAGTTCCTTATCGATATTGCTTAGTTATGAAGTAAAGCACGCGTGTTCCAACAGTGACACAGTCCGCCTTTCCCAAACATAACTATACAGTTCGTTTTGAAATATTGTACTACAAAATTTCCCTGCACTTCCCAGACTGTTACACCTCCCCTACTTACCACAACCTCCTAACGAATTAAACATGAATGAGATCTTATGAACTATTAAACATGAAAGAGATCTTACGAACTATTATTATTCAAAATCTTCGTAACCGTAATCATCATCGTAATCATACATTACATCTACATTGTCATTATACAAATCATTATCATGGTCTCCTTCCATATCCTCATTCTCGTCATCCAGTCCCGTATCAGCATCTTTGTCCGTTTCATTGGACTCAAGGTCCTTGCTGCTCTTATGCGACACCTCGTCATCGTTGGTAAGATGAGATTCTTTCTGTTTCTTCTGAGAATTTCCTGAGGCCACCTGCTCAGAAGGAGAAAAGCAAGGAGAACAACGACATTATCCAAATTGGCATTATATAAAAACTAAAAAATAAAAAAAAAAAAACCTTCCCTGCAGCAATTCAAAAAATTTCTGCAGATGTTCAGATAAATTTGTATCTATTTTCTTTGGCTAAAGAATTTCCATTTTTCTTTTGGTTTATTTTAGTTTGCTTTCTATGTCAATACCTACCATGCGAGCCTATAAGATATGCAAGTTCAACCAAATAATTAATTTTCGAATTAAGAGTAGAATCAACTGATGAGCAGTAAAATGACAGAAAACGGGAGGTTTAACCAATATGAAAAAGTTATTGTATGTAAAGGCAATCTAGAGAGATTTCACGCTCTAGATCAGTCAAATATCATCCTTATCTTGTTCGCGTCACACCCCAAGTGAATAGTGAAAATATGGCACACAATTATGGCCTGTGATACTACAGCATCACATCAGTAAGCAACTAAATAAAATAAGGATCGTGCACAGGAGCGGCTAAAGCATCTACTAATACATGGCTCCAAGAGATGTTTTCTTAACTGCTTGATATTTAAGACCATCTTTTAAGGACCCCAATGAGGTTATTAAATTTTGCCGCAATAGTATTTAAAGGATCTCTTTCATTTAAGGACTTCTCTACTTTGTCCTTGAGGTTCCTTTTTTGGTAATGTATCCTTGCGGTTCTTAAAAAGAAGTCCTCAAAACTTATTTATATTATTCATAGAACCAATGATACAAAATTTAAACAAAAATAACATAAAGCACTGAAAAAAAAGGTAAAAAGAAAAAAAAAATTAGCTTTTTGGTATCCTCTAATAAGGACCCAACTTTTTGAAAGGCCTCTTCTTCTTGCATAAGGAGCACTAAAAGTGGATCCTTCACATTGGAAGGTGTGTTGAACACCTCCCATTAAAATTGCTCTAAGTGTTGCATTGAAGCCATGAACACCCTAAGATAAATTGAAAATCTTCTTTCCCCAAAAGAAAAGGAAGAAGATGAAAAGAAAGATTGTTTCAACAAGTGCCAAAAGAAATTTGTTAAAAACCCTCAAAATATACCAGTTGCATGGAAAACGAAGGATTATCAAACTTTTGGCACTTACGTGTGTTTAGGTGATGGGGGTAAAATAAAATCGACAAATATATTCTGACACTAAGATGTAGAACAACAATCAATTGCTTCCACAACCATGAAACTGGGATTTATGCAAGCTTGCAATTCCAATAAAACGGGAAGCATGAAAAGTGTTTTTCTTCTCTAATTTTGACTATAATAAGAGATCCAATGTGCATATTTCAATAGTTGGTTTGTGCTGAGCATTGTGCCCTGTATATGCATATTAATTTCTGCTGGAAAATAACAGCACGAGTAAAATTTTGAAGATGTATCGGTAGCTGATGAAGCATAATTATTTTCCACTTGCCCATGTAAGACACGCAATCCCCTTGCACAAAGGAGAGAAGAATGACAAACTTACAGGGTCGTCAAATAGTTTCTCCAGCACATCATAGTTGATCTTGGAACTGAGTCTCTGAAAAATGTGAATCATATGCATTAGAAAAGGCAACCAAAGAGGATACTGCATAAACTAGATGCAATGGGATAAAAGGGCATCATATTGACATCCATACATTTCCCCCTTACATATGAAGTAAAAGCACAAAAGAAGAAAGCAAGCAAGAATTTGGTGCCTGTGCTGGAATTTGCAAGGGTAAACACACACGGCAGGCTCCAAAAATTACATGCTACCTTATGACAAATGGAATATCAAGACATGTAATTTTTCTCATATATAGACCTTTTTTGTTAGCATTCGCCGTGCAGCTTCTACAGCAGTCTCTGCAGGAGCTAAATTTCTCGCTTCAGCTGCTCGTTTCTGTTGCCTTTCCTGCAAAACATAATCCAAATCAAACCCATCATGTCCACCTTGAAAAAATATATGGATAAGTGTGTAGGAGAGTAGCTTGCTGGGGAGAAAAGAGAGAGAGTGGCCATCTCTTAAAGAAGTTGTCATCATTCACAATATGTGTTCCAGAATTACCCATAGCTATTCGGAAAGAGTTTAGCCAATGCACCCAACATCCTAGTCCTCATTTCTTGTCTCATCAAAAGTCATCTTGCAAGTATAGAGCCTTTGTTTCAAATATCACCAACATGTTTGTGCCAACAACAATTGAGGAAGCACTAGGTGACCAAATGGGAAGGCTACAATGCAAGAAATGAGTACTCTTAAGAAGAATTGTACATGCAATGTAATGGAATTACCAGACGAGAAGAAGGTGCAGTCTAAGTAGATGGTTAGCATCAGATGTGAAGCCAACGAGAGTGTTAAGAGGTACAAGGCTAGATTAGTGACTAATGAGTTCACATAAACTCCTAAAGTAGATTATCAAGAAACCTTTGCACTTGTGGGAAAACTAAGTACTACATTTATGTTACTTTTTTTGGGTGAATGAGATAATAGCATTAACTCAAAAAATGTAAATAAGGGATATACAAAACAAAGAAGAAAAAATGCCAACCTCTATTCAAATCTAGCATAAAAAAACAAAAGGATACTAAAACTAAATAAAGGCAAAACTAAACCTTGTGTGATAATTACAAAATGCACATAAGAATAGTTCTAGAGAGCACCTCAGTACTTCTAGCAATAGTATTCACCCTTCTTTCATTCCTTTTTTTCCAAATGTAGTAACAGGTGGCAGCTATGGCTTTTCTTTAACATCTTGTGCAAGTAGGAACACTTGGTTGATCCAAAAAGATCCTGCATCTTATCAGCTTTAGAAGGCCTGTTGTTCCTCCAACTCAGGGCATTTTCAATAGCCATCCAAAGGCCAGTAGCATACGCACATTCAAAAAAACGGTGATCATGATTTTCCTCTACCTCTTGGCACAAAAAACATAAGTTTACTTGAATTAGACCCCATGCCACTAGCTTGTCTTGGGTAGGTAATTTGTGTTGCACTATCATCCACAAAATTAAGGCATGTTTTAACAAGGAGTCTTTATTTCAGACTAGAGACGCCCTAAACTTTCTACCATTGTTGCTCTTCGCCAGATTGTAGGCGTTTTTAGTGGATAAATTCTTGTTGTCCTCACTGATCCAAACCAATTTGTCTTCAACCTCTGAGTTAGGTCTAAGGTTCAACAAATCTGCATGAATACTATTCCAGCGAGGGTTCAATGGCCAAATCCAGTTATTGTTCCAAATGAAAGAGCTAAGAAGGATGTCATTTGGATAGCCACACAAGATTCAACTCCACATATCAATCCATTCCACTAAAGGTCCTTGAGGGCGCCAATTGTTGTGCCAAAAACTAATAAGGTTGTCGTTCCCAAACTACCATTTTAGAAGGTTTCTAGCTAAAGTGCGTGATTGGAGAATTTTCCTCCACGTCCAAGTAGTATCAACCGGTGTTTTTAGATACCAAAAACTTCTCCCTTTGAGCAGCTCATTCCTCACCCAAACAGGCCAAAATGTAGCACCTTCATCTTCACATAAGAGTCCAAATATGCTTCAATTGTGCAACATTATTCCAAAGCTTTGTCTATAAAACCTAGACCACCCTCAGAATTTGGTTTGCACGTCCTTTCATTTAATCTTAGCTTTTGCTCTCGAATCATCTTTCCCATTCCAAAAAAGAAAAAACCTTATGAGCTTGCTCTCAACCTAATTCAAGACCGTTGTAGGCAAAACAAAGATCATTGCCCAATATACCTGAAGCAAGAAGAGAACACTTGATAAGTTGTACTCTACCAGCATAGGAAAGAAGTTTTGATGACCAATTTCTTATCCTAGCCAAAATCTTGTCAATGAGCGAACAATAATCTGTCTTCTTTGATCTTGTGGACGACGAAAGAACCCCCAGGTATCTAATAGGAAGAGATCCTTCCTCAAAACCCATGAGAGAAATGATTTGCTCCTTTTGCTCATGCTTAACACCACTAATAAAAATCTGACTCTCTAAATTATTAGCATGTAATCCGAACAGCAATTGGAGTTCTTCAAGTCCTCTTTTGATGAGTTGCATCATGTTTAAGTCCCCTTTAGAAAAAATTAAAATGTCATCAGCAAATCACTAGTTAAGCTTTGTCTTTTTGCTCCTCCAATGGTAAAGAAAGTCCTCTCTTTCCCTTACTCCCTTCACAATGCAAGAAAAAATTTCCATAGCAAGCACAAAGAGATATGAGGAGATGGGATCCCTTTATCTCAAGCCTTTCAAAGATTTGAAGTACCCCACTAGTTCTCCATTTATATTAATGAAAAACTTTGGTGACGTGATACAAGCCATTGTCCATTCTATGAATTTATCCGGGAACCCCATTGCTTTGAGAACCTTCTCAATAAAACCCCACCTGATGTTATCATATGCTTCAGATAAGTCCACTTTTATAGCACATTTAGCTCCTTTATTTTCATTGTGGTAGCCTCTAATTAGTTCATGTGCTATCAAAATATTGTCCACAATCCTTTCTTTAATAAATGCTATTTGTTCTTTGCTTACAAGATATTTCAAGGTGGACTTGAGCCTATCCGCCAACAATTTGGAAATACACTTGTAGATGGTGTGACAACAAGCTATAGGTCGAAAGTCAACAAAAGAAAATGGATTCTCTTTTTTTATACCAAGGTTAGATAAGTAAATTTTACTTCACTAAAAAGTCTTCCTAATGTAAAAAGTTTTTCATAGCCAAGCACACTTCTTCCCCCACTATCTCCCAAGTTGCCCCAAAAATATTTGCACCAAAGCCATCAGGTCTGGGTGCTTTTATCACGCCTTAGCCCATATGACTCCTTTGATTTCCTCATTAGAGATGGATCTAGTAAGCAATTCTGCCGGTGGCAGAAAGTTTTCGAGAGATCAGCAAATTTAATCTCTTCATTCACCATGTGGCTGGACTGATCAGTTAGGAGCGAGGAGAAAAATTCTACGGCCATAGATTTCACATCATCAACTGAATCTACATGTCTCCCACTGCTGTCTTTAATGGAGAAAAGACAATCTCTGTAGTGTTTTTCCTAGAGTTAGCTATAGAAAAACTTATCATTTCTATCTCTAAGTTTAATTCTAGTTGCTCTAATTTTTTACGAAGAAAGGATTCTTCTATCGAACACCAATGATAAAAATCAACCATGCAAGTCTTTTCCTTGCTCCAATCTACAATATCAACACGTAGCCTGTTGAATTGTCGGATTGCATCAAGGTCAATTTTGATATTCTTCACTTAGGTTGAGATATCAGAAAATTCCCAAGTGTTTAGCTACTTCAATCTTGCCTTGAGGAGCTTTAATTTCTTGTAAGCACTAAACATGGGGGAACCATGCACTTGGGTGAACCAAACCTATTTCACAATGCTCATAAACTCAGGATATTCTTTCCAAAAATCAAAAAATTTGAAGAAAGATTTCCTATTTTGGGCACAAACTCCGGGAAAAGGAACCAAAACAGGAGAATGGTCGGAGATACTTGGTAGGTGAATGTATGCATCAACATGCTAAAAGGATTCCATCCACAATGAGTTCACAAGCACCCTGTCAAGCCTTCAGAGGATGGGATTCAAGGGGCAGTGATTAGACTAGGTGTGGAGATGGCCCATGCATCTCATATCCTCCATCTCTAGATTATAGCAAATATCATTGAATCTTTGCACCACGAGATGTAGTTTCCAATCCACCTACTTTATCCTCTAAACTTCTGCATTCATTGAAGTCACCAATGATAAGCCAAGGCTTATTAATGTGAGGTTTCAGATCAAGTAGGTCACCCCACAACTTTTCCCTTTCATTTTCGCTATTTTTGGTATATACAAAAGTAATATATAGTGAGAAGTTATGCTACAAATAATGGAAAAAACAATGTAGAAGCTGTGGTGTTGCTGCTTCAACTCTCACTGCCCAAAATTCTGGTCTCCAAGCTACCCACAGCCGCTCTTTAACCGAGATCCAACATTCCAGTTATGGAATGTGAGATTTCTAATAGAAACAAAATTCTGCTCTCTAACTTTTGTTTCCAAGACTCCCAAAATAGTAATATCTTGTTCACTATACAATCTTTTCAAAGCTCTACTCTTTATGGGGTCATTCAACCCCCTGATGTTTCAAGCACCAATCATAAAACTATTTACAAAGATAGAACACACAAAAGAATTAACACGAATTCAAACATCTAGGAGACTTCCTAGAATCATCTCTATCTTTCTTCTTCTTCTTTGCTTTTTCCTTCATAACCACCATACAATCATCATGTTTTCCTTCGCCATAAGGTTGCACCTGCACAGCCTTACTGACCTCTAAGGGAGGGACATTGCCATTGGCTGTGTCTGTAATCTCCCTAGAGTTCACTTGAGAGTCGAGAACCAAAGATGGAGTGCATGAAAATTCTTCCTCTAAATTCAGTTTCATAACGTCACCCTCATTCCTTTGATCTTCTTTCAAGGAAATTCTCTCCTCTTCATCTGAGCTTTGCAATATATCCAGCTTATCCAACCTCTTGGAAGAAGAAGCTCCAGCTAGGTCATGTGCATTCACTGCACAAATTTGGTCTTTGCCCTTACCAGGTGTGGTAGGGGCAGTAACCCTTCTAGACACTTCCTCCTCCGTCACAACCAATCATTGTTTACACAGAAGATCAACCTCAGGTAATTGTACTTATGTTTAAGGAGATCCAGTAACATAGACTAAGAACCAAAACGTGGTTGCTAGGCATAGTGCAAACGCTTGGTTTAGGTCAATGGCTCATGAGATCTACAAAGTTTTGTGGATAAAGGGACTAGTAGGTGAGCTGAATTTTGGAGAATCTGAACTTATGGAACACTGTGATAATAAAACAGCTATAGCTATAGCTCACTATCCTGTTCTCCATGACAGAAATAAGCATGTGGAGACTGACAAACATTTTATCAAAGAAAAGTTTGAGAAAGGTACCGTTCACATCAACCACATCCCAACAAAGGAACAGGTTGCTGACATCCTTACCAAAGGCAAGCCTCGGTTAGACCATCTAATTTCCAAGCTGTCTTTGGAAGACACATTCAAGCCAGCTTAGAGAGAGTGCTAGAAGACTTTTAAGTAACCGTGTGAAGCAACAAAATAAGATATCTGACTCTCAATACTGTCAAGAAATGCTGTTGTTAGTGAACAATGGTAATCTCCCTTAGTGTGGAGGATTATAGGTTAGCAGCAGAATCTCTGGATTATTTTATGATAGATACCCCTTTTTTTTTTCTTTTCTTCCAGCAGATATGTAGTGATAATACAAGGCAAAGTTGGAAACTAGTAAATGCAAGTAAATACCTTTCTCGACTTGGCCACAGATGCAGCGGCAGCTGCAGCTAGCTCTTGTGCAGCTTGAACATCCTCTGAATCATTGTTGAAATTAGCAGCAGAAGCTTCCTTGGCAGCTGCTGCAGCAGCTTCCTTAGCTGCTTGTTCCTGTAGACACCACATAACCATATTATGTCATATTGTCATGCACAAAAGTAAGAATGGAAAGGTAATTTCTTTATTGCTTCAGAAAATGTTGTTACAAACAGTCAATTGCACAAAGAAACACTAGCTTTTTTCCCCGTCATCTATATTGACATGAATCATTTCTACCAAGCAAAAGATGAGAGAGGCAATTGGTGTTTTTTTTTTTTTTATAATCGAAAAAATTGATTGATACAAGAACAACTGCTACAGCGGATAAGCATTACCAAGAACAATAAAACAAAACAAAAGGGAGTATACACTAGACATACCCACTGCTAGGAAGGACATTTTGAGTCTATATAAGCTGTCATCTTTCTTGCTAGACTCGTGGGATGAGAAACTGGGGATCCCAAGTGAACAGAATTTCTAGCGCACAACAGCAAACTGAAGCATAAGCAACAAGAGCAACTCTCCATTTAATGATGTTAGGAGAGGTTGAGGAAGCTCCTGCCAACAGGCCATGGATGGTGCCTTGCCAAGATTAATAAGAAGATGGACACCCCCTGCTTCCTATGACTTCATCCCATACTAACAAAGTAAAAGAGAAATCAAAGAAGAGATGCCAGTGCATTTCTTGACCATTCACACAGAAGTAACAATCTATAGAGGTTATGCCCCACCTAAACAATTTATCAAGAGTATAGAGCTTTTCAAGCCAAGTCAACCAAAGAAGAGAGTCATGGTAAAGACTTTTTACACCAGGCTGTCTTCACCCAAGGAACAACATGTTTATGGGGGGAGAGGAAGTTGTAAGTGCTCTTAATGGAGAATTGACCCGTAGATGAATGAATCCATGTTAGCTCATCAGGATGATTAGGACAAGGATACATATTTGAAGGTATAACAAGGGAATTCCAAATATCTCCAGAAAGTAAGCTCTACTGCTCATGTAGCATTATGGAGCAATGTGGGCCGTTTAAGGGAAAACTGATGATGCAGTTTGGCTGGCACTTAGTTTCAGAACCAGGGATCCATTAGGGAGCCAAAAATCTGACCACATTGCAATGGATGGTCCATTGCCTAGTTTCCAAGAAGAGGAAAGCCTAACCATGGTCTAAGCTTGAGGAGCTTCTTCCAATTTCAAGAGCATATTGTGGGTGCACAGACTGCCCAAAAACTTCATTGTTTTAAAAATAAGAGTGCACCCAATCCACACGCATACTTCTAGGCCCTCTTTTGCGCATAGACACCATATGTGCTTGAGTTGAGCCAATTTGTTCCAAGTTTCTAAGTTTGGTATACCAAGACCACCTTCTTTGGTAGGGTAGCAAACATCCACCCATCTAACTTTTGCCTTAGATGACACATCAGGCTACCTACTCCACAAAAAATTCCTATGGAGTCCATCAAACTTCTTGATCAAGGATATGGGCAAAATAAAGATTGATGTCCGATGTAATTGCATGGCAAATAAATTAGATTTGATAAGTTGCAAATGGCCTGAAAAAGACAAGTGTTCAAAAGTCCATAAGTTCGCACATGCCAAGATTTTTCTTTTTTTTTTTGGTTAATTCAATATTTCATATAACCAAGGGAAAGATATACAACCACAATGTATAGGAAGGTGGGATAAACCCAATATATGAAAAAGCTTGAAACTAGGTCTAATCACATTGCTAAAGCAAAGAAGCAAGGCATACAAAAACCAATAAACTAGTGTTTATCCAAAAATACATAATTTAAAATGTACAAAAACCGATAAACTAGATCAAAACCACACATGTTAAGATTTTGTCAACAAGAGCATCACAATCTCTTTCTTTAGCTTAGATGTGATGAAAAGAGCACCCAGATAACATAAGCTTCCTCAAAGCCCAATGTGTTCAGCAAGGATGCTTAAATTGTGTCATCAACATAAGAGCCAAAAACTAAGCTTTTTCCACCATTTGCTTGGAGGCTCGATAGGGCCCTAAAGCTTAATATAACTTCTTTAATCAACTTTATTGAAGACAAATCCCCCCTGAAAACAAAAGTAAGTTATCAATAAAGGTGCGTTAGTCGTTCCTCCTTGCAACGCCAATCATTTGAGAAGGACAAGGAGGCAGCAATTTTCCAAAGCTTGGCTAATAATACTTCCACTCCAAGCACAAACAAATAAGGAGAAAAAGGGTCTCCTTGTCTCAAACCCCTTGAACTAGAGAATACGCCTCCATTCAAATTCAAAGAGAATCTAGGCATAGTGATGCATTGAGTAAGCAGCATCCCAAAGTGAGTTGGGAACCCCATGCAACACAGCACTTCTTCCCGAAATCTCCCACCAACTATATCATATGCTTTCATGATGTCCACTTTTAAAGCATTTCTAGGAAAACCCCTCTTGAGATGATAACCATCAACAAGCTCTTCTACTGTAAAGAGAGTAACTGTTATTCTTCTACCTGGCTTGCCATCTGAAATATGAGTAAAAATGGGAATCCAAGGGATGGTGAGGAGGAAAGCCTTCCATACCATGACAGGTGGTATTGAAGCCTAAGTTGTAGCTCCATCAAGCCACTTAAATATTATCAAGCTACATAAATAATATCTAGGATATTTAATGAGGGGGCAGTTCTTATTGACATGATAGACTCGTGTGGGTTAAGCATAAGAGAAGCAGTAGCAACAAGAGGAAGAAGAAGGCAACTGTGTCACGAGACCTAGCTCATGTAGGTTAAGCTTTGAGAGGAGTAGTTACCATAGGGAAGACATCATTGCAACTATGTCAAGAGTTGGATTATAACAAGAATATGCCTAGATCTTTGTGAATGTGCTTTCATGGACAAACCCTATTGTCATGCTACTCAGTACGAGGCAATGTCAAAGGATGGATCAATGAATAAGAGCAAGAGGGAGCCTGTACAAGACCAAAATCCTAGTGGAAATGATCATGGCTGGAGTTATGCAATGGGGAAAGTAGAGTTGGTGATCTTTAGGTATAGGTAGTGGCAATATATTAACCTTATGATAAGGGTATCACAAATTTAGTTTAGGGAGGGAGGGGAGGAGAATATCACCATCTTGAGTTTGGAGTCAAGTGAGAGCACTCAACTCAAGCTTATAGTGTAGCAAGTGACATCAACTTGGTAGTTTGTTCTAAAAGTGGGTATCTCGTGAGCAAACTAGTCGATAGGATACCATTCTCTTTATTAGGTCATGGCAAGTCAAAACCAATCCAATAAAACCTCTTAAGCATATAGAGGATTGTAACAAGGCCAAGATAGCTCTCTCAATAGAAAAGATGGGCTCAAGACAAACCTCAAAAGACAAGACAAGAAGGCTAACTCACGATCTAAAATGAATAAAAATGGAAATCTAAGGCATAGTCGAGTGCCACATGGGCACTCCAAGGAGGGGAGAACCTCACGTACTATGACACTTAGCACATTCCGCTTATCAGCTCATCTTTGCCTCTTTCATCTTTTGTTCGTTTGGATAGTCCATTGCTAGCAACCAAACCATATCCAATTGAAGTAGATATTTTTTTTATGGCACCACCTAATTCCATTTAATTAGTTTCGTTATATTCAATCGAGAAAAATATATATCCACCATGTATATCTTCATAGTCCTTATTCCCTTCTTCATTCCTTTCCCTAAAAATCATGTTCACCCTGTACACCTTCATATTGCTTGCTTCTTTTTCCTACATGTCCATTTAATCAAATTGCAAAAATAACCTCTCATCCTAAGGACTACCATGCCCTATCTCATCTAGATCCTCCTCAAATCAAACTCCACAAGCTTAGTCCTATCCTGCCTAGGGATTGGGGATGTTAACATTTACTGATAGTTTCAATTCTTATAACAAAAATGAGAGCTAATTTCTGTCATCTTTGTCCTTCAATGAACCATTTACATGAAACCCACTCCATGACTTGTTTTATTTCCTTGTGTACCACGACTTAAAATTTAAGCTCCCCAACGTCATAGCTTTTCCACCCTATTTTTCTCTTGAAAGCATATAATGTTTACTAAACTCTTACATATTATGTGCGAACTCACGCATATTAAACAATACAACTAAATCCTCACTAAGATGTAGGTACTTACCTACTTGATGTCTATAAAGCAATCTAATGTATTCTTTCCAAGGAAAGACCTAGCCTTACAACATGAGAAATCTAACAGATTTAACTTTACATCAAACCTGAAGAAGATGCAGCAGTCTTTGCCTGCATGCACTATGCTCATGCAACGCAATGCTTCTTAGGAACGACCTAGTCACAATTCTCATTGGATTTACATTCAAGATTGAAATACCAATCACATTGCATCATCTTTGTTATAGGTAAATGCTTCTTTCTCTACTGAAGTTGTCAGGATCAATCATAATAAGATATTTTCAGTAAACAAGATATTGGCTACAATAGAAAAGATGTGTCAATAAAATCACCAAAAACCTCCACCAAAAGAAAAAAAGAAGCCATCAAGGAACATATCAGGACATGCAGTGAACTTGGAAGCAGACCAACCAAGAGAGCAACCCCCAATGTACAACATTTTAAGATCTTATAACGTACCAAAATTAAAGGATCCATAAGACACACTGTGAGATAAATCCAGCAAAGACTCATGCATTTGGGGAAAAGAATAGTTCAGGCTGCAGTTCTCACAAGAATAAGCCAAATTCAGGAAGTAAATCGTAGAATACTAAACATATTTACAATAGGACTATATTACCTCAAGGTATTCTCGGTTCATTTCTTCCCAAATTATCTTTTTGTAGCGTTTTTCCTCCTCATTGTGAAGATAGCCCTCGACCTTCAGACAAGGTACAATATCCGAGAAGTCAAATTAAATTCTAACAAACCAAAAAGGTGTGCAAGCCTCTAGTTAGCAAGAAGGGAACAAAATTTTCTATGATATGAGAAATGGATAATTGTAAAATAATTTAGATTTTTTCAGGACTATTCCCCCCAGCAGTATACTGGGCAGAATAAGATTTGATAAACCAGCAGCAAGAAGCTCCCTTCCACGAGAAATCACACTTCAAAAAAAAAAAAAAAACACCACAACCAGAGAGAGAGAGAGAGAGAGAGAGAGGGAGGGAGAGTGGGGTGGGGGGGGTATGGGGGGTGGAAGTAGTGAAGCACCTCAATATCATCGATGTCAGAAAGGTTGTCAGATTCATCCCCATGTTGGGTGCTTGTATCATTTATTTCACTGAAGCTACCATTATCGCATTTTGAGTGGTCCACACCAGTTGCTTTAGTTCCATCCATGTGCCAACTGTAATCCAACTTCTCAGGCTAATAGAAGATGAACATATAAGTTACGAGGATTTACTAAAACTCTGATACTACATCATTAGTCTCTCAAAAAGTCAGAGATAAAAGCCCAGATAATATTAATATCTTCAACTGGTAGCAACTATCACTGTTTATATCTTCAGCTGACAGCAACTACCAACTGGTCACTGCTTACAATAATAGATGAGAGGAACTCCAAGCCAGGAAAGAGCAGATAGCTGATAGTAAGGTTAATGAATTATAATACAGTGCATCTTTATAACGGAATTTCTATCATTCAAAACATAGAGCAGATTCACTCACCATAATTGAGTCATCTGAGATCTCTTTGGACAAAGATTTTTCCAAATTTTCCCTCTTAGCCCGCTCCCTCTCAGCACGCTGGAAAGCTGGAGGATCTAATCCTCCCTCAAGGCCCCCTGAAATTTCAACAAACTGCTAGAAGATTAAATATGTAACAATTCCTCAAATTGAATACAGAATCAAAGAACAGGGATAGGAGAGAGAGGGGGGGAACTCACTTCATCGTAACATGAATGGCATAGCCCTATAGCAAAATGAGGGGTGCTGGTTCCCTTGTGCACACACAGCAAGTCTCTTGGGTCAGACTTATCCACTGCGATACTTTGCTTTTCATGTGCCTTTGTGTTTAACTCCTCAATCTAAACTACAATAAAAGACTGATGAGCAAATCAAAATTTTCTTTTTTGGGGGTAAAAAAATATAATTAAAAAAAGGAACCATGTGATCTCCAAATCAAGATTTCATTGAACAAAAAACAAAAAATAAGAAAAAGCTACATAAACAAATTAGAGAAAATGATTAATATAAACATTGAAATATTGCACAATTTCAACAAAGCTAATCATGAACAATTTGTAGAAAGATGAATTCCGTCATCCCCAAATAATGACTCCTGCAATACCACAAGTTACTTCAATGACAAAAACCATTTGAATATGCAATCTTTTTGAAAGTAGATAGCATCCATACTGCAAAAGACATACCGTTAAACTCCCTGATTCTGTGTCCTCAAATTCAACCAGCCTCTTTGTCAATGTTGCTTCACAAATATGCACCAACCTTAACTGGGAACAAATTAAAAATACATCAAATGTGAGAAGGTAAAAAGACATGTCTCACCACGGTTACAATCAGATAAGAAAATGCTCCAACATCTTGATTACTCCCCATCCATACTGAAGTAAAGCCATATCAGTTTGACATCCCTTCTACTTCCAGCACAAAAGTATTATTTTTAGGGGACACAGAATTTAAATTTCCAAGTTATGTGTTTGGATAGCATCTAGATCTATCATATCAGACGCTAGGTAAAATCCTACAAAAGAGGCTGACAAATTGCCCTCAAATAATAATCATCAGAGGCTGATGCTGCATGTAACCACAAAATCATGAACTTAACTTACAATGTCAGTTTTGGAACACTTGATACCATGTGCAATTGCCGAGATATATACAGCTGCGCCCCATAATCCACTGGGTTTTCTTCCGGTCTGTGAAGATCACTTAATATCAGTCCTTTGCTACTAATTTTTCTAACTTATGAGAACCATGATTAATACCACAATTGCACCAAGCACAAAGGTCACATGGTACTGAGTGAGAAAGTAAACCTGCATCCAATCCCTATTCATTCTGGCTATGATACGCAATGCAGATTTCTCTACATCATTGTTTCTTCCCCCTGATAAATCTGCAAAATAAAAACAAATTAAATTTCTTAATAAATTGACCAAAAATAAGGAGATAAATCCCTTTTTTTGTTTGCTGTGCATGTAGGAGGGGGTTTTTCAGCTGGGTGAGAGGAGTAATTCATTGAAAATTTTGTCAAAGTGAAAAAGGGGTTGTAACAAAACTTTCTTTTAAAATATTTGAAAAAAAAAAGTTGTTTTATTATTGACCAACTATATTAAGTACAAGTACATGAATATGTAATGACCACAAAAGTGTTCTGACATCATGCCTGACCCTTAACTGTATTAAATCTTCACCAAAATTCCTTGACTCCTAGTAAGGATCAAGCATTCATAAGTCCTTTTTTATGGACCAGTTTATGGATTAATAACAACTTAAAACCATTTTGTTTGCTCTAAACAATCTGAAGCTAAAGATTAACCCAGACAACTGTGTGCTAGAAAAGAGGGCAAGGAGTTGATGGAACCTATTAGGATTTAATTGTGCACGAATAAGTCCCTTTCGATAACTAATTCAACACTCAGCACTACCATAGATTTTTTATTAGATGCAGAAGAGGGTTGACAAGAAGATCCACCAGGATGTACATAGAATAACATGGGCAGCTTTTAGTCATACTATCATCGTAATACTGTTGACAGCAAGTAGCAGAAAACTGTGCACATCTATTCACAGAAGAGTGAAGACAGCCGCTTATAATAGCCCCAGTTGTTGAAACAATTGGGAGAGAATACTAGCTCTTGATTTCCTTCTGTAGCACTAGTTTTCTTTTGTGAAATGGCTGAATATTTAGCAGGATTCCTTTTATTTTTATAATTAGGTGAAGCAACATGCTCTCTACCATTTAGTAATTGGTTTGATGGTGCTACTATGTTAGTCCAAGCAAATTCAACTTTACAGGAAATGTGAGGGAAGGAACTGCTTAATAAAAGCCTAATCTTATGAAAGCCACCCTTTAATACATTGTGCTGCTTATTGATTATTGTGCAGAAATTATGATTGAGGCTCCAAAACTATGCTGATCTCTAATATGATCTTAAAAGAAAAATGGACTGACACCATGCCATCCTAAAGACCTTTATACTGGTGACTATTCCATGAATTTATCGTCTTGTACACAGTTATCATAAGGGGAGAGGCCAGTTAATGACTATCATGCTATGAATTTTATGTTACAGTCTTCATAATAGGATATAGCCACAAGATAACCAACCATAAAATTCAGATGTAATTGGCATTTGATTTTGTTAGTTTTCCTCCCTTTCATTTCAGAATCTTTTGTGATAAGGATTTGAGAGTTTGTTAGAGAAATCATGCCACTCTCATAAATAAGGAAAAGAAAGAGAGAAATTCCTGCCCTCCCTCTTACTATATTCCTCATAAGAAAGTATTTATACAAGGCTCATTATTTCAACTTTCTAAAATGAAAGACAAACTAACTCAAATTAATAGATAGATAAATATAGCAAGGAGAACAATCAAGTCCTCCTAAGTTGCATCTATAATATCACTCCCTTCCTGGATAACATGCTTTTGACAGGCTCAAGTCAGATAAAGTTGCTGGAATCTGTCCCTGCTACAATACCCATACATTGCCATCTCGAGATTAAGATCATTTAATAGGTTGAATAAACACAAAAAGTAAGACCTAACTGAGATGCATCATTTCTAGCCTCCCCATTATTCCTCATAAAAATATATATAAACAAGCAACATCATTTCGGCTTCCAAATTGAAACCTCCCTACACATGGTAGACTCCTAGTAATGAAAAGACCCCTAATAAAATAGATAAATAAATATAAAAATGAAAACAATTAATCCTTCCTGCATTAAGATTTTCCTATGAATCTGTCTATACATTTTAGCATCACCTTAAAATCGTAAACCCTTTTTTTTTTTTAAACTTTCCACCTTTGACTGCTACTAAAAGTGCAGATGATTCTAAAAAGACAAGAGATAAGCATTAGAGGCCAGCCATGGAAAAAACTAGACATCACCATTCAAAATTGTATATACACAAGTAATTATGAAATAGCATAAGTTCCCAGGTAACTGATCTGCAATGATGCTTCAAAGAACCAAAAAAGCACAAAAAATCAAGTAAAAAAACAAAGATGTAAATCAATCATACAAAGCAGACACGTAATCAATCAGCATGAAGCAACTGACACTCCCATAAGAGCTTTACTGAAACAACCACACACTTGAAACTATCAAACTTTAAAGTGAAACCAAATATCAGCATTGGATTGCGTGGAATTGCTTACAATTTGTGTACTTGTGAATAAAAATGGAGGGGTCTAATGGCTTTTGGACAATGGGATGCTCCTCAAGAGAAAGAGCTTTACAGAGCTGCAGAAACACAGCTCCCAGCACATAACTGGAAAAATTAAAATTAACAGAACATTAGGAAAAAGATCCTTCAACTAAACCTCAATAAAAATTGAAAGAGCGGAATTTCAATTTAAGTCCACTCACACATTTACTGTCAACAAATTTGAGAAATCAATGAGAAGATATGGTGCTTTCTTCTCCCTGAAAAACACAATAAAAGTATTGCTGCACACTTTCATAAGAAATATATCATTCTGAAGTCCTAAAATACTCCTATCCGGCTTATGAGCATTCAAAATAATTATAGGAAACCCCACATTTTATAAAAAGAAAAGGAAAATTCAACCTCATCTAAAGAAACAAATATTTTAAGACCATAGAACCTAGAACCAAGTCAATCTACATATAGCAAAGCACTATCTCAATCATAAAAAGGCATAAAGCTCCATGTTCACTTGCTTTCCAATTGAAAGCAAATTGCATCATGGGACAATGCTTGCCTACTTAAAGGCTCAGCACCAGTTTCTTCCGGCATTTCTTTTAACTTCCACATAAGGCTTCCAAAAGTACCATCAATACAAAGCAAGGATAGAAAAAAATACCCGATGATTGAGAAAAAGTCTAAAGTTACTTCCTTCAAAACTAACACCTATGTGACCATGACCATAAAAACCAAACCATATGCAATAACTTTTTCTTCTTTTGGGTAAGGTGAGGTTTTCTTCTTTTTTGTTTTCACAAAATGAAATATAGGAAAATTACAAAAGAAGAAAGCACACTAGAAACCTATTACACCAAAGTACACATCAAAAATATACAAAAGGATGCCCAGGTCAATACAATGGCCATAGTAGGGCACAAGTGCTTCCAAAGAATACGAAATTTACAAAAACACATGACAAAATTGTTCTACAAAGGTTTTCAACAAAGCTACACCAATTGCCACATGACAAGCATTTCTTTTTCTCCAAATGTAATAGCACACCACTGCAACTGCCTTCCTAAGAGTTTCATTCAATCCTCCAGCAGAAACCAGCATATTTGATAAGGAGTTTAATGTAGAAGGAAGACCAGTACCTTCCCCAGCCCATATTACTTTCTACTCTTCTCCAGAGTTCCCTGGAAAATTCACCACTAACAAACAAGTGATCATGGGATTCAGACTCTATTCAACAACAATTGGATGCAATAACACCTCATTCCATAGGCTTGTCCATAGTGTAAAGCCTTTCATGGGCAATAAGCCAAAGAATAAAAGGATGGCATGGAGCAGATGCCTTGTTCCATACTGTTTTTACTCCACCAAACCTTTGGGGATCTTCGCCTTGCAAGATGATAAGCTACTCAAGTCGACAATGGCTTTGAAAGATAATCTTTCTAGACCAATTTGTCAACAGTAGCTTGGTTGGGAAAACAAGCCCTAAACTATCTCTTATCCTCCTCCATGTTTCCCCATTAGGCCAAACCCAATTGTTACCCTTAATAAAGGAGCAACTCTTGTTTCTTTCGGCCACCCAACATTTAGGTTGCTTCTCTCCCCAAGCCATCTATCAAGGAACCAACAGGGTGCCAAGGATCATACCAAAGGGAAGCGGAGTTACCATTTCCTACCTGCCATTTCAATAGCTGGAGAACAAGGGTTCTTGGTTGCAAAATGTTTCTCCATGCCCATGAGGCACCATTAGGGACCTTGATACACCAAAAATTCTGACCTTAAGATCTCAGGACAAACCCAACTAGGCCATAACGAATCCCCAAAATGAGATACAAGATACCTAATATATTTCAGTTGTGCTACCTTGTTCCATAGGTGCAAATCCAAAATACCTAATCCACCTTCATTTTTAAGCTTACACACTTCCTCCCAGCTAATCATGGCTTTTGCTTTCTCTTCATCAATCCCATTCTACAAAAGACTATAACTAGGTTTCATATTAATCAATAACGTATAGCTTATTTGCTACGACTCCACCATAGGAGTTTTTCTTTCAGCTAGTCTTTTAGTTGGCATAATTAGTGGAGTTAGAAGTTGGTTGTCATAGCTGGCTTATAAATAGGCCTGGCCTAGGAGAGGAGTTAGAGACTAGACCAGAAACTTCAGTTCAGTAGTATAATTCTCTTAGAGAGAGATTTTGGAGAGCACTGTGCTCTTGGAGAGCTTTCTAGCTCTTAGGGTTATCACTTTTAATAACTTCCATATCTTTCTACATTCATGTATCAATAAATTCCCCCTTCTGTGCCCTAATTTCTGTTAAAGATTCAATCTTTTACCATAATTGAACACTAAAGTGTAACATTATTGAACTTCCTTCACGATTTTTATTCAAGTACTAAGAAGGAAGAAAAACCAAAGAACCAGCATATACAATCTCAAAACCATCACATCGCAAAAGAAGGGTAGTTGGCTTCATGCTGGGCCTCCTAACTGCAGATTTTAAGCACCTGAAGTGTCAACTAGAACAATGCCATCACTAAAGAAGCACCAAGGCACAAAAGAATGCATCCAAGTACTAACAGTCAACCAAAGGCATTGGACCCTCTCTACCAAACAATGTTAGCTAAGCTAGTAAATTACACCAGGGAAAACCCTCGTTTCTTTTCCCCCTTTTTGGCCTAATTCATCAAAGCAGAAATATTGTTAATTATCAAGTATGAATGGGCCGTAAACACAGTAATCTTAAAGAATCATTTTTCACTGGATAATAAAATTATTTAGAGCAACAATTAAGGATATTCAGAATATTCCATGGAAATTCTATCAAGTTCCATGTACATTACATATTTCCCAAATGCTCCTCTTTTGAACAAATACGACCATGTGCCAAGAAAAACCCCAAAACTATAAGAAAATTTTTAAAAAGTGCCCTACCTATTACAAACTTTAGAACAGCCCTCTAATACTGACAAATGCATACATGATATTTTAGTATATTATGAACTCAAGATTAAACATTAATCGGGAAAAAAGAATCTGAAAATTCAAAAGAAAATTGAACTAGGTGGTCAAGAGTTCCATTTATTATTCCAGTTGATACCCATTTGGATGGCAACCCTCGTTGGTAGAAACAAGGAACGGATGGCCCCCACCCTCAGAACAGCCACCCTGAGTCGGTGGCAAGTTAGTGACTTCATTCTTTTTTCAGACCTTATTCTTTTTTCACTAATTTTCTTTCTTTTTTTTTTTTGGGTACGGTTTTAGTCTAATTTTGACTTTTAAATATATCATAATAAGATAAGGTACGTCACAATTATAAAGGATGTGTCTCTCTGCAAATAGTTTTCTTTATGTTACAAGGATCACTGTCGACTCCAAAAAGAAAAGGATATAAAATTCCATCATGTTATTTGAATAATACTGAACATCACCAGATGGAACATAGAACTTATATACCTGGAATTTTTCAAAACTCAAATTTCTTCTTTCTTAATATGTACAAACATTTAACTGATTTATCTAAACCAAACCACATCAATATTTGGAACTACAAAATTATGTTTTAACTGGGCAACTTTGGCCATTAAAGATTCTTTTGCTATAGGCAACTTACTCAGAGAAATAGAGTCTACTTATATATCTCTAGTTCCACTGGTCAAAACTCTCCAGCCTTGCTAACTTTCAGCCTACTGCATGTTGTAACACATATAGGTTATAGAAATTTATTTCCAAAACCTTAACTGATCAGTTGAAGCTTGTTGTTCTCTCTTTGGTGGCTAAGGAATAAACTGCCTTTATCAAGGGCAGAAGAGTTGTGGACAACATTCTAATAACCCAAGAGCTACTCCATGGGTACCACAAGGACAACAGAGGAGAAAGGCATGCTGTGAAGGTTGACCTTATGAAGGCATATGAAAATAATAAATAGAATCTTTGGATTCGGCCCAATCTTTTACTAAAAGGATTGAGCTCTACTTTCTTTTTCAATATATATTAAAGTTAGTTCAAATTTTTAACCCAATGACTCAATCGTATGGATATGTAAAATATAGGATTTCCAATCCTAGCAGGAAAAGGGGGAAACTAGGATGGAGCCTTCTCTGACTTTTATTTGATTATCTTGGCTATGGCTAGCATCTCAACTCCCATGTTTTCCATAAACAAAAATGGAGAATTAGCTAGCCATCTATCCCCGTACATCTTTGTAAGTAATGGAGGCGTTTCTTCGGAGAGAAGAGCTCAAGAGAAGCTTTCCATTTTCATTAGCAATGTAAAGGAGATACTTATTCATGTCTAGATGATGTTCTAATTCTTACAAAGGGGATAGCTCTTCCGTGGACTCAAGGAATTCTATGCTCTATCAAGTTTGAAGGCAAAATCCATCCAGAAGCCAGCTTTTCTTCAATGGTGTTGAAGCATTGGCATAAGCTGAAAATACTAACTCCTTAGGGTTTTCAACCAGTATTCTCCTTGCCAATACTTTGGGGTTCCAATCACATCTACGAAGATCTCCAAAAGCATGTGTATGAACCTTATGAATAAATTTGCCTCAAGAATAAATCATTGAACATGTAAATTCCTCTCATATGTGAGGCATATTCAATTGATTAAGAGCATCTCGGTCTCTCTACTAGTGTATTGGTCGTCCACATTCATACTTTCAAAGAGTATTTTAAATATGCTTAGTCTAGTCCAAACTCAAGTGCCTCTTGTGTAATGGAAATGATAGAAGGCTAAGGCTAAGGCAAAGTAAGCAAAAGTGATGCGTGTAAGCCTAAGAACAATGGTAGCCGGGGAATATTAGATTTAGAATTATGGAACAAAGTTGCCTCGTTAAAACATATTTGGAATCTTTGTATGGATATCAAAGAATCCTGATGGGCAAGCCAGATTAAATCTGAGTGACAAAGGGGTCGCAACTTTGGCACATAAAGATCCCTAGTGATGCATCTTGCACTCGGAGGAAGATATTGCAATCCAAAACTCTTTGCTTTAAAACTCATGAAATGAGAAATTGAGAGCCTAAAGGTCCTTCAATTGAATGGCTTGGAGAAAGAATTACAATTGAGATTGGATGGCTTAAGGAGACCAGATTGTGCTCCTTTACAAATGCCATTAAATACAAATGGCATGATGGAGAAGTCCGGAGGCAAATGAGCTCGAGTCTTGACTCTTGATACTTTGAAGCCCAATCAGTCCATCTATGACAGGCTTGTGGTGTGCGGAAAGATATACCTTCTAAGGATCTAACTATCAAACACGCATATCATCTCGCTAGAGAAAAGGTTCCAAAAGTTGCCTGGTTTCCCACTCTTGAAACAAGTCTTCAACTCCTAGGCATGCTTTCATCTTATGGCTAATTACTCAAGAAAGACATTACACCATGGATAAGTTAATGGTGTGGGGTTCAATTTCTTCAAATTGCTATTTCCTGTGTAGCAAGAAGATGGAAACTCATGACCATCCCTTTTTGAAATGTGAGTTCACTTTGGAAGTTTGGGAAACAGCAAAACCGTTCTTGCAGTGGCCTACATAGGCCCCCTCAGCCATGAACTCTCTTTCTGATCTATACTCTTCAACAGGAAGGAGTTTTAGTGGACACCGTAAGAAAGCCATAGCTGTGGTGTTTTATTTTTTGCGGAAGGAAAGGAATGACCATCATGTTGGGGATTCAGCTTGTCTAGTGGAAGACTTCTTGAGGATTACTTTTTCTTGCCTTTTGTAATTTTGTATATTTCTATACGTTTTCTTTTCTTGTAAGCAGTTTTGAGCTCTATGGTCATTTTATCAGCCTAGGCATCCTTTGTACTCTGACTTCAAATCAATCTTATGGCACCCTGTGTGCTTTTTCTTCATAACATTTCCCTTTCTAATAATGTATAATCAAAAAATTAAATTTAGAAAAAAAAATCCCATCTTACCCAAACAAAACCACATCAAGTAATGTGAAGACAGAAAATGGAAGTCTGTAATGTATTGTTAACATTTCTATAATATTTGCCTCACCGACAAGCAATATATAGACAAGCAGCTTCAACATGTTCCGATCTGCGTCCCCGGGTAAAATTCTTTCCAAGTGCAATCTGCTCCAGTAGTATGCAAATCATTAGGACAATATACATGGCAACCAAACAACAGGAAATAGCATCTGAGGATATCTTAGACATATGAAATTACTTTGTAAAGTCCCAAAGCCGATTTAACTAAACCATGAGCCTGATCAATTCCTAGACCATAACACAGATTGCTTATACCATCTTCAGCTGCAAAACCCCTCCAAAAGGGGGAAAAAAGAATTGATTATTGATCAATTTAAGATATTATAAATAATGCCTGCATGTTCAAGACCATGAGGCCAAATGATCTCCGGAAAAATAAAAAACGTCTTCTATAGGTAAAATTAAATACACAAATAAACTTCAGGGAAAGAAAAAACAGAGAGAGAAGGTAGAATGACCTTCTCATAAAAGTATATACATATTGACTCCATTTCCTCACCTCCTTAATCATGGGATTCTATCAGGAGAAACAGATAGTAGGATTTCATCAAAATCATACACAAAATTTACAGATAAATATTCAAATCAAGTTTGGACCTTTTCTAAGGTAATTGATTAAGTTTGAACTTTTTTAGGGGTAATTTTATGGTTTTATTAATGTTAGAAATTAATGGTAATAACTCCATCAAATCCTAATGGCCATAGCTTTTGTATATGTGTCCTGATGTACTTGGACAATCCTGCAACACTACCCCAAAAAATTTTAATTTAGAAAAAAAAAAAACCAATGCAAGTTTACAAGCAGCAAACAAGATTTATATTAAATACCAGACAACTAGAGCATATTCTAGGGTCAATTTCTATGTGTATAATCAAGATCTAACTATAAACATACACAGCATTACAACATTACAAATAAAGATCTAACTATGCTGTCTTCTCCAGTTGAAAATTGTCCAACTCTTCTCCTGCTTCCCCTCCTAACAGAAAATAGAGCAGCTGCGAAAGCCATTTTCCACCTGACTACAGCCTGGTTTCTGCAATTTGCAATGAAAATGAGTCCATTGAGCAACAAATCCCAGTTGAGAAAGGTCTGTGGCAACCCATGATTCACTATTCCTTGCTCTGTTCACACAGGGCAATGTAAATAAAGATAGAAGTTTTCAGTCCCGCAAAATATGACATCAATTTGTGGCTAGTAAAGCTTTATGAGATTAGCTTATCCAAGGTGTTCAAACTTCTATGGACAGCTGGTCATAGGATGAAAGCACACGTCATAATAGCATTGAGAACCAAATCAATTTTTCCATGGCTTCATAGGTTGGTGTTCTAGAAAGCTATTCCAGGCTAATTGGTAAGAGAAAATTCCGAAGTTGCTCTCCATCCATAACACTACATCTCTTCTCAATCCATCTGGTAGGACACCACAAGGAATCATTCTTCTAATCCATTTCTATATTCTCACAACAGGCACGCTAATCCCTAGCCCACATTATAGAATATAACCAAGTGTCCATAGTGATACCAAGATCGTTTATCTCCCCCATTCCAACATTGTCACTTTACCCTGCAAGGCGGCAACATGTCAAATCAATGCAAACAGGGTTATCATCCCCAATCCAGCATTTGGAAGAACACTTGAAGTAGTGCCTAACAATGCCAACTTCAAGACAAATGCTCAACATCAAGAGAAAAGCTCTTCCTACTCTCTAGAATGCCTAACCTAGGAAACCATTTTCCTTATGTGACCCAGATCAAATATTCAAACCTCCCTTCTTTCCTTCCTATTGATTCTTACCATACGCTGATAACACCCGATGATTAATAAAACATACCTGAGAAGACCTAGATGTACTTACTAAACTACCTCCAAACTCACCTCTTCCACCTCATCCAAGCTTTAATTTAATAATAATTAATTTTAGTTAAAAAAAAAAAAAGGAAAACAAGACCAAACCAAACCATCAAACTACCTAAAGATGCAAAGTCCCTGGAATCCAAGTCCCCATTCTTAAGTGAGAGAAAATGCTCTCTCCTCTCTCTATAAATTCCCCCAAACCCCCTTAAGAAACCACTTTTCCTAGGTTCCCTTTTACTGCCCTCTCTCCTACCCTTTTCCTCTTCCCTTTGCTCTTTTGCTTCCCCCACGTCCTTGCTCTCTGTGTCCTCTTCTTTCTACATGTCTCTGATCACCCATGGTGAGCAAAAATCCTCACCGGTGTTCCAAGTCCGCCTGTCTTTGCTAGGAAACCATCCCCACCTCTGGTTTGGTCAAAAACTACCATAGGGAAGGGGAAACATTGGGCCCTAATGCATCTTCCAAGATTGCTTCTCCTAGCAAAAAAGCTACTGCTCCTTCTTCTGGCACAAATCAAAATATCACTTTTGGGGAAAACAGTGAGCAATGTGCTCAAGGTGCAGTCAAATCTTCTGTTTTTTCGAAACTTGCTCCTAACCCTTTGGAGCCTCCTTCTGCTAACCTTGAACAAAGAGCTATAGCTAGTATTTCCTCTTTAGGAAATACCACCTTAGAAGAAATCAACAATTTGTTAGATAACCTAGAAAGGCAAAACCACCCTTCTTCTTCCGTCCAAAATACTAAATCCTTTGCTGAAGCATATGGTAAGCCTTCCGAAACCCCTCTTGTGCCTGAGTTCAGCTTACAATATTACCCCACTGGTGACCAAGGGAGCAATGGCCAGGGTTTGCCCTCCTTTGGAGGTGACAAGGGAGGGTGCAAAATATTAGGATACCACCCTCGTTGGCTTCTTTTTGGGACATAAAATTCCTCTCTCTCTAGTATGATTCACGGCTATGAGAGTTAGGCAGAAGTTTGGTATTTTGGAACTTTTAGGCAGCAATGAAGGGCTTTTCTACTTCCGCTTTACTATCAACTCTTATATGGGCCAGGTTTTGGCTAAACCATGGTTTTTTGCTCAATGCCTAGTAATACTACAAAGATGGCAACCTGGTATGACCCTTGAGAAACCGCAACCCACAATTATACCTGTTTGGGAGATCTTCTCCCACATCCCATGTGAGTTATTGGATGCCAAGGGCATTAGCTACATTGCTAGCAAAGTAGGCAGGCCACTCCAGGCTGATTCTCCTATTGCCCTCAGATCCTGTGCAAACCATGCCCATGTCCTTAAAGAGATTGATGCACCCTAAGGAGTTTGTGTCACAGGTTGAAGTAGAGCGAGCTAATGGAACCACTGCTGTCGTGTGTTCAGCCATGTTTGCTCCTACATGCCAAAAACGCAACCACCACATGGCAAATCCCAAGATAAGAGTGAATGGGTTGAAGTCGAAAGGTGAAAGAAAAAACCAATGGGAGCTGACTCTTCTTCCCACAATGGATCAAAACCAACTGCTCCTATGCCTCTATCCACTCCTAATGACAGTGAACAGGTGCTATCACCTCTTAAAGTAGTCATTGATACCACTAAAGAGCAGCCTCTCGCCACCCAGGAGAGTGAATCAACAGCTACTTTGTTCACTGAACCTAATGTTAATACTTCAGCAACTGAAGTAGAGGAGAGAACCACCGACTTGAACGCCTCTCATGTTGCGGAACCCCCTAGACGGTATGCCTTCACCTAAACAAAACCCTAGTCAATCTGAGCTTCATGCTCCTCATGGCCAAGAGCCTACTATGGAGTCCACACCAGCACCCCAACAACCTCGCCGTTAAGCATGAAACAATAGGTCAGGCAATGCATCTAGTTCTAGGAGTTGTAAGAGCTCCTCTAGAGGAAAAAGAGAAAAATTTTTAAAAAGAAAGCATCAATTCACTTGATGCCCAGCTTGTTTACTTTTCTCCTTCTTTATCTCATGAATTTTGCAGTTTAGAATACTCAGGGTATAAGTGACCCCCTTAAAAGTGCAGATGTAGGTAAACTTTGTGCTGAAAAAGATATATCTTTGATTGGGCTTCTGAAGACTAGAGTGAACTACACAAATGTCAACAATGTCAAATGATGTATCGACCCTAATTGGAATTTTGCTATTAACCCTAATGCACCATAGCGCATTTGCCTTGCCTGGGACACTAGATTTTGGACTGTTCATGTTTTAGAAGAACATAGCCAATTCACCCACTGTTTCTGCACCAACAGAAGGTCCAACCTAAGCTTTTACGCTTCTTTTGTATATGCTTCATATTTGAGTACAGAGAGAAGGAACCTATGGTGCAATACGCTTGATATCAGACTCTCCGTGGCAAACCATCTGTGGGTGACTTTAGGAGATTTTAATGTGACAAAATCAGTTTTTGAGCAAAGTGAAGGCAACATTACATTCACTATGGAAGAATTCAAATGTTTTCTGTATGAAGTTGACCTAGATGAGTTACAGTTCTTGAGTAACACTTTTTCTTGGTCCAACAAACAAGCAGACAATCCAATTCTTAAGAAACTAGACCACATTTTTTGCAAAACAGCAACGGTTGCAGATTTTCCCCAAATCAATGGCCATTTTTTTCACCTTCTTTGCTATCGGACCACTCCCTAGCTACTATCAAGGTGAATGCTGATGTTCCAAATAGAAGACTGCACTTTAAGTTCTTTGATTTTTGGATTGACTAGGAAGATTTCTGTTTGGAATCACCAAATTGCTGGATCAAAGTGTTACTAGGTGGTCCATAAGCTTAAGCTTCTCAAGAAGGAGCTGAAAAAGTTAAATGATAAACAATTTTCCCACATATCCTCTTGAGTAGCAGCTGCCAAAGACATCCTTTTCAACTGCCCAGATACCATTGCAAGAAAGACTATTACCTCCTCAGAGGGGCAGAGGAGAGCTTTTTCATGCAAAAGTCTAGGGTGAAATGGCTGAAACAGCTAAAAATGAGAGATAAAAATAACTCTTTCTTTCATAAGTCTATCCTAAAAAGCCAAAACAGAAATGCTCCATGCGTTTTGGAAAGGGATGATGGACCTCTTGCATGTGGAGATGAGGAAGTTAAGACCAAGGTTACTAATTTCTTCAAAAACTTACTAAGTTGCAGTTCTTTTCTAGGTACTTGTAGGGAGATGGATTTCCAAAATTTTATTTCTAGAAGGCTCGATTCTAAGCAAATCAGCTACCTGGAAGCTACATTTGATGACAAGGAAATTAAGTTTACTTTCCTATCACAACCAAATGGCTAAGCTCCTAGCTTGGATGGGTTTTTGACCAAATTCTTCAAGACGACGTCACATATTATTGGGCATGATATGATTCTCACAATTAAGGAATTTCTGTCCTCTGGTTTTCTTCTCAAGGAACTCAACAATACTATCACCACTCTAGTCCCTAAAGTCCCAAATCCTTCAAAAATGAGTGATTATAGACCTATCTCCTAATGCAATGTAAAGGAACTCAACAATACTATCATCACTCTAGTCCCTAAAGTCCCAAATCCTTCAAAAAAGAGTGATTATAGACCTATCTCCTGATGCAATGTAATTTACAAAGCTATCTCCAAGCTTTTGGCTTCGAGATTGAAGGATGTGTTACACTCTTCGACAAGCCCAGAACAATCAACCTTTATTCTAGGCCATCATATCACTGATAATATTTTTATTGCTCAAGAGTAGGTACTCGGATACTACTTAAACAAGGGACCCCCACGGTGTGCCCAAAAGGTAGATATAATAAACGCTTATGATATCGTTGACCGGTCCTTCTTGGAGCAAGTTCTGGTGTTTATGGGCTTCCCTCCACATTTTCATCGCCTCCTTAGCCAATGTTACCCTACTCCAAGGTTCTCTCTCAATATCAATTGTGAACCAGTAGGCTTCCTTCACCTTGCAAGTTCAAGGGGCTTAAGGTAAGGAGATCCAATATCTCCCTACTTGTTTGTTCTTGCTGTGGAAGTCTTGTCCAGCCCATTAAGACATACGGCCAACATACCTCAATTTTCTTGTCACTGGAGGTGCAATGAGGATAGGATTTCCCATTCAAGTTTTGCCAAGAATCTTATGATTTTTTGCAAGAGGAACATAGCATTGTTAAACCTTGTCAAAAAGGCCCTTGAGGATTTCAATAAGCGCTTTGGTCTAGCAGCAAATTCCCTAAAAAGTCTGGTCTTTTTATGCAAAGTGGATCCCTATGTAAAGCAAGAAATTCTTGATAGCCTTCGATTCCAATAAGGCTCCCTTCCCTAAAAAATGAAAAAACAAGATTGTGACATCCTGATCTCCAAAATCTCCTCTCACGTGGATTCTTGGACTAGCAAATATCTATCTTATGTTGGTAAGTTACAACTCATTAGATCGGTCATTTTTTCGATGCAAGTCTATTGAGCATCGATCTTTATCCTTCCAAAAAAGGTGGTCAAAAGGATCGAGCAGCTTATGAGAAATTTTCTTTGAAGTAGGAGTCCAAATATCTCTTCAAAAGCTAAGGTCAAATGGGAAATGGTTTGTCACCCTAAAGAAGAAGGTAGGATGGGTATTCCATGCTTAGACATTTGGAATAAAGCCGCTCAACTTAAGCACATCTAGCATTTATTTTGGGTGGACAAGAGAAGCCTTTAAGTAGATTGGATTCACCCCAATTTCTTAAAAGAGAATAGATTTTGGAATGTCAAATGCCCAGCAGCTTGTTCTTGCACTTGGAAAAAACTTCTTAAGCTGTGTTCTTTAGCTAGACCATGGTTGTTTTGGGGCGTTGGCAATAGAGTTTCCATCTCTTTTTGGTCAGATTTCTTGTTACCTTCTGGTTACCTTCTATCAAGAGTTCATAAAATAGCCTTAGACCTACTACAAACAGAGTTGACTAGGCAAAATTCGTCTGGTGCAAGAAATCTATATCAAGATTTTCCTTCATCCTTTGGCTTGCTTACAACAGAAGGCTCTACAATCTTAACAAGCTCCACCGATGGGGAATCACCTCACACACCTCCTGTTTTTTATGCAATCTAATCCAGAGAACCGTGACCATCTTTTTCTTAATTACCAGTTTTCACAACAGATGTGAAATGGTGTAGTCTCCGCCCTTAATGGTCCCTCCTCTCCTCTCTTGGCATGGCGTCATAGCTTATTGTTCTCACAGCCCTGCCACAAATTCATTATCCACCAGGGCCTCTTCTTTGGCAGCAACCGTATATTGTATTTGGAGGGTTAGAAACGATGTTAAACTGGAGAAAAGTCTTCCAAGACATGATTTTATATGTAGACAAATTCTGTATTATTTAGCTATATCTAGTTAAGGTTAGTTTCTTTTGAGTGGTTTGATCTAGTCTTGCTTTTTGTAAAGCCCTTTTTTGGGTTAATCCCCTTTCCCACTTATAGCAGTTGCACATCCTTTCTCTATTAATGAAATTATTTACTTATCCAAATAAAAAAAAAGTCCCCATTCTTTCAATAAGCACACTTAGTGCCAACTTGCTTTGGCTTCTAAGCTAGATTTTCCATAACCTGCCCGTAGGATATTTCACATCTTAACATTCAATGGTGTTTTGGGTATAATGAGATTTTCTTTTTTTTTTTTTAAATTTTTATAAAAGATGTGTAAAAAAAGGCAAGGAAGCACACGAGGTGCCTACAAGATCAACATAAGCATCAGAAAACAAAAGGATGCCTAGGGATAAAATGGCCCTAAAGCTCAAAAGTGCTTCCAAAGAAAAAACATAAAACAAAACTACAAAGTTATAGAAGGCACAAGAAAAAAGTTACATTCCATGGTGTTAATATCTATTCAAGAAGACATATCAATTCCCAAAATATTTGGATAGAGAAATCTAATGATTTGATCAATTTTAGACCTCCCCATTAGATATATACTCACTAGTCTAATAATTTATACAATCTAATATTATTTGGACCAAAGAGGAAGACTCAATACTCTACTCCCAAATATTTACTTTGGAAACTACTTACCGAAAAAAATATTTATTTCCAAACAACCCTAAGTTGAAAGCCCAAAAAGGATAGCATTAACTCCTTTATATTTTGGGTAACCCCAGCTATAAATAAAAGGCTCTTGCTTGGATCAACCTCTAAATCAGTAACATGTGCAAAATTTTGTAGGGCTTCATTTGTATTTGTCGTAAATGAATGTTATCCTTCGAAAAAGATATCCATGCTTCATAGGAAGATATATAGAGATATGGAGACTTCTCACCAGATGCCTATTGAGTCCCCAAAAGGAAAAAACAGCAACTATAATCTAGCCTAATACTTTTACCTATCCAATTCTAAGCATATGGTTAGATGAACAACTTTCTGAATCTATCACGTCCATTCTCCCCATAATGACCTTGTAGCATCTATAACTTTACAACATCATCTAAATCTACCCAAAAACATAATACTCCAGGCAATTATGGAAAATTATGAACTATTTACATGAAAAATAAATTTAAAAAGCATACCTTTTTGTAGTGTTCTTTCCCGTGAAGCAGAAAAGTCACTCTCAACTGACTTCACATACCTTCCAGTCAAACGACCCTATAATTTTATCTCAAATAAATTCAAATGCACAAGTACATGAACAATTCACCTAAAAACCACTAATTACATAAAAATATACAAAGTCATGACTACCTGCCCTGATGCATCTTTTTCAAAAGTGGGATCAAGAGAGAAATTGTAATCTTCAAGCACTTTACCGCATTGCGCACAAGCTCTACAGACAACCAGGTGTGCAAAAAAATCAACAAATCGAACAATACACCATAGTTGCTTGTAATTACTGTCACAGAAGGAGCAGTAACAGATTTCAACAACTTAAATTGTAGATGGAATATATTGATACTTACAAGGATCCATCAAAAGGGCGGGTAGTTCGAACATTCTCCTGGCAATGACTGCACCACATTTTAACCCTTGCGAGGGGTTAAATCAAGCAAATATTACCACTCAATCACCAATATCAGAATCTACACACAGTAATGTGATTTTAGAATTTTTCTGAGTCTGAAATTAAAGGGAAAGGAAAGAGGAGGGAGGGAGGGGGAATGTACAGATTGAGAGTAGAGCTAGTGATTGAGGATTGATTGAGTTAGGATTATGGCTTTTTGCTGAATTTCATGGTTCTTCTCTACTTTTCTTCCCACATTTCCTTTTACTAGCTTTCTAGGCCCATATATATGCACAGGCTCAATTTATCTGTTTCTATATTTTTAGACTTATCAAACAATATATGATAGAAACTATACAAAACTTGAGAGAGAATATTTTTGAAAGAAAATACAGTATGGCCCATGATTATATTATAGTTTTCTTATTTTACGAAAATAATGGAATATATAATATGAAAGAAAATATCTTCTAGGGTATTTGCTAAATTAAAACTATTCACTATTCCCACAAGAACCACGAGTAATCCCTATAAGACTCCTACTCTCTCTGTTGTATTTATTTAAGCACATGCAATGGTGGATACATAGTCAACCAATGATTGTATTGAACTTTGCAGTGAATAAATTGAATGATTAAACTTGTTGCATACAAAGAGAAAAACTTTATAATCAAGCTGAGAAACTTCAAGTGTAAATTATGATTGTAATCACCAAATGAAAAGGAAGCAATTAAAGTTTACCCATCTAAATATCTCAAATAATACAAAATTTGGGAAGAATGAATATCTCATAAGAAAGTCATATAATAATATGCATTTGAAGGCTTAAGTAAAAATAAATTTTTACATTGTTTTGGGTCAAAAATACGAATATGAATACTTTGTGTTAAAAGCGTGTGTGTGTGTGTGTACACATTTAGAATGTCACTGTATAGTTCTATAAGAGAATTAAAAACTTTCAAAATTTAGTACCGAGGGAATCGAGATAAACATTTTCTTTTTTAGTTTAATTTTCTTTTCATACTAATTATCACCAACTTTATGTTAAAAATTTTAAAAAATAAAAGAAAAGGATCAAAAAGAAAAGTACACATTGTCATGTTTTCTGCATTATTGGTTCTATTATCTTCCTTGCTCTAGGTGATGGTTTCTCAACACTTGATGAATATCAAGATAGTGTACTACCCGGCCTAGTCATCTGTGATATCTATACACAATACTTCCATTTAGATGTCAGTCCTCTGTAAGTGATGGATTCAATGATTGCTTTACAAGCCCTAACTAATTTCTGAACTCAACACGAAATGAGAGAAATACAAAGAGCTACATAGTAATCCTTTCCTTATCGACAAATCAAGTGATAACCATAAACAAAACGAGCAAAAAGTTCATATGTTATGATACAATAGCTGGTTGAGTCCAATGTACTGCCATATTAGGTAATTGCTAACCATATGAATTTCTAGTCAGTAAATTCCTTAGTTCCTTTACCAACTTAGTTAAATTCTTGTACAAAACCAAGAGCCCTTCTCTCTACTTTATCATTTTACAATTTTTTATTTCCGATTACAGCAGCATCAGTTAACAAAACAGAGCTAACTAAACCCTTGTTCCACCAACCAAAACCCTAATTCCATCATGTACCCAGAAAAAACAGTAAAATTGGAGGAAAGTTTTCCAATAAAACACACATAAAATCCCTTCAACGCAACATTCGAAAGCACACTCGTCCCCCAAAAGAAAAGGCAGTAAAATTTCAACCCCGATCGCTCATGGTGCGTGAGACTAGCCCAGCGGAAGTTGTATTACATTTTGTAACGGGGAGAGTGAGAGGGCAGAGAGAGAAAGAGGGAGAGAGGGCGCATACCTGACCGAGAGAGAGGGAGAGAGAGAGGTGCTGCTGCTGCTGCAGGAACGTGTAGAAGAAAGGCGCGAGGAGAAAAAATAAAGTGTAATCTCGAAAGAAAAAAAATAAGAAAGAGGAGATGACAAGTAGGCAAAAGAGGAGACCATCAATACCTCTATGCTAATGTTATATATATTTATTTATGAAAGAATCAGAGGTTTGGTCGTAACAATGTTACTAAATTTAACTTCTGTCATTAAAAGAAGAAGAAAAGGCGGAGGATAATAAGCTAATAGTGAAATAGTTATGCAGAAATTATTATTTGAATTTTAAAATTTTGATGTGATTTTAACAATGAAAATGATAATGAAAACATCATTTTCAAGATTATAACAAGCTGGATATATTAGGTTTTTACTATAAGATTATTTTATGTCTTCAAGCATTTATATTACACTTCCATAACCACTAATAAAATAACAAAAATAAAAAACAAGTGGCAAATCACTCCTTCATCTATCTATCTATTATTATTAAAGGAAAAACATATTTTTCTACCCCACTTCATCACCATATGGTTTTAAATCATACTTTATTGTTTTCATTTCTCATTTTTATATGGTTTTAAATTATGTTTTATTGTTTTCCATTTCTCATTATTATTATAATAAGAGAAAAGCCCATTATTTAACTCCATTTCATTATTATATAAATTTAAATCATCTATCTATTATTATTAAGGGAAGTTGTGAATTATGTAGTCTTGATGAAACAACAAAGCATATAATTCCTCCATATGAGTGGACTGCCCCATTTGGCTAAAATTGTTAGGGAGGAGACTCAATCTATCTATTTTTCCCTCAGTTAACAAAAGCAACAAATCTATGTAGTTTTAGGGGAAATTAGCACCTATTATTGGTAAATTTGAAAGCACCAGTGTCAATGTGTATTCAAAAAGATGAGACCTGATCCGTAAAGATTAATTATTATCATCAAAGCTGACCTACCAAAAGTTTCATTTACAAAAAGTCTTTGGGTTAGTAACCCAAAGCGGCAATCCAACTATGTTCAACTGGCAAAGGTCATTGATTGGTCTTGTTAAGATCAATTGTGGTGATGCATACAGTATGTTCAACTATGTTCAACTGGCTGTTGTGTGAGATCATCTTCGGAATTTTCTAAGAGTCGTATGCCAACATGTTATAGTTCTTGACAATGATACAACCAGGGCATATGCTCTTAAGTTGGGGTTATGGTTTGCAAAGGAGTAGGGCTAGCATCATGTGATTCTCGAGATAGATTCCTTGTTTATGTATAGATGCATCTCTAGACAAGTAAGGTTGTGGTATGTTGCAACCATTGTTTTTGACATAGACCAAATGAGGATGGACTTTGATACTCGTCGTCTTACTTTAGTGAATAGAAAGGGTAATACCTGTTGATAGTTGAATTTCACCCTAAAATATTTCTCAACTATTCGGTTGACAAGAAGGTGACTGACTCTATTCTCAACTAATGACAACTAAGACTCAGTCCACTTAATGGGCCTTAAAGCCCCAACTTGTTAATATGTCCAATTTAAACTTAAGAAAGTAGTGCAGACAGCTATGATCTCATTACATAACTGGCTATTACTCCTATATTTTAGGTATGTATTTGATTGCAAGATCTTCATATGACCTACGACAAATAATTAACTACTGTTTTAAACACCTGATGTTCGTCTATAAATGCTAAGAAAAAACATGGTAAGAATTCTCTTACAATCTCCAATTCTATAGTCATTCACTTATTTTTCTCTCGAATACTTATTGACTTAAGTATCAAAGTAACTACATCAGACTAGCCTCGATGTCATTTAGTCTTTTGTATTTTTGCATAAACAAAGTCCTACCTTAAATCACCTAACAACATGTACCAATAAGGTTACTTCTCATGGCAAAATGAGCTTGCACATGTACTTTTCATATTGAAATCACCCATGTCATTAGTTAAATATTTCTGTTTCTAGCTCCCTAAAAAAGAAAATCCACTTTATTAATAGAGAAGATAAATAATGAGAGAGGCTAATTTAGTCATGTTATGTAGTTTTGATGAGGGTATTCTGAATGCAACTATTTTAGGAAGTGGAGCTATACATTATTTATTTACCTATATTATCTAATGGAGTTTTGCTTTATCACTTAAATGCATCGCATTAGTCTTTTTGTAGAAATAGATTAGTTCTTATATTAAATAGTTACTAATAACGGGGAGCTTTCCAAAAAACATAAAATAATTATATAATATAAGATTATATGTTTATAATGTAAGTATATGTCCATTATTATTATTCAAGGGATAAGCAGGAAATTTACTGAAGCATTTAAATTTCATTTAAATTACTAAACTAATCATGCAATTTATATAAGGTAATTATACGACAACTTCATAGTTTTTTTTTTTTTTGGCCAAACAACTTCTTCATGGTTTGAATTTTGAAATCCCACAACAAAAGTTTTATATTTTTATCTAATGTAATAACTTAAAATTTTATAGAAAAATAACAATAAATGTTTAAATTCTAGTTATATAAGTATTATAAATTTGTAATGCACACTTATGACTACTTCTCTAGCATATATTTACTAATAGATCACTTACTAACCATGCGTATGCTTAAAAAAAATCTTCTTAAACAAATATTTTAAAAAAGAGAGAGAGAGAGAAAAAAAAAAAGATACATGTAGATATTTCTATAATATTATTGAATCATTTGAAAATTAATAAATGAAAAAATTAGTGTAAAACTAGAATAGGAAACAAAAGAATTAGGTAAGAAAAGAAAAAATATTTAAGTATAAGTAAAACTTTAAATAGTAAAACTACTATAAAAACAAAAGATTTAATTTTTGTAAAAAGGGCAATGAATAATACTAAAATCCTACATCGACATTTTTAATAATTTCAATCGCCCAATCCAAATTTTACTCCAGTTTCATACCTACAATTGAATGTATTACTAATAAATAAAGAACAATTTAATCACCAATCATTTTTTTTATGGTGATCATTTGTGAAATGATTTTAGTTTAGATATAATTTTTTGTTGAATTTGTAGGTTAGATACTATTTTTGACATAAAATGTGTTTTACCATAATAATCTAAACACATCGATGATTTATTAATAACTATTTAGAATGTAGAGATTGTTTAGTAAAATCTAAATAAAATGAAATATTAAAACACTAAAGGAAGTGTCTTTGCTTTTAATAATAATAAAGTGCAAATGCTTATTTTGGCCTTCCCTTTTTTTAATATTAACCTATCACTATAAACCTTTTTATGCACTTTCCTTTTCCCTTTTTTTTTTTATTGTTGGTCTCCTATTTAATTAAATGTGTTAGATTTTTGTATGGTTAGTTTATCTTATTTTTTAGGCATTGATAATACAAGTATTTCTTCAAGTATTATTTAAGGAAGGATAAGAATTTTGGTAAGGCCTAAAATTATCCAATTAACACCCTAATCATAATTAGGGTGAGAGAGAAAGAGAATAGGTTATTTTAATAAAAATAAATGGTCAAATAATTATACCCATATTTGAATTATTTAAAGGATTTTGTAAGTAGAGCAGGAATAATGCTCATCGGAATAGGTCTTCTTGAATCTAAATTTCCTTAGTAAGACTACTACGAACTATGATCTCTTATGTATGGACCTCTAGCTAAGCGAGTCTTCACCGTGATCCCTTTTATTACTCTAAGCCCTTTACATTACTTCAATGTTTACTTCTTGAAAGTATAATGTATCTAATACCGTGGATCATTAAAGCAATCCAATGGTAATTATTCACCATCCTTCCAAATAAAGATCCATTAGTTCCTCTCATAAAGGAATATCACTCCAACATTTAGCTTGAAGATTGGTTAAGAGTTAAAAACTACTTTCTAATCAATCACCTATCATAATAATATAGAGCTTAATAATTATTGTCGATTCAGGAACAACCTTTATTAAAATTGACAAAATTCTAATCATTTAGACACCTTTTAAGAGTAACGATGTGGATTTTATCAAAATTTTAAGATTAAGTATACTTGCAACCAAGATGAGTGGCCTCTCAAGAAACAGTTAACAATAAAGGCAAAATTGCAAGGCGTATTAATCAAAACAAACAGTACATAATATAAGAATTTTTAATCATTTCAAAGAGTATCAAAGCAATTTACTACTTAAAAGTAAAAGGGCTAAGTGCTACAGTATGGGAGTATTCTTGAGCTTAAAGGAGATTATTTATAGTCTTCCCCATGTAATGTAATATTAGACTTGTTAAATGAAATCAATGAGCATGTCAATTGTTTAGGGAAGGAGATTGTAGAAAGTTTCAAATTGAAGGTGAAGAACTCTAATTGTTAAGACACCTCTTGGTGTAATGGCTTAAACTTTATCAGAATTTTAAGGTTAAATGTACTTAACTGGAAGCACTCTTAGGATAAAAGTGACCTCACAGCAAGCAATTGATACTAATGACAACACCATGAGGCATATCACATTAAAGTAGACAATTCTACGATGTAAAGTGTCTTTTATCTAATCTATCTTAATTTTCATCCCTTGATGTTGAGAAATGTTTCAAGCGTAAAATTCATCCCTATCATGTAAAGCATAATATGTATGCAATATGCAAGTAACACATGCCAATGAATCTTCACATCTACATTATAGCAACTCCTATGAGGAGAAAGGTTTTGCATAAGGAATGTCACCACTGAAAAAGAGACGGGAAGTTGTATCTCTCTCAAGAAAAGGAAGCGAAGAGCAATTAGCCTTTACTATTGAAGTAGCCTTTCATGTCTTAGAGTTAGTTATTTGTTAAACTATTGCTTAGCCACTATCTACGACATATGACCTCTTACAAGGTTTCTATCATTACAATAGAGGTGCGGTTCTAAACAAATTATATACAAGTTGCCGGTCATCTTTCATATTAAATTAATTATTGTTGATACAACATTATACAACAATAAATGTCCTTTATAAGGACTAACACGTAGTGAGTTAGCAAAGTCACATGTTTGTTAAAAGAATTAGAACATAAATAATAGCTTGCAAAAGAGTGAAAATCTTATGCTTTATGATTTTCTCTTATTTCCATAATTAATTGCATTTTCTTACCCATTAGCAAAAAATGTATTGCATAGTGGGTGCAACGCTAAGAAACAAAAATTATGGTATATTTCCTCTCGCCATCTTGTTATAATATTACAAATTTAACCTTTGCTTTACTTACTGTAGTTGTAATTTCCATCTTAGTTATTATATTAATACTAGTAGAAAATACACACATAATATATACGTAAAATAAACAACTTTATATAATTTATAAAGTTAAGCAATAAGATAATTATATGTTATTTGTGTAAAGTAAATAAGCTTATATAATTTATGAAATTAAGCAATAAATTAATTATACGATTATTCACTATATATTATCTTGAAAATACAAAAAAAAAAGAAAATTATAATTGTTAACGATCATTGGAAAACGGAGTTGAAACTACTTAAAAAGTGAGAGAGTGCAGTTGATTATTTTTAAAAAAAGAGCTCTATGGCTAAATTAAAAATAAACTAAAAAATACGTATTAATTTTTTGATTTTACATATAATGTATAATGTTAAAGGTGGTAAGTTTTTTTTTTTTCAATTCTTTTCTAATGTCTTACATGCTTATATTTATAATAGTTTAATAAATTGAAAAAAAAAAGTAAAAGAAAGAGTCATGTGTTTGGTCATCCAAAACCATGAATACTTTGCACAATTATCAATAACCAAGTTCTCCACATGGAGTAGCTAAACCTAAGGAAGTACTAAGCCCAACTTGGAAACCAGACCTAGCCTATTGGGCTTAGTAGGTTGCTACAATTCAGTAGGTTTGACCTACTGAACTAGCAAGTTGACCCAAAAAAAAAATGTAGCATTATGTAGTAACTATCCAGCAAAGTGAAAAAAAAAAAAGAAAAGAAAAAGGGAAAGAGCCTTTGCATGATGCAACATTTAAAATTAAAAAAAGAAGAAGAATAAGATAAAGCTATTGTGTGAAGCAACAAGCAACAGAAGGAAAAAACTAAATAGTAAAAATAGCTCCTAAGTTACAGAAATGAGTATATGATTTAACACAATAGAAGTTCACAATATCCAAGCCAATACTAAATGATTTATAGGGCACCAACGCATTTGGACAAAACTTTTCAAATTTGATTTTGAAGAGTGTAGCAAGCATGGAGATAAATGCTTCCTAAGTAACTGTTCTAATACTATCGTCCTTTTGAAAATTTCAGAATACATGTTTGCAAAGTTTCCATCCAAATTTTGAATGAAATTGCCATGTATAAATTGTGTGCATTAGTCCTCAAATTTTCACCATTTAAGAAATCTCTCCAAATGTTTGCTATCTGTTCTAAGTTTATTTCTAATGCATCTACTCCATGTGTTATACTTTTGTTCTAATTGCAAAAAAATTTTGTACTAAGCTCCATTGAAAAAAATTTTCCTACTAACTATAGTTTCTACTTCATGCAATAGTTATAATTCCTTTATGTTTAAATAGATTACTTTACACACAACTTCTTTCTTTATTTTGCATTTACAGTTGCATGTATAAGCCAAAAAATACAAACGAATCGCTTTTTCCATGGATCTTCCTTTAGCAAGAAGGATTCCAGAGGAAAGGAAAAAATTCCCCAAAATGAGCAGTTCGTCAATGTCAATGACTAAAGTGTCCAATACGATTTAACTATCGAATGAATTGAGGATTTATTAAATTCTCTAGCAGTTACTGCCGGTTTTCAACAACAAACTCTATACCAATCAAATGACGCTGCAAAGGAAGAGGAAGCTACAGATGTAGCTATAGACAATGTTGAAGAGTTATAACACAACAATTTAGGTAAACCCCATTAGCCTATTAAGTTATAAATTTTTATTAAACAATTTACTAAAATTATAGATGAGAGTAAGAATTTTAGCGTTCAATGCAACTACTGCTCCTCAAGTTATGCATGAAAGAAAGGGGATGGTTACGGTATGCCGATAAGACACTTACAACAAAAGCATCCATCAAAGATAGTATTGACAAATCTCAACAACAAATTACATGTCTTAGCACTTCCTAATCGTCTGCATTATTCGATATAATATGGAAAACTAAAAGATGACCCTTGCATAGCACATTGTAAATGTGCACCTCACCCTTAAAGCAAGTAAGTGCAAGTCCCAACAATGGCATGAGCAAAAGTTCCAAACTTACGTACCTTCGACACCAAGACTACGTAGAAGGCCAACTTGCAACTTGTATCACAAAGGTAAGTAAGAGTTAACAGTAATGTTCAACTCCTTAAACATACCGGTATCTATTTATGTAGATATATGGATAGATAGATGGTAAGAAAACTATCACATAGGTGTTATGTGCCACTGGATAGACGATAAATGACAGCTTAGTAAAAGATTTTTAACCCTTAGGGTGTTCAACGAGTAACATACACCACATGCAATATATTAAACAATAACTATTATTCTTGAAGAGTGTAACTTATCGTGAAAAATTTCCTATAGGTTTTAATAGCGTTAGTGTGAACACTACATCCATAGATTAACTAAAAAATTTCTACCAACCTTACCTAATGGGTATGTTTTTTCATATAAAGTGTGCATGTCACATATTAAATCTGTATGTTCAGAAGGGGATAAAAGCCCTTAAGTATAAAGTAAGACCAATAAGGTCAGCGGTTAAAACAATTATAGAAATGTCATCTCTTTGTAAAATGTTGAGGGATTACTATATACAAAACGGGAAAAGGTACAAAAAATTTTGAAAGGACATCAAACATTGTTGGAATTCCCCATAAGAAATGTTACAAAGCACATTCAACTATAAAGGTTTGTTGTGTAATTTTTGTTTGCACGAGATACTGAAAGTGGAGATTCATATAAGGGATTGAGATCTATATAATAAGTTGTTTTAAGTACTTAAAGTTCTCTATGATGCCATATTACTAACACTTTTTCGCAAGTTTACAGGTTTGTTATGGAAACCATCAACATAATTGCAGTTTTCTATATGCGCATTGTGACCGAATTCTATAAATTTATGCAGTAGAAATGGCAGCTAAGTGGCTGCAGTATTATAGGGAAATCCCTTTTATTTATCTTATTGCAATAATTTTGGACTTGTGTTACATAGTAGATTTGTTTCAAAATTATCTTGATATGCACTATCAGATAATTGATAACCTATCAAATACATAAGATTTGTATAGTGTAGGTGTAGGTAATGAACTTTGTTGAGCAACTTAGGAAATAAACAAGTTATTTCAACAATTCACCTACATGTATGATAGTTAGGCTGCTGTTACTCCATCATCGCCCCTGACAACATACAGTTACTCATTTGCAAGAGAAAAATTATTGACCTGGAAATTAAAGAGATACTAGTTTAGAGGGCAGCATACCGAACAATAACACTATCTTAACATTAATTTCGAGTTTGGAGATAATATTGGTATTCCAAATTTTGACATCTTAGAATGGTGGAAATTGCGAAGAATAATGTATCTCATAATCTTTTGCATGGTACAACGAGTCCTTACTGCTTCGACATCAACTATTGCTATAGAGCAAGCATTTAGCATGGTCAACCTAATTTTTTACAATCACCGCGCATCATTAGGCATTGTCAACATGGAAGCTACAACCTATAATGAAGATTGGTGGAAAGCAACGAATAGAGAAAAGGAGCCAATGGGAACATCAATTGATGAAGACGACTATTTTAGCGACTTCAACTCTTCCGAAGGGAATTGAAGCTCAACCTTAGAATAGAGTAGCCTATAAGTTGATAGTGACTAAATTGTAGTTTTTTGGTTTAAAACATTTTAGCACATAAAAAATGGTTTTTGTAGCAAAAAAGAAATTAATTGCTATTTTCTAAAAAATTAGGTTGAATTTATATTTGATAGAATTTGAAAATTTTGGGCTACAAAAAAAAAACCCTTAAGTGCTTAGCATTTTCTTACAAACTAAATAATATTAAAATTAACTAATATAGTAAAGTTTTACAAAAAAAGAAATTAGTCACCAAACTATGGTGGTCTGATTCCGATTAGTTGATACATAAACAATGTTTTATGCAACATAGCCTTAAAATCTGTTAAAAAATAACAAATTTCATTGACAATGTAAATTTACTGTTGTAATTTCTTACATCTCATGTATGGGATGCTTTCTTACGTATACTATTGTTGCAAAATCTAATTTTTTTAAAAAAGGTGCAACTTTACTATTGTAATTTGTTATGGTGGTCATATGTAAAGATTATGCACTTTTTAGTTCCTTTTTCACAAATATGAACCATTTGATTTTTTATATTGTTGTACAAAATTTTTTTTATATTACCCATTGTTTATAGAAAATTCATTATAAATTATTAAAATGTCCCAATAGAATAGCTTTGGAAAAAGACAATAGAAGAGAAAAAGAGAGAGACGAAAAGATAGAGATAAGAGTAAATATTACATTAAATTTAACTCTAAAAGGGACAAAGAGGTATGGAAAGAAAATTACACCAAGAAATAAACATAAGAAATAAATTGGAAAATATATACAAATGAAGGGTGCCAACAACAAAACTTTACGTTATAAACTCTCTTCTTCACTCCATAATTCACTCATAAAAAACTTACACCTCTCATTACCACATAAAATAAGCTTTAGCCCTTTATAAAAAAAAAATTAAAGATTGCTACACAATTGCTTATATTTACCTTTAAAAAATGTACAGTTTTTTTCATGCTCTTGATTCAAGTTCATTCTTCAAGAGGATGTGAACCGAACCCAATGAGATTGAGATTACTGATTACATAGTGGAAGAATCCATGTTTATGGAAAAATATGCTACTACAAAGAGGGGGAAGATAAACTTGAAGTCTATTAAGCACCAACCATCCATGAAAGTATTGAACAACCTGGAAGAGGGGGCAATCGTAGGGAGACAGTTAATTTCGCAAATGATATCGATGTAGATGAAATTGTAGCGAAAATCTTGGAATGTGAGGTATGCAAGAACACGGACCAGATGGACAAAAAAGAATTTAAAAGACACATGAAATAGCATCACCCACTAGAATACAAGGCAATAAACACAAGGTTTCGCCACAAAAAATTGTTGGAAATGCATAAGAAAAAATGAAGTCTCCATGTTATTGCTTGAGATTGCATTTATTCGGTTATATTCCAAATCTTTACCATTGCTTTTTAGTGTGTGTTTTTTTAAGTCGTAATGTTGTCAATTGTATGTATGACTTATGTTAATGTTTCATATAATGTGTTTGTTGTCGTAAAATCATTTGTGACTCGATGTAATGCTTATAATCTCCTCATTGAATTTCTAATATACTTTTTTTCCCCCAAACTGTGTTTGCAATAACAGACAGATTTGAAAATCATTTTTCGTAATTATTTTAATTAAAAAGTTATTAATGTTGGCTTGGGAATTAATTAAGAGAAAATTAGAATTAAACAGTAGGGGGAAAACTAAAAAAAAAAAGAAAAAATTCATCGATTGGTTTATGGGTTGTTGAATCGACCTGTAGAATTGGTGAGCTGAGTGAACATAGAATCTGCCTAAGCCAAGCCGGTCCTGGTTCAAGGGGAGACCAGGCCTTTGATCTGATTAGTCCAAGCTAAGTTTGACCTAGCCCCAAGTTCGACTCGACCCCAAGTTTAGGAGTAGTTCAATGTTGGTGAGAGGTCCCTCGTAGAAGGACATAGCTTGTTAAAGTTGTTATGCTTTAATTTTTGTTTTTTCTTTTTAATTTAAAACATGGAAAACCATAAAGGTAAGGGAAGGGAAGAGGGAATAAAGGGGCAAAAAAAAAAAAAAAACAGAGAGAAGAAAGGAGGAAAGATAAAGGTAAGGAGAAGGGAAATAAATGAAAAAACAAATGAAGAAAGGGAGAAAAAAAATACAAAAGTGTTAAGGAATATCTAGAAGGAATTTAAGGATAAAGCATATGGTTCGTTGAGAGAAAAAGTTCCTTAGTGTACAAATGTGGTAATATAAGAATCATGCAGAGTTCGTAAGGGTCGGGGATAGCTTTAATACGATAGATGAGAAGTGCTTTGGTGTAACCATATGGAAACGTGTTTAAATAAAAAACCTACTTTATTATTATTTTTTACATACAAACTTATATATTTTGATCAAATAATTTATAATCATTGTGTTATGTTAAGAGTTTTATTATATCATTATATTAAATTTTTACATATACAATGGGGGTTCTCATTTGCTATTATTTTTTAAGAAGATGCAAAATAGTATCTTTTTTTATATAATAGATAATATGTATTTTGAGGAAAATTATACTGGAGAAGATCGATGTTTAAGTAAGTTTAAATAGATGATTGAACTTTCGACTAACTAGTCAATATATACTAACAACGTTTTGTAAAGTGGTTTAAATAAGAGATTCTATTAACTTGTTTCATTAACATTGTTGATCCATCTAATGTAGTCGTTATCCCTGCGTAGTGCTTACTTTGTGCTGGTATGGCAATAACATGGTTATTTTATTGCAAATGTAAAGGGGAAAAACATTTATAAAAAAGTAAAAAAATATTATAATAGTATTTTAGAAAAGGAAAAAGATGTAAAAAAATTAATTTAATTAATTATATAAATAAATAATGCAAAAAAAGAAAAATCATGTATATATGTGTGCATATAATATATATATAAAATTAGAACTAGCGATCAAATTAAAAGGTAAGTCGCTTGACCCATCAAGAGGCATTAAGCTTGTGCCGAGACCATCGTTAATTTAAAAAATAAATAAATAAAACAACAGAAACCTGATTGGATCACATGCGACCCTTAGTAGTAAGCAGTTATGCATTATTACTTGGTGGTCAAACAATCCATTTTTATGAGTACATTGCAACCTACTTGTTTTTTAATAAGTGAATTTTTTTCTAATTTTTTGTGCTTTTTTTAATTAGTTTTTTAATTAAATAAATATATAATTATATCATTTAACTTTTACTTTTCACATGTTTTTTTCTTTTTTCCAAAATCTTATATATATATATATATTCATTTATATATGTAATTACATATAATTCAATACATTATCTATACATAATTATACACTATTTTACCAAAATTTCTTGATTCTTTCTATTTTTATTATTTTTCAAAATATTTTTTAATTGCTTTACAAATTTGCATTTTTTCAATTTTTATTTTTTTTTGTATTCAAAATTTTATAGCCATAACAACATTAAATCAGTGCTACATACGTGACAAATAATGGCTAAACTACATCATCTTAACTTTATGGTGTCATAATAGCACATTAATAAAATTTCTCATTTAAATTACTTTACCAAACATTGATATAATCATCCTATCATTAATAGAATAGATTATTATCAGGTTACATGTACTATGGGTGTATTGTAATGTTGGAAATGCAATTATTAATAAATGAAGCCGGTATAAATGCATGAAAGGGAACTAGTAAAGTATACGAGTAGTAAAAAGGATGTTTAGTGCAAGAAATTAAAAGAGAAGAAATGGTCCACTCAAAAGTATAAACCATCAAAAGAACACAAAAAATAAAAAGAATGAAAACATAATTAAAGAATACAAAAATCGGGGAAGGGTTTCCCTCCAGACTCTACTCCAGTCAGGCCAGTCACCGTATTTTCACTCGTCTCTGGCTCTCCCTCTTCTGAATCGGTCTTCTGCTGAATCTTGCAATGGCTTCCTCATCTTCAAGCGGTTCGAAGTACGATATGCCGTGGGTCGAGAAATACCGTCCCGACAAGGTCTCCGACATCGTCGGCAACGACGACGCTGTTTCCCGCCTCCAAGTCATTGCTCACGACGGCAACATGCCCAATCTCATTCTCTCTGTGAGAAATCCCCCCTCTCTGTACAACTAATTTAGGATTTCGCGTAAAGATTGTACTTTTACTCTGGTCATGCTGACAGACACGGTGATTGTAGAAAAGAAGATTCTTTTAATTAACTGGGGTTTTACATTTATATTTACTTTCCATGGATGGATGGCTTTAGTTTTTGATTGTGCTCAGGGTGTTTTTGTTTTTGAGTAAACTTGTTTTGACATTTATGATGTTCAAGGCATTGCAACTATTATTGTACTAATATCGAGATGTTTGAGAGAGTAAAGCTTTAAGCCATAAATTGGTGGTGGTGGTTAACCGGAAAAGAACACCAACGGGTAAACAGTAAATGATTTCCTCTTCTTCGCAATGGTTAATCACTAATGCCACCAACGGCTATCAGCTCCCTGCTCTACCTTCACCTTCTACCATCCTAGGCACTAGCAAATGTATCTTCGACAATAATAAAGCTGTCATAATATCAACTGTCGTAAAAGGTCAATTAACAAATAAAAAAAGTCTTGGAAATGTCTTGCAAAACAAACTCTCCTATCATGCCAAATGAGTTACCATGTGATGGTAATTCGGGCTTTATATGTGGTAATTCATGTAATTAGTATCATAACAAATATCAAAAAATGGTCTTTATTAAAAGTTGCTGGATGAGTATGCAGCATGGAGAGGATGCTAAGAGCACTCTTGTCTTGCTTTTGGAGGAAACATTAACTCACGATGCATTTTCAACTAAGAACCTTGTTTAGTTTCACAAAACCTTAAGATATGTTGCTATTGGTGCTCCATGAACTTCAATTGAATGTAATTTTGCTCCATTGTATTCCTGTAGAGTTAGATCCTTTATATTATATATGTAACAATACCATGATTTAAGGAAATAGGAAATATCACAGGTTTAGCGCATAGGTTATTGTTGCGTTATAACATGCAATTAATCCATTTAAAATATTTCTCCTCTTCTTTGAGACGAGTTATTGTCAATTATTATCAGGAGAGGCTATTGTGTTAGTTGGAGGTCATTCATGTGAAAGAACCCTCTATAATAGGCTTTATTGGCTAACATGTTGCAATGATGTAATTGAATATGACACTAGAAACAGAATAGATGTCAACTCTTTCTTGCTTCTTTTAGTTTCTTCATTGATTGTAAGAAAGTTGTTGCACTATGAAATAAATTTCACAAGGTCAGTGGATGCTTCCCTGAAGTTCCGGGCAGCTCAAAGGCTAAAGCAAAGAAAAGTACTGTTACAGAGAAATGCAGCCTTTTAGAAAAATTGAGGAATGTTATTCTTTTTCTTGTGCTGGAATTTGGATTTTTGTTTTGATAAACTGAATCACTGTATAGTTTACTTAAAAGATGAACCAAACATGCTTCATATGTTTGAAATGGAAAATCTGTCCAGGTCAATCTCTTCTTTGTTTTGGTTGGAAATGTTTCTTGTTATTTCATGTATTATTTGATGGCTTTCTTATCTCTTAAGAGGTATATAAACCAACATTGGCTGATGCAATGAGCTACATAACGAACTCTTTATTGAATTTTCTTCTTGTTGTGGCATTGTTTGGAATTAGGAGATAGCCCTTCAAAAAATATATGCCATTATTTTGAAACTTTGTATGGCAATCTTTGTGCTATATCCTGGAGTGATATATTCATCCTCTCTTCTGAAGTGTGAGGAAATAAGATCCATATAGCCGATCCAACCTACTAGAACTATTCACGTCTTTTATCTGAATTTGGGTTAAGTTGGCTACAAGGAAGTGGGCACTGTTTTCTTTATCAGCTGGGCAAATCCCTACTTCTCAATCCCTCACTCAGGTGAAATATTATTATATTCAACTTAGCAAATAGCTTTATTTGTAGATGCAGACTGCAGTAAATCGTAAATGCCAGTTTTAATAATAATCAAATTTGAGCTATAAGCCATACAGAACTTTTGTTCTGCTGAATATAATATAAAAATAAATGGCAGTGGCTTTCCATCTTCAAATTTTATGCTTTGATTCTCTTTGGACACCATTATATGTCAATGGACCTCTTTTCCAATTACCTGCATTAACAGTTATCAATCTCCTCTTTAAGATGTTCTCTTTTGGGGTTGTATAGAGACGTGTCTTTTGCTAGTAATTGTTTTTAAAAAGCTGGTAGAGATCTCTGACAGTTCCTGGTTAATTCCTGAGGTAACTCTTTCCTTTGCCATGCACTTTCAGGGTCCTCCTGGAACAGGTAAAACTACAAGTATATTGGCTCTTGCACATGAGCTTCTTGGACCAAATTATAAGGAGGCAGTTTTAGAATTGAATGCGTCAGATGACAGGTAGTAAAATTAGGAGGCCATGGTAGTTTTTTTATTGTCTTACCAAGGGAAAGAAAACACATTCATTTATTGTCATGAGATTTATCTTTTGAAATCTATGATTTGATTCTTGATCAAACTGAACTTTTTTCTTTTGGTTGCTAATGCAGGGGAATAGATGTTGTGAGAAACAAAATTAAAATGTTTGCCCAAAAGAAAGTAACTCTGCCTCCTGGGCGCCACAAAATTGTGATTCTTGATGAAGCAGATAGGTAGACTGATATGGTCATGCCAAATTTTATATAATTTATATGAATTTATTTTTTATGCCTTCTTTTGTTAAAGAAAAGCTAAATAACTTATTCCATTGCTTTATAATTTCGTTGGCAACTTATTGGCTGAACTTAGTATGACATCGGGAGCACAGCAAGCTTTGAGGCGTACAATGGAAATATATTCCAATTCGACGAGGTTTGCTCTTGCTTGCAATACATCTTCCAAAATTATTGAGCCAATTCAAAGTAGATGTGCGCTGGTTCGGTTTTCAAGGCTATCTGACCAAGAGATTCTCGGGCGTCTCATGGTGGTGATTGAAGCAGAAAAAGTATGTATACAAGATGCTAGTTTTAGTTTTATGTCTATCCTGATTAAGGGTCAACATGATTGCTTTATAGACATTGGCTGATGTACTTGCTGTTCCAGCTATGACTGTCTTTTATATTGATGCCATTTTCTATAGAAATCCTGTTGAATATCTGCTTTAAGCAACAGTACGGCATATTTGCTTCTTTTCTCAACAAATTAGGCACACCTGAAAGAATTTAACTTTCTAGCCTAAAAAAAAAAGAAAAAATATATTAACCATTAGTAAAATCAAAGAAATCATCAATGAAACAAAATATAGTCCGTACACCAGCATATCACTTAGATGGAAGCCACTATTACCAGCGATTGGTGAAGTAATAACAATTGAAAGAATTTATTGAACGATTTTCTTTGTTTGTAACTTTGTATATTATTTTCTTCATTTTCTTTGGAAGCGCTTTTGAGCCTTAGGCCATTTTGTCAACCTAGGCATCTTTTTGTTTTTTTGATGCTCATGTCGATCTCATAGGCATCTTGTGTGCTTCCTTGACTTCTTTTATACACATCATTTATGAAATAATATTAAAAAAAAAAGAAAAAGAAAAAGAAAAACTCAGTGCACCCAATAAAGAACTTATTGAATGATAATGGAGAAAACAGTGGGTAGCATAAGATGTATAACTGATGAACATGTATATGGAATGTCCTTGGAATTTTAGCCCACTTCTCTGCTTATGCTGTGGTCAAATTTTCCATCATATGATTGGGATTGCTTTGGTTATAGAACATTGTGATTAGTGCAATTCCTTAACTGCTGGAACTATGTTCACAGTTATTGTGCTAAGAGGCAGCTGTCTCCAGCAAGTATCAGTAGGAAGGTCTTAATATATTTCTTAGAGGAGGTTGATGCTCCCATCTTTGTGTTTAAAGTTGTCTTAATTTCCTTCAGAGTTTCCATATTTGTATTTTTTTTTTCCCTTCTCTTTTGCCTTCTTGATGATTAATGAGAGTGTTTGGATTTATAAACTTCTCTTTCGTGCAATTAGATTCCGAGTGTTTGCTATTTTTGAAAGGTACCCTACGTCCCTGAAGGTCTTGAAGCTATAATCTTCACTGCTGATGGTGATATGAGGCAGGCACTGAACAATCTGCAAGCAACTTACAGTGGATTCCGATTTGTCAACCAAGAAAATGTTTTTAAGGTATTGACTTGAATTTGATAAATTATGATATTTTTTCTTGAATATGCCATTTAATTTTTATTTTGAATACTTGGGTTTTAGGTGTGTGATCAGCCACATCCGCTACATGTAAAGAATATGGTTCGCAATGTTCTTGAGGGAAGGTTCGATGATGCTTGCTCGGGTCTGAAACAGCTCTATGATCTAGGCTATTCCCCTACTGATATAATCACAACCTTATTTCGTATTATCAAGAACTATGATATGGCTGAATTTATAAAGTTGGAATACATGAAGGTAACGATCTTAAGTATTGAAATAGCACCAATTTTTTCTCCTTCCATTTCTTTACTTTATACATTTACTTTCTGTAGGAAACGGGTTTTGCGCATATGAGAATCTGCGATGGAGTCGGTTCTTATCTTCAATTGTGTGGTCTTCTTGCAAAGCTAGCTTTGGTAAGGGAGACTGCAAAAGCAGCATGAGGAATTTCATGCATCATTTTTGCGACCTGAATGCTTACACCAAGAAATACTTTAAGGCAAAGAAAAATATTGGTTTTTCCACCTTGAGGATCGTTCCTAAATTGAACCTGGCTTTCTAATATGTAAATTATCGGAGCATCTGTAATTTTAAGTCACCGTCTGGACTTCAATCTTCAATCTCAGAGTTCCTATGTAGAGACAAATTTAGAATGTGATTTTTGAAGTTGTTGATCGAGCATGGAACAGAAATGACATGGGAAGCGGCGACTGAGGCACAATTGCAACTTCTGAACGCCCCATTCCCGTGTATGATGGTTTGTATGGATATTGACTGGAAACTGTTGTCTTGTGTCCAGGAACCACGATTGTCTTTATTGAGATCGGATCCAAGTTAGCAGAAGAAACCGATTGTGTAATGAATTTATCCTGAGAAAGCTTGGGCTTTCCGTAGTTAGAATAACAAGTTTTTTTCCTGTAGTATTTTTAGCAAAATTAAATGTGGAGTTTTGAAGGTAAAGACTCACTGGGTAAGCTGATCAAAATGTTAGTGTTGGTTGAACAAAAATTTATCGTGCAGGTAGCATAAAGCATTAAGTTCCGGAAAAAGGGAAATAAAAAAAGCAAAAAATAAAAAAAAACCTAAAAAATATCGACCTTGGAAAAATAATCTTAGGAATATAGCACTTGAAATTGAAATCGTTTTAAGGTGATTTTTATAGTTATATATCATATCCAAATAGATTTATATTTAAATGAGGTGATTTTATTATAGTATTTGAAATTGCTTTTATTTTTTCAAGATTGGCATTTTGTGATTTTTTTTCTTTTTTGCAATTTTTTTCCTTTCCTCATTATATCTTAAGGTTATATAAAGTTTCTGTAGGATATAAATAGTAATGGCTAGAGAAAGAAAACACTTCCTTCTCTGTAAAACCTTCTTAGCATTTGTCTTCTATCACTATTATCATTTTTCATCTCTAAATACCTCGTTTTTCTCTGTCTTCTCTTCTCCTCTTTGTTTCGTCTCTTCTCGTCCTTCTCTCTCCACGATCTCTCTCTTTCGTTTTTTTCTTTCTACTCTTGTTTCGTCTCTCTCTTGTTTTTTTTTTTTTTGTCTCCCTCTCTCTTGTCCTTCTCCTCTCATTTCCTGTCTCTTTCTTCTCGTCCTCTTCCCTCCATTCCCTTCTTGTGCTTTCTATCTTTTTACCCTTGAGTATCCTCCTCTCTTACTTCTTTTTCTTGTGTGCTTCTTGTAGGTCTCTTCTCTTTTCTTCTCTCTTTTTGTTGTTGAGTTTCCTTTTATAGTTTTGGATGTGGTTTGTACGTGTTTTTCTTAGCCTTTGCTAAATAAAAACCTTTGTTAGGCGAAATAGGAAGCTTTCTCACCTAGCCACTCTTGCTATCTTGATGAAGAGAAAGATGTGCCCTTTTAAGTTTGGTTCGTATGCTGCTCTTGCATCTAGAGATAAATGGAAGAAAGTGATTTCTGGTTTGAAGTTGGGTGGTTGCTCTTCTAAAGATAGGAAAGTCAAGCGGAGTGTTGTGGGAATGAGATATTATTTCAATGAGTTGCTATGCTATCACTTGGGGACAAAGGATCACTTTATGGTGGTTGGTTCCAAGCATGAGAACCAAGAGCAACTTGATGGAGTGAAAGTTCCACAAGAAAGTTAAGGTTCTCTTAGTGATTTCACTTCAATACCTTATTCACTTAAGGGGAATAGAATTTCCATCCTCTCCTTATTTCTCTATTACTGTGTTTATTTGCTTTTTGCACTTGGTAATATCAATTCCTAGGAATCTCAATTACTTGAAAACATTGCATTTTAATTCCTCATTTTACCCCTATGAATTACAATTCCACAAGAAAAAGACACCGACTACCATTTTACTCTTCTTATTTTTTAACACAGCCAAGCACTAACACTACCATGTTCCTTTACAAACCACCACCACCTAGCATTAACACCACAATTATGTCACTCGACACCACTGTCGCACCACTACCATCAACCACCCACCACAATCACCTATCACTATCAACGACCTTAACACCATATGTAACCTTAACATAACCACACGATGAGCACCATTACCACCACCACACAACCCATACAATGCAACCAACATCACCTCTAATAGGCCTACATGATTAACACCACATACACCTAGATTTGTGTTCGCAAGGTTTGTAGGTCATTGGTGATTTGTGTTCGCACAACCATGTGCAACCACCACCATACACATCTAGATCTATGTTTATATTACCTATGAATCTTTTATGAGTAGATCATCTACTTCAATGGACATTAGATCGATCATCTTCTCTAATTAACATATGATCTTTTCCAATTAGCAATTTATAACATGAACAATAGCGTTTGTTGTTTGCTTGTTCATCAAGATGGTTTTATTGTTCTCTCTTTCTAGTTTGCTTGTTCATCAAGATGGTTTCATTGTTCTCTCTTTCTAGTTTGCTTGTTCATTGACAACATGGGTATAGTAGAGATGTTGGCATTTGCTATTTTTTATTTCCTTTTTCGACAAGAAGATTACTTTTCTTTTCTTTTTTTGTTTCTCTCTTTTTGGTTTGCTTATAGGAAGGAACATGGATATGTGGGTAACAAAAAAAAAAAAAAAAAAGAAACATGGGCATTATAGTCATTTTCTTATTATTACACTCTACTCTTAAAATGTGTTTTATTCAAGTGAACATGGTAATAACTTACAACATCTTTATTCCATGCATAATAAATTAGAATTTCATTCCATGTTTATTACATTTAGTGAAGTAAATGCATCATAAAAGAAATGACCAAAATTGTAGAGGAAGTGGAAAAGCAAGGCTCAAGTTATGATAAAGCATTCTCTGGTTCTTCTAAAGGATTAGTGGTTTTAGAAAAATAAAAAAACAAAAACAAAAACTTGCTACCGCTTATGCAAAAGCCCTCTCTTTGAGAGTTAGGAAATCCCCTCCTCAAAAAGTCAACATTGCTCTTAAATATTACCATCTTTCTCAAGAGAGGGGAAAGTTAGCGATCAAACCTCTTAGTTTTGTCTCAAGAGTGGGAGAAAAAAATCTGGCATAACACTTTAGTGGGTTAATTTTTGTGCAAAAACCTTAGCCAAGGTTGCTTAGGGTAGAGATTGATTGCTATAAATCTTGACTAATCACTGTGGCTTTTATTTTTTCAAGTACATAGATGAAGCTTCTCTTCTACATGTTCTTTAGCAACCTTTGATGTTTGCTAATAAACTCTTGATCTTAGAATGTTAGCGTGATGGAATGGCTCTCTCTAGAGTTTGTCTTAGAAAGATGCCTATATGGGTTAAGTTTTGGGGAGTTCCTATGGAACATCTACCTAAAGATCGAATTAGTTATGCTACAAGTGCAACTAGTAAATCTCTCTAAGTAAACTTAGTCATTGCAACTAATGAAGGAGTAAAGCATACGAGGGCTTCAGTTGAGATGCAAGTAGATGAAGATTATCTACTATCCTTCGAGATGGAGTGTAAGGATGGCTTAAGACATATGATAGATATAGAATACTAAACCTTCTCTCATAGATGCTTTAAATGCAAATTTTTTTGCCACAACGATAGTAAATGTCTTACCTTACAAAGGGATATGGATGTTTCAAGGTCGTTTGAAGGAAGATCTAAAGATGTAAGGAAAGAACCTAGAGATTGTATTAGGATGGTGAAGGGTTGTGATGAAGTAGTTGATGTTGGTGCAAGGAATACTAATAGCAAAGTTAGGCCAAAGAGCTCCATGCCTTTGACCAAACCTGTGGTTAAGGTGTTGTTTTTAAGGAAAGGGTCGATGGGCCCCTAAGATCTTAGCTCCGGTTACACTAGGTAAAGACAAAAACATTGCCTTTATTGTGGAGATTATCATCACTAAGCCTCGACCTCAGAATTACAAAAAATAACCTAAGATTGCAAAAGTACAGACAAGAAGCCTATTAGAGGATGACTTAAGGTGCTTGGTTGACTTTTCTAACTCTTTCTATAAACAATAGGGATATCATACTGTCCTTTGTTGAAGATTCATTGGGGGCCTACCCAGATGATGGGAATGAGGGTGCTTTTAGAGGTATGTAAGTTGGTTAAACATACCAATTTGGCTAAGTTTACTTTAGCCTACGAGTTAAATAAGCCAGCTTCATTTGGCTAGTTTTTTAAAGGGGCAAAAAAGCTTTGGTTCTAACTTGTTCAAAAAGGGGGTTAAATTGGCTAACCCATTAGTGTAAAGGTCTAAATTTGTTAAATGGGTTAACCTAAACTGGCCCACATTAGCCCATAGGTTAAATGGATTGGGTTAATTTGACTCGCTTTTTAAATAGGCCAAAAAACCTCAACCCAAACCTATTTAAAAAGCGTGTTAAACGGGCTGTTTTACGAGCTAAAAGTTATTTTCATACCTTTAGGTGCTTTACCAAGAGACTTAGCTTTGTTAAATGATGGTAAAGGTTCAGCTAACAGGTTAATGGATTATCAAAAATTAGAATGGAATGAATTCATTTTGAAGAAAAAGAAATCTAAGAAAGAGACAGATAAAGATAAAAAAGCATTACCTTTAGCCTTGCCACCTCCTTAGGCTGCTGTTTTGGTTTTCTTTCTTTTTTGTAAATATCTTTATGTTAGTCATATGGAACATTAGAAGGTTGAATGACCCTTAAAGAAGTAAAGAAGTTAATAAATTTTGTAGTGAACATGAGATTTCTCTTATTAGTCTCTTAGAAACAAAGGTGAGTAACTCAATTTCCAAGTGGTTTGGAATTGCGCCCTTCCTAATTACCACATTGATCCTCAACAATCTAGACATATTTAAGTAGTGTGGAAACCTCATATCTAGAACATACAAGTACTTATTGCATCAAATCCACTAGCCTACTATTCTTGTATCTTCCTTAGTGAAGATTTGTCTATTTTTGTCACTTTTGTGTATGTTGATAACCAAGAAAGCAGTAGAGAAGCTTTAAGGAATGAGTTGAGATCCCTAAAACAAATGGTTCATGGTCTTTGGCTCATTATCGAGGACTTCAATGAATATAGAACACTAGAGAAAAAATACGGTGGTCAGGAATTAATTGCAAGAGGTATGGACAAATTTAATTAAACTTGTTACATTCTAGAAGTGGAGGAAGATCGAACTCTAGGACCAACTTTCACTTAGTCCAACTAATGTATCGCTAAGCCTATTTTGAGCTAGTTAGATGGGGGGGCTCATCAATGCACAATTGATGACTATCCTTCAAAATTATGAGATCCAGGTTCTTTGTTCAAGGGGGTTCAGATTATAACCCACTTCTTATGCACCTTAATTTAGGAAGTCCCACTAAAAGAAAATATTTTTTCAAATATTTTGACTTTTAGAAGGAGGATCCAACCTTCTTGAAGATTATACGGGATGCTTGGAACACCAATGTAATAGGTTCTGCTATGTTTAGAGTTACTAAAAAGTTAAAGTCATTGAAATGTCAACTTAGAAACCTCAACAAATCTAAATTCTCCAATTTATATCAGAGAGTTAAAAATGCAAGGTATGAATTGGAAACAATGCAGGAGTAATAGGGAAGATTCAAATAATGGTGATTAGGATAAGGAGAAAGCCTTATATGCAAATTGGTATTATTGGAGTGCCTTAGAAGAAGCCTAAAGATAAAAGGCTAGAATCACTTGGCTTCAGCTCGGGGATGGGAACAACAAATTCTTCTTCAACTCTCTTAAACATAAGCAATACAAGGACAGTTTCATTTCCATCGTTAATGACCAAGGGCAAACAACCCAACATCAAAGATAAAGATGTTCACTATTTCTAAACCTTACTGGCAGCCTAGGAAAATTCCTTCTTGAATCATTAGAGAGTCTTTGAATTGGTGGAGTCAAGAGTGTCCTTGAAGGATAGTAAGTCTCTTATTAGGTCAGTGTCTAATGATGAGATTAGGAATACGTTTTGGGCCTTGGCTAAGGATAAAGCCTTAGGACTAGAAGGGTAGAGAGCTAACTTCTACCTTGATACATGGGAGGTCATAGGGGCGGATGTGTGTTTAGCTATGAAGGATTCTTTGCTTTGAATAAAATGCTTTAAGAAGTGAATTCCACTTACTTATCCCTCATACCAAAAAAAGAGTGCCCTTCCTCATTTGTCGATTTTAGACCCATAGTATGCTGCAATGTGTTATACAAATGTATCTAATAAATTATTGTTGAATAATTGAAGGAAGTCCTCCCTTCCTTTGTAAGCAAGGAACAAATGGCTTTTACCAAGGGGACAAAAATTGTAGATAACATCCTTATAGCTTAAGAGCTTTTAAGGGACTACCATACTAATTTCAAATGGAAGAGATGTGCAATTAAGGTGGACCTCATGAAAGCCTATAATAATGTTAGATGAGATTTTTTAGGGATGGTATTGAGGGTTCTTGACTTCCCCAATCAGTTTGTATCTTGGATCATAACATGTCGATCTACTTCCATGTTTTTTGCTAACAATAATGGGGAACTTATGGGATACTTCCTAGCTTCTAAGGGCCTTAGGCAAGGAGATCCTCTCTATCTCCTTACCTCTTTGTTATTGTGATGGAAGTGTTCTCTTGTATTATTAAGGAGAATGGGTAAATGGAAGGCTTTCAATTTCACTAGAGTTACAAAAAAAGGAAAGTTCACTCATCTTTGCTTTGTAATGATATTTTAGTTGTTGCCAAAGGAGATCCTACAACAGTAAAACATATAAGAAATGGATTGATGGAATTTCTTAACCTATTAATTTTGAAGGCAAACTTAAGGGAAAGTCATATCTTTCTTAGCAGGGTAGATGCGGTGGTGAGAGAACAAATAGTAAACACCTTAGGCTTTGAAGTTGGAGCTCTTCCAATTTACTATTTAGGGGTGCCTCTTTCATCTTCTAACATCTCAAAGACTAAATGCAAGGACTTAGTTGCAAAATACATAGTAAGAATCAACCTTTGGACTAGCAAGTCGTTATCTTATGTAGGACAACTGCTACTTATCAAAAGTATTCTCTTTTCTTTACAAGTTTATTGGTTGACTATTTTTGTGCTACCTATTTATGTGCTTAATCAGAGAGAAACCAAGTTGAAAAGATTCTTTTCGAATGGAAATGAAGATACTAAGGCCAAGGTAAAAGTCAGGTAGAAGGATGATTGCAAACCAGAGAAGGAAGGGGGCTTGGGAGTCATTAACATCAAATTATGGAATAAAGTAGCACAATTGAAACACATTTGGAATTTTTGCATAGATGATGGTTCATCCTTATGGTTAAGTTGGACAAAAGATGAGTTACTTAAGGGTAAGAATTTTTGGCGCATTAAGATCCCTAACGACGCCTTTTAGATAAGGAGGAAAATTTTACAAGCTAAACCTCTTACAAAGCAATTACTTGCTTGGAGAATTAGAAATGAAGGCCTTATATCTTTTTGGTTCAACCACTAGCATCGCTAAGGTCCCTTGATGGAGTGGATGGGAGAACAGGGTACTATTGCTTTATGCTACCTAAAGGATACTTTGTTGGGTACATTCATAGAGAGAGGCAAGTGGAGATGGCTTAAAGGAGAAAGGTAGCAAATTGTGAGAAGAGGATTGGGAACCCTTAAACCTAACGATTCCACTAATGATCATTTAATCTAGAAAGAGGCCCCTTCTAAAAGTCTTTCTATTAAAACAACCTATTATTTAGCTAGGCATAAGGAACCGCTAATGGGATGGAGTTTGATAGTGTGACATAAGGGCTCTATTCCAAAGCATTTTGTGATCCTTTAGTTAATAACACAGAGAAAACTCTTAACCGTAGAAAAACTAATTAATTGGAACATCATCAACAATAACTATTGGTTTTTATGTGAGAGAAAAGAGGAAGATCATGACCATCTATTCATTGGGTGCTTGTTTGCAAAAAACATTTGGACAAAGATTGAGTAGATGACCGATTAGAATTGCCATAAACCATCAGAAGGCTCAATCTTATAAGCCTTGGTTAACCTTACAGCAATTCACAAATGGAAGACTTTACATAGGAAATCTTTTGCCATAACATGTTACCACATTTGGAAAGAAAGAAATCGAAGATGAGTTAGGGAATTAGCTAACTCTCTTGACACAATTTTAAGAACATTTTTTTGTATGTATTTTTTTGTTGATTTTTTCAAGCTCTTAATTTAGTCCTTAACAAACTTTTTAGACTTTATTCTTTTGTAAATCAACGAGCACCGGTTGATGTGGACTGCAGCTAAGAATAGATAAGGCCAGTGGTGGGGATAAGACCAAGCTTGCCGAAAGCTTAAAAGGGTGAATGGGAATGCATGAAAGAGTAAATGAAAAGTAAGCAAAAGTCATGAACAGCTCTAAAGGATATGACATACTGATGTAACTTTCGAGAACTCAAGGCTTAACTCGATATAATGTACGAATTGGTTTGGTGAGGTTACTCGTTACCTAACCTTGCTTAAGGGTTAAGATAAGAGTGAAATGAAAGTAAACAGACGGTGTTTATAAGAAGGGAAAAATGTCAAGTGTATTAATGTTAAGTTGATGATTACGGCTATAAATACAAGAGCATTTATACCTTAGAATATATGGCAACATGCCTAAAAAGGAAAAGAGAAAAATGACATAGTCTTAAAGAAGTAATGTACAAAGTATACAAAGAGTAAAAAAGAATATTCACGGAAAAAGCAATGATTATAGTAGCAGATTCTACGAGTGGTCCCAGACACGTGGTAGCAACACATTGGTGGTACTGTTAGAGGATGTAAACAAAGTAGTACGAGCTAGTTAGGTGGTTGAGCAAGGTTTTAAGTAATTGTGGGTTTGTTCGGACAGGAGTAGCTGAAGATTTGTACAAGATAGGACTTTCGAACTCTTGACAGTAATGATGCCAAGTAAGCAATTGGGTTGGACAGGGTCGAATTGGTGTGTGGAGTGTGGTGTGTGGCTGTTATCAAGGCATCCTTTTACTCGACACATAATTTTTGAGAAAATGGGCAATCATTCGACTTGGCATGCAGAGTTGGTCGGTAGAGAGATACTTGGCCTTGGAAGAAGTTGCCTGGAGTAAGAGGATTCACCTTGCCAGTCTCTCTAGTCCTCGGGCTCGACTGCGAGTCATTGGTCTAGTAGCCTAACTCTCATCATTTCCTTTGGGTTGATTTGGATTTGGGATCAAATCCTAACGGTTTTTGGTTAGTTCTTCGTCAAGGTGATATGGACTGAGATTGGTAACGTTGAAGGTGTCAAATACCCCATAATCTTTGGGCATCTCCAACCTATAGACGTTATCATTGATCTTTTGGAGGATCCCGAAGGGTCCTTTAGCTCTTGCAGACAGCTTGTTTCTCCCCTTACTCGGAAACCATTCCTTGTTGAGGTATGGCTACACCAAATCTCCCGGCTGGAATTGTTTAGTTGTTCTACCCTAGGTCTTCTCTTGTAGTCTTCTAGTGGCTTGATCGATATGCCAAGTGTAAGCACCAAAGCTAAGCCAATTGACCGTAGGATTGAATTTAGAACTCAAGGTTTAAGGCGATTGGTTAAAAAATCCGATTAAACCCAAAATTATAAACTATTGATGGAAATATTAGTAAAAATGACCCCGTAAATGTGAATTTAAGAAAATAAGTAATAAAATAAGAGGCTATAAAATTTTCAAATTTTAAGCATAATAATTGCTAATTACCGAAAAGGCAAAAAATATAATCTAATAACTAATAAATTACTAGAGATAGATTATATATATACTAAAAATTTTAGAATGACCAAAATAATAATTAAGAATATTCACATGTACCTCACATATATTTATGTGTAGATAAAAATACGTGAAATTACCTAAATTGGCCAAAAACTAAGTAAATAATTAAAGAAAATTATAAATTAATTATGGAAAAATCAGAAAAAATTAGAAGAGGATAAGATGAATTAAGATCAAGTCATGGCATGTCAGGATAAGTAAAAGAAAAATCAACCAATAAAATTTGGACAACATAAAAGCCAAAAATCAAGGAAAATGGGCAAAGTCTTATCAAATTAATGCATATTAATTACAGCAAATGTCTATAAATAGGAAAAAAATTTACAGAACTCATTTGGATAGTTAGAAATTAGAGAAAATTAGGGAGAGGTGAAAATTGAGAGAAAAATTCAAGTTAGAAAAAAAATAAGAAAAACTGTGCAGTTAGGGCTTTTAAAGGGAACCCCCACCAGACGAGTAGCTGGAAGTGGACGGCCACCACCACCACACAGTGGTGGCAGCGCCCAGGCCAGCCGACAAGGCCACGATGGCCCGCAGTGGCCGAAGCCACCCAAATCGGTGAGTCTGATTTCCAACCTGATTTTTATGTAATTTTGTAAAAATAGTAAGGATGATTAGCAAATTATGAATTTTGTTATTCTGGGATATTTTTGTATGTAGTTTGTAGAAAAAATATTATTTTGATGAAAACATGCCCTGTAATATACGGTTCCTAAGAAATCATGCAAAACCGAGCATATTTCGGTTTAGAAATAAATGACCTTAGGAGTGTAGTTTCAAGCCCAAAATTTTTGTGTAGATTACTTAGATGATATAGAACAGTGCTATGAAGCCCGTTTTCAAAAATTAATTTTTGAAATTTTTAGATAATTTTTAGGCCCTAAAATGAGGTATAAAATGGGTAATTTAAGCTTAATTAAGTAATTAAATTATTAATTATTGAATTAGTGAATAAGTAGATGTTTTAGGATGTGGAAATCTGATGGAGTATGATACTTGTAGCATTTAGGGTGTTAGATGTAATTATTAGGTTAATTATGTAGTAAATGATTAATAGGGAAAAATAGTTAACTTTAAGTTAATTTTGTAAATTTGGGAAAATAGGAGTAAAATCTGATCTAGGATGAATTTAGACATTTTGAAATGATAATTGATGTTTAGGGATGGTAATTAAAGTGATAGAAATATTGCATTATATACATAATAGGCAATAATGCATAAAATGTAATTTTTGGAAATATACTAAATAGAAAATATTAGAATAAAAATTGATATTATGATAATAATAAAAATATACAATAAATCTGATGGGAAACTTGAATTTATGTAATTATATGAAAAATGTAAAAATTTCTCACATTAGGAGTGAATTCGGTACACTAATTTGGATTTAAGTGTACCGGATAAAATAAATACTGACTAGGGCTAATGATGGTATTTAGGAGATCGGGAAGTAATGTAATTAATTTCACATTATGGGATGAAACGGATTTCTAGGGTTGGAATCTAAAACATTACTTAGAAATCGAACTAAAAACCTAATTTAGAAATCGATGCGAAAACCGAACCTGAACCTAACCCCAAACCTAGAATAATTGTAAAAGACTTAATACCTAGATAATTAGGCATATTAAACCTTAAACAAAACCTAACAATAAGCATTATAGGATAAAACGAACCTATAATAGTTATATGAAAAGCTGAAACTACGTTTGTATTATATGGATGATCGGCGATGGCCTGAGCAAATCGGACCTCGAGTGAGTGAGCGAGGAGTTGAGGTAAGTTGGGATTAATACAATGTTGTATTTTGGAGGCTTAAGATTATACTTGGTTGTGCTTGTTAGATAGTTGAATATGTGCATGTGCTTGATTATGGGTGGTGCTTGATTATGGGTGATGCTATGATTTTGTTTATTGCTTTGGCACGTATTGTATGAATTGTATGAAAGGATTGATCACCCTAAACTGGACTTAATCAAATATCCGATCAGTAATCATAATCGGACATGCATGGCAACCCGTTAGGGGAACTTAGGACTCTCCGGCCAAATACCGACCCCTTTGGAAGGGATAGTGCAGGATTGCAAAATGGTTCCTTCTTCATCCTCAGTGGAACTAAGTGACAGGAGATTTTGTCGCGGCGAGGGTGAAGATAGTGGTTTGAAGGTAGTCGCGGGAAGAGCAAGGTCTCCATTACACAAGCTTGGGTTTGGTTGTGAGCTGTTGCATTAACGGCAACTCCTTAACCCGGATTAGAGCGGGTGCAATTTTTCTAATCTCATGACGGGCCGAACAACGTCGTGCGATGGCATTTGCTTGCACATGCATTGCACCTAATAAGTGATTGAAAACCTTGCCGTGTGTATGGTATAGTTTTAAGTCCTCCGTCCTAACTTACTGAGTTGTGGTTGCTCACATCTTTATAGACGTCGTGTAGGTGCTGGCTAAGAAGTGGCAACCAATTATACTGAAGCTAGCAACTGTTAGATCTTGGGGAGTGAGGAAAAACATTGAAGAATAAATACAAAATTTTAAGGTCTAAGTTTTTATTTTAGACTTATTTTTCATTTTTGAATAATGTAATAACTAGAAAATATATTATAGAAAATTATTGTAAACTTTAATTGTAATAACTGAATTATACTATATATATATATTTCCTCACTTTCTTAGATAAATGATTTATTTAAATTATAAACTGTTTACTTCAAAGCGGGTTAGTCGTAGATGCCTTGTGTGGATCGGGTCTAAGATAGCGGTTGTAAGGCCAACTTCTATCTTAGGATGGTTTACACGGCGGGGCTGTTACGACTCTGCCGCTTCGGGGTGTGACACCAAGTGACTTTGTTGTAGATGTGCTAAAGGGATTGTACTCGGGCTCTCGCATTAGGATCTTCTTACTTGGATTCAGGTATAGGGATGTGATTGAGGGAAAACTCAAGATTAAAATCATAGATAACCTCAAAAGGGGTCTACTTAGTGGTGTTATGTATTGTTTGGTTGTAAGCAAATTTGACCATTGGTAAGCAGACGTCTTAATCGGCCAAGTTCTTGCTTACTATAACTAGAAGCAGCGATCCCAAAGTACGATTGACTACCTCTATTTGGCCATTCGTTTGAGGGTGATAGGAAGTACTAAATAGCAGTTTGGTCCCCATCCGTTGCTACAAAGTTCTCCAAAAATGACTCAAGAACTTCAGGTCTTTGTCTGATATTACACTTCTTAGCGTACTGTGTAGCATAACAATTTCTTACAAGAAAAGAATAGTAATAGCCAAAGCATCGTTAGTTTTAAAGCACGACACAAAATGTGTCATCTTGCTAAATCTATCCACAATGACCATTACAGAGTCTTTGCCTTGAGCAGTTTATGGTAGTTTGAGAACAAAGTCCATGCTCAATTCAACCTATGATTTCATTAGAACAAGTAAAGGTGTTGCTTTCCCTTGCTTAACTCAACATTTAGCCCTTTTACACATGGTACAACATTCTACAACTCGACGCATGTCTTGTCTCATTTTCAGCTAGAAGAAACGGCTGTTCAGTAGTTCATAGGTCATTCTCTCCCCAAAATGCCTAGAGAGTCCTTTACTGTGGGCTTCCCTGATAAGTAATTCTCGTAAAGAGCAGGTTGGCATGCACAATTTTCCCCTTTGAAACAAGTACCCATCTTCCACATAGTATTCGTCTGCTATCCTTTTGTCGATACATTACGCAAATATGGGTTCGAAGTGCAGATCACCAGAGTACTACTCTTTAATGCTTACGAACCCAAACTACTTGGCCTGCAGTTCAGTTGGTAGTGCATTCCTCCTTAAAAGAGCATCTACAATTACGTTGCTCTTCCCTTGTTTATATTTTATTACAAATTTGAACCCTTCAAGGAATTTGACCCACCTAGCGTGTCGCTTGGACAATTTTGTCTGACTTTTAAGATATCTCAAAGACTCATGGTTAGTATAGATGACAAATTCTCTTAGCAACAGATAATGCTACCATACTTACAATGCTCTTATTAGTGCTAAGAGTTCTTTGTCATATACAGAGTAATTTAGTTGAGATCCCCTGAGCTTCTCATTGTGGTAAGCAATTGGTCAGCCTTCCTACATTAGGACAGTATCTATCCCAATGCCTGACTCGTTACACTCTAACTCGAATATTTTCTTGAAGTCAAGTAGAATAAGTACAGGGGTGGAGATCAGTCTTTCCTTTACCTTGGCAAAACTTCTCTCTTCCTTTTCTCCTCATTGGAAGTTGATGTTCTTCTTTGTCAGTTCAATAAGGGGTACGACGAAGGTGCTGAAATTCCTGCTAAACATTCTATAAAAGGAAGTTAGTCTATAGAAACTTCTCATTTTGGCATAAGTAGTAGGGGTCGGCTAATTGATGATTGCTCAGATTTTCTCATTGTCCACTTGCAAGCTTCCTCCACTAACTACATAGCCCAAGAGTACCACTTCCTCTTAGCAAAAGCAATATTTCTTAAGGTTTCCAAATAATCTCTTGGTATGGAGAACATTCAGTACTACTCAGAGATGTTTACAGTGACTTAGCATGTAAACCATGATACATTTCCCTATTAAATGTCTCAGCATATGGTTCATCAGTCTCATGAAAGTGCTTGGGCCATTCGATAAGCCAAACCACATGACCATCCACTCATAAAGTCTATGCCGAGTTTTGAACACAGTTTTCCACTCATCTCTTAGCCTCATGCGGATTTGATGGCAGCTAGATTTCAGATCAATCTTGCTGAAGGTCTTAGCTCCACTTAATGCATCTAGCATATCTTCCAACCTTGAGATGGGATACCTATATTTGATCGTGACCTTGTTCACGGTTCAGTTGTCTACACACATTCGTTAGGTTCAATCCTTTTTTGGCACTAGAAGTGCCGATACAGCACAAGTGCTGAGACTTTCTTTAACATAGCATCTCTCCAGCAACTCATTGACTTGCCATTGGAGCTCAGTAGTTTGTTTAGGACTCATTTGATAGGCTGGCTTATTCGGTAGGGTGACACCGGGTATTTAGTCAATGCAGTATTCTATGTGTCGGAGTGGAGGCAATCCTTTAGGTAATTGTTCTAGGAACAGATAGGTAAATTCATCTAGTAACGCTTTCAAGCAGCCTTGAATAGATAGGCATATTCAAGCGAAACCTCTGATCTAATACTAAGATGATGGGGACCGTAGCCAAGAATAGACAAGGCTGGTCGCAAGATGGGTCCAACCTTACCAAAAGCTTGAAAGGTAATGGGGAATGCACGAAAGAGTGAATGAAAAGTAAGCAAAACCTATAAATAGCTGCAAAGGATATGACGTACTGATGGAACTTCTAAGGACTTACGGCTCAACTCGATATGACGTATGAATTGGTCCGATGAGATTACTCGCCACCTAATTTTGCTTAAGGGTTAGGATAAGAGTGAAATGAAAATAAACAGGCAGTGTTTACGAAAGGGAAAAATGTCAAGTACATTAATGTTCAACTGATGATTATGGCTACAAATACAAAAGTATTTATATTCGAGAATTTAGGGTAGCATGCCTAAAAAGGAAAAGACAAAAAGGGTATAGTCTTAAAGAAGTAATGTACAAAGTATATAAAGGGTAAAAAAGAATATTCATGAAAAAAGCAATGATTATAGTAGCAGATTCTACGAGTGGTCCTGGACACGTGGTAGTAATGCATTGGTGTTGTTGTTGAAGGATATAGACAAAGTAGTATGGGTTAGTTGGGTGGCCGAGCAAGAGTTCCAAGTAGTTGTGGGTTCGTTTAAACAGGAGTGGCTGAGGATTTATGTAGGATAGGACTCTTGACCTTTTAGCAGTAATGATGCTGAGTAAGTGGTTGGGTTGGATAGGGCCAAACTGGTGCATGGAGTGTAGCTGTTGTCAGGGCATCCTTCTACTTGGCACATAATTTCTAAGAGAAGGGTGGTCATTCGGCTTGGCATGTAAAGTTAGTTGGTAGAGAGATACTTGGCCTTAACAGAAGTTGGCTAGAGTAGGAGGATTTGCCTTACCAATCCCTCTAATCCTCGAGTTTAGTTGCGAGTCATTGATACAATAGCTTAATTCCTATCAGCAGTCTTATATGATCATGTAATTGGATTAGGTATCCTTTTGATGTATGATGCCTAACTCGGTTGTATAAGATTCTAATGTGCTCTACTTGTACATTCCCCATATACATTATGATTGAATGCCTACCACACCTGACCCCCAACAACAAAAAAAAAAAAAAGGTTTTCATAAGATTTGATGATCATTGGACAGTTAGATGAGTGGATATATTATATAATTGCAGAACGCTAAATGAATGTAGATTTAACGTTTGAATTGTTTAGACATTTGTCCAGTAGATAAAATGAAAAAAAAAAAAAAGGAATTAGGGCTCTTGGCAAAGAGGATATCTCAATGCATTTAATATGATTCTTATTTAGCCCGACCATCCCCCTATAAATTTGACTTAAACCTTTTGGTAAAGGATCAAAACTCAGTTATTCTATACATACTCTCTCTCTCTCTCTTTAGTACGGGCACGCGTAACCTTGATCCTTCACTATTTTAACTTAAGCATTGAAGTGATTGCATTGAAACCAATTTCGACACTTTCATAGCTTTCACCTTTTCCTTTAGCAAGTTTCAAAACACCTAGCAGGTTTGTATAACAATAAGTACTTTGTGAGAAAGGTACTTATTTGATTCAATCATAAAACCTATAAAAAGGATTAATAATATTAATATCCTATGCCTTTGTTTTGACTTATGTAACTTTTAGTTGCCATGACATAAGTTGATTTTAGCATTTGAAGATTTTAACACTAATTTATTTATCATATTAAAGGGTTGGAGTGGTTTGCTATCTTAGATGTATATAAAAATAATATATTTCATCTTAAGGGCAATTATCCCATGCTACTTTCCAAAATATTTGTTTTTTTTTTTTCTTTTTATGACAATAAACTTCATCCAATAAACCAAAAGTCATATAGAAGCTCCTACATCAATTGGATGAGAATAACAATCAACAAATAAAAGTCCAGATAAACAAGATTGGGGCCGAGAAGTTGAGAAATTGCATCACATCCAATTTTTAACTTGATTTGCTACCCAATGAGCACATGGATTGGCTTGTTTATGGATAAAAGAAAAAGTGCAATTATGAAAGCAATTCCTCATAGCATGTCTTGAATAATTCCCTCAATCCTCCATGAACTCTTGCTTGGATCTTGTAGAGACTGAATAACTTGTAAGGAATCACTCTCAACTTCTAAATTCGACCAACCTCTTTGTAATGCAATTTTCATACCCTCCTTGTTAGCTAATGCTTCGTTCTCCTCACAATGAATAGAAGGAACATGAAGTGCAGTTGCTTACAATAATTGTCCAACAGAATTTCTATAAACAACACCCAGTCCATCGTAGCCACGTTCCGTACTAACTGAAGCATCACAGTTAATTTTTATAAAATTCTATGGTGGTGTGATCCAGCAATGTTTACCTCGATGTTGGTCTTGGGAATCAGATATACTGTGTTATTCCTGGGCAATCGAAGATGAACACCATTGGCGTCACCAAGGGCAATACCTGTGTTAATCAGCTCTTTGAAAATTCCATTTATGCAGGACAATGGACCCGGCATAGTGTCATTGAAGACACAACAATTCCTACGACTCCATATATGCCAAATAGTAACGGTAGTTGCGGATAAGAATTCCTTTGCGCTTAAAGTTGAAGCACTTCGGTTCAGCAAGTTATCATCTAACCAAGCAGCAATCGAGTCTGCCCGTATACTATCAAAATTCATATTAAATACAGCATGAAACACTGCTCGAACCCCGTGACAGTGGAGTACAAGATGCTCCAGTCCTTCACCTTCTTCACAGAAACAACAATAACAATTACTTCTAATATGCTTGGAAACAAATTAAAGTTAATAACTAATGCATTCATGCACAATCTCCACGGTAATTTTTTTTGTTTGGATTGACAACACTGTCCCCATATACATTTCCACACCATTGGATTAATATTATGAGATGAAAACGTAGAGCCTTTGTCGGTACATAAGCTCCCAGACAATATACAATGGTAAGAGCTTCTGGCAATATACAATTTATTCCTTTGTTGTGTCCAAATAATAACATTAATCTCCATAGAAGAAGTCACAAGGATGCACTCAATGGTGCCTAATTCCACCTTTGTCAGCAAGTGACGAGCGGAAGTAAGGTTCTAACATCCATTTTCTTTATCTATAATGATGCGAACTGGGTCCAAGGACTGACAAGGTCCGTCACAAGAGTAGATCCAATCTTGCAGAAAGCTCAAAAAAGTGATAGAAATGTGCGAAAACAACAGGAAAAGTAAAACAAGTAAACCTATGAATAACTCCAAGGATATGACGCTCCAAGGAACTTCCAATGACTCATGGCATAACTCGATATGATGCATAAGATGATTCGATGAGGATACTCGCCACCTAACCTTACTTAAGGATTAGAATAAGAGTGAAGTAAGTAAATAAGTTATGAGTAAATTCACGAAAAGAAAAATATTCAATATCAGATGTAAGATGATAATAAGATGCCTTGTTGTTACAATTCAATTGGGTATTTATACTTTAAATATTAGGGCATCCTACCCAAAATGGAAAATACTAAAACGGTAACATCTTAAAGCAATAATGTACAAAGAATGATAAAGGGTATAATTGAAAATACAATAAAAATGAGTATCTTGTATGGAGGATTATGTCATGTGCTTGCTTGGACACGTGGCTCTCTAGGGAAGGGTGGTTTTTTTTATCAGAAAAGACAAACTATACATTCAAGGTGATGACTATTGAGCCGAGGTGCCGAGCTGGGGTGGTAGGTCAGTTGTGTTGAGCTGAGCAGATAATTCTTCCGAGGTGAATTCACCTTTAATGTATTCAATATGGCTTGGATTCAAGTTGGCTGAGTTGATGGTCGAATGAGTTGAGTTAATGCTCGAGTGTAGTTCAGGTTGGCAGTTGGAGACAAATGATGAGTGTGAGAGGATTAGGCTCAGCTAGGGCATCAAGTCGGTAGATTACAGTAGCTTGGACTCCTTGGAGGTGGGTCCTAAGGAAACAATTCGTTAGTCATGCTTTCCAGCCTTTAGGCTTGAGCTCAGGTTAAGGGTCCAGTGGTCTGATTCCTATCATTTAACATCCACCATATGTAAATCTTGTAAATGTATAGGTACATTTTTCTCCGATAAAAAAAAAAAAAACTCAAATAGAGACAAAATCTAGCAATCTTTCCAAAACCTAATCGACTCTCCATTACCAATTCTCCATAATAAGTTCTTAGAAATAGTATCTCTTCCTATAAGTATACTTTGTTAGCCCTAAGAAGCCTTGCCCCCCTCCTAATACTCAAGAAATCTTCATGAGGGAAATAAATGCTTTTAATTAACCATACCAATAAAGAATTAAGATTTTGTAGGATCCTCCATGCCAATTTTCCCAGTAAGGCTAAATTAAATGCCTCTAAATCTCTAAATCTTCGACCACTAGACTTTTTCCCTTTAGACAACTCTTTCCAACTTCTCTAGTGAATCTTATTTTCACATTCACCTTCTCCCCACCAAAAATTTAAGATCATGCTATTCACTTCTTGATACCATCTTTTAAAAAAACAAAATAATCCCTTTGAATATGTAGGAATAGCGTAAGCTACGGACCTTATCAAGATCTCTCATCCCTCGGTCGATAAAATACTATGCTTCCAACTAGCCAACTTTTGTGCTATTTTCTCCTTTATGAATGCTAAAGCATGATTCTTAGATTTACCCCAGCTCATAGGCAATCCCAAATATCTACCATGCTTATTATGATGGTTTAGTCTTAGTACTCAACTACAAATAACTCTCATTTCATCAGGCAAGTATGGAAAATAATAAAAACTTTTTGAAATATAAATTTTTGGCTTGATAAAGAACAATAAGAAGCGAAAATGTCTTTCAAAGATTGCAAATTATTCCTTGTTGCTTCAAGAAAGAACAAGGAATCATCTGTAAAAAATAAATGAGAAATCAAAGGGTTTGAACTTCTTACTCAAATTCCTCTCAAGTTGCCTTGCAAATTTGCTTTTTAAATCATTAAAGATGGACACTTAACAACAAGTATGAATAAATAAGGTGACAGTGGGTCGTTATGTTTAATTCCTTTTGTTGTTGAAAAAATATCAATCCTTCTTCCATTAACTATGAGATTAAAAGAGACTAATTTAACACAGTTCATTATCTAAGTTACCTAAATCCTTGAGAAACCAAATTTTAGCATCATTGCCTCTAAAAAAGACTACTCTATCCTATCATATGCCTTAGTCATATTAATCTTAGCCGTACAGTAATGTTTCTTTCTTTTTTTGTCAAGCTTTACAAAATGAAACACCTCGTGAGCCATCATGATATTATCTTGGATTAGACGACCTGGGATGAATGCACTTTGATAAGGTGAAATGACACAATTTAATAGGGGTTATAGCCTATTTGCAAGGACTTTAGAAATTATTTTGCATACAAAATTAGATAAACTAATTGGACGGAATTGTGATGTATCTTTTGGGAATGTAACCTTGGGAATCACTATTAGGTCAGTATCATTAAAATGAGGAGGAAACAAACCCAACTGAAGAAAGTACTTTATAACTTCAAAAACATAGGGAACGATGATATGACATTGTAATTGGAAGAAAATCCCACCGAATCCAATTGGATTTAGAGATTTGAGACCTACTAGTTTGGAAACTACTTCTTTGACCTCATCCTCTTCTACTGGATGCATTTGCCAATCGTTGTGATCATTAGTAGTGACTGTTTCAACATGTTCCAGGCTATCAACAAAAGGTTCAACTTGATCAAAAGTATATAACTTTGCGAAATATTGAAGGAAAGCATTTGCCACATCACCCTCCTCTTCTTGCCAAACACCACGTACATCTTTAATTCGAAAGACCTTATTTTTTGCTCTTTGGTTCCATGTTCCTCTGTAGAAAAACTTGGTGTTTTTATCCCTAAACTTGAGCTACTGAATTTGTAATCTTTAATGTTAGAAAAGCTCTTCTTGTTGTTGAGCAAATTGTAATTATAGATGTAGCTCTAGCTCTTCATCAAGTATGGCATCATTTACCTCTTGATCTTGTAAGATAGCCAATTTATTGTGGAACTCTTCAATGATTTTAATATTGTCCTGTACATTATCCCTACTCTAACGAACGAGGGCTCATTGATAGGAACTCAACTTCCTCATTAAGCCTGATAAATCCATTGGTTCCTTCATTTCAACCTAAGCTTTCTTTATCACATTAGCACACCCTTCTACATTAAGCCATCCTTACTTAAAGCAACATAATTTTAGTCTTTTAATTTCTTTTGCAAGATTTTATATAAGTAAGGGATTGTGATCTAATGGTGTGCTTAGGAGCTTAGTTATCATTAAGACTTACTGTAGCAAACTTGAACTAAATGAGTCATCCGAAATATCGAAAAAAATATAGGGAAATGGTCTACGGACAAACTGGAGTAGCTGACGTGAGGCTGCTCGGAGGATGTAACTGACTAATGAACATAACACGACTTAACACCTCACTTGATATGACGTACAAGTTGATATCAAGGTCCACACACTACTAATCCCGAGCTACTAGGCAAGATTAGATAAGAGTGTATGAAAGAAAATTGAACTTGGAGAAGGTTATCTCTCAAGAACAGAATATTTAATGTCTAATTGTCAAGTTATATCCAGCTTATAAGAGAAAGGGACAATTTATAGTAAGTCCCCAAAGCAACATTACAAATAAAGAAATTACAAGAAAGTATATACAAAAATGGGATTCCTAGTACATACGAAAAAAGGGTAAAAAGGACAAAAGATAAAAATGGAAAAGTAGTATAATGTCAGATGTGGTGAACAGGTGACGGTACAACATTAGTCTCGTACGAAGGTTCTTTGAACACAGCAGGAGAGGGGGATCAAGATGTTGTGGTAATAAAGAGGCCGAGATGAGAAGAGGGTAACAAGAGAAATGGTAATAAGCCGAAAGAAAACTACTCGGCTGGTAAATAAGTTGCTCGTCATTCGGCAAGAACCACTCTACAGCAGTTGGCTTGATTACTCAGCACAAGGTCCTGGGTAAGCGAATGGTCGGTATCATCACAACCGAGTGTATAGATCAACGTATGACAATGTAAGGAGCTCAGGGAGTTCAACCACCTTCTTTCGATGTAAAGTTTCTTGTCATTAGCAGGTTGCCAAGAGAGGATTCTTTAGAAGAGAGACTGAAGGCCTCGGAGCTATGCACAAGTAATAGGGTCGATGGTCAACAGTTCATCATCTAATCTATGTGCAAGTAAGTGATTTATTCTCACTTTAGGGAACTTTTCCATCTAACTTGCATTAATAAGTCCTTGAACTCCATTAGATCTACTATTAGACTAAGTATACTTTGGACCATGGAAGATTGCTCCACTTTTCCATGCTATGTCCTAATCTCTCTTAAGAATTATGAACCTAAAAACACTGATATAATACATCTGAGTTTTTTTATTAGTATTTTTAAAGTTTTACATGGGTGGTCTTGATTTAAAAATAAAATAAAATTTTACATCTAAAAGGAATTTGATGTTATACGTTTATTTTTAGAATAAAATAATTTTTTAGGAATTAAATAAAAGAAAAAAAGTAATGGAGGGAAATTATTTAAGATATTATATATATATACTTACTTTTCATAAAAAAAGAATTATAATTTATAATTTTATGGGTTCAAGCGTATGCCAGTGTGATACTAAAACAAATGCCATATAAATAAAAGTGTTTGATGTAAAATGAGTCAAGTTGAGGATTTAATGTTTAAGAAAAAAGGAGGTGCTAACCTACAAAGGAAAAAGAAAAGAAAAAAATAAGACAAATAAATGTATCTTAAAATATGATCTCTTACAGATTATGTTCAGGCATTATGGTATATGACAATGATAGAGATGTTGATCCTAGGAAAATAATTTTGAAATGAAGTATGTTCTGGTAAATTCACCCCTTAATTTATTTTAAATAAATATGCTTGATTCTTCTTTCAATTGATGCATAATCAAATTCAGATTTCAAGCTGGACCAAATAAATAAAGTGTCCTTATTAAACAATCCTCAAGGAAAATAGTTTCTGCATATATAATAACTACCTATATAAAATAAAACCTTTTCCTCCTAGGCACAAATGTTATCTTTATGATGTTCTTGGTTAAAAGTAATGATTAACCAAACCAACACTAATTAGTCTTTTTCAACCACCTAATATAAAAGTTTTTAATTAGTATTGACATAATATTCACCATAATAGTCTTATAAACTAATATCAATTCTCTCCCAAAGTCTATGAGGGACTTCACTTTACATAGGCACTTTACATAGGGTATTATAATTTCCCCCCTTTAGACATGTAACATCCTTGTCATGAGACTCTATAGTTGGTCCAGTTCTTTCCTAAGTTTTAGTGAGTGATTCAAGTTCATACTTGCCACTTCTAGCTATAGGTCATCTTGGAAGCATGTTGGGAGTTATACATTAGTGAAACTTCTCACCTTTCTCTCTAAACTGGGTCAAAACTATCTCAAATCATCCACCTACTAGCAAGAGGCCAACTCTGATACCATTTGTGAGCTTAGGTTAAAGTAGTGGATAATCAATCCAATAAACACTAAAAAGCATTTTTCAATCATTTGGCCCAAAAGTTTCTAATTAATGTTGATGAGATATTTACCATCTTAACTTTATAAATAAATACTGATTCTCTCACATAATTTATCACGCCCAAAGGGTGGTGTAGCCATAACAATTCCATTGTATATACTAACCTATGATCGAAATTGTTCGCTTAGTTGTTATCATATATTTAGTATACATAAGGTAGATACGATTAGACTACTTTGAAGAATTTTCAGTTCAGTATCTAAAAGAAAATAAAAAAAAAAATTGATTCATATATTGCTTTTGAAAAATACAAATTTCCATGGAGTTTTCCTATAAGAAACTTATGAAAGAAATTCCAAAATTTTGGTTTACAATGAATATAATACTATAAGTTAGTTTAAGTCATACAAATGGCTAAGTTGACTCCAAAACGAAAGACAAAAAGTGTGATCCAAATTCGTTTGCCTCTCATTCGAAACTCGTTGTCTATCTTTTATATTTCTTGGAGATGGTTTATCTTGGTATCTATATATTAGGACTTATAAAAGAACTATGGGGATGTGAGTAACTGTCGCTTAGTAAGGCGATAAAGATAGAAGTATATATAACACAACAATCAAGTAAGGTTATCAATCAATTGGTTAGATGCAATACATGTAACAAAACATGTCATTTGCATGACATGATCCAATTTATCGTGAGGTTAGAGAAATTACGCAATGCTCCTAATCTTGCCACAATCTTCTTTCCTGTCACTTAGTTAGACTAAGATTAGGAAAAGACCAATGTATGCTGCCTCTTCGAAGAGTTGGAATTTGGCTGGAGAATCCTAACTATTTTCTAATAGGTTGCAATGCATGTCCTATTAGTTTTTAAATCCAAGTTTAGCTTAGTCCATTTTAGGGGTGACCAACCAAATGCAAATAGTCAAATCGAGAAACAAAGCAATCACAACATGTAGCATAGTTATTGAATAGCACAATAGAATTTAACCATACACATTACATGCACACATTCAACTACTTTACAACCACAAATAAGTATATACCTCAATCTCTAAGTACTTTTATGTATTACTCTAAAATGCGATTGAACATTGACCTTACTTACTTAAGTTCATTGTTGCTCTTGTGACTTTGAAGTGTTGGTCCTTCTATTGTCAGTGATCTTTATATTACAAATTATATTTTAGTTTGTATACAACTTATTGAAGTAAAAATGTTTTGCTCATTATACCTTTGAATAAGCTTAATGTTCTTTTAGTATTCATTAGGTGTTTGTTACAAAGGTTTTAAGTATTATTACTTGCATGTATTGTATCAAAACCTTTAACTCAACCCTCTAGGTGTATAGGATTCATATATTTAAGCTTATGGTATCTTCTACTAATACCTTAACTTATGATTTTAACTAAAAGGACATTTTTTTAGGTTCTTCTACATAGATTTATGTTAGAGTATTATATTGGAAAACCTTCTATAAGAGTTTCTATTACTATGCTTTATGGTTGACTTGATTTGAGAAGTTTCTATCCCACCTTCTACTTTTCACCAACATATTTCATAACTTTTACAGAAGCTTCTATAGTTGTCAAATAAACTCTATTTCACAAAAAAAAAAAAAACTTCACTTTTCCCACTTTTCTTCACTTCATTTAGATCTAACTCAGTTAAACTCCTCTAAATCAACATGTATGGTTAAAAACTTATCCAAACTAGTTATGCATAACTCAAAAATTCAACAAAAAGGGGAGCTCAACATTACCAATAAACTAATATACCTAAAATACAATTTTTTTGGTAGAAAAGCATGAGTTTAAGGCAAAAATTCGACATTTATAATAGCTAATCATTTTTGTTTACCACTAATTACTAGGCATTTTTCAATAAAAATGATAATCTAACAATTTTGTAAAAATCAACATGGTTAATTAAGTAAAAATCATCATGTTTGACTTTGTGAGACCTACCTTTTTATTAAATCCACCATTTTCATCTTAAAATCCTATAGCAGCTTATTGCATGCTATCAAAGATTACTAAAAAATTGTTTGGAAACCAGATTTAAGAAAATATCTCAAAGAATAGCTAATTTTCCATAATTTCCAGCTTATCGATTTTTGAAAAGTTAAAAATTAACTATAGTTAAATAAGAAGTTTTACAAAAAATTTTTTACATGACAAAAATCTACATGCTATTGGGTATTTACAAAAAAATTTTGAAAGCAAAATTATGTCATTTGAGTTTTTGAAAACGAAATTGAAAATCAGTTTCAAAACTCATATTTCTTAAGGTTGATATACAAATTAAAAGATTCTTCTAAAAACAACAATTTACATGAAAATATACTTGAAATAATGCAAGAATAAATTTTTCTATAGTTTTTAGATGAAATTTAATATTCTTAACAAATTTTGTGGAAATTAGAAGGAAAGTTGGACTTACTAACATGATAGCTTTCAGTAGCGAAGACTAGTGGAGGGGCCTTGTTGGCAACTTTAATTAGTGGGTCTTCTATTGGGTGGTGGTGTCCATTTGTTGTCAAGTTGTCCCTATGTCTCCAAACCTTAAACTTATAGATAATTGCTTAATTTTTCTAATTTCTAAATTTCCTCCAAAAATCACTTTAATTTTTCACATGAATTTTTCAAATTTTCTAGGCATCCAAATAGTCTAATGGAAGGTAGATGAAGGTTTATATAACCCTTAGGTGATTAGGTTGAATTCAAGCATGCAAGACAAGTGTTGTAATTTTTCCTCTTATTTTACCAAGTGATAAGGTTTTCCCAAAATTACGAGCTTCTTATCATTTATTATTTATCTAAGAATATATTCTTATATTTAATTCTTAGGTTAGTTGATAACTTTATGCAGTTAGTGTCTACTAAAGCTTCTATACATTAAGCTTAATTACTAACTAACTACATCTCATTATTTTTAATTAATTTTCATATAATTTGTTAATTTTCTTTTTATTTAATTTTATTTCTAAGATCTCATTAAGTTTTAGGTCACGGTTTTCACAATGTAGACCTTCATTCATGATATTTCATTTCTATAATCTGAAAGATGATATTTTTTTCTAATGATACATCTTTAAATGAAAAAGATTTTTGTATAAAATGTGATATATATATAAATAAATATGATGTTCATCTAATATTTATAATAATTTATAAATATATGTAGATAACAAGTTGATTGAGATAATATCTTGAATAATTTTATAATTTTTACTAAAAGTTTATTTTTATCTTTTCTCATATGTATATATACATATAATTTTAGAAACTTTAACAAACGTACTCTTTTCATTTAAGTGATTAACTTTTAAAATAGTTGTAAGTTTTTCATAATTTATTGCAAAACAACACAACTCTTTGTATTCATAATATTTCACTTCTATATTTTAAAAAATCCTAACTTTTTCTAATTGTTGCATTGTCGAATAAAAAACCAAGTCATTTGTAGAAAATTTTGAGGCATTATATTGTTTAGATAATTAATTAACAGTAATTATCTTATACTTAATATATATAAATATATATTGACATATATTGTTAACATGTTAATTGTGATAACACTTAAATAAATTTATTAACTTTACAAACAAATATATTTTATGATAATATTCATTGTATATGTCAAACAAATTATCACCATAAAATATAGCATGGCAATTGTGGTAATCTTTTATAACAATAGATTATTTTTATTAAAACATATATATACTTTAATTTTGTCTCTCTAGTTTATGTTATATTATCATCTTTATTCCAAAATTATCTAACAAAAAATTTACATTTATTAACAATTTTTTTTTCGATCTACTAGTTTCAATTATAATTTGAGTCCTATCGCATGGATTTAATAATTTTCACATTGAATAATTCAATAAACCGTTAATTATATAATACTTTGTAATTAGTTAAAAGATTGGATCAACCTTTAGCTTCATGATTACAATAAGCTTCTTTTTTTTTTTGTGGCGATTAAATTGTGGGTGGGGGGAAATATTTGAACCTAATCTATCTTATTGGGAGACTAGTATCAATGCTACTAAGCTATAAAGCCATTGGTGATTATAACAAGCTTTAATCTCTTGAATTCACTCTCATTTACAATTTGATGTGTGCATTTGCATAGTTTTTTTTTTTCTTAATATTCATGTTATTAAAATAATAATTGTTGGCACATGTTTTGTAGAAGTTAGTACATATTAATAATTTTGTTATCTTTTATTTTATCATGGTGGTTCATACTTTCTAAATAGTTATTAGATAATTGTATCGATTATGTTTAGGTAATTGTGTTATTTTTACCTACTATCACCAATCATGTTTGTGGAACTTATTTATAGATGCTCATTTTGTATTTTGAGTTGTGACAAAAATAAGATTTTCTTTTCTATATTTTTCTACATGGTGTTAGATCCATCGAACTAAACTAGCTTGCATCACTTGACTAAAGATGAGTGAAACATTACCCAACCAAAACAAGACACCTAACTCCAAATTTAGGTTCCAAACCATAAATGCCATAGTACTGAAAGATACATATATTTCTTCTTCTAAAAATATTGAGAGTAGTAGATGGATTATTAATATAGGTGCAACCGATCATATGTGCAATTCTTTATCTAATTTCAAAAGTTTCTACCTTAGTGAAAACAAAGTATGGGTTGCTAATTGACGTTATGTGTTGTTGAAAGGAAAAGGGTCGGTTGAACTTAGAAATTTATGTCTATTCTGTTCCCAGTTTGTGATACAATTTACTATTAATTAGTAAATTGGCAAGAGACATGACGTGTAATGTGACTATCACTTGCTCTTATTATGTTTTTCAAGACCAAACATCAAGAAAGGTGATTGATCGTATTGAAGAAGTGAATGGTCTCTATTGTTCGGATAGTTCGTCTAAGTCTAGGTTTTTACTCTTTGTAGAAAATAAAGGTGACATTATGTTATGACACCAACGTTTAGAGCATCCATATTTTGAGTACATGTATCACTTATACCTAAAATTATTCTTGAATAACAATATTGTCAATTTAAAGTGTGAACATTGTGTGATCTCTAAATTTACTTGAAAATACTACTCTTCGCAATCATATTATTGCAAACCGTGACTGAGAACAGATAAACTGGTTACTGGATCGATCCAAACTTGCAGAAAGCTCGAAGGAAAGTGATGGGGAATGGCATGAAAAAGGACAAATGGAAATGAAAAGTAAGCAAAATTCACGAACAGCTCCAATGAATATGATGCATCAATGGAACTTTTGAGGACTCACGACACAATTCGATATAACATACAAATCGATCTAGTAAGGTTACTTGCCACCTAACCTTGCTTAAGGGTTAGGATAAGAGTGATATTGAGAGTAAACGGGAAGTGTTTACGCAAGGAAGAAAATACTCCAGTGTATTAATGCTCAATTTATTCGATTCATTATAGCTACAAGTACATAGGTATTTGTGCTCATAAGTTAGGGCAACTTGCCTAAAAGGGCAAAAAGACAAAAAGAGCATTTCCTAAGGAAGTAATATACAAGATATAAAAGGGTAAAAATGAATATATAAGGGAAGTAATCATTGGTGCAACGGATTCTACACATAATACTATACATGTGGTAATGCTGTAGTAGTGATGCCATTGAAAGATGTGGATAAAAAGTACAGACAACTTGGTTGTCTGAACAAGGGTGGCTTAGTTAGTTTGGACTCTTTCTCTAGACATCTCGGTAGGGGTGTGACTAAGTAAGTGATTAGCTAAGCGTATGCGAGAATGAAGATGGGCTATTGTCTGGGCCTTTCGCTTTTCGGCACACAACATGCAAGAAATAGGTAGTCATTCGACTCGGCAGGCATAATGGGTCGGCAAGGAGATACTCGGCCTTCGCATGAGTCGGTCAGAATAGGAGGATTCGTCTTGCTAGTTCCTCTAGTCCTCGGGTTTGACTGCAAGTTAGTGGTTTGGTAGCCTGATTCCTATCATTCCTTTCGAGTTGTTTTTGATTTGGGATCAAATTCGAATGGTCTTCGTTTAGCTCTTTGTCAAGTTGATACGGATTGAGGTCGACAATGTTGAAGGTGTCAGAAACTGATGTGAACCGTAATCAAGAACAGACAAGGCTGGTCGTTGAATGGGTCTAAGTTTGTAGAAAGCTCGAAATGGAAGTGGTAAGGAATGTACGGAATGATAATTACGAAAGAGGAAGTAAGCAAAACTTACGAATAGCTCCAGAGGATATGATGTACTAATGGAACTTTCGAAGACTTACTGTACCTTTTGAAGACTCGCGGTACAATTTGATATGACGCACGAATTGGTCTGGTGAGATTACTTACCACTTAGCCTTACTCAAAGGTTAGGATAAAAGTGATGTCGAGAGTAAATAAAGTGTCTAGGAAGGAAGAAAACACAAAAGTGTATTAATGGTAATTTGAGTTCTGCCTTCTAGTTATAAGCATAAGGGTATTTATATTCATAAGTTAAGGCAACTTGCCCAAAAAGAGAAAAATAAAAAAAAAGGGCATTTCTTAAGGAAGTAATGTACAAGATACAAAAAGATAAAAATGAATATATAAGGAAAACACTCATTGGTGTAACGGATTCTACTCACGATACTGTACACGTGGCAATGCCACATTGGCGAGGCCGTTAGAAGATACGGACAAAAAGTATGGATAGCTTACATGTCTAAGTAGGGGTAGCTTATTTAGCTCGAAGTTCCTCTATCTTAACTTTTCGATAAGGTAGATGCCGAGTCATTAGACGGCTCAGGTACAAGTGAGTATTCCTCAATTCAATGTATTATAGAGAGATGGGTAGCCATTCGTCTCGTCATGAAGGGTGATTTGGTAAGGAAGTACTCGACCTCGGCAGGGGTTGGTTGGAATAAGAGGATTCGTCTTGCCAGTCTTTTTAGTCCTTCGGCGCGGCTGCGAGTTAGTGGTTCAGTAGCCCGATTCCCATCATTACCTCCGGGTTATTTTGAATTTGGGATTGAATCGAATGGTCTTCGTTCAATTCTCCATCAAGGTGATACGAATTGAGGTTGGCAATGTTGAAGGTATAAAAAACTCCATAATCCTTGGGCAATTCCAATCTGTAGGCATTGTCATTGATCTTTTGGAGGATTTTAAAAGGTCCTTTAGCTCTTGTAGATAATTTGTTCTTCCTCTTGTTTAGAAACCGTTCCTTACTGAGGTATAGCCATACCAAGTTTCCTGGCTGGAATTGTCTAATCGTCCTACCCTTTGTCTTCTCTCATATTCTACTGGCTGCTTGGTCGACGTGCCGAGTAACTTTGTCATAGATGTGTTGAAGGGATTGTGCTCTAGCCCTCGTGATAGGGTCCTCTTGCATGAGTACAAGTACAGGGGTTTTATCGAGGGGTAACTTGGGATTAAAACCATAAAGCACTTCGAAGGGAGTCTACTTAGTGGCGTCATGCACCATCCGGTTGTAAGCGAACTCAACCACTAGTAAGCAAGCATCCCAATCAGCCAAGTTCTTTCCTACTATAGCTCGGAGCAACGTTTTTAGAGTGTAATTAACCACCTTTGTTTGGCCATCAGTTTGGGGGTGATAGGATGTACTGAATAGTAGTTTGGTCCCTATCCGATGCTATAAGGTCTTTTAGAAGTGACTCAAGAACTTTGGATCTCTGTCAGAGACTACACTTCTTGGCACGCCATGTAACCGCACAATCTCTTGTAAGAAAAGAGAAGTAATAGCCGAAGTATCATTAGTTTTTGCATAGGGCAGGAACTGTACCATTTTTTTGAACTGATCCATGACGACATTTATAGAATCTTTGCCTTGGGTAGTTTGTGGTAGTTCGAGAACAAAGTTTATGCTCAATTCAGTCAACGACTTCATCAAAATAGGTAGAGGCATTGCTTTCCCTTGGTCGGCTCGGCACTTAGCCCTCTTACACATAACACAGCTTTTGACAACTTGGTATACATCTCTCCTCATTCTCAGCCAAAAGAAGCGACCATTCAATACTTCATAACTCCTTCTTTCTCCAAAATGTCTTGAGAGTCCTCCACCGTGGGCTTCCTCGATCAATAGTTCTTATAGTGAATAGGTTGACACGTATAATTTTTCTCTTCAAAACAAGTAACTATCCTCTACATGATACTCATCTATTGTCCTTCCATCAACACATCGCATGATTATGGGTCCAAAATGTGGATTCTTAGAATACTGCTCTTTGATACTTGCAAACCTAAACAACCTGGTCTATAGTTCGGTTAAAAGCACATGTCTCCTTGAAAGAGCATTTGCAACTATGTTGTTCTTTCCTTGCTTGTATTTAATTACAAAATTGAATCTTTTAAGGAATTCAACTCATCTCGCCTGCTGCTTTGATAACTTAGTCTGACTTTGAAGGTACCTTAACGATTTGTGGTCAGTGTAGATGATAAACTCTTTTGGTAGTAGATAATGCTACTATACTTATAGTGTTCAGATTAATGCCAAGAGTTTTTTGTCATACACAGAGTAATTTAACTGTGGTCCTTTGAGCTTTTCACAATGGAAGGCAATGGGTCGCCCTTCTTGTATTAGGATATCACCTATTCTAATGCTTAACGTGTTACATTCCAACTCAAATATTTTCTCGAAGTCAAATAGGACCAACACCGAGGCGAAGGTCAACCTTTCTTTTATCTCAGCAAAGCTCTTCTCCTCCTTTTCTCCTTAACAGAAGTCGGAGTTTTTCTTTGTTGGCTTGGTAAATGGTGCAGTGAGGCTGTTGAAATTCTTGATGAATTGTTTATAGAACAAAGTCAATCCTTGGAATCTTTTGACGTTAGCACAAGTAGTAGGAGTCGGCCACTTTACAATTGCTTGGATTTTCTCGTCATCCATACGTAACCCTCTTCCACTGATTATATAGCTCAAGAATACCACTTCCTCCTAGCAAAAGCAATACTTCTTTAAGTTGCCAAATAATCTCTCAGTACGAAGGATATTTAATACGGCTTAGAGATTTTCGCCGTGACTTAGCATGTTAGCATTGTAAATTAGGATGTCATCAAAGTATACTACAGCACACTTTCTTATTAGATGTCTTAACACATGGTTCATTAACCTCATGAAAGTGCTCGGGGCATTCGACAAGACAAATGGCATGACCATCTATTCATAAAGTCCATGTTGAGTTTTAAATGCAATTTTTCACTTGTCTCTTGGCCTCATGCGAATTTAATAATAGCCAGACTTTAGGTCAATCTTCCTAAAGATCTTGGCTCCACTTAGTTCATCCAGGATGTCTTCTAATCTAGGAATGGGATACCAATATTTGATTGTGATCTCGTTCGCCGCTCGACTATCCACACATATCCGCCAGGTCTTATCCTTTTTTGTCACAAGAAGCATCAGCACAGCATAAGGGTTGAGACTCTCTCTAACATACCCTCTCTTTAGCAACTCATTAACTTAACGTTGGAGCTCAGAAGCCTGCTAGGGATTCATCCAATAAGCTATCTTATTTGGTAGCGTGGCGTCGGGTACTAAGTCAATGTAATGCTCTATGTCTCGAGTTGGGAGCAACCCCTTAGGTAACTGTTCTAGGAACAGGTCGATATACTCGTCTAGTGATGCCTTGATTTTCCAGGGTAATTCATCCTACTCTTTCATCTCTAATAGGCGTCTGACCAACATAAGGGTCGGCTTGTCAGTGTTAATGGCCTCTTGGAGCTTGACTCTACTCATCACCAGAGCCTTCCTTGATTCGTGAGCAAGTTTTTTCAACAATTTATTAACTTCTCTTGGTAGCATTGGGTTCAGTATGATCTTCTGGTCATCCTTTTCAAACATGTATGTATTCTTATAGTCATCATAGATGACCTTCCTATCAAACAACCATGGTCTTCCTCACAATATGTAGGAGGCGTACATGGGTGTCGCAGAGAATTTGGTTTAAGTAATTCCATATAGTGATCGACAGTATTATTTGTCGAGTGACATGTAATGCTCCTTTTTTCGCTCAACCAGTACAACTTGTACGGTCTTGGATGTGTAAGAGTCAGCAACTTCGATTTTGAAACAAGATCAGCTGATGTGACATTAGTGTAGCTTCTATTATCCACAATGAGGGTGCACACTTAATCATTTAGCTTATAGGTGGTATGGAACAAATTCTCTCTTTACTCCTCCTCTCGTGAGAGTTTCATGTTCATAATGCGTCGGACAACCATGAGTAACTTGTCCAAGTCTTCATCAAACATGTCCTCTTCAATCAGCTCTTTTTTGGCAGTGACCTCCTCCTCCTTGGGTTCCTCATCCGTACTGTTTATTTCTAGCTTCAGGATGCCTCCCTTGATGACCATTGTTCTACGGTTTGGGCACTGAGTAACCATATGTCTAAACTAAAGGAACTCGAACCACTTGATCTGGCTTGTCTTCCTACTAGACCTTTAGCCCTTCTCATAAGTTCGAGTTAGTACTTCACCATCAAGTTGGCCTTTTTGCTCGGCTTGGACATCAATCTTTTAGCTCAGCTCAGTACTCGACTGAGCTTAGTGGCTTGCCTGTCTGGGTCAGTTAGTCGGCATCCTAGTCGTTAGTCAGCTCTTCCTTTACTTTTTACTTACTGGGTAATCCTAACAACTTCATCCATTGTATTAAATTGTTGGAGCTTCACAGTGTCTCCTCTTAACCTAATAATGAACCTTGAAACTGTTCGGGCTGGTGGTTCCTTCACATCGCAACAGATCATAAGCATTTAAAATTCTTGAACATATTTATCAACAGTTCAGCTTACTTATCTCAGCTCTTGAAGCCGAGTGAAAGTATCTTGAAGATAAGTTTTTGGCATGAATTTGTTTCTAAGTACTCTTTTCATCTCGGGCCAAGCATTAATCTCTCGGTAATCCTCTTGTCTCCTCATGGCTTGGAAAGTCTTATACCACATGGATTTAGAGAACTCAACAGTAGCAGTTCTCATTTTCTTATAATCTTCGTAATGATAATAATAAAAAACACACTCTACTTTCTCTTCCTATTCTAAATATTCATCAGTATTTCCAGATTCATTGAAGCTCATAATCCAAAGCTTCACATGATGAGATGCTCTAGGGACTTGTACGTACTCTTCTTCGAAATACTCTTCTTCGTCCTCTTTATCAAGTTCTCTCAGGTCTATTCTTCACCTTACTTGTCTACCTACTCCTTTACTTCGAATTGGTTAAGTTGGGTTTTGACCTCTGACAGGTTGAGTAGCTTATATGGTATTTTGCACGGCTTTAGTGGGTCGGCAAGCTAGTGTATGAATAGCTCGGGTCAAATCTATTAAGAGGTTAGCTACCTCGTTAAGTCTCTCGTCAGTACTTCTGAGTGTTCCTTGAGACTATCGTCCATGGTGGACAACTTCACTATTATCATCTCCTATACTAACATTCACATTCGGGTTTGTCATTTTCTCAACAAATTCAAAGTTCAAACAAACACTTCAGGAAATTAACAACTAACAAATACAATAATTAAGATAAATACAGCAATTGGTTTTGTTTCATACACATAAAACAGAGTATAAATAGAACTTTAGAAAGACCAACAACTTAAACAAAACCTCAACTCTTGATACCAAGATGATGTGAACTATGACCAAGAATAGATAAAGTTGGTTGCTGAATGGGTCCAAGCTTGTAGAAAGCTCGAAATGGAAGTGGTGGGGAATGTGCAGAATGATAATTATGAAAAAGGAAGTAAGCAAAACCTACAAACAGTTCTAGAGAATATGACGCACCAATGGAACTTCTGAAGACTCACGATACAATTCGATATCACCTAGCCTTGCTCAAGGGTTAAGATAAGAGTGATATTGAGAGTAAATAGAGTGTTTATGCAAAGAAGAAAACATAAAAGTGTATTAATCGTAATCTGAGTTCTACCTTCTAGCTATAAGTACAAGAGTATTTATACTCATAAGTTAGAGCAACTTGCCCAAAAAGGGAAAAGACAAAAAGGGTATTTCCTAAGGAAGTAATGTACGGGGTACAAAAGGGTAAAAATAAATATACAAAAAAAATAATCATTGGTATAACGGATTCTACAGATGATACTTTACATGTAGCGATGCCACATTAGCGAGGCTGTTAGAAGGTGAGGACGAAAAGTATGGATAGCTTGCTTGTTTGAGCAGGGGTAGCTTAGTCAGCTCGGAGTTTCTCTATCTCGGCTTCTCAGCAAAGTAGATGCTGACTCATTGGACGGCTTAGGTGCGAGTGAGTATTCCTCAATTTCGTGCACTATAGAGAGATGGGCAGTCATTCATCTCAGTATGAAGGGTAACTCAGTAAGGAAGTACTCGGCCTCAACAGGGGTCGGCTGGAATAGGAGGATTTGTCTTGCCAATCCTTCTATTCCTCGAGTGCGACTGTGGGTTAGTGGTCCGGTAACCTGATTCCCATAAAAAACTCCATAGTCCTTGGGTAACTCCAATCTGTAGGCATTGTCATTAATCTTTTGGAGAATTCTAAAAGTTCCTTTAGCTTTTGCAGATATTTGTTCATTTTCTTGTTTTAGAATCGTTCCTTATTGGAGTGCAACCATACCAAGTCTCCTAGCTGGAATTGTTTAGCTATCCTACCCTTGGTCTTCTCCTGCATTCTTCTAGTAGCTTGGTTGATACACCAAGTGACGTTATCACAGATGTGTTGGAGGGATTATGCTTGAGCTCTTATGTTAGGGTCTTCTTGCACGGGTACAGGTACAGGGGTATGGTCGAGGGGTAATTCAGGATTAAAACCATAGACCACTTTGAAGGGTGTTTACTTAGTGGTATCATACACCATACAGTTGTAAGCAAACTAGACCACTAGTAAGTAGACGTCCCAATCAACTAAGTTCTTTCCCACTGTAGCTCGAAACAACGATCCCAAAGTACGATTAACCACCTCCGTTTGGCTATTAATTTGGGGATGATAAGAAGTATTGAATAGTAGTTTGGTCCCCATCCGACGCCATAAGGTCCTCTAGAAATGGCTTAAAAACTTTGGATCCTTGTCGAAGACCATACTTCTTAGTACACTGTGTAACCGCATAATCTCTTGCAAGAAAAAAGACAAGTAAAGGCATTTTATTATAGAATCTTTGCCTTGGATAGTTTAAGTAGGGCACAAAGTGCACCTGCAACTACGTTGCTCTTTCCTTACTTGTATTTTATTACAAAATTAAATCCTTTAAGGAATTCAACTCATCTCGCTTGCCGCTTCAATAACTTTGTTTGACTTCAGAGATATCTCAACGATTTATGGTCAGTATATATGACAAATTCTCTTGGTAGTAAATGGTACTGCCATACTTGTAGTGCTTGGATCAACACCAAGAGCTCCTTATCATACACATAGTAATTTAATTGTGGCCCTTTGAGCTTTTTACTGTGGAAGGCAATTGGTTGGCTTTTTTACATTAGGACAGCACCAATTCTAATGCTTGATATGTCACATTCTAACTTAAATATTTTCTCAAAGTCTGGTAGAAGCAATACCAGGGTGAGGGTCAATCTTTCTTTTACCTTGGCAAAGCTTCTATTCTCCCTTTCTCCCCATCGGAAGTTGGTGTTCTTTTTTATGAGCTCAATAAGAGGCGCGGCAAGGGTACTGAAATTCTTGATGAATCATCTATAAAATGAAGCCAATCCATGGAAACTTCTTACATCGGCATAAGTAGTAATAGTTATCTACTGTACAATTGCTCGGATCTTTTCGTTATCCACTCATAAGGCTTCTCCACTGACTATGTAGCCCAAAAATACCACTTCCTCTTGGTAAAGGCAACACTTTTTAAGATTGCTGAATAGTCTCTTGGTACGGAGGATATCTAATACTCCTTAGAGATGTTCACAATGACTTGGCATGTCAATACTATAAACTAATATATCGTCAAAGTACATCATGACACACTTTCCAATAGATGTATTAATACATGGTTCATCAATTGCATGAAAGTGCTTGGAGTATTCGACAGGCCGAATGACATGACCATCCACTTATAGAGTCCATGCTTAGTTTTAAACGTAGCCTTCCGTTCATCTCCTAGCCTCATGCGGATTTGATAGTAGCCAGACTTCAGGTCAATCTTGTTGAAGACCTTGGCTCCATTTAACTCATCTAACATGTTTTCTAACTTTGGGATCGGATACCTGTATTTGATTGTGATCTTGTTCATGGCTTGATTGTCGACATACATCTGCCAGGTTCGATCCTTTTTCGGCACCAGAAGCGTCGGTACAGCGTAAGGGTTAAGACTTTTTCGGACATATCCTCTCTCCAGCAGGTCATTGACTTGACGTCGTAGCTTAGAAGCCTATTCAGGATTCATCCAATAGGCTGACTTATTTGGCAGTATGGTGCCAGGTACTAAGTTAATACAGTGCACTATGCCTCGAGTTGGGGGCAACCCCTCAAGTAACTATTTTGAGAACAGGTCAGCATACTAAGTATCTCTTTGATTTCCTGGGGTAGTTCACCTCACTCCTTCATTTCTAATAGGTAAAATTGTAAATAATGTACAAAGCCTTAAATCCTAAAAAATGGGTCCATAAAGAAAATATGTATAAGAATACAAAACTGTGTGTTTTATATGGGAAGTTGGCATGCGGTTATTCAGTATGTCTTAGAAGGAGCAAGATTCGAACTAGGAGGGGTTGGCAATTAGATGTTCAAGTTTGGAAAGGAGTATCTGAAGTCTTGTAGTGCTTGGCTGAGATACTCGAAAGTTCAGCCCATAATTGTCGAGTCCTAAAATTAGTAGGCACTAATCTCTTCGTGCTGTACTAAGTAGATCTTGGGCCTTTAACTCTCGGTAACATGACCTCTCAGTTACTCGACAGATGACAAACTTATTGTCGAGTGGCTCTTTTTCTCCCTCTTGTCCTTCTGGCATTTATTTGCCCTCAGTAAGAGTTTATAGGCCTTAGCTTGGGACAAGTCGACCTCAACTTGGAGATAGTTACAAGCTAATCCCTATTAAAGGGTGTTTTCCATTGTACAAGCTTGGATTTGGTCTGATTTGAGTTACACCAAAACTCCTCAATTCGAGTTAAAGTGGATGCAATTTCTCTAACATCACAATGGATAGGATAACATTGTACGATATTTCATATGATTGATTACATTGCATTTCATCATAATTAATAACCTTACTTGTAATTGTTCAATACTCTTTTAACTCCATCCTTCTTACTAACCTAGTTGTATTTACACCTTCGTAGACTCTTTTGTAGATACTGAGTGAAGAATAGAATGTTTAGATACCACTACTCCTAGGTTAGTGTACTGTTGATTGCGAAAGTGAGGAACGAAGGATCAACTAAACCTAGGTTTTTTACTTTTCTTTTGAATTTTGAGGAAACTAATTAAGAATTCCCTAGAACGCCCACTAGTTTCCTAACTTATTGTTAATAGTTCACAAAACCTGTAGTTTTTTTAGTAAGTTCTGGTTGTAAATCATAACTTTAGATGTGAGACGTTTATGTAAGTATTGTTGTGTTATGAGATAATAGGTATTTTGTAAAGTTATACCACATGTTTGATTATTTATAGGTATTAGAACAGATGCTTCATGTTGGTTGAGTCATTGTGTGGACTATATCTACGATAACAGCTGTGGGGTTAATTTCTATTTTAGATTAGTTTACATGATGAGATTGTTACGACTCTTTTTATTCGGAGCGTGAGGTATTCTATAATATGTTTTCTTAATATGAATATTACTATATTGTGTTGTCTTTTCTTTTTTTTTTTTAGGTCTTCTTTATCTAATGTTTTCCATGAATTTTTTTGTTTTCATTTTAGTTTTTTATGATTATCTTCTCGTACCATATTGTATATTAATTATTAGAAACTGTATAAATGATAAATGCTTTATAATTTCTATAATCAAATATCATCTAACTTATATGCAATACTGTATGTATATATATATATATATCAATTATATTTTGATATGATTTAATCTATTTATTAAACTTTATTATATAATATATACATAATTATATAAGTACCGAACAAGATATATATATATATACACATACATATACCTAAACCATATAAAAAATTGTCTATATATTTATTTATAACATAATATTTCTCATATCTTGTATTACATGTCATGATTAAGGTACTTATGAAAATATCATGTGCAATACTACAAACTTATTGATTTTATATAACTAGCAAATGATATCCTGTATTGTGTGTGTAAAACATATATAAAAAAAGATTGAACTTAAAATTATAGAAAAAAGTCGATAATATATATTAGTAAAATTAAAATTGTAATAAATTTTTCAAAAAAAAAATTCTTAAAAATGTTGGTAAAAAAAAGTGTAATAAATTTGCCAAGTCATTGTAATGTTGGTTAATTAGAATAATGGAAAATAAAAGAATAACAACAATAAAAGTAAGTATAATAAAGAATAGTAAACATATAGTTAGACACACCAATTGAGAATTTTGTGGGATGTGATTAATTTGTTTTAGTAATTGCTTTATAAATATATTTAATGATTAAAACTAAAAGAAATTAAATTATTAGTTTTAGATAGTTAAAAAAAGATTTTCTTTTTAATATAATAGAAGATGACGTGGATGATAGGCCCCTACCGTGTCTGGTCTCGAGCGGGCTCTACCTTCTGTACTTATGGTTTTAATTTGTCATTTTACTTTAATAACATGTCATTGTGTGACGTTCTTTTTATCTTTATTTATAGTTTCGCTTTTACTCTGTTCAGGTTATTTTCCTACAATAGTATCGTTCATGACTTTATAAGAGATGCTCTTTTTGATAATAACTATAGTTAATTTTTTATAGTAAAACACGCTTAGATTGGTTTTATGGTTGACAACGTACTTTTTCTTATATCTATCACATAATTTGTTTTTACTTTATGTGATCTTTGAAAATAACTTAATACTCTTTTCTTTTATATATTCTATTAACTCTCCAAATATATATATACATATATATATATATATATATAGTAGCAGATAATGCACTTGTAATGCATATATAGATTAAATAAAATTAAATTTATATCTTTAAATTTTACTATTATTTATTTGATAAAAAATCATAATTTTTATTAAATAATATAAATCTAAATTTTTTTTTTATCTATACTCACTTTAAATCTTTAGTTCTTTACTTATGAGTAAATGAGGATTAAGGATAGAAATCCATACATGTGAGTGGATATTAATTATCATCATGGTTATATTTCATTATAATATGAATTTTTGTTATACAATGCATACATGTAAAATAAGATAGGAGAGAAAACAGAAAGAAAGGAGAAAAATCATGGGATAAACACCACATTGTGTGTGAAGAAAGTAAAAAAAGTGAGTTTTAGAATTAGGAGAAATTAATGGAAGAGAGTGGATTAATATGTCAATTTTACTCTTAGTATAAAATAATTATAATTTTAATAAGTTATTTTTAATATTGTTTTTTTTGTAATAAAATTTTAATTTGGAAGGCTAAATGGTAATGTTTAAAGAGATAATTACTTAATGGTCAATCTGCTTTAATAATATAAATATCTATTATCGTTTAAAAAATTATATATCTACACATATTATCACTTTTTTTCCCCGAAAGATATGGATATAGAAGTATTCCTTCACAATATAGAAAAAAGAAGAAGAAGTGAGTATGTGTTATAAAGATGCACAAAATTTCTTCTACATTATTTTAAATACAACAAAGTTATATTATTTTTATTTCATTTCACTTAAATTTTCCTTCCTTTATATGTAAATGGATATTGGACATATAATGATGAAATCTTGAGTTTTTTTTTTTTATTTCAGCAAACTAAGGAGGATACTTTCAAAGTTTATACGTAATTGTAGATGACGGTAAAACATGAAATTACTCAAGGAGAATATAAAGTCAACTGTTTTCACAGTGAATTATAAAATTGAGAAGGAAAAGACATGAGAAATTCCGAAAATGAATATAACTTACTTTTTAGAGATTTTTTTAATTAATTGATGCTGTAATATTTCATTGTTTTATATTGTAAAACGTTAAGAAACCCCGATATTGTGGAAAAAAATTTATTAATATTGATAAATGACATATTTCTATGAGTGATGAATAAATATCAATAATATTTTGATATATATAAATGATAATAGGTCTACTTTTTTACTTATTAAAATATTCTTGATTAACTAGTGGGATAATACACCTGCATTGCATGTGCTTAATAAAATAGAGAAATTTAAATATTTATCACCAAAATTAATAAATATTATATAAATACAAATTAGATAAAAAAATATTATCAAAATATTATTGCTATATTGTATCTTAAAGATATAATATAACTATTTGAATTAATGCATTAAGATACGATATTAATGTATTTGTACCAAGATAAGATATAACAATGGTGTTTTAATTATTTTTTTATAAAATTTATAGTTACATATTTTTTTTAAGTCAATAGACATGTATAGTTTTGTTTTTTTCCTATGTTTTAAATGATGAAGGTAATTTATAAAATAGATGGAAGAGAAAAAAGCCTAGTGAGTTAGCAGGGGTATTTGATTAGTTTTTCTCGATGAAAAGGAATGCAAATTCAAAAATAGAAATTGTGGTTGGTATGATTGGCATATTTATTTTGGTGTTCCAATTATATGATATTTTTGTTTAAATAAACATTTAGTAAAAGCGCATTTCATAAATTCAAAAATAAATTATCGAAGACTATGTTAGAACCTTAAAGTAGCTCTCGGGAATGGGCACATAAAAGTAGACTAATATGAAAAATCGTACATTAAAACTCTTGATGGGCCTGCAAGTACATCTTGTTGGCCCAATAACGAAAACCCTGCAAATTTCCACGGAATAAAAGATGGACGCTTGATTAGGGTTTTCTTCCATTCCATTTGCGGCAGCCAACACCTACTCCTCATCCAACCATGGTTCTCAAGTACGTTATTCTCTCTTTCTCTCTTCGTGCTGTAGATGTCACAATATCGGGGAATACGTGAACTCATTATCGTGATCCATATTGTTTCCTCCAGAGAGAGATTAGTATCTGTTGGATTTGTGGAATATTTCGCTGTAAACTTTAGATGTACTGAGAACACCCTGTGTGGTTGACATAAACTTAAAAATGTTTATTTTTTTGAATAGTTTATTTTGATTGGATAGCTGTTGCTGGCACATTTGCTGTTGTCGGAATGGAATTGTGAATTTATTTTTCGTGTTGATAGTAATGTGAAATTTCATTGCCAAAATTTATTTGGGTAATGAACCCAAAGAAGGAAATTACTTGCATGCAAACTCATGTGAAAATCCGAGAATTCCAATACAAGTGCGCCGAAAACTATGTATGAGTAATTAAATTGACGTGCATATGAATCTGCGGAGATGGATCGGTGTTTGAGTCGATGTATAGTTCATTTGAACTATATTTGTTGTGATATTGTTTCAGTGTTATGTTTCAAGTTTTGTTTGGGATCGACCATCTTGAATTCTTCTATTGCTACGTATCGGTTGTTTAGTGTGCAATATAGTTCTTTGTAAAGCGTACCTAATATGCTCACGAGAGTGCTCTTGTGACTCCTTCATTGCCCAGTTTGTCTCAGACCTTAATTTTTTGACTTACCTCTGTTTCTTCTGTCTCTCATCACCTTTCCACCCATGACTACTCAATACCCGTAAGAAATGCTTCGTTATAGCCTGCTGTCTAACCAAAAGATTTGGGCAGTAATTAAGACCATCCACGATTGATGGCCTCTTCCGGATTTCCACTAGAGTGTAGGGTATTTTGTCCTAGTTGTCTGAGATTTTTAAGTTCTTAATGGGTTTTTGAGTCATTGAAGTAGCCATCTCTCCTAGATCTTCTGCTAGATGGCTGTGCACCCCTTTCTTTTTTATATTTATTTTCTTGTGAATTGACTAAATGAGAATATTGTTTTGCAATTTAGTGAAGGTCATCTCTTTTGTGCTAGTTTTGATGTTGTAGTTGCTGCTTATAATTGTGGAACATTTAATTTTTTAGCTCATTTTTAGTGGTTTTGACCTTCAGGACCGAACTTTGCCGCTTTAGTGGTGCCAAGATTTACCCCGGTAAGGGTATCAGATTTGTGCGCTCAGATTCTCAAGTAATGCTTTCATCCTTATCTTGATAAACGCTCTCAATCAGGAAATTTTGCAGGAACTTATTGTTCTTTGTCATGCTTTCGTCATTGTGCAGGTTTTCCTCTTTGCAAATTCCAAATGCAAGCGGTACTTCCACAACCGCCTGAAGCCCTCCAAGCTCACATGGACAGCAATGTACAGAAAGCAACACAAGAAGGTAATTTTGTCTGTGGATACAGGTCTTTATATGTCCATGTCTTCAGGCAATCAATCCATTTCCAATATGCTTTTCAGGACATTGCTGCTGAGGCTGTGAAGAAGAAGCGCCGAACTACCAAGAAGCCTTATTCCAGGTCTATTGTTGGTGCCACCTTGGAAGTTATCCAGAAGAGAAGAACAGAGAAGCCTGAGGTTCGAGATGCTGCTCGTGAATCTGCTCTTAGGTATTTGTGTGTTTGCACGTTTACTTGTTATCAAGTCCATGACAGGTTTTCTTCCCTTTGTTTAATGGTTATGCTGCTGCAGGGAAATCAAGGAGAGGATCAAGAAAACAAAGGATGAAAAGAAGGCAAAGAAAGCAGAATTGATGGCAAAAACACAAAAGACGCAAGGAAAAGGAAATGTTGCCAAAGGTCCTGCTCCAAAGGGCCCCAAGCTTGGAGGTGGTGGTGGAAAGCGATAAATTCCTTACATAATCCCCCATTTTAGGTGCAGAATCAATGTTCATCATATCGAGCAAAGTGTGTTTTGGTTACTAGCCTTTTGTGCTGCTCATTTTGAGATTTTGATTTTGAAATTGAACTCCTACATTCTTAGTGTGTATGTTGAAGTTGAACTTCTCTAAGCCTAGTATATTTATTTCAATATCCTTTATCGATGGGTTTGCTGTTCATGGCATAAGCCAAGAGGTTTTACGGACATTGAGATCCTTAGTTTGTACTAGGGTAGTTAAAAGTTGAATTCTATCTATGTGGTTGTCATGCTGTTAATTGCTCACTCCAATTACATAATGTAGTGCCACTGATATTACCGAAGCTTTCGCTGAATGAAATCAAGATTCCGAGTTTGCAATAACTGCAAAGATGTTGCATTACCCATTATTTGAAATCATTACGTCATGTCTCTTAGGAGATATCGGATGAAACCCTTACATTATTATGACTTGAGCTTCCTCCAAGTACAGAAAACTCCGAGAATTCTCCATAAGCCGATTCACCGTGACGATGATCTTACACAATCTCGTCATTCTAAGAAACTTTGTACATAGCCTTGGATATAAATAAAGTACAGCCTGCTTGCCAGAATTTGGTTTGGTGAATGGGAGGGGGTTTACAGAGTCGTTTACATGCGATGGTCCATGCCCATTCTTTGCATCAGGCAACGTAATTTTAGACTTTTTGATGCCTACGAAGTTAAAAGGTTGAAAACGCGGACCTGATCATTTTAATATTTTTTAAATGACAGCAATTGATCAGTTGCATCTACAATTTGAGCAATGTTTTTCCTTCCTTCGTTACAAAACCTCAAATTAGGTTTAACGCAAGGAAAAGCATAAAAATATCGCAGACCTTGTTGGATACAACACTTCGGCTCAGGCAGGCTGGAAGGTTTCTATAATTCCTTGGCCCTGGACTTGTTAGGGTCCGAACCGCAGCTACCTTACTAATTGGTAGAGGGCGGCCACGTTTGACAGATAAAGTATAACTTTACATAGTCTATTCATGGTTTTTAACCTAATTTTTTTTTAGTTATTTTTAAAATTTCTAGATTTTGAATATTCACTTTGAACCGAAAAAACTAAGTAGTTTGTTCCCATTTTCTTATAAAGTCGAGAAACTACAAGTTATCTATATTGTGACATTAATAATGTTGATAAAAAAAAAACTACAAAGATATCAATAGCAAAATGGACTAATATCGATGGTTTATTTATTTCTTCTATCTTTAATAGCAACATGCTATAAATGGGGACTTTTTTTTTAATAAATCATGTAGAAACAATTTAAATTTTTATTATAACATAATTTTATATTTTATTTTTTAGTTTTTTTTTTCAATAATTAATAAAAATGTTTTTTAGTTTTCATTAATCACTCTTGATCGTATATGCTTCAGGTTCATTATTGGGGCAACAATCACCACATGGGTCGAGTTTGTTTTGCAAAACGACCAACATGGTTCCATGTTAGGTCATGGTTTGGAATTGACTTGTGCTTACTTCTATCTTTGGTTTGTCAGCCTAAGATAACCAATTTAATCCATTTTGCTTTATCTTTCTTTTCTTTTCTCTTTCTTTTTTTTTTTTCATTTTCTTTTTCTCCTCTTTTCTCCATCTTAGGATGTTGAGACATCATTTTACGTAGGTTGTGATTGCTCCATCCTTTTCAAGTATTTCATCATGGGTTGATGGTTGGTGGTGACCTATTACTCAATTGGTTTTCGTGATACATTGCCTTCTTTGGCTTTCTTATTTTAAAATTTCTTTCGATTTTCATTTTATTTTAGTTTCTTAGTTTTGATTTACATTTATTTTAAATACTTCTATCAGCCAATTGGTATTTGATGTGTATAGTTATCAAAATCGTGATTAAGTGTTGTTAAAATCGCAATTAAACTTACGTATCTATGAGTTTACTATTTTATAAGGCTTTTTGAACTAAATTGAGTATAAAATTATTTTCATATAGACTTTGGTAGAATCACAAGTTTACACATCCAACTTGATAGAAATTTACATTCTTGATTGACATACTGTTTCTACCGGTCTGATTCAATGGGTTAAATAATAATAAAAAAATATTACTAGGATTCTATAAGTCCATCAACTATTATGGTGCTATATCATTTTTCCTATTCAACATTCTTAATGTGTTTAAGATGCAATTTTAGCTGTAAAGTTTACAAAGAAATCTATTACTTCAAAAGATTTAATTCTCTTCAATTCCTAGCTATTTTTTAAAGCAAAATAATGGTGAAAGAATATACTTTCAACTTTAGATGTACTTTTTCTATGCATGGTAGATTAAGATTAAGAGTGTTTTATGGAAAAATAAATTAATTTCTTTTTCTTTATTTTTATCATGTATTTTAAGATTTTTTATGATTACCATAATTTTATTTATAATTTTTTAAAGTTATTTTATATAAGTTATAGAAATTTATACTTCTACACTTCAATTCTAGGTTTTGATTCTATAAATTTTATAGTGGTTCTAGGTAGAATCGTGATCTGGACAATTTTGGATGGTATGGATGTATCTTAGGTGGTGTCGATGCTACATATCTTTTTTTTTTTTTTTTTTTTCCTTTTTGACATGTTGTGATGCTATTGTTAGTGAAAGCTATAGAGTTTTTTTGGTCATAGATGATTATGAGTAATTGTATTTGTAAGCTTACAAATAAGCCTTTACTAATACTTTATTTGAAACAAAATATCCATTTGGTTGAGATTCTAAAGTAAATTGATTTCATTAAAATCATGCTTGCCACTTGCCAATAACCGAAATTCCCATGTTTTTATATTCTTGCAAGTTCGACTACTTTTTTACAGGTTTATAGGATTCTTTTTTCCTTTGGATTCAAAATTCTAATTCAGTTACCCTACCACGTATTATTATCTTTTCCCCCCTGTACATATTTGATATTGTATTTGAGAATGTATGGTATTTTATGACGAGTTGTGATTTAAGACGTACGCCTGCACTTTCATGCGGATGAGAGGGAAGTGACACTATTGTAAAAAAGTAAAAGGAAAATTACTATATCAATATTATATTTATTGTTTTAACTTTTTATGTACCCATAACGTTGGTGTGTTTATATATATAAACTAGTACCATAAGGATACGAAAATTGCAATATTTACATGAATGGTAACAAAAATAAATTAACATTTTACTTGATCTACATGTGATCAGTAGTCAGATTTACAATACATATGAAATCATATCCAATGCTAGTAAAAGTAAATTATAAAATTATTCATCTATCTATAATATTAAAGTTGGATAGCCTACTTTAGTTTTTTAGGCATATAGAAAATCATTTTCCTATATAATATTATAAAATTGACCATACACAAGAAATTAGCACAAAAATAACCTCCTAAATATCCATTATACGACTGTATACCTACTAACTTCCCATCTCTCATATCGTGCCTCAATTTACAAGCATATGCTATCTATTATGTAAGTTGTCTAGTTCAAGATGCAACAATTGTTCTGTTTGCTTTAATTATAAAGGTTTTGACTCACTAGCAACCTACTAAATGTTCTATATGATTAAAATATAAATACATGAGTTAAAAATATTATGGGGCAATTTTTTTTTATCCTCATATGAACCATCATGACTGTAGAGAATCGAGATCGTCCATCAAATAGTATAATGAGTACTAAAAGCAATTCTAAAGTTAGTTTCCACCAAAATGACCTACATTCACATCTTGGTATAAGTTTCCTTGTTAGGTTTGCGGAAACTCTCATGCACTTAGGCTATTAACTCATCCAATTCTTTAGCTTCGATAACCTACAGAACACTATAGAGAATGAGCCAAAGAATCATGAACTTAGTAAGGGACAATGGTCAAAAACCTATAAGTTGAGCAAAGTAATAAGGTTGTCAATTAATTAATAAATGCAATGCATGAATATGTGTTCCATTGTGATATTAAAGAAACTATACACGCTTTAACTCGAGTTAAGGAGTTTACACATGAACGTCATGATGCCATTATAAAGGCTACGATGCTCACACGGTCAAACTGTCATCCAACGACTACCTTTGACTTGATGTCCCCGACCTTACTATGACCTTATCCTTTGTCACTTAGTTTGATTAAGGGTAGGGAAAGGCCAATACACTACATCTTGTTAAAGGGGTTGGAATTTAGCTTGAGAATCTTAATCGTCCACCAATGAGATGTAATACGTGTCCTTTTAAAGTTTTAGTCATATTTATATTAGTTCAGTTAAAGGTAATCAATCATTTCACAAACACATTAGATAGAGTTAGTTTCACAACAACGCAGCCAAATATGTAGCTGAGTTACCAACTAGTATTTTAGTAACCAAGTAGAGGCACAATATGTGCACAATTAACTATTTATAATTACAAACAAACATATACTTTAGTCTAGAACTATAAATGAGTCAAGTTAAGGACAATATAGTATTAAGCTCGAACTCGACTTGAATGGAAAAACATAAAGTTCGAATTCGATCAAGTTTTAATTTATAAAGCTCGAGCTCAGCTCAAAATGAAACTCGATAAGCTCTAGCTAGACTCGATTAAGTTTGTTTGGAATTAATAATCTTAAAAGATGTTATAAATTTAATTAAAATAATAATAATATTTAAACATAGTTGGAACTCGACTAATATTTCTCTTTGCCTCGAGTTCGATTAGGCTTGCAAGCTTATTGAGTTGAGCATCACAAAGCTCGAGCTCCACTTGACAAGTTACTCTAGTAGCTTAAGCTTAAGCTTGACTCGATTGTGGCTGGGTCGAAATTAAGTAAATATCGAGTCAAACTTGAGTAGCTTAAGACTAGGCTTGTCTCATTTATACCCCTGCTTCAATCTTTAGAATTTCCACTTACTTGTCACTAGTCATGGCCTCATCATTTTATTACGCCCCAAAGTGACAGAGTTATAACAGTCTTGTTGAACAAACCATTCTAAAATAGGAGTCAACTATACCGCCGCTATCTTAGACCTGATTTACACAAGGCATTCACGATTAACTTGTTTTGAAGTAAATAGTTTATAAATTAAATATGCTATTTATTTATAAACTTAAGAAAAATACATACTCGTTAAAATAATTTGAGTATATTTACAAGATTTAACAACTTAACATAATTTACTTGAGTAATTCGTAAATTAATACTAAAAGCTTAACAGATAAATCTCAAGTTGAGAGTGTATCCGGTCTTCAGTTTATGTTTTCACTCCCCTATGATCCAGTAGTTGCTGGCCTTAGGATAATTATACACCGCTTCCTTGCTAGCACATGTAATAACGTCTATAGGGATGTGATCAACCATAATTCAATAAGTTGGGATAGAGACTTAAAACTATACGTCAATCACCTATACGGTTATCAACCAAACTAGTTAAATGTTATGCATGTACGAGCAAATGCAAGTCGAGGAGTTTCTATTAATGTAACAGCTTATATCTAAACCCAAGCTTTTATAATGGAGACACTGCTCCTCCTACAATTATCTTTGAACCATTGACTTCACCTTTGCCGTGACTTCCTCACTTATTACTTAGTTCACTAAGAACGAAGAAGGAATCGATTATGTTATTCAGCGTTATCCCTTTTGAAGGGATCGGTATTTAGCCGGAGAACCCTAAGTTTCCCTTAATGGGTTATTATGCATGCCCAATTTAGAATTGCAAGTCATATTTAATAAAATCTAGTTTAAGGTATTCAATCATTGCAACAATTCATACAAATAGAATTTAGAGTAGCAAATTACAATCATAGCATCAACTCAGAAACAAGTACATGTGTGTAGTTTACTATCTAACAAGCACAATTTCAAGCCTCCAAAATGCAGTAATGCATTAATCCCAACTTATTTGAACTCCTTGCTTACTCACTCGAGGTACGACTTGTACTGACTATCACCAATAATCCTTATAATATAAATGTTGGTTTAGTTTCCCATAACTACCATAGATATGTTTTATTATGTAATTTATATTATAAGTATCTTTAGTTTATGATTTTCTTACATTTAGTAATTTAGGTCAAAGTCTTTTAGAATTACTTCCCTTGTTCAGCTAGGGTTTAAATTTGTTTCTTGTTTCGATTATCGTTTTGGCTTCTGAATTAGATTCTGATTTAAGAATAGTTTACATTTAACGTACACGCTTATATATATACATATAAGCTTTAAATCACAGGTTTTAAATTTAGGATTATAATTTTATGCATTTATCTAAATTATATATCTTCTATAATCGAATTAGTTTCGAATTAATTTTTGATTCAATTTCTAAATCAGTCTTTAAATTCAGTTTTTGTTTTAGCTTTTGATTATTGTTTTTATTTATGAATCTTAGGAATTCTTCCTAAACTAAAATGTGAGATTCATCTAATTATGCTTAAGTAGCTTATATCTACGCTTCTAATAAGTATTTTAATCAATGTGGTACATTACATTTCTAATTTAGCTACCGAATAAGCTTTTGATGTAACAAAATTTTACATTTTTCATATAAATACTTAAATTTAAGTCTCATGTCAGATTTTATATATATTCCTATTATTATTATAATATCAATTTTAACTTAATATTTTCCTACTCATTAATTTTTTATACTTACATATTATATATTATCACCTAATATGTATATAATATACACATATAATATCTCTATCATTTTAAATATCATCTCCTAACACCAAATAACATTTCAAAATATCTAAATTCATCCCAAATCAGAATTTACACTTAATTACCCTAAATTACAAAATTAACTTAAAATTTACTATTTTTACCTATTACATATATACTACATAATACCATAATAATTACATCTAACCCTTTAAATGCTACAAATAGCACACTACATCAGATTTCAATATTCTAAAACATATAATTATACACTAAATTAGTAATTATGCTTTTAATTATCTATTTAGCTCAAAATTACCCATTTTATGCATTATTTTAAGGCTTAAAAATCATCTAAATTTTTCAAAAATATATTTTTGAAAAAAAGGCTTCATAGCATTATTCTATATTACTTAAGCAGTCTTTATAAAAAATTTGAGTGTAAAACTATATTCTTAAAATCATTTATTTCTAAATTGAAACATACTCGTTTTATACGGTTTCTTAAGCATCATATATTTTCAGATATAATTAAATCAAAATAATATTTTTTCCTAAATCCAAATAGTTAAAAGCATTAGAATACCAAATTTCATTATTTTTTAAGTATTTTTAATAAAATATGAAAAAATGAAAGGAAGATTGGACTCACCAAAGTTGGTGGCTACGGCTACCTTCGACAACTAAGGCTTTGTTGGCCGACTTAGGTGCTGTCACCACCGGTAGTAGTGGTGATCATCCACTCCTAAGTTGTTGTCGGGTTAGGGATCTCCTTATATGCCCTATTTGTATCATAATTTTCTAAATTTTTGTAAATTATGTTTCTCTCCTTTTCTCTTCTCTCCCTAATTTTTTTCTGATTCCTAACTGTCCAAAATGAGGAGTGAGAGTGATTTTTGGAATTTATAGGGCTGCTTAGATATTTTTGCATTAATTTGAGTTGACATTTAACCTTATTTTCTTCCAAATTTGCTTTTTATGTGCTTCATTCTTATTGGTTGAATTTCTATCTTTCTTTTCTAGATTGACATGCCTCTTTTCTTGAAATTTCCTCATGTTTCCATATTTTTTAAAATTTTTCTTTAATTATTTATGAATTTTCTTTAATTAATTAGCATTATTTTGACATATTTCATGTATTTTAAGTAATTTTGCATATTTCTACCTATATATAAATTCATATATGGTACAAATAAATACTCTTAAATATTATTTATGTTATTTTATGATTTTTAATGTGCACATAATATATTTTTATCTATTCGTTAGCTATCGGAACTCGTTTTATACATTTTCGATAAATAACGGGTAATATACATATAATTTAATATTATAATCATTAATTATTTTATTCTTTATTTTCCTAAATTCAAACTTATGAAATTACTTTTACTAATATTTCTAATTTTATCATAAAATTTGGGTTGGATTAAACGATTTGCTCGATCGCTTTAAATTCTTCGAATTGAACTTGAGTGATTGATTGTGGGGCTTATACATTCCATCGTAGCACCTTATCATAAACTTGATTTCCTTACATTATTACATTGAAAACTTTATTTTAGTTTTTATAAGAATTATGAAAACAGTATTGCAAATTAACGTACTTGTTACTTAAGCTTATGGATTAATATTGTTGTTAGTGGTTGCTATAATTATTTAGCATGATGACCTTTATTTATGTTTTATAGTTTATTAAATTCTGTCGTCGTCGAACATTTAGAGGATACATCATATACTTATGTATTTGTTAAAAGAGGATAATATATATATATATATATAAAGTGTGTATAAATATGCATTATTTGCTTTCATAGAAAATATGTTTGTGGAGGTTATATATAAATATATGCTCATGCTTTATATGAAATTATATAGATTATTCCCTAATATGCTACATCATAGCATTTCCTATATATTTATAATGTTATACCGATGTACGAACATATACATATATATTTATATAGGTTATTTATGTTATAAACACATTGTGTAATATATATATTATAAATTTGTTATATTTTAAAGTAACTTTTGAAGTATGTATAGACTATAATTTAAAGAAAATATCATGTATGCTATATATAGATTATATTCGTAAAATTACCTTTAAGTAAGGATGGATTTTTTTGTTAGAGAAGGGGGAGGGGGGGATAGGGGTCTGATCCCTTCAAACTGGGGAAATATTTATTTTTAATATTTAATATATTTTTAAAGCACAAAATTTAATATGAAATTAAGTATAATTTAGTGGTTAAGGATCTACTTTTACAAACATAAGGTTATGGATTTAATTCTCATGTTTGTCATTTTACTTTTCCTATATACATGTTTTGCTTAAAAGCCATTTGTCTTTTTACATTTATTAAACCTTTCTTTATAATTTTCATTAGTAATACACTATAAATAATAATTATATTGTTTATATTATAAATATTTCAATCTTCTTAGATATACTATAGATAAATAATATTAATTGTATGATTTTTTTTTACAATTAATGTTATGAAAATAAATGTGAATTATTGAATAATTGATTAGGTAATAACTTATATTTAAAATGATAATCCTTTTTTTCACTAATAAAGTTATTATGAAAAAAGATAGTATAATACTTATATCTATATCAATTTACTTTTTTCTCTATATTAGTACCTTCCCATTAAAATATTAATCAATTTTTGCAAAAAATAAAACTTAGATAATAGTTAAACTTTATTTAGTATATATGCATAATAAAAAAGGTCAAAATTTTATTTTTTTAACTTCTTATGAAGTTGGTGATATGTTAATCACTGAGAGGGGATTGTTTGGTATTCTTATTGTTGTTTGCAGTGGTAAACCTGCAAGAAAGCTCCCCTGTAGCTAAGTTAATGAAGGCTTTTCGATGGTTAAGTTAGTAAAGGAAGGAAAAGAGGGAGTGAGTAGTGTGTTTGAAGAGAATTAAGGATGCTAAGAGTTGGGATCCTTGTAAATAGGGCATAGAGCTTACCTGCCTGGGATATGTGACAGATTAGGATTGGCTTGTACATGATGGGTGCAAGGAAGGCATGTATAATACAACAGTGGACATGACCGTTTTGTTGGTTGGTGACTCTTGGGAAAGGCGATTGTCACATCTGTAATATGTGCAACTATCACAATCAGGGTTGTTAGACACACGGGTTGTACTATAGATGTCAGGCGACATATAATGAAGATGAAGAGAGAAAGAGAGTAGTAGTAGAGAAATTGAAGCCTCCGAGCACCTAGAATGCGCTGAGGAGGTTAGGATTGACGCTATACGTTGAGCTTGGATTTGGTTGGCTTGAGGACAGTAGGTGAGCTCGAGGAGTTAAACCTACAAAGGATGCCAACTAGAGTATCCAAAGATTCGAGGAGGTTGAGATGGAAAGGTGCTTGAGGAAGGTTTGAGCAGGTTGTATTGGTGCTGGGTGGACTAGATAAGGTGCTCCATCAAGTAGAGATTGAAGAGTTGTGCTCAAAGGGAATCAAGCAGGTTGCTTGACTTGGATTAGAGTGAACTTGCATAAGGGAGAGCCAATCGGGCTACTAAAGGGAGCCGAGCTACCAATTTGCAGTAATGCTTAGAGGTACTCGAGTAGGTGTAGACACCTAGGTTTGGGCCTTTAGAGCTTAAGCTTAAAATGACTTATCAATAGAAGTGTACTAATCTCCCTTAATCATTTTTTAAAAAAAATTTTCCATCCTATTAAGTTCTGAGAATTATTGTAAATTAAATTATTAATAACATCCTTTAACATATAGAAAATGCAATATAATTATGACAATGATAAAATATTTTTCTATCAATGATTTCAATATTGACTTAATTAAGATAAGTCTCCCCCGGTTATATTATCTTAACAGTTGTTGTAAAATGACATTTTCTTTATACTATATGTTATTCAATTTATTACATGCTTAACCAAATTAGTCAATATACTAGTAGCATTGAATTCGTAAATATACCTAGATATGAGTTTGTTTTCATTGTTAAATTTAATTATTATTTTTTTCTTTCCACCACCACAGATTAAAATGGATTAAGAAGAAACTGGATTAATGCGTCCATCGTATGAAATGTCCAAATTTTACCTGTTACAGTACTACGTGCATTATAAGAGAAGTTTTTGCATTTTTGCCAAGTGTACGAGGTGTTGACTTTCCGAATATGTGGTGATAAGATAGATGTGTAGGTGTAATCTCTCGTAATAACAACTAATTACATTGTTCCATTTTGTTATTAATAACTTTCTGTGGGTCAAGTTATGTAGTTGGAAAAGCTTTAAATAAACACGACCTAATATTAAGTTACATTCATACCGGCACCTGCAACTAAAGTAATTTTAGCATTGATTAATTATATTGTAATTCAGACAAATTTAAATGAGTAAGTGAATATATATGATATAGATGCATTGTTACAATTTCTTTCATTTTTTTTCCCTCTATTACTCAAACACAATGGAATAAATCGAATTTCTCGTAACTACTTCCCTTGTTGTTCTTTCCTTCCATATTCATTCATTCCTAATTCCTTCCCTCCTACCAAACATAGTTTTCTTTTTCTTTTTATATCAAATAGAAGAAAATATTATAATCAAGATAAAAGGCTACCTTAAACATACCTTAAGGGCCCTAGGACAAAGGTCCTCTAATAGTTACAGTTTTAAAGGTGAAGGAGGATTCAAAATCTAGAAACAAGCAATCGTACTATCTTTACTTTGGGACATAGCCTAATTGGCACAATTATTGGCCTTTCTATTAACTAAAAAGATAGAAAAAGACTCAAAACAAGAACAAAGTACCAGAACATCATCAATAATAGGCTTCACAAGCTAGCTTTGAGAGCTGTTCTTTAGAGCCCAAAAAATCACCAAAGAGTTCGTCTATAAGACCACTTTCCTATAGTTAAAGCTTGTAGCAAATTTGATTCCTTCTAAAATTGCCTTTGCTTTTGCCATTTCCACATGGTCAGCTATAATCTCCTTACTCATCCTAGCCAAAAGTGTACCTTCATGTCTCTAATAATCATACCAATCCTAGCCTTTCTAGATACAAGATTCCAAACATAGTGTTAGGGATTTGATTTTTCACCCTACCAATTTTTCTGCTTTAGATTCTTTTTGTTTGTTTTTGTTGATTAATTCATCACAAAGCAATGATTGAAGCTATGTCGACTTGTCATAAAATTTTTGAGTTAGAATTAGAATATAGATGTGATAAAAGAGTATAAACCCACTATCATATCGGTCTGCCATTGCCACCTCACAACATCAACCAACAGCTCTACTTGCCCCATCATTCAATGCAATAGCATCCTTCACCACCAATATCAACTTACACAAAACTAATGTTATAACGGATGATAAAGGGTTGGTAATCCACATAGAGGTCTATGCATAGCCTCTCTTAGCAACACAATTTACGGAGAAAGTTTTCTTTTAAGTTTGTCATTATGTTCTAATGAGGCCATTTTAGTTTACATATTCAATTAGATGGTTACAATTTTAAATGTGCATTTAATAATATTTGAATCAGTTTATTGATGACTCTCAATGAATAGAACACATTATATAAGCTTATTTATTAATGTGTCTCAATAATAGACCTAGTATGGTTCAAGTCAAGTCAATACAATGTAGCACTACAATGAAGCTTGATCTTAATTTCTAAAGCTCAAGCTTGAACCTAATTTCTAAAACTCAAACTTAACTCTAAACTAGTCGAGCTTTGGAATTTTATTTTTGAGCTCTAGATGAACTAGCACTCAATGAGCTTGAGGCCAACATGATCTTGAGCGCATTAATATTCAATTTATCCAAAGAATATTTTCTTCTAATTAATATCTCAAGAAATTTTAAGCTTTACTTGATTTCAATTAGGCTCTCAAACTAATTAAAATAAACATTATAAAGTTCAAACTCAACTTGATAAATTACTTGAATATCTTGACTCAGTTATAGTTGCATGAACTTGAGTAAATGCCGACCAAACTCAAAAAGCTTGCAAGTAGGTGGCTCATTTGTACACCTAATATTGGGTTTATCCGTGTAAGGTTTCACAAGGAGTTAGCCCTATTCCAATGCTAAATAGCCTCTTCATTCTCTTTACACCCACAATTAGCAAAAATATGGGATGAGATTAAGAAAGTCAAGTCTGCATATCAATTGAGAACTATAAATCTATAAACTACTGATGAGTTCGAAAATCAAACAGGCTTGAGCAGCCATGAAACAATAGTATTGTGATGAAATGTAGAAGGACTAAGCCTCATGACATTTAGGAGAGGCAGGCGGTTAGCACTTTTATTCAGTAATAATATGGTTCACAATTACCATAAATTTCACTTAGCATTTCATGTAATATCAAGACCTCCTTTTTTGAAGAAAATCCAAAGTAGAAAATGGCAAATTGAAAGAAATCAAATGATTGCAACAAACCCCTCAGGACAATTTGCATGAACTCCTGGGTTCAGACCCCACGAATGCCGCTACATGAATCTACCTATATGAAGCTATCTATACTTAACCAGTATACGACCCTCGTGGGTAATTAATGTACGCAATGTAGCTGGTCAAATTTCAGCCACACCTCTTTGCAATAAATTTTAAAGAAAAATAAAAGTAAAGAAAAAGAAAATCAAGTGCAATAAGAACGAGCTTACAAGCCATATCTACATAACAACGTGATTACCTTTTTGCAGTTCTATTCTTTAAGCGGACACCAATACATGCTTTTATTTCCTCAATACTCATGATATCCCCTAAATTAGACTTGACTAAGTTGCTGGCATTTAGACGTGATAAAGCATCATCCAAGCCAGAAATCTCGGATGAAGTACTAACTTTTCCTTTCAGATATTCCATCAAAACCAGTCCTACATGATCAGCGAAAAGCAACATCAACATTTGAGCTTTAGTATGTTCATACACAATGATGACAGATTAGCCATTAAATGGCAAAATATCATAGTAACAAAAGGCTTAATCCAGAACATTTAATAATAATTCACCAAAAAAGAAATTTAATCAAAATGATATGAGAAAATATAAAAGGTCATTTGTATCAATATGTCAAAATAGGGCAGGCATCTTTAGTCACTAAAATATGAAGCCACTTAGTTGAAGCAAAATGAATTCTACCATGAACTTATAAGTGGCAGACAATTTCCAATTTTTCTATTCCGGGCATGCCATACTTGAAATATGTCAAAGATAACAAAAATACAAACATTAATAAGGTTAATGTTTGAGAGTGAATCATAGTGCTAAATCCAGATTTTTCTGACAACTCAACGTGATTAACGACGTAGCAGCACAATTCATATTAATAGCATTAGGAGGAATAATTCACAATTTTCAATTAGGCTTTATTTATGAGTTGTAGCCACTAAGCACTTGAGCACAAGGGAAGCATCATTCTAGGATTTTCTTACGAGTTTCATCTTCAATCATGACTTCTATTATTATTCCAATGGTTGTACAATAATGTTTTTCTTTTTCCTTAGATGGCCTATATACATTGCGCTTGTTGTGAGGGCTCTTCATTGATGTATTGAGTATGGGTCAAGTACTCTGTACGAAGAAGAGGCTGTTTTGGCTGTTGGAATGCTTGTCCTAGACTAATGAAGATCTCTGGATACCAGTTGATACTTTTAAAAGATGAGATTCTATAGTATTTAAATAAGGGCAATTTATGAAATTGGAAGTTGCCTCCTCACTTCATGATTTGGCTTCCTTTTTTATCTAAAATTAGCTCCCATTCTGAACAGGGTGTTTAATGAAAATTAATAACACAAATCTGGTCTTATATTCTATATTATAATTATGAGACATAAAGTGGATATTATATTTGAATATATTGAAATCCTATCCTTGTTCTTCTTTTTCATTTGGTCTTCCCTATATCAATGATTCACCACTACCCTTCAGATACCTTTATTCTTCTTATATCCAGATTTTTTAATCCAACTGATGTTGCATTAATACAAAACTTTAATGGGATTTTCTCCTCCTAGCCCCAACCGATCCTCCTCCCCCCAACTCAAAACCAAAAAAGAACAAGAGTAGAAAAACGCCAAAACCAACCAAAATGTAGATTCCATTAAAATTCCAAGCTCAGGTTTCACTATGTCAAAAATGATTGCTTAGGTACACGATAAGTTCTTGAATTGGAAGATTAGATTACATGTATAATATAAACTATTCTCATTTGTGTCTACAATTTTAGGCACTCTATACAGTAACAAATTTGGTTTTGTTCATTAACTAAGGTTCCCTAGTTATATCAACATTCTCCATCGCTATATGTCATTTTCATAAAATGAGTACTTAGCATCTTTAGTTGAATTGCAAATTCATAGCATTTCTGCAGATCACAAGATGATGATCATTTGTCATGCTTAGTTATTGATTGAATCATTGATTTATAAAGCTAGTATAGGTAGAAGTAAATGAAGTTCATGGATATTCTCCTATTCCTATCTAGTATTGTGTAGCAACATCACAGGTGTGGTTTTATATTTTTGCTAAATTAGCATTAACTCATCGGATCCCAACATAATTGTAACATAATCATGAAAGAAAAGGCACTTTAAGGGGTTCACAGTTGATTTGAGGAATTGACATAATAATATCCCAATAATACAAAAGGAAAAGAATTACTCCTAGATTTATAACTACGACCAGTGTCATGAAGAACATGTCATACCTAAGCCTCGAAGCATCTTCAAATCAAACTTCTGAGCTAGATCCTCATGGCCAATGACTTTAGCACGTTGAAGCACTAATGCCTTCAAACTGATCAAAAAATCCTACCAAAAATACAAAAGCTAATAATAAATTTTTTTTAAAAAAAATCATCAATTTCTACTCATGACTTAAACACAAAGAAAAGTTGAAGCTAGGAATGAGACTTGCTAGCTCAAATTCAGATAAGGAACAAACCCAACTCACATCATCAATTGTATTGTTTCCTAAAATATTTTCTTCACTGTCCATAAGTTGCTTGATGGTGGTGATCAAATCCACAGATATGTGTTCAGAAAGGTTAGATGTAGCACCATTCAGGTTTCAAGAAATCCATATGTTGAAAAAAGAGAGGGAAGAAGGTTAATATAGGAAAATGCTATTACTAGAATGTAATAAAAACCAGGCAAGTTTGTAAATACACAACATTATGTTGTATCATAAGACCCATGATATGAGACAGCATAACCTAGCCATTAAATGTCTAATCTGTCATCATTTAAACAACAAACAATAACCAAACCGAGTATTTTGTAATAGAACCACAAAACGAGAATCGACATATAAAAACCTTGTGCATATACCAAGCGGCCTTTAAACTAGATTGTCCCAAGACCACAGCCTTATGTTGATTTTATAACACTCATGATATAAAACAAACACAATAAAGTTATTTTGTTTGTTAATCCAAAGCAGCATTCAAAAGATAACCAAGTCCATGTACAGGACAACTCTGAAACAACATTATCCAGAGTTTGCAACTTTATAAAGAACCATACTATAAAACAAGATAAACTAACTCACCCAATCAAAGCATTTTGATTCAGAACCCCAAAACAATAATCAAAATGAACAAACTTCACCAAATCAAAATGCCAAAATTTAGTACAAACTTCACAGTAATAGCACACTAAGCAGACTCCACAACAGCATATTGAAGCGACTTGGCAATTGAATAGCATTATGACTCTTAACCCTCGTATACTAAATTTAGTTTGGAACAAAACCCTAATATCATAATAAGAGAGACGAAGCGCTACCTGATGAAATTCGACGGAGAGATAGCCTACTTATACGTTAAGAGCCAAGATTTTTATCAATCTCACTCTATGTCACTTACACTGATCAACTCTCGAGATTTTAAAGCTAACAGGAATCAAATTGATTAATTATCACGAACAAACACTATTCTACAGAAATTTCAAATTTGTCCTAAGGATTTTCCTCCAAAACTTGAAATTTTCAAAAGTTGGAGTTCATCTATTAATACTGACTGTAGTTGCATTGGACCTCGAATCTCTGAAAAGAATCTACATCGACACCAATCGATTTGGTTTTTACTATATAGAATGAAAGAAGACGTTTCAGGATCAAGCCGTACTGAGAGGAAGATATGGTTGATCGATTTTTGAAATATTCAAATTACAAAATTGCCATTATAAAAAAATTTTAGTCCTCCCTTAACAATTCTTTTTTCCGCCAAAAGAACAAAAGCACCTAGATATCGTGAATCGTCGATGGAATTATGAATTAAATGGATTTGAATTGAATCAAATTAAAAAATTATTTTTTTTATAAATTATTTAATTTGTAGTTAAATTCAGTTATATATAAATGATTTATAAATTGAATTGTTTAGTTAAATAAAAAAAATTTATGTAATTGTTTTGTATTTTTTTATTTTTTTTATCAATCTTTATAAAATTTATCAAATTTTTCATACCTTGTTCTTTTTTTATCTTATTTTTGAGTTAATTATTAAGATTAAATTAAATAAATTCCATCTAAAATTTTATATTTAGAAATTTTCTTTTTCTAAATTATCATTTTTTATATATTTTCAAATTAAAGGTTTTATTTTAATATTCTTTACATGTCTCTTATCTCTTTTCTAGTCTTTAGTATATGTTTTTTATTTGAAAATTTTACTTGTTTGGCATTACATGTAATAAATATTACATATTTATCAATTATATAAAAAATATTACTAATTTACCAAGTTTATTTCGTATTTTTAAGATATGACAATAATGACACTTAACCTTATAAAGTCCATTTGCATCAGGTGAATCCAATGACATGTGATCTCAAATTGAGGAATGTTGTCGCTTATTATGAGATGAAGCAGAAGGAAGAAGTGTAGGTGAATTACACGTAAAAGGTCGGATTCCTTCATCATTAAGATTATGCTTCTCTTCATGCACTTTGTTCATATCAAGTTCTTGTATGTTATTATTCACTGGTTTACTCATGCTATGTTGTTCAAGTTAAGATATTTGAAATAAATTAAATCAATTATAGCTATTAGTTAATATTAACATCGAAACATATATTAATGAAAAATTGAAAATATTTAAGAAAAACATTATCTTCCAAGCCTAGTCAGAACATTGGAAAGAACTAAATAAGTACCCTTAAATTTTATCTTGTAAGTCCAATCAAAACAAAAAGCACTCCATAAATGAAACAAGAAAATCAACGGAAATAGCTTTTTGCACATAGGTAAAATGTCCTTGAAGTGTTTCATTAACTATTCAATTTCTTTTGAGTGTTGCATGAAGAAAAAGATAGGACATTTGCTTATGCATATGAGTATAATGATGAAATTTTGCGGTTCTCTTTCTAGATCAAGAAATGTTGAACAGAATAGAGGTGCTTCATTTTAAATATTCTTTCAAATTAAAAGTAGTTTCTATCTTAAAGAATATACCTCAACAAAATCTTTCATTTAATTGAACTAACTAAAATGGTTCGAAAAGAGCCTTCAAGGTAATGCAATTTATATTTCATGATTGTTCTTGCATTTACACATCACATATGAAAGATTTGTATATTTTTTATGTCTTTTGATTCCTAATTTCATTATGCAATTGCAAATATCGGAATCTCACATAAAGGATGGTTCTTCTCTAATGATACATCGTTGAAAAGAAATAAGAAGAAAACCATAAGAAACTAAATCAATAAAAGGATACCAAAAGGAACAACTAATTAAGGTATGTATGTTGGAAAAATAAGGTATCTATATTACTAAGAATATATTTAACTGTGAATACTAAACTAATTTAAAAAGATAGAAAAGTTAAAATCCATTAGAAAGGAATGGTATTTGGCATGCTAGATACATCAAATGCACTTGTTTTTCCATCTCTCTTAAAATTTTTCATTGATACCATATCTAGTGCTATATTTCTACTTATAGCCAAACATTCTTGATGAAAATCTTATGTATTTGTCTTTTTATTTATTATTGTAGTAGGATCCTTTTGTAATACTAAGATGTTCATCTTCAATTCACAGCATAGAACTATCTTTTAGTTGTATTAGAACTTTGTTCTATATAATAGGACATACACCAAAAAGGAAATGCGTAGTATTTCCTTTTCACCCCTCGGTTCCAAAAGAAGTTGAAGGTGGACATGGAATTGTGGTATGGATTCCACAAACTATAGAAGAGCTTATTAAGGAGGTGAAAGAGAGGTTGAATATTACGACATGAATCTACATATTGATAGAGAATGGTGCTATAATAGCTAAAGTTGAGATGATAACCGATGTGTAGAATTTGTTTGTGGCTAAGGATGAATATTTTGTATAATAACTCTGAGGAAAAAGAGTCGAGGTACTTATCTACTTAAACTTTTGGGCAATCAAACAAAGTAGCAAGGGGATAACTATTTCTCAAAAACTAAAGTTAAACACAACTTAAAGACATTATGAGTAGATTTTTAATGATACTTAACCTAGCAATTTCTCTAAAAAACTAAGATTACAATTTCGTGTAGAGTTTTCTTGATCTACAATTTTAACATCATGTATAGCCAACGTAGTTTGTTTATATGCAATGACAATAGACACTAGAGCTCAAACCCAATACAATTTCTTTCCTATTAAATTATAGTAAAAGAAATAAAAGAATCAAGAAAACTACACTAACTTGATACATTGACCCAATTTGACTCTAATACCACTTACCTGATTGGAATCACTAATGCCCTTTTGACTTTGAGAACTGATAGATAAAGACGAACTCAAAAAACATTAAATATATATTAAAAAATTATGAAGCATTTGAGAGTTAGTTTTGATCCAAATTGAAAGAGAGATGATGAGATAGATGGGAATAGAGCCAAGAGTGAGAAGTAGAACTTGATAGTGATTTTGATCTGTTTTTGGAGAACAGATCAAAATCACTTCACCTTAGTCCTTGTGTGTTTTTTGTTTTAGATTAGAGAAGAGAGGAAAACAGATGAGGCAGTAGGCAAGGAGGCATGATGAGTTAGGGACCTTAAGGTTAGAGAAGACAAAAAGAACAAAGAAAAGTTTTATATCTCAATATGCTTCTTTTTAAAAAATATTACAAAAGGGAGGCCAAATGGAAACTAATTACATGAGTAGGGCCTTGTTACCGAATTTTTTACATTGAAGGCATGTGCGAAAAGAAAGGTACATAAACAACTTTTCTTTGTTCTTTTTAAATATATACCCCAATTTTCGTAACCAACTCTCATTCTGTCCTCCTTTACTTTCCGAAATCTCTCTTGCTATCTGATTTTTACTCTTCATTCAATATGGCAACCCCAAACGTACATTTACAGCCCAAATTTCTTTGCTGATCAGTAAGTAAAACTAGTCCCCTTCTTTTTTCCATATATATTTTTGTAATATGCAAATTATATTGTTAAAATACTTTATAGTAGTTAAAGTAAATTAGTATACTATGCTTATATTTAGAATATTGTTCATGTGCTAGTTTGTAGTTAAATAAATTGTGGCGGTAATGTATGAAAATGGGAATAGTTGATTTCACTTGTACATTGGTTAAATGCGATGAAACGTCCTGTTGAGAAGTGGAATTGTATGGGTATCATGTATTATGTGAAATAGTATATGGTGTGCCTAGGAGCTTAGTTATTACTAGGATTTATTGTGGCAAACTTGAAGTAAATGGGTCTTCCGAAATATCTAAGAAATTATAGGGAAATGATCTACAGGTAAACGAGAGTAATTGATGTGAAACTACTTGGAGGATGTGACTCACCAACGAACATAATACGACTTGACACCTTACTTGATATGACACGCAAGTTGATGTTAAGGTCTACCTCCCACTAATCCTAAACTGCTCGGCAAGATTAGATAAGAGTGTATGAAAGATAGACTTGGAGAGGGTTATCTTACAAGATCAGAATATTCAATTTTTAATTACCAAGTTCTTTATGACTTACAAGGGAAAGTGATTATTTATAGTAAGTCTCCAAGGTAACATTACAAATAAATAAATTACAAGAAAGTATACACAAAAAGGGGATTCCTAGCATATACGAAAAGGGGTAAAAAGGATAAAAGACAAAAATGGAAAGTTAGTACAATCTCAAATGAGGTGGATAGGTAGCAATGCAACGTTGATCCTGTACAAAGATTCTCTAAACATAGCAGGTGAGAGGAATCAAGATGTTACGGCAATAAAAAGGCTAGAACGAGAGAAATGGTAGCATACTGAGAGAAAACTACTCTGCTGGTAAGTGAGTTTTTTGTTACTTAGTAAGAACCTCTCAGCAGTAGTTGGTTGAATTACTCGGTACAAAGTCCTTGGTAAGGAAATAGTCAGCAACATCACTACCAAGAGTATAGATCAATGTATAACAATGCGGGGAGCTCAAGAAGTTCAGCCACCTTCCTTTGGTGTAAAGTTTCTCGTCATTAGCAAGTAGTCAAGAGAGGATTCTTTGGGTAAAGGATTAGAGTCTTTGGAGTAATGCGCAAGTAATGGGACCGATGGTCGGCAGTTCATCAATATAGGCTTAACTCATTTTGGAATTTGTAGATAAATAGGTAAAGAATGGTTGAATATGTGAAAATTATTGTGTATGTGAGAGGAAACATCGTGAATGGAAGTACCAGTTTGCAATATGATAGAAAGTCGATGAAAAAGTTGAAGATGAGGAAGGATTTGAACTTTAGTCATTTCCTCCAACAGATCTGTTCGAGTATTAGAGTTGATCTTGCTAAAGTTGAGGTTATACACCTATACCTTTGTTATTATCAGGGAGGTGTTTCGTAGACTTTGATGGCTATAAGGGATGATGATGATGATGTGGAAAATTTTATTGAAATGGTTGAAACATTTGGAGAAAATTGGACATAGGAGATATATGTTAGGGGTACCAATCATCTAAACATGAGTATTGAATAGAACACTTTACAGGGAGACACTTCCAACTACCTTTCACCATAGGTTTAGCCAACTCAGGACGACTTCCTAATGCATGAAACTTTTCCAGCGGATGAGCCAACCCTTGAGGAGGGCGGTATGAATGTGCAAATCAATGAAGAGGCACTTGATGTAGAGGTTAGGTTAATTTTACAAGATGAACTAAGTTATGACCTCAATGGAGAGCTGATTCCCATGGGACTTGATAGCGATGATGAAGGTGATCATTTAGGGGTTGAATTGGGGTTAGAAGAACAAGTCGTATAAGTGGAAAACATGGTAGATGATGCAGCCGTGTTAGAATATATATCGGGTAGCGTCCCATCTGTACCTCAATTTCCTACATGTTAGGGGATTTAGATGCTTCCCCAATACAATCAGCTTAGGATGACAACATCGACAGTTAGAGATTTAGTTCCATACATGAACATTGGTGGGGGTAATGATTATGTAGCCTTCAAAGAGGACATGGAGGCAGAGAGTAGCAACCAGGTAGACGAAAAAGATTTGTTTGTTGGCAAAAGCTTTAGCACAAATGATGAGCTTATTGATATCGTAAAAAGGTACCACATTGATCACTATTGCGACCACATAATTCAAGAATTGAAATGGTATGTTTGGGATGTTTATTGCATGGAGAAGGATAACGGGTGCAAGTGGAGGTTATAGGCATCATGTAAAAGGTTAATGGGGCTATTTGTCATAATCATTCTTAAGGGACCATATATGTGTCAATCCTACCGTAACGCAGGACTATAGATAGATTGATAGTAAACTTATGGCCAATTGCTTTATCAACAATGTCAGGGAGAATCCAGATATAAAGATTGCAGACCTTCAAGCAAATATCTTAACCATGTTCGGATATAATGTGATAAGGAAGAGAGTTTGAGATAGCAAGAGAAAGGCCATAGAGATGGTGTATGGCAATTGGGAGAAAGCCTATAACGAGCTTCCTATTCTGTTGAATGTAATCAGAATTACCAATCCAAGGACAAAGGTAATGTAGGGTTGGGGGTAGGGGTCATCTAATGAGCCTAGAGTTTCAATTACGAAGTGGGTCTTTTGCACTTTCAAGTCATTCATGCGTGCATGCATTCAAATTTTGTCAGCCTGTAGTGTATATAGATGACACATTTCTATATGGAAAGTACAACCATATACTGTTAATTGCTTATTCTACAGATGGGAATAACTGTATTGTGCCATTGGCATTTGTGCTGGTTGACAAGGAGTCTAAGGAGACATAGGATTAGTTTTTGAAGAGATTAAAGAAATTCATGGTTAATGGTCATGAAGAAACAATTTGCCTTATCTCAAACAGGCACTTCGAGATTGAGAGTGCACTTAAGAAAGATGACATTGGCTAGAAAGACCTATTTGAGGTTTGGAAGTGGTACATACGGCATGTCGCCAACAACTTTAATGAGACGCATAAGAACCAGTTGTGTAAGAAACTGGCAACATCTGTTGCAATGTAGGCACAACCTAGGAAATTTGAGCATTTGTTGGAGCAGATGTGGCAAGTAAAGGAGGATGCTCTGTCATGGTTCTTACCTTTTCATACGAAACAATGGACATTGGCTCATGATGGTTCCTATCGGTTTGGATATATGACTTCAAATATCATCAAGAGTTACAATGTTGTACTGAAAGGTTCTAGAGGATTGTTGCTCACTTCACTTGTGAAGAAAATATTCTACAATTGTGTTGACTACTGGGAAAGAAGAGTTAATGAAGTGAAGAAGGGAATGGCCGCCGGTAAGCATTTACAAAGTACATTACGAAGAAGCTTAATACGTAGATTAGGCAAGCACCTACTCATACCATTAAGAGCTATAATCAGGAAAATAGGATATGGGAAGTGAAGATTAGCTAGAGGTGAGAACCAAATGGTGTCATGAAGCGAGATAGTCGAACGCACATCGTGAGTACTAATAAGAGGATTTGTTTATGTAGGAAGTGGCAAATCTACAGAATTCCGTGCTCCCATGTGATCATAGCGTTGAATTCCATTAGAATCACCACTGGAAGATATGTTGGGGAATGGTATAAGTGGTCCCATCAATTGGAAGTGTACAGTAAATACCTTATTCCGATAAGCGATGAGTTGGATTGGCCATGTCTTGATTACCCATTTCTTAAACCCAACAAATATCTGAAATGTAGTATGGGAAAACCAAGGAAGAAAGGATATCATATAGAGATGAACTTGAGAGAGCCCGTTGATAAGACCAACTGTAGTGCTTGTAAGATGGAAGGACATAATAGGTAAAGGTGTCCATAACTTAATAAGAATGGTATAAACTAATATATGTCATGTTATTTTCTTATAGTAGAATATGTACCATATTATTTTCTTGTTTTGCACATAACTAACTCACCATCTTTGTACTATTTTGTATGTTAGATGGATCTAAGGCCAAGTGACCCTTTTATGTTGCATGCTTAGGTTGAACATCGATCATGGGGTGTGTAGGAGTTCAGGGTATGGCTTAGCATGTGTTTCTTTGACAAAATATGCAGTTTAATAATTTTTTCAGATAACAATACATAAATTGTCAATTCATATAGGGATTGGACCATATTACAGTACATCGAGTTGAGGTGAGCTTGCGGAAGGATACTAAACAGATACCACTAGACGATTGCATGATCCTATAATTAGAGGATGCGGGTTTTCTTGCGGTGTTATCGTTACCCTTTATCCAAATCGATCATCACCTCATCACTACATTAATGAAGCGATAGGGGCTTGAGACTTACACTCAATGACTAGAGTAAGAGAGTCAGGGTCAAAAAGAGGCTTCCTCACTTCTTTCTCTCATTCCACATGGCTCATGGAGAGATGACCATCGTGCTCTAGGATATAGAGATCCTGCTTGGTCTCCATGTGGATGGGGCTACATTAACTAGGTCCATGTAGCTTCTTTAGTAGGAAGTGGCTCGAGGTTTGCTTAGGGATTACCCTAGAGGTAGTATTAGCAAAGGGGGGTTGAGACGATTCGGAGGCATACACGAACATACATCCAATAGTTGTTAGGGGGTTTCATATTTGCTCATAAATTGTTATCACTCATCTACATGATATTCCTCCCCTTTTTAGAGTATTTCCCATTTGTTGAGACATTCAGCTAAGATTCGGCTTGCTTAGCATGGCTATATTGCCAACTATGTCGGAGTAGCACGATTTGGAGCACATGAGATAAGTGGAGCAACTATATTCTTATAGATGTGGGTGTAGGATAAATTCCCTCACATTTGTCCTTGTAGCAGGACTGTGTTTGCCATCTAAGATAAGTTACCATTGGCTACCAGGTGGCAATATTGCGTGACACCATGCCATGCATGTTGTTGATTCCAAGCAGACTGCATTCAATTTATAAACAAGTTGACAGGTATGTGGTACTCCAATACACTCATCTTACGTTGCATCTGAATGTAATTTACTAATACACTTATCCTTGTAATGCATTATAGATCATATGGGAGTCGTATACAGAAGATCTTATTTAGCTCTTACCTTCCTTTTGTAGTGCTGGTTGAGCTGTTTGGATAACTAAGGTGCCACTTATCTACTTCTAAACGGTTGAGTAGTACTTTTCAAACTGTGTGATTCGATAATTTAGGGGGTTCTAGATGATTCCGATGGATGTGGATATGAGCGAAGAGCTGTACCATATCAACCTTAGGGGTAGGATGGACATATATTAGACAATTGCTCATTAGGTTACATAACCACTTGGGCAAACCACCATATGTGGTTGGTAAATTCATAGGGGCCTTGAGGTGTGGATCCTGATTACTTCGGTTGGTATAGGAAGTATACATGCTGGTACATTACCCATCATGGTATGATGATGGGACATTTAGTAAGCCTACTTCCTCTTAACTGATCATTTTATACAATGCATCATGCATGACCGTAGTGTTGTTTATTTTATGCAATGGAGGCAGATACTTTATGCTGGACGCGACTATCTGACCATTTGGACACTATACGTGGGATCGTCAACAGTGGCTTCTAGCATCTCGAAGAGCATGGTAGATTGATCTTGTTTCCTCGTGAGGCAACTGTAGCAAACCCTGTATCCTCTCCCCAGCCCCCCTATGGTCGAATAAGTGGTCGGAGACACCAAAATGATGACATGACATTGAAATCTCGCCATTCCATTGACTTAAGCAAGATTGGTAATGTTACAGTACTCACCAATAGGTCTAGCGTCAGCCTCAACTTGTTCCATACCCTAGGTATTGACGGTAGCATCTCTTTGTAGAATACCTTGCTAGCTCCTTGAAAGCGGCACATTGGTTGGACATAGAGTTTAGACATTAGGGAGGTTATTACCTAGCTACCACTATTGCAGCCTAGTCTTGTACCTCTTAGAGACCTTAATGATACTCCCCTACATTCATCTGAGCCTCAACCATAAGAGGGAGTGTGCAGTCGAAGGCCATCCTTGCTCACCTAATTTGGGAAACACCTTATAAGATTTAAGAAGAAGTAGTTGTATATGAACACTTTTGTATTACCTAGTTAAATTATTTTGTATTTTTGTCATCTATCCTTTGATGTGTACAAGGATGTTGTAAATGATGTCATATATTTGCTTGCTATTTACTTGCTATTGTTTGTTCACTATAATTATACCCTTTGCTCTATTTCATTTGGTAGGTTTAGTCGTGTTGGCTAATCCATCAAATTGTTTGCTGATGTGTTGAGTTGTATATTCTAATGGTGGGAATGTACGTGCTTGTGTGTTGCACTTGTAGTTTCTAGACTTATCAGTGTTAAGAGAGTGTTTTGCTTTGTCTTTGATTTGTTACTTTATATGCGTTCAAGGCATTTGTCAAATAGATAAAGGATGGTGAAGGTAGGCTAGGAAGGTGCATATAAGTATCACACCTTCTTTGTTTCTAAAAACAAAGAAGGTGCGATAACTGTATGCGTATTTTTTGTAAGGAAGGCACATATAATGTTTACGCCTTCCTTTATCTAAACGTCTAAGGAAGGTGCATTTACTAACTACACCTTCGTTTTCGAGAAGGTGCAATTTCTTTATGCGCCTTCACCCCTGCTACTGAAGGCATGTGCTCTACGCGCTCCTTCAGTGAAAAAAACCAATGAATAGGGAAGGCACATGCTATCTTACTAGCATACTAACTTTCTACAAAAAGGGGCCTATTGAGGTACAAAACTCCACCTAAGGAGGCTTCTGAAATTTAGTTTAAGGCTATCATACGCGAAGAAGTGGGTTTCACAATAAGAATCTGTGAGAATTACATAATCAAATGGTGTTGTATTAGCCTTACCTTAGATTTCTTAACCTAAGAACACTAAACTTTGGTGTTTCTTGCTTTGTGGCTTCAAGAACCTGCACAAACCTAGGCAAAGCAGTTTGTGAATGAAAATGCAAGAAAAGGGTTTTCCCAACCCTAAGCGATCCTTTTATACCTAGGGTTTGCAAAACTTTTCCATTATAGTAATGCCCTCTGTTACAACCACTCATGCCAAACTTGCCCTTATCTTATAATAGTTCTTATTTGTAATTTCTTTTTAATCCTTATTTTATTTTTCTTTACTTTACTCAAGTTTTACAAAAACAACCATCTTTCGGTTTTAGTTTTCTAGTGAGGAGTCTATACAATAGATTATATGAATTGCGTAACTTATAGTTCATCATCGAATGAAGTAGGAGAGAAACGTAACATTAAAAGGAAAAAAATATATATATATACAATTAGTAAAGAGTGTAATAGGGTTATGATATATGGTTACCTCCACCAAGTATTCTTTTAATTAAATAATTATACCATTTTCTTTTCTAATCAACTAGAAACCCTCATTTAATAGCCTTCTTGTCTTAGTTTTCCCTATGGTCTCTTTTCTCCAAAGCTAAAAATCCATAATCCTCTTCCTTTTAAAGCCTTTAGCCACTTCATGCTCCAATTAAGGTTAACCTATAGTTCTTTTTCATTTTACAAAAAGTTTTGCTTTTTTGTTAAATTCAATGTCAAAGGAAACTTCTATAAGGTCCCACGAGTGATTAGTTTAAATTAGAGATTTGTAATTTAGATAATAAGAAACTTAGTTAGGCTTTTGTTAATTGATAAAGGAGATCATCATGTATGTATAGCTACATAAGCATGATCGAACATTTTTTTTATTTTGGTTGTAAAACGCACGCAAAAGGTGAATTGTGCCTTTTCCTCTCCTCTTCCATTTCTTTTTCTTTCAATTCATAGTTTTAAAGGATTTGATCATTTTAAGGTTTAGAGTAAAAGAAGTCCTAATCAAAGTTTTAGGAGAGATTGTGTCAATCATTGGTTGTTGCTATCAATTTAAGATTCTTTATATTTTGGATTGAAATTGACTATTAGATTATTAAACAACTAAAGAATCAATTTGTCTTATAGATGAGTTGATGTGGAAAAGTGTCTTAGTATAGTTTAGGGATGTCTTTCACTTAATGGGTTGATTAAAGAGGGTTAACCATGCACCTACCCTGTTAATTTGGTTAATGGGAAGAAGGAGGGATTGACTAAGAGTATAGTCTACCCAACTGCCTACATGGTCGATTGTACCTCTAGTATATACCTTGGTTGACCTTATTTACTTGTTAGCTTACTAGGTTAGGTCATAGGAAGTTTTAAATAATTTATTTTAGGCCCCATAAACCAGTTAAGTTTAAGCTTTAGACCTAAGATTTGCATAGTTTTAGCATAATTTAGGTATTAACAAGTTGTTGTATATTAGATTTTTAAGAGTAGAGTTTCACTTTGGATTATCTTGAACCATTCAAGCATAATCTGGATAACACATGTTGCTTGTGTATTTACACTAATAAAGGAAATGAATCTAAAACTAACATAAGCCTCAACTTGATTTCTTGATTATGCTTGTAACTTAGTTGAGTGTATAGGGTTATTGGATTTGGCAGCCATAGACTAGCAACTATAGTGTCCTAAGTGTAGTAAGTTAAGGTAATGTGATACATAGATAAGGTGCTAAATTGTCACGTGAAGGTAAGTAGGTTTTTGGTTGGTTAATATTATTATGATATGAGTTGGTCTCTAGAAGGAAGTGGCAATAGGATTACAGTGGTGTTATGGGACACCATAGTAGAATGTTGTCATAAACCAATTGCACCAATGGTTAATATTAATGGTGACCACAAGAGATCTTACACATGTGTGTGTGTATTTGCTAGTAATCTAAATTCATCCAAATCTTAGGTTGTCAAGAATGTTGCTTGCTACACTTAAATAAGATAATAAAATATTACTTGTTGCATTAGTGGTAAGTATGTGTATGAATCTTCTTAACATGTCATGTATATGTTATTATGGTGGCTACTATACTGAGATCTCTATTTGTCCCTTATGGACATACTATAGTTGTAGCTTATACTTGACCATTTGGAAGCATGTTGAAATCGAAATAGAAACCTACCATCATATCTACTTGGAATCCACTTAACCATCTAAGGTAGATTAAGTCATAGGATTCAATCACGTTACCTACTTACCTTTAGCCACTAGCGCGCCAGGTGTGGTTAGTCCTTCCATGGATAATAATGGATCAAAAGAGCTTATTAGTTGCCTATTTATAAGTGCATGGTTAAAAATCGTTATACAATATTTCCAATAATTAGAATTCATTGTAAAATCACTATTTCATGCTCAAAATTTGGGTTAACAATTCATGTTATCATATCATGTCTCATTTACGTGTCTAAATGAGTTTGTGTTTAAAAAACCTTAGCCCATATGATTCATTTATTAATTATATATGAAAATCTAAGCTTATGATCTAACTTGTTCAATAAGCATCTTGTGTTTAGCTTAGACCCATTTTTCAATTAAAAATTTGTAAATAAATTCATAAAATATTTATAGACATAAAGTAAAAGGGGCAATAATGAATCTCTAAAATACTAAGAGATACGAAGGAAAATTTTAGATAAAAAACATTCTTGTTGACAAGACAATCATATACTATCAATAAAAAGCTTCTTTTCCATATCTATATTGTATAAACCAAAAGTACTTTAATGTACAAATAAAACTGAGTGTAACTGATGAGTTCCAAATTGGTTATATTTTATATAGTGATTTTTGATGATTTTCTTTGAAATTGAGTTTATTTTTAGATAATGATACTTAATTGAGTAAATTTTTTTTTTTTAGGTTTTGAAATGATCTATGCAAGAAAACAAAAAGATAGAAACAAATTTCATATAAATTGGAGCTAAAATAAGTAAGTTATGAAGGTTTGAAGATTGATACAGCCGAACGACATGACTATGTCGTTTTCAAGTGAATTTGGAGCTTATTTTCGATTCTCATAGTTTAGGACACGACCAAAAGACACGATCGTGTCTTTGATCATGTCTCTCCCAACTAACCTATTTTTATTTTTTTTTTATCTCTTCCTATATAAAGCCTTGTTAGGGCTTGTTTAAGGAAAGAACTTTTTTGCATGACTTTTAGAGAGCTTTTCAAGACAAGACACTCAAGGAGTGAGAGGATCATCAAGACTTCAAGATTTAATTTTTCTTTAGGCTTTATGATTTTCTTTCCTAAAATTTTCTACTCTTTGTTTTTAGATTCTTATTTTAGGATGTATAGTGAGTAAATCTTTGATATCTACGTCTTATAGAACCTAAATCTATTTATAAGATATGATTAGTATTTGATTAATTTAATTATTTAGTCTTTTCTTAGTTCACCTATGTTTGCTTTATGATTTAGGTTATTATTTTCGTGGATAATAATCTGAAGTTTGATATCTTATAAGAGAATCAAGAGATTTCTTATAAGATTAGATCTAAACATAATTGATGAGGATTATTACAAGATTAGAGATAATTCACAAGATTCTTCTAGAATTTTAAATTAAAGTGTAAAGAATTCATTGTTCAATGATGCAATCTTATATCATGCTATTGAGAGGAGATTCTAATAGGTGATTTCAGGGTTAGGATTAATTTGCTTGAGAAAGTGATTAACGTTAGTAGAGAATTCTCCTGCTTAAGAAAGATTAAAGAATAAATTAGATTATTTATAGGAAAATCACATGTTAGATCTAGGAGGAGTAAGATTTAGGTACAACATTGAATCTTGAATTAATTTCCAATTAAATTGTTTTCTTGTTGATTCTTGAATTGCGTTTTAGTTAATCTTTAAATTAGTTTTAGCAGTAATTTAAATTTACTTTTTTAAGTTTCTTGAAATTTAATTTGCCGATTAGATAATAAAGACTTAGTGAGTATTAGTAGTCAGAGTCCCTAAGGGATTGACACTTGGGCTTAATTCATTGTTACAATTTGATAGTGTGCACTTGCCTGACACATCAATAACAAGTACCTAATGATTTTGCCATTCGAAAATTACTTATAATCGTTAATTTAGTTCTTATAAATCACTATAGATGAAAAATGTTTCTAATATAATTTTAGTAGTTTTGGTTGCACAATGCCACTCAAACAACTTTTTCATATAGGTTAGAGTCAACACTTCAACAATCCATTTAGAAATATCATCAAACACTTCACATACAACATGATAGATGGAAAACATAGACACAATAGAGCTTAGAGCAATAGGTCATTAATAACTGCCTATTTGATGCTTGAATATTGAAATTGAAAATAAACCAAATAAAGAGAAGAAAGATACCAAAAAAATAAAAAAAAAAAAAGAAAAGGAGGGAGAGAAAGGATGTTTTTTCACATAGAGTTGCAAATTTTTCATTAAACATGGCTAATAGGTTCTTTAGATTTTCCATGTTTGAGCTAACACAGTTTACAACACATTAATTCCAATTAAGTGTTTAGGCCTTTGAGTAGATAGGTCAATATGTATACATATCAAGTAAAGAAGTTGCAAATTGATTTCAATTCTAACTTGTCAAAAAACGTAGTTTGGCAATTTATTTACTACAAAAAAGAAAGCAATAGCTCACATCAATCCATCTAACAAGCATTAAAAACAACATATTTCAAGACTCTTTAAAAGCTCTTCCAATTTAAAAAAATGCATACGTAATGTTGCAAACCATGACCAAGAATAGACAAAGTTGGTCGTTGGATGGGTCCAAGCTTGCAGAAAGCTTGAAAAGGGTTAATGGGAAAAGGTATGAAAGGCGCCAAGAATGACTAATGAAACAGTAAGGAAAAACCCACAAACAGCTCTAGAGGATATGACGTACTAATGGAACTTCCGAGGACTTACGACATAATTTGATATGATGCATGAATTGGTCTAATGAGGTTACTCGCCACCTAACCTTACTTAAGGGAAAGAATAAAAGTGATACTGAGAGTAAACAACAATGTTTACACAAGGAAGAAAGTACTCAAAAGTGTATTGAAGATAATATGATGTTTTACAGCTACAAGTACAAGGGTATTTATACCCACAAGTTAGGGCAACTTGCTCCATAGGGAAAAGACAAAAAGGACATTTTTTAAAGAAGCAATCTACACGTTACAAAAGGGTAAAAATGAATATACAAGAGAGACAATCATTAGTGCTACAGATTCTACATATGATACTGTACACGTGGCGATGCTGCATTGGCGAGGTTTTTAGGAGATGTGGACAAAAAGTATAGATAGATAGGTTTGTCCGAGTAGGGATGGCTTAGTCAGTCTAAACTCTCTCTCTCGGCTTCTCGATAAGGAAGATGCCGAGTAATTGATTGGCTTAACGCTAAAGTGTAATCATCAACTTGACATACTATAGAAAAATGGGCGATCATATGGTACGACATTAAAAGTGACTCAGTAAGGAAGTACTGGGCCTTGGCAGGGGTTGGTTGGAACAGAAGGATTCGTCGTATCAGCCCTTCTAGTCCTTGGGCTCAGCTGCGAGTTAGAGATCTGGTAGCCTGATTCCTATCATTCCTTTCAGGTTGTTTTGGATTTGGATCAAATTTGAATGGTTTTTGTTCAGTTCTCCGTCAGGGTGATATGGACTGAAGTCAACAATGATGAAGGCGTTAGAAACCCCATAGTCTTCGAGTAATTCAAACCTGTAGGCATTGTCACTGATTTTCTAGAGGATTCTAAAAGGTCCTTCTACTCTTGTAGATAATTTATTCTTCCCTTTATTCATAGACTGTTCCTTGCTGAGGTGTAGCCATACTAAGTCTCCCGACTGAAATTGTTTAGCTAACCTACCCTTGATCTTTTCTTGCATTCTTTTGGCAACCTGGTTGATGTGCTAAGTGACCTTATCATAGATGTGCTGAAGAGATTGTGCTCTGGTTGAGGTGCCAGGGTCCTCTTGCGCAGGTGCTGGTATAGGGGCGTGGTCGAGGGGCAACTTAGGATTAAATCCATAGACCACCTCAAAGGTAATCTGCTTAGTGGTGTCATGTACGGTTCGAATATAGGCGAACTTGACCATTGGCAGGCAGACATCCCAATAAGTTAAGTTCTTACTTACTGTAACTCAGAGTAGTGACCCCAAAGTATGATTAACCACCTCTATTTGGCTGTTAGTTTGGGGGTGACATGAGGTACTGAAGAGTAGTTTGGTTCCTAATTGATGCCACAGGGTTCTCTAGAAATGGCTTAAGAACTTCGGGTCTTTGTTGGAGACTACACTTTTCAGCACGTTGTATATCCGCACAATCTCCTATAAGAAAAGAGAAACAATAGCCGAAGAGTCGTTAGTTTTGGTGCAGGGCACGAAGTGTGCCATCTTACTGAACCGATCACGATGACCATTACAGAATCTTTGCTTTGGGCAGTTCGCAGCAGTCTGAGAACAAAGTCTATGCTTAGTTCAATCCATGGCACCGTAGGGACAAGTAGGGGTATTGCTTTCCTTCGCTCGGCTCAGCACTTTACCTTTTTGCACACAGCATAACTTTCGACAACTCGATACACATCTCTCCACATTCTCAGCTAAAAGAATCGGCCATTTAATAGTTTATAGGTCTTCTTCTATCCAAAGTGTCTGAAGAGTCCTCTGCTGTGGGCTTCTCTGATTAATAATTTCTGTAGGGAACAAGTCGGCACACACAGTTTCCCCCCTTGAAATAGGTAGCCATTCTCTACATAATACTCATCCATTGTCCTCCCATCTATACACTACGAAATTATTGGTCCAAAGTGTAAATCTTCGGAGTACTGTTCTTTGATACTCGCAAACCTAAATAGCCTGGTTTGTAGTTCTGATAAAAGCGCATGTCTTCTTAAAAGAGCATCTATAACTATGTTACTCTTTCCCTACTTGGACCTAATTACAAAATTGAATCTCTTAAGGAATTCAACCCATTTTGCCTACTGCTTCGATAACTTAGTCTAATTTCGAAGGTACCTCAGTGATTCATGGTTAGTATATATGACAAATTCTCTCAGCAGTAAATAATGTTGCCATACTTGTATCGCTTAGATCAATGCCAAAAGTTTTTTGTCATATATAAAGTAGTTCAGCTGTGGTCCTCGGAGCTTCTCACTGTGGAAGGCAATTGGTTGGCCTTCCTACATCAGGACAGCACCTACTCTAATGTTCAATACGTCACATTCCAACTAAAAAATTTTGTTGAAGTTAGGTAATACTAATACCAGAGCAGAGGTCAATCTCTCTTTTATGTCGGCAAAACTCCTCTTCTCTCTTTTTCCCCATCGGAAGTCAGTTTTCTTCTTTGTTAGCTTGGCAAGTGGTGCAGTAATGGTGCTAAAATTCCTGATAAACCTTCTATAAAACGAAGTCATTTTATGGAAGCTTCTCATGTCAACATAAGTAGTAGGAGTCAGCCACTCGACAATTGCTCGAATCTTTTCATCATCAACTCGCAAGCCTCCTCTACTGACTATATAACCTAAGAATACCACTTCTTCCTAGCAAAAACAACATTTCTTTAAATTGCTAAACAATCTCTCGGTACAAAGGTTATCCAGGACTACTCTGAGATGTTTATAGTGACTTAGCATGTCAGCATTGTATACCAGGATGTCGTCAAAGTACACCATGATACACTTTCCTATGAGATGTCTCAGCATATGGTTCATAAGTCTCATGAAAGTACTTGGGGCATTCGACAAGTCGAAGGGCATGACCATCCACTCATAAAGTCCATATCGAGTCTTGAACGCAGTTTTCTACTCGTCTCCTGATATCATGCGGATTTGATGGTAGCCAGATTTAAGATCAATCTTATTGAAAATCTTAACTCCAATTAGTTCATCCAACATGTCTTTTAGACTCAAGATCGGATACCTGTATTTGATTGTGATTTTATTCATGGCTCGGCTGTCAACACATATCCATCAGGTTCCATCCTTATTCGGTACTAAAAGTGCAGGCACAACACAAGGGCTGAGACTCTCTCTTACATAGCCTCTCTTTAGTAACTCATTAACTTGACGTTGGAGTTCAGAAGCTTTCTCGGGATTCATCCGATAAGTTGGCTTATTCAGCAATACAGTGTCGGGTACTAAGTCAATGTAGTGTTCTATACCTCGAGTTAGGGGCAACCTCTCAGGTAACTATTCTGAGAACAGGTCGGCATATTTATCCAGCAACTCCTTGATGTCCTAGGGATGCTCACCCTACTCCTTTATTTCCAATAATCGTCTAACCAACACTAGGATCGGTTCGTTAGCATTGATGGCCTTTCAGAGCTTGACTCTGCTCATCATAAGAGCTTTCTTTGATTTGCGAGAAAGTTTCATTTGCAACTTATTGACTTATCTCAACGGCATTAGGTTTAGTGTAATCTCTCGATCATCCTTCTTGAACATGTATGTGTTCTTATTGTCATCATGGATGACCTTCTTATTAAACAACCATGGCCTACCTAACAACACGTGGAAAGCACACATAGGTAGTATGTTACAGAGGACCTTATTAGAGTAGTTCCCAATAGTGATCGGCAGCAGTATTTGCCAAGTGACATGTAATGCTCCTTTCTTACTCAACCAGTGCAACTTATATTGCTTCAAGTACGCAACAGTTGGCAGCTTCAGTTTCGAGATAAGATTGGTTGATGCCACATTTGTGTAGCTTCCACTATCCACGATGAGGGTACACACCTGATCATTCACTTTGCAGGTTGCATGAAACAAATTTTCTCTTTGCTCCTCCTTTCGTAAGGGTTCTACATTCATAGTGCATCGGACAACCATAAGTAATTGGTCTAAGTCCTCGGCAAATACGTCCTCCTTAATTAGCTCTTTCTCGGTAGGGACCTCCTCCTTCTTAGGTTCCTCATCCATGCTCTCTACTTCTAGTTTTGGGATGTCTCCCTTAATGACCATCGTCTGTCAGTTCAGGCATTGAGTAACCATATGTTTGAACCCCTGGCACTTGAAGCATTTGATATAACTTGTCTTCTTGCTAGACCCTTGCCCCTTTTCATAAGTTCGAGTCGGCACTTCACCATTAGGTTGGCCTTTTTGCTCAGCTTTGACTTCAACCTTTCTACTCAACTCGGTATTTAATTGAGCTTAGTGACTTACTTGACCAAGTCAGCTAGTCGACATTTTGGTTGTTACTCAGCTCTTTCTTTTCCTCTCTACTCATTGGGCAATCCTAATAGCTTCACCCATTGTATCTGGTTGTTAGAGCTCCACAATGTCTCAAATGTCTCTTCTCAACCTGATAACAAGCCTTGAGACTGTTTGAGTTGGTGGTTCCTCTACTTCACAACGCATCATAAGCATTTGAAATTCTTAGAGATACTCATCAACTGTTCAACCTCCTTGCCTCCGCTCCTGAAGCCAAGTGAAAGTATCTTGGAGATAAGTTTTCGGCATGAACCTGTTTCTAAGCACTCTCTTCATCTCGGGCTAAGTGTTAATCTCTTAGTACCTCTCTCGTCTTCTCATGGCCTAAAAATTCTTCCACCACATGGCGGCATACCCAAAGAATTCAACAACAGTAGTCCTCACTTTCTCATAATCCTTATATTGATAGTAATTAAATACATACTCCACCTTCGCTTCCTAATTCAGATACCGTCAGCATTCCTAGATCCATTAAAACTCAGAATCCGAAACTTCACATAGTTGAATGCTCTGGGGACTTGTACATGCTCCTCTTCAAAATACTCTACTTCCACCTCATCAAGCTTTCTCAAGTCTATCCTTCGCCTTACTCGTCCGTCGACTCCTTTACCTCAAGCTGGGTTCTGACCTCTAACAGGTTAAGCAGCTTGTAGAGTGTTATGTACGATCTCAATAGGTCAGCAAGACAGTGCATGAATAGCTTAGGTCAAATCTGCTAAGAGGTTAGCTACTTCATTAAGTCTCTCGTTAAAGCTTCTGGGAGTTCATTAAGATTGTTGTCCATGGTAGACAACTCCACTATCATCACCAATACCAATATTCATACTTGGGTCTGTTATTCTTCCTTACAATTCAAAGCTCAAACAAATACTTTAGAAAATGAACAACTAACAACATAGCAGTCAAATAAATACAATAACTTGCTCTGTTTCACATACGCAAAAATAGAGTATAGTAGAACTTCAAGAAATACTACAGTTCATACAATAACCTCTACTCTGATACCAAGATGTTGCAAACCGTGACCAAGAACAGATAAGGCCAGTCTCTGGATTAGTCTAAGCTTACAGAAAGCTCGAAAAGGGTTAATGGGAAAAGGTATGAAAGTGGGCAAAAATGACGAATGAAACAGTAAGCAAAAACCCATGAATAGCTCTAGAAGATATAACATACCAATGGAACTTCCGAGGACTCACGGCATAATTTAATATGACGTACAAATTTGTCCAATGAGGTTACTTGCCACCTAACTTTGCTTAAGGGAAAGCATAAGAGTGACACCGAGAGTAAACAACGGTGTTTACACAAAGAAGAAAGCACTCAAAAGTGTATTGAAGATAATTTGACATTTTACAGCTACAAGTATAAAGGTATTTATACCCACAAGTTAGGGTAGCTTACCCTAAAGGGAAAAGACAAAAAGGACATTTCTTAAAGAAGCAATGTACATGTTACAAAAAGGTAAAAATGAATATACAAGGAAAACAATCATTAATGTTATAGATTCTACATATGATACTGTACATGTGGCGATACTACATTGGCAAGATTATTAGGAGATGTGGACAAAAAGTACAGACATATAGGTTTGTTCGAGCAAGGATGGCTTAGTCAGTCTAGACTCTCTTTCTTGGCTTCTCGGCAAAAAAGATGCTGAGTAATTGATCGGCTCGGTGCTACAGAGTAATCATCAACTTAACATACTACAGAAAAAGGGTGATCATACGATATGGCATTAAAGGTGACTCGATAAGGAAGTACTCAGCTTCGGTGAGGGTTGGTTAAAATAAAAGGATTCGTCGTGCCAGCCCCTCTAGTCCTCGGGCTCGGCTGTGGGTCAGAGGTCCGATAACCTGATTCCCATCACATAAGCTCATAGATATTTACTCACTTAAACTATGATGTGGTTAAAAAAATATACAATAAGGAATAGTGAATCTCATACCTTCAATTAAGATCTCTAAATTAGGAAGAAGATATTTCTACAACAAAATGGAAATATGAGAAGAAGAGAGAGATTTGAAAACTAAAAGTACTAACTTGTAACTTTGCATGTTGATGCTAAAGTCTAAAGAGAGTCTAGAAACTATTAAAACCCTGAGCTAAATGGGCGAACTTATGGCATGTTTATAGAAATGATTTATCAAACGGGTTGCTAAGTAGGTCTAAGAACTGAACATAAACCCGAACACTAAATTAAACGGGTTTATATGGGTTTAACTCATTTCTATCTTGCATTGAGTTTTTCCTTATACATTTTGTCGTATTATGTCTATCAATCGAATATCAAATTGTTAGCCCTACTCAAAATCTACATAAGCATAGTAACGTTATCTTTTTTATTGGTAAAGATAAATTTCCATTGATGAAAAAAATAACATCAATCAAATTAATAGATATAGACGAAGGGCTAAGGTTATGATAATCCAATCATATAAATGGTCACGTCTCTTCTAGAGTTAACATGTCCTATGTAAGGGCTATTATTGTTTTTCTTAATGGAATGAAATCCATTAAATTGGTGAGTGGAATATCTATAACAAATAACCTGTAACTTACTTATCTAGGTGTTACTCTTCCAATAAGATGGATCAGGTTTGAATCTCCTTCCCTATCATAATCTGTAATGCCCTAGGCCAAAAGTAATGAATAGTTAAGTCAACAAATACTAATGGATCCATTTTAACTACATGGCCAAAAAGTTTCAAGCTTATGTTGATAAGATATTGATAATTATGGCCATATAAACTAGTACCATAACCTTCCATAATCCATGTTGGACACTTAACCATGGGGTCTTATAATTCCCCCTCATTAAACACGCGATGTCCTCATCATAAGACCTTATAATTAGGCCTAGATCTTCCCCCTTTTTTGGTGTATGAGTTAAGCCACCCATTACCTATTGGCCATCTTGGAAGCTTACAAAGAGTCACACCTTGGTGACACTCCCCACTTTCCTCGAACCTCTTTTCTAAATTGGAGCCAGACTCGAATCATCTACCTATTAACATAGGGTCCGCTTTGATATCATTTGTAACCTAGGCTAAAAGTAGTGAATAGTTAAACCAACAAACCCTAATGAGCCTATTTCAACCACTTGGCCTAAAAGTTTCAACCTTGTGTTGACAAAATATTTACAACTATAGTCTTATAAACTAAAATCACAACCTCCCATAATTCATTTGGGACACTTAACCATGTGGTCTCACATAGTTACCAAAAATAAAAAAAATAATACTAATTATAATGAATGAGATTTAGGGACATAGATTTGTGATTGGTAGGAGCAATAAAGAAAGCTTAAATCTAGTGATAGACCTGTGGAATTATAGAATTTGACATTTTTTGAATTATGTATGTAACCAATGCGAAATCAAAAGCTCTTGCATCATCATTACCATCATTATTAACTATGCATATCCTTGAGCCAAAAGAAAATAATCCATACAAAGTGCCTTCGTTTAGCTAGATCCTACGTTATCTCTCCTGGCTCTTTAGATGTATAATATAAAATATAATAATATAATATATACACAAAGGATTTGACTGCATACGATGTATTGAACATTATAAAACCTAGAACTTATTTTGTGCAGTACAAACATATATGTATGGGTTTGTGTATATATATATTATTGTATTGATGCGCTTTTGATGAGATTTTGATGGTTATGAAGGGATGAGAATATAACAAATTAATTCCATAAACTCTAATTCTGTGGATTATTATCAATAAACAAATCTCAAAAAACACTATAATAACCATAGATTCACATTTCTATCATCCATATTACTGCTCCATTTTCAAGTCCCCAATAGAAAATTATAGTTGAAATTCCACCATACTTTAATAATATAAGTACAAAATATAACCATAGTTTTATATGGTTTTTGCATAGTTCAATAATATTTAGGATCGATTATTAATGGTTGTAAGCTGCTTTTAGATGAGTTAGGAGTGGCTTCTACCCTATGTAGAAAATAAAAAAAGAAAAAAGAATTCATTAGAAATTAGACCCCATAATATGCATACCCAATGAATCTTCCACATGAAGTTTTATGTGTCAAAAAATGTATGTCCTTATTATTTTCAATGAAGTTTTATGAGTTGAGAAAGAAAATTGGGTGTTCTAAATTTTTTTTTAAAAAAAGGAACAAAGCACAATTAAAAATAATATATTATTTTCAATGATAAAAATCATCTTCCCTTATTATTATTATTTTTTTCAATTAAGTTTTGAATTTTTTTAATTTCTAATGAATTTTCTAGTTATTTTCAAAAACATTTTGATTTTTCATATTTCAATATTTTATAATTTCTTTATACAAGAAGAAAAAAATGAAGAGGGATAATGGCTTATCATTTCATATTAGCCAACTTCGAAAGTTCTGAAAAATTTAACACTTCGATCCATTTAGAGGATTGATTCGCTTGAAATGCCTGCTTTTGAGGTGCTTCGTCTTAAGTTACAAAAGGAAGAGCTGAGGTTTGCTGGCCTTAGTCAGTAAGAGGGTTGCCTTGGCCCTGACCTTCCCTGGAGGCACCTTCAGAAGCGATCTCTTACTAAGTTGCTAGGGTGGAAGTGGATAGAGGAACAACTTATGTTTCCTCGACAATAAGAAGGGTACCTTATATTACATTGACTGCTTGGGCAGCCTTCTCCTCATTGTGTGTTGGATAGTCTAGCTAGTCCAAAAAGCCGAGGTCAAGGTCGAGGTGATACTTGAACATGTCCTTCCTAATGCTTTTGTCGTACTTGATGGAGATGTCCTCCAACTCTTCAGTCCATTAGGAAGTTGTGAAGAACTTCTCTACAGCCTTCTTCTCGGCCACCTTGCTAAGGACTTCCCCACTATCCAGTTTAGAGATGATCTCCTTTATCTCCTTGGCCTTACCTTGAAGCTCCTAGATCTTCTACTCCAGCCTAACCTTTTAACCAGCTAACTTCAACAAAGTTGTTTTAGCAGTTTCACACTCAGCTGCCTTCATTGCTAGCTTGGCTTGAAGTTTTGAGACCGATACCCTCAACTCAACGTTGTGTTGGTCAAGCTCCTCCTTGGTCTTCCTCTCCTTGTCTAGCTTCTTAGAGAGTTCAACCTTAGTTCTCTACTCATCCTCCAGTAGAGCCTTGAAATCGCTGGCCTGCTTAGTGTTAATCCGACTATGCTTCTCTACTTACAACTTTGCCTTGAGCACAGTCGATTGCACATAAGAGCAATGCAGGTGTCAGTTAGCCTTGCTAAACTTATCCTAAAAATAGTTAGAGGACTCTACCTCCCTTAAGCCCTTGTTTGAGCTTAACACTACTACTTCCTTATGAAGATCCTTTACCAGTAATTGAGCTTGAGGCCTACAAGGACTAATGAGACGAATCTTTCTGTTCTAATTCTTACCAAGGTTAGGCTGAGCTAATCCTTGCTGCCAATCAACTTCTTATGCTGAGCTGAGTAACTACAAATCTTTAGGTAGTTGTGTGCTAATTGGTTGAATGCTCTACTGATTGCTCGTCCCCTTGCACACACCTGGTAGGCTTTGACTGAGCCAACTACCAAATCGGCAATATTGGTGTCGAGAAGTCGAGAGCTCCAACACATATCTACTGCCACTCCTTCTCAAATGAGCCGAGATCTACCCGACAGCTTTGCTCGGTATCCCTGCTCGACTCTCCATCATGACTGTACTATTTTATTTGTTTCTACCAGACGTATCCCCAATATGTTATTGCCACATATCCCATACCTACGTGAAGGAATTTGTAGCTCCAATCATTAATTTACTTGAATTATCATTTGTACCCTTTATTACTCTTTATACATTACTTCTTTTAGACATTACCCTTTTACTCTTCTCCGTTTTAGGTTGGTTGCCCTAGTTTCTCAGGTATAAATATCCATTGTACATGTAGCCGCATAATCAATCATCCTCTTGTTCTTTAATCTATTAAATATAACCTTTTGTGAACATTACTCTCGTTAGCTTATTTACACTTTGCACTCTTATCTTAACCCTTAAGCAAGGTTAGGTGATAAGTAATCTCACCAGACTATCTCGTGTATCATATTGAGTTATGCCATAATCTTCAAAAGTTCCTTAGTACATCATATCCTCAAAGTTATTTGTGGGTTTGCTTAACTTACTTTTATTTTTTTCGTACAATCCCATCACCTTCTTCAAGCTTTCAACAAGCTTGGACTCATCCTTACAACTGACCTTGTTTGTCCTTGGCCTTAGTCTACATCAGTTGTAGTCGATGAGCTAGAGCAACACCTACCCATGGTACTATGATGAAATACACATAGCATGATCAGCCCTAAAAAATTCAAAGCAGTGTCAACAAAGAAAGACATCAACTTAAAAAAAAATGACTTACCTATTAAACGAGCAATTTCAAGTAACCCCCTATTTTGAAAGGCATATCTACTTAGGACCTAGATAAGTCTTCTAGGTTAGCCTAATTGCTTGGGGCAAGGGACCCCATTGAAGCTTGAAGGTTGAGCTCCCAATGGCATAACGTAATGTCATTGCCTTAGATGTCCCACTTCGGCTTGAAGAGCCTTGCCCTAGCCTTCTTATTCTTGGGTTTGCTATCTTATAGGGGCAACTCGTCATTCTTGGACTCATACAACACATCCTTAGATGAGTTTGGCATTATCCCTAAATAATGGAACTTGTTCAACATTTCATAGAAGGCATCCCTAAGGTCATCAACACTCTGGTAAGGATGACTTAAGGGCTAGTCATAGACATACGACCAAAGGATGAGCTCCCTCTTCTTCATTTTCTTCGCCCTTAGCATCGCATCTCCCTCAATCTTTAAGGCTTTCCTCTTCTACCTTACTAGCTCATTTGTGGCATTGGCCTTAATCTTCCTCCCCTTACCTTTGACAAAAGGAGGAAGCATCACCACATTCGACTCATTGGTGTCGGTAGGATCATCCACCATTGTAATGGGTGAAGAGGTGGAGGTAGAAGTGGTAGAGGGAAGGACCATGCTTACAGGTTCGATAGCTAGTGGCTTCGTGGGGGGTACCAGCAAGAGGAATCCCTTAAGGCAGGGCAATTGGTCTAGTCCTATTGGTCTCCTACACCCTCCACCTTGGCCCTATACCCTTACCCTTAGAGTTAGTAGCTTTAGTGGTTAGCTTCACCTTATGTTGGCATAGCCTCATCAATTCAGGTTTAGAAGGATGAGGCACCTCAGCCCTTCTAGCTAGCTTCTCACCTGCAAAGGAATAAACAAACAATATTAGCACAACGCAAGTGTATTACACTTACTCACAAACTCTGCCGTGAGCAGCATGGGCAAAGAGGACGTTCCCATTCCTTAGAAAGACGTCGGATAAACCATAATTTCAAGCGAGCCCATGCTAATACATCGGAAGAGCAGTTTATGCTGAGGATAGACTTGTGTCATCTACCCATTTCTTCATCATAGCTTTATGTATGCTAGAGAAGAGCTTAGAGATCTAAAACTTGAAGTACAGCTCCACCATTTGATCGGTGTTGATTTCTTCACCATTCCTTAAGGCCATGAAGGCATCTATTTCCCATGTAACCTCAGAGTCATTAGGTCCGAGCTTCTTCGAACTACAGGTTCGAACCAATGCAGTTTACTGCATCCATAAGTTGGCTTGCTTAGGCAACTCTTGATAAAGATCAAAGAAACAGCAGAGGGTTGGGAACCTAGAATGGGCATTCGGGATTCCAAAAGAAAAATGGATACAAAGAATAGGAAGGTTTTTGATGGTGAATGTAAATGGATATAACTCACCAAGACATAAACACAATCAAGGGTTTAAGTTCAAAATAGAGTTCGATATAACTCACAAACACTAAATGTCTCTCGGGGTTCAAATGAATGTTGGATGCAACTCATTAACCGGTTCAAATGAAGGGGTTCACCACAATCTTGGTCAAGATTGATAAGAACGTGGGAGAGATTAAAGAGTCTAATCGGCACTCAATAATCTAGCAAATGCAAACTCTACTAGCTTAAGTATAGCCTTGCTCAAAAGAGGAAAGTTTCACTCTCCGTATGTAGGGGAATATCTTCACTATCTGTATATATGTCTGTATATGTCTTTTAGTACAAATGTTGCTATTTATAACAAGTCCTAAACCCTAGTGACAAAACTTTAAATAATGTATAAGGCCTTAAACCCTAAAGAATCGAGCCTATAAATAAAATGACCAGAGTCGACCCTGCATGGCTAGACCAACTTGATATGGCAGTGCTTAAGCTAACATAATAGTAACCAACCTCGCAGGGTCGAGCTGATCTAGTGTAGACGTGGCCAACCTGTTTAATATCACCCGGTACAACGGAGCTAATATGGAATAACCAAGTAGTCTCATCATGACCAAGCAAATCTTGGCCGAACAAACTCTGTCGAACAAATTACTTTCGGTAAAGTAGAGTAAACGGGTAAAACGAGACAATCCTGTATAGCTAATCAGAGTAGACTCGATAGAATAGAATAGAACCAACTACAGTAGGGCAGAATGGACCAAGTATAGCAAGGAAGACCTAGCAAAGCAAGGTACAAATAGTAGGCTAGGACAAAACTTATAAAGTAGGTCGAGTCTTCTAATATTGCCATAGTTCATAGATAAGTCTATGGGAGAGCTTGGTCAGGGTAGAGTGGGGCGTACTCAGCATAATAGGGTAGACCTAATAGAGTAGGGCAGGCCGTCTAATATTGACATAGCTTATAAATAGGTTACCCACTCAGGTGAAGCTCGTAAGCAAGCCTCCCACATAGTTTAAAACCTAGCATGGTGTTGGGTCGGTACTTGTAATCCTATCATCCCTTCCCTCTTGGAAGAGTTTCGACTCGAAACTTGGTAGTTGGTAGCTCCAAATCCTTCCGAGGTCAAACACCAATCAATAAAATTGACATTTAAACATAAGAACACACTTTAGTTCTTGCAACAAGGGCATCACCAATCGATGCTCCCTCTACTCGTCATGGGCTCTATCAATCAAATATTTTGTCTTGGATTTTTCCTTCCACTCATCATAGATCTGATCAACTACACCTTGGTAGTCCTAGTAGCTATCTATTATAGGAAGTAACACAATCTCAAGGTCACACAAAGGGTCATGGGCTCGTGGATCTTGTACCGGTAGGACGTAAGATGCCTGGTCAGTCATAAGTTCTTTTACCTCTTTGAGCTTAGATAGCTTGGATCTCACGACCTCCTCATTTGTTGTGATCAGTATTCCTTTCACCTCCTCAAAAATCAATTCTTCTTCCTCTTTCCATCGACATACTTCAAATTTTTCTAACACAAGAGTACCAAGAGTCAACATTATATATCCCCAATAGATATATCCATCACCTCAACCTTAATAAAATCCAATTGACAGTTGATAATAACTTACAAATGCGATGCTATAATTTCTCACATCAGTATCTTGAAAACTTGTCGGATGATTAGGGCGTAAGATTCTGATATGAGGAAGGCAAAAGTAGTAATTCCTAAAGCTACAATCTATGGCATTTATAGTGGGTAATGGTACTATTTCCGAAACATGGGGTTTCAACCGTAATTCAGCTCGATCTTTCTCGCTTCTACTGTTCATCTCTCCAACAACCTTCACCCTTTCTTCTCTTAGTTCCTCTACACAGGCTTCTTTCTCATTGGCTTTCTCTACTTGAGTATCCCTTTGCTGCCTCATTTCCACTTTGAGCTCCTCAAGTTGATCAAGTATAACCTCTAGCAATTCCTACACATCATAATGGTCAATACCAATGGCAGATTCTTCTCTTAAGGCTAGTTAGATAGCCTCATTTAAACTTCTTACTTCTGAGTGGTTAACACGTCGGGCAATCTCTGACCTCAATCCTCTCATGAATCTCGAGATAGTATATGAAAGAGATTTGTACAACCTACATCGGTTTAGGAGTGCCTTGTATTCCCTAGCAAATTCTTGGACACTTATTTGTCCTTATCTTAAAATAGATAACTCTTTATATAACTCATCTTAATATGATAGGGGTACAAATTTTTCTCTCAATGCACGTCTCATCAAGTTACATGTAGTACTCGCCCCTCTTAGGATCCTTTGCCTTAATACATTCTTCCACCAAGTCCTAGCAAGGCCTTGAAGTTTATCCTCTATGATGTATTCCTTATTACGTTTAGGGCACAAATACTTTTCAAAGACTCTATTGACTCGGAATTCCTTATCCATGTATTTGTCTAGGGCTCCATAACCATCAAACATAGGTATTCTCAACCTTATATCTTTATGGTCATAGTGATAACCATATCTTCCTCGATTGTCATAAGATATGTTAAATGGAGGTATCACTTCAGTAGACTAGCTCAGCTCACAAGAAGTCTCGTTAACAATGACTAGAACCGACCAACACTTGGTGATTCAAGAATACAGCAGCTTAAATGCTTGCATAGCTCGGATACTAGAATCAACTCGGCTATTAGGTTGAAGTAGCTTGGATGCTTACACAGCTTGGCACCAAGAGGCCTCACTTCTGTAGCTCAGTTCAGATACACACTTTGAGCTCCAAGCACAATACTAATCCCCAAGATAGCAATACAACCTACTAGCATAATCGCAATCACCACTAGCACCAAATTGACTAGCAACACTTAAGGAGACCACCACTAAATTGACTAGCAACACTTAAGGAGACCACCACTACCTATTACTGTTATAACAACAAAGCTTCCTCAACTAACAACCACTAAACACTATAAATTAATATCGAAAATTATGGTTTCAATACAAGCAACTACAATATGTTCTACTAACTGCTGTAACAATACATGAAAGAATTCCATTGAATGACCTTCTATCCAAATTTAATGACCCAAACCATAGAATTTGAGCACTATTGTCAGAAAAATCGAATACCCACCTTCAATTTAAGGTACCCAATTTGAAACCCTTGTAATTTCTGTAGTTATGGTTATGTAAATCCAAACCCTACGATAGTTACTTTCTTAACACTCGTGAACCGGTTACACACTTTACCATACTAATAAGCCTACGCGACTCCAATTCTAGCTACCACTACTGCAATAGCACGATGTCATACCAACCTACAGCCAATATGACTAAATCTCATAAGCCCACATCTAACTTAACCCAAGTAACCAATATGCTCAAATGTACAGGTTTGTACAAAAATGACCCTCCTTTATTTTCGCAATGGATAACAGAGTACAATAGAGCACAATAAGAACCGAACTTATTAATTTGTGGGTCAATATTTTCAAAACTTACTCTAATCGGACCAACTCCATACTCATTGTAACCATAATACACTCACTATAGTAGCTACAGGAGGAATACAGCAGTCATCAACAGTATACGAACAAAAACTTTACGGAACCTAATACGCTCCTTCGTCGAAACCATGCTCTGATACAAGCGAAGCTAATACGTATCCGAGGTCGAACACACGGAGAGACGCCACAATGAACCAAAAACAGAAAAATAAAATGAAGGTTTAGCAAATCCGTAAGCTATCTAGCTAGATATGACGTACCAACAAGATCCAACATGGCTTAAGATTTACCGGATGTGATGCACCAGTTTGAGTGATAGGGTTGCTCGCCATAATCCTTGCTAAAGGGATTGATAAGAGCGGGTGGAAGAGAGTTTTCTAAGAAAAAAGTTTCAAGAGTTTTTCATTAAAAATGTCAAGTTTGTCTAAAACCCTATACAAGTGTTGTATTTATACAGAAGGGGTAAAGTTGTAAATAAATGAATAAAGGGATGCTTCTATGGCATTTCCGTAATTACAAATGAAACATGAATGACAACTAAGGGAACATAAAAGAAAAGGGAAATCTAAATAACATAAGTAAAATGGGTAGCTGTACAAGATTTTCAAGTGAAGGGTTGACATTTGATTCGAAAGAGCTATTGGAGACTTGGAGCTGTGATCTGGGTAGACTTGATTCTAGACGACCTGTCTTGTCTGAGGCCAATTTGATATGTTTGTGGTCAACCTGATATGACCAGGGTAAACCCCGCATGGTTAGACTGACCTGATATAGCAATGGTCAAGTTGACATGACAGTGGTTGACTCGCATGGTTGGGCCGATCCGGCGTGGACGTAGCCAACTTGTTTAATATGACCTATGCGGCTAAGTTGATATAGAATAGTTGGGTAGCTTCATCATGATTGGGTAGATCTTGGTTGAACAAACTCAATTGAGCAAATCGATCTCGGTAAAGTAGAATAGATGGGCAGGACAGGATAGGATAGTCTTATATAGTTGATTAGGGTAAACTTGGCAGAATAGAATAGAGCCAACTACAGTAGGGCATAATGAACCAAGTATAACAAGGAAGACCTAGCAAAGCAAGGCACAAATAGTAGGCTAGGACAGAACTTGTAAAGCATGTTCGGTCTTCTAGTATTGCCATAATTCATAGATAGGTTTGTAAGAAGGCTCGATCAGGGTAAAGCGGGGTCTACTTAGCATAATAAGGCAGACACAATAAAGCAAGGTAAGCCGTTTAACGTTGACATAGCTTATAAATAAGTCACCTACTCGTACGGAGCTTGTGAGCAAGCCCCCCATGTGGTTTGAAACTTTGCGTGCCGTCGGGTTAGTACTTGAAATCCTATCATTATGTCACATGTAAGCCCTGCAATTAAGTGTTCGGGGTTGATACATAAAATTTATAGTGATTGGGTAAATTGCTTGATTAAGTCCAAATTCTACAACCAAGCTAGGAATATTAGTAGAAGTAATCTCGTAAGTTTGAATTTGGGAAAATAAATAATTAAATATTATAATATTAAATTATAAGCATATTATCCGTTATTTATCAAAAATGTGTTAAATGAGTTCTGATAACTAACGAATTAATAGAGATAAATTATATGAATAATATAAATCATAAAATAATATAAATAATATTTAAGAGTATTTATTTATATCATATATGTATTTATGTATAGATAAAAATACTTGAAATTACGTAAAATATCCAAAATAAGCTAAAATAATACTAAATAATTAAGGAAAATTCATAAACAATCAAAGAAAAATCAGAAAAAATATGAAAAAGTGTGGAATTGTTCAGATCTTGGTTGTAACATGCTGGGAATGAAGAAGAAAAGAATTAGCCAATTAAATCAAGACAATTAGAAAGCAAAATGAAAAAGAGATAAGGACACTTGTCAACTAAAAAATTCAAGAACACCTTAAACCCCATTATAAATTCAAAACCTCACCTCCATTCCTCATTTTAGCCAATTAGGGAGCTAAAAAAATAAAAGAGAGACTAGAAAGAGAGAAGTAAGGATTTATACAAAAGATTATAAAAATAGTGTGCAGTTAGAGCTTGTAAAGGGAAACCAAATCTAACGACCACTTGGAATCAAAGGGCCGCTACCACCACACCCTAGGACCACCGCCAGAGCCTACTGACAACCTTTGGGTCACTATTAGTGGTTGGAAGCCAATTGAACAGGTAGGTCTAATCTCTACTCCAATTTTATTTAAATTATTAAAAATATTAAATATATTTAGAAAATTATTAAATTTTGTATTATGAAGTACTTATGTACGTAGATTTAAGGAAAAAATATTAGTTTAATAAAATTAGATCCTGACATATATAGTGCTTAAAAAATCCTTAAACTCGAGTTGGTTTTCAGTATTAATTGAAATGACCTTAATAGAGTATTTTTTAATTCAAAGTTTTTGTGTAGACTATTTAGAGCATTTATGACAGTGCTACGAAGAGATTTAAAAAAAAATTAATTTTAAAAAATTTTAGTTAATTTTTAGGCCTTAAAATTATATATAAAGAGTAATTTATTGGCTTAATTTGGTAATTTAGGAATAAATTGATGAAAATACTAATTTGATGTGTAAATAGGTATCATGGGATGTAATTTGTTGGTGTGGCGTGATACTTGTGAATTTTGAGGTGTTAGATGTAAGTATTGTGTATATTATGCAGTAGTTATTTGTAAATTAGTAATATATGAAATTGGAAATTTAATAAGTAAAAAATATTAAGTAAAAATTTAAGATATGATAATATTAGGAGTATATTAAGAATCTGATTTGCAACTTAAATTTAGGTAATTATATGAAAAATATAAATTTTTCTTATATCAGGAGCAAATTCGGTAATTAAATTAGGAATAGTGTGTACTATATAGACCAAAATACTGGCTAGGAGCCAAACAGGGGATTTAGGATATTGAAATATAATTAAATGAATTTTACATAGTTGGCTTAGAAGAAATACTTAGGGTTTACAAGTAAAAAATTATAACTAGAAATTAAATTAGAAACTAATTTAGAAATCAAGTCAAAGACTGGATTGGAAGCTAGTCAAGGATTAGTTTGCTTATAAGTAATATAAAACTTAGATAATTTGGTATAATTACAATTTAAAAGCTTGTATGTAATAAGAGTATTTATATTATAGAGATAAGCGGAGATAAGTTGACCTTACAGTAAGTTAAGTGAGCAAGTCAAAGATCTCAAATAAGTTGGGTTTAATACATTACTATATTTTGGAGTACTATATTAAAGTACTTGTAGGCTTAGGATTGTGTTGTTTCTACTTATAGGTAGATGTTTGTGTGCATGCTTATATGTCTGATTACTGAACTATGTTCTGATGCCTTGTCATGTGGAATTGTTGTGATTTGTATAAAGTGAAATTGTTTGATCACCCTAAACCGAATTTAACCATATTTGACCTAATACCTTAATTAGACATGTATTGCAACCCTTTAGGGAATGGTTAGAATTATTTGACTAAATCCCAACACCTTCGAAAGAGATAGCACTGGATAACATAGGATAACATAATGGTCTTTTCTTCATCCTTAGTTGAACTAAGTTATAGGAGAGGAGGTTGTGATAAGGATGAGGGTAATGGTTTGAAGGATGATCATGGGGGAAGCAGTACCTCTATTGTACAAACCTAGGTTTGGTAATGAGCTATTGCATAAGCATTGAAACTCCTCAACTTAGATTAGAGCAGGTGAAATTACTTTGGTTTTACAATAGATTGGACCATGTTGTGTAATAGCATTTGCATGTTGCATTGTATTTAATTAATTGGTTGAATACCTTGTTTGTATTTAATATGGATTCTTAAGTCTTTGTCCCGACTTACTAACCTATTGGTTGCTTATTCCCTTATAGGTTTTCTTATAGGTATTGACTGAAATGCCGTACTATAACTATCTAAAGGTTAGTTTCTTTTTGAAGTGCCTTGGGGGAGTGAGGATCAAACTGGTCGATCAATTAAGTCTTTTAGAGTTTACTTATTAACTCTTAGGTTTATGGTATGATCTTGTAATATTTCACTTACCAAACTACTATGACATGTAAATATTTTCTAAGATCATAAGACAATATAGGTATATTTATGTAAATATGACTTCAAGTTTCTAGTTATATATATAAATTTTATCAGTAATTATGAATGAGCTATTTACTTCAAAGCGATGAGTTGTATATGTCTTGTATAAATAGCTATGATAGTGACTGTAAGGTCAGTTACTATTATAGGTTGATTTATACAGTAAAACTATTACGACTTTGTTGCTTCAGGGCGTAACATCATACTCAACAGAATTTGCTCCTAAATTTGACGTTTTGATGATAAGAAAAAGAGAAGGTGAGAGTTTTCATGATGAAGAAGAAGAAAGAAATTGAAGGAGAAAGTGATTGTTGATATTGTAGGAAATAAACACGATAAGGGAAATTGCGAAAAAATTATCTATATAAGGTTAAGGGTCTTTATAAGCTGAATGCTTAGGAAAGCTAATTGACGATTATAAAGATTCATTTAAAAGCAAATCCTGTAGTGCATCGTGATGTTGACACCTGCCTTTGTTTTGACCAAATAGTTGCGTTTAAAAGACAAAATGTCTACAATTGCACGTGAGTTTGCAAAGACATGACACTTATCATGTCACATTAACTATACCATGAAAGCATGCAAAAAAGAAAGAATTTGAAAAGCTGGCTTCCATAAGAATTTTTACCGAGGCCCCTTTGGCTTTTGCATAATAGAATTTCCTTAACATAATTACTTAGTACGAGTAGATTAGCACTGCTTGGCTTTACCATTACTTGCTTAACATTGCCAGCACAAACCACCCAATGCCTCTGCACACTCAATGCCTTAACTTCACACTCTTACTACTTAAAGCACCCAACCTCCTTTAGTCTTTACCTCATCATTGAATGCCCGGCTCGGCCCAAAGAGCATCTACAAATCACTATTGTGCTATGTTAGCCAACCCCTCAAAAGGTGTTGGCACGAAAATTCCACATACAAGTCACTAAGCTATCATGAGCACTCCAGGTGTAGCTCAGCTATGTGCTTAAGGAACCTATCCATCCTTGCTCCTTGCCTCCACTTCGACAACAAGACTAAGGGGGTAAGTATTGATAGGATATCTTAGGCTTGGACCCTTCATGCCCATGTTGACCTGCTCATGCTTGTAACCCAACTCCTTTTTTACTAGGTTCGACCTCTTTACTCATATAGTTTACCTTGGCCTAAGCCTACTAGATAGCATGCCTATATATTACAGACTCTAACAATTGAAAGACAAGGATAAGGCTTGAAAACCTAGTCAACAACTACCTCTTACAATTTAAGATCATGTTGGCTTATATGTCTCTATTACCTACAATTTGTGGATGTATCCTCTAACTACCGGCTACCCTCTTCTATAAATACCTAGCCACCTTTTAATGGTAAACAACTTGACACTTCGTGCACTTAAGCTTTATCTTACTCTCTATCATACTTGTTACCTCTCTCTTTATACACCACTAACTTAAGTATCGGAGTAGAAGCATCGAAAAACCCATTGGTGGATTGATAAATAACATATAAATACCAATAAACATTTTATATGTAAAAACATTATTGGTCTTCTTCAAAAAATGTATTCCTTTATTATTACGTACTTGCACATTACTTATCTATTCATGTAACATGTTTAATACATTAAAAGTAAAAATCTTTCAAAGTCAAATATAAAATCAATGTAGTAACATCCATGTCAACAATTCATCCATAAGTGAAATTATATTAAATTACTAAGGTAAGGTAAGGCTACCTTTTCTTATTCTTTGCCTTATTATTTTCAATTCAAACACATTGGTTTTATGGTAATACTTAAATGTAAGATATATATATATATATATATATATATATATATATATATTGAGTTTGATTGGGGTTATTAGATGGGTTCACCACTCCTTAAGGTTGAAGACCTTACAGATCCTGATTATAGAATAGCTAATCATTACTGGCACCTAGGAGTAACTATCATAAAATATATTAATGAGCAACTATGATAGATTAAAATACAAGAAGATGTAGTATTTTTCTATATATTTTATTAATTCCTTTTAAAATATATATCGTATAAATAAAAAGATTCTTCAAGTAAACTATATGCTCAGATAATATAAAATAAAAATTCTCAAGCATCTTTTANTCAACAATTCATCCATAAGTGAAATTATATTAAATTACTAAGGTAAGGTAAGGCTACCTTTTCTTATTCTTTGCCTTATTATTTTCAATTCAAACACATTGGTTTTATGGTAATACTTAAATGTAAGATATATATATATATATATATATATATATATATATTGAGTTTGATTGGGGTTATTAGATGGGTTCACCACTCCTTAAGGTTGAAGACCTTACAGATCCTGATTATAGAATAGCTAATCATTACTGGCACCTAGGAGTAACTATCATAAAATATATTAATGAGCAACTATGATAGATTAAAATACAAGAAGATGTAGTATTTTTCTATATATTTTATTAATTCCTTTTAAAATATATATCGTATAAATAAAAAGATTCTTCAAGTAAACTATATGCTCAGATAATATAAAATAAAAATTCTCAAGCATCTTTTAAATAAGGATAAAAATCAATTAAATCATTACCACTATTATGTTTAGTTTTTTAAGACATTTAACATTATATTTGTCAATCTTAGTATATGGTGTTGTCTTTCTAGGTCAACGGGAGGCCTGCGAAATCCTCGCCTTTTTTTCTGGTCAATCCCAGTTTCCAACCAATATACTAAAGATCTTTTGATATTATTAATAAATTTAATATATTAATCCTATAAATTGGTATCCATTAGTTCTAAGTACATAGCGTTGCTTGCGTTTTTCAGCCGATATACCTTAAAATTGTAACCACTACAGCCCAATATTACTATTGACACCAAATGGAATTTAATGCCAATTACTATTGTATAACAAAGTGGAATACCATTCAAGAAATTCTATAGCATTATCTAAATAATCATAGTTATTAATATAAACAATAAATTGTGACATAAAATAAGAGTAGAAATAAAACCACCACAGGCGGCAATGCTAAGACTAGTGGGGTTTTATGCAGGAATATTAAAGTGCATGAGCATTAAACATATAAAATAAACTTCAATATAAAACCACCATAGGCGGTAATACCTACCGATTATGAGGTCTTGTAATAATTAAATTAACAGATCTCGTGGAGTTACACCCAATTTAATTAGAGATTATCCGCACAAGATATAATATAAGAAAGAGAGATAATAAAACAGAAATTTTATTTGATTGAAAAAGGTTGTACTAAATATAAGAGTATTACATTCAGATCATTGAAAGAAAATTAAAACATTGAGAGGTATTGGTATTTTATCTCAGGATAGAAACGTATAAACGTTTCATAAAGGAAGGTATTTAGTTATTAAAAAGAGAATTGATTGAAAGTAGTAAGATCGGATGTAAAAGAAAGTAGAAGAGAAAAGTAAGAAAGAAATTAGAATAGAACAAGAAAGAAGAAATGATCAGAAGTAGAGAAGAAAATCAGAGAGTAAGAGATGAGAAGAGTTTGGGAGGAGAAGAGAGGATGAGGGAAAGATGTGTGTGTTTCCGACCTTGTTTTTGAATGAGAGAAGGCATCATTTTATAATTAAGGGAGCCGACCATTTACTATGACGAACAGTGTTATTGTGGTCGACAAAGTAGGAGACATTTTACTGTAGCAAATAGTAATATGTTAGATGGTGGTTTTTAACATCATTGGTGACAACATTGTGCATTGTGGTACATATGTACAAATACTATATTTCTACTGTATTTTACAGTGCAAAATACCATTGAGGAAAAGAAAATACATACATTGTTCAAGGATCTCCTAGATTTATCAAAGCAGTCATCTTCATTCGTATTCCCACTGTGATGAGATTCTAATCTAGAGGTTGATTCCGAACTTGATCCTTAAGTCGATTCATTGATGCTAGCTAATGCTTTTTTTAGAATTTGTTTCAATTGATCTAGGAACTAGCACTAGCAGAAGAAAACATTAAAAAACTTCTATTATGATATAGTAGACTTGAACATTGGCACGAATAATTGAAGAATTATTGTTTTTTATCCAATTTAGAATTGAATATTCTTCAAGCTTATACAGTAGAAATACAGTATTTGTATATGGGTTTGTAATTAAACCACCAAGCCATAACTCAAGACATACTAATATGCATAAAGTAAAACAGTTCCTTTTGAAAATATTTTTCATGCAATATTGGGTTATAATTTTTTCATGAAAACATTAAAACCATTTTTGGCTTTATCATGAACAATCTCAGGGATTGCACCAAATTGTTCCCACCAGTGTGTAAACTAGTAGGGAATGGTTTTTTTATGAAGAATTGTCGAAAAATATGAGCCATGTGTGCGATCTTTTTACATTCATTTGGTAAAAAACATTCCACCAAGCCTGTTTATAATCAAAGTAATTATAATTGGCTCAATAACTTGACTGAGTTGAGAAAGGTTCTATATTGAGTTTGATTGGGGTTGTTGGATGGGTTCACCACTCCTTAAGGTTGAAGACCTTACAGATCCTGGCTGTAGAATAGCTAATCATTCCATCATTTTCAAAAGGTTTGAAAGATATTGATTCAGTTTCAGTTAAAATTTTTTCATAAAATTAGATTGGTTTGTAAACATCAAATGGTATATAGGAAAAATATTTTGTAAAAATTTTTCTTACAAATTCAAAGCGATTTTTTTCAAATAGGTCTTCTTCAATAGAGAAAACATATTTGGAAATAGATTTTTGGAAAAATATAGACCTTTGAATTGCAGGTTTCATTATCGAAGGTATTGAGGATGCTACCTTAGTAATTTTTATATTTTGATTACTTCTTTGGGTATCCATTTTGTCGAGGAACTCTTGGAAGCATAGGAGGTTCATTTTTTTATTGTAAGGTTATTGAGATTGCTTTGAGCAATTCTAGAATAATAGCCATATTAGCTAACTTAGAAAGATTATCATTGGATTGTGTTTGGACATTGAGAGACTGGACATTAGAGGTTTGAACATTTGATGGCATTGGTTTAAAGGTCCTTAAAGAGGATTCCTCTTTGATTATTACGGGGACATTTGATGATTTACAGACATCTAACCAAAATTTAACATTAGTTAATCCTTTCTTAAAGACTAGCGAAGCTTTTCCTTTTTGGGAGGCATCTCCCTGCAAAAATTCACCAGTAAAGAAATTAGGAAGGAAATTTGATGATCTATTAATATACTCTATTTCAAAATTAAATGCAGAAAGAATTTATTACCATTGAGCAAAAATTTGTTTAGATACAATGTTTTGATCATCTTTTATTGAAACATTTTTAGTAACTTTATAATCAATATGTAAAAGAAAAATTTTATTTAACAAGTCTCCTTGAAATTTGGAAATTGTTAAAATAATTACTAAAATCTCTTTCTTGATTGTAGAATAATTACGTTGAAATTCATTCCAATAATTTGACATAAATTAAACTACACATTCCTTAATATTTTGTTTTATTTTTTTTAAAATTCCTCTGAATCCTAAATCAAAAGCATTGGTCTCTACTATCTTTGGTAAAGAAGGGTTAGCAATGTGTGAACATAGGATTTCATTAGTTTTTTGCTTAAATAATTGAATAGCATTTGTATGTTCATTTGACTATTAAGGTGGATTCTTTTTGAGTCTTTAATACAATGGTTTACAAATAATATTAAGATTTAGAAAGAAATCAGCAACATAATTTAAACTTCATGAAAATCTTTGGGGTTGAAATTTAATTGATCTTTGAATAGGGACTATTGTACCATTATGAATATTAAATCCTAAAAACCTAATTTTAGTCTGGAAAAGACTAATCTTGGATGGTGAAACTACTAAGCTATTTTTCCTAACTATATTGATAAAGATCTTAACATGTTTAAAATGTTGATCTATATTGGATGAAAAAATCAAAACATCATCTATATAAACAATGATGAAATTTGCAAAATCATTAAAAATTTCAATCATTATTCTCTAAAATTTAGAGAGAGCATTCTTTAATCTAAATGGTATTATATTCCATTCATATTGACTAAAAGGAACTATAACAGCAGTTTTGTACCTATCACTATTCTTAATTTGAATTTGCTAAAATCCAGATTTCATGTCAAATTTTGAGAATATTTTAGCATTATGTAATTTATTCAATAAATCTTTTTTATTAGGTATTGGATACCTCATCCATTTTAGAGCATTATTAAGAGGTTTATAATTGATTACTAAACTAGGAACATCTCTTTCTATTTTTGCATTTTTTTGACATAAAAAACAAAACAACTCCATGGAGATTTACTCTTTTGGATTAGTTTTTTATTAAGTAAATTGTTTATTTCATTTTTGCAATGATTTAAAACTTCATTGTTCATTTGAGAAGGTCTTGCTTTAGTTAGAATATTTTTCTCATTGAAATCATTTTCGTACAGTAAATCCACAATGTGTGACTTACAATTCGAAAATGCATTCAGAAGTGTTGAATAAATTGAATTTTTATTTCCAATTCTAGGTTAGAAATTTTCCTTTTTAAATTTTCATTATTGGGTTGAGTTTCTATTCTTTTGAATTCAAGATCATTTTTTAGATACAGTAAATGATTTTCTTTACATTGGATTAAACAATTCAGTTCAGAAATTAAATTGTGGGTTAGTTCATTTAAATATTTGGTTGGTGGTTTTGTGATAAAATTGAATACAATTTTCTTTTTGAAATATTATGTTTCAATTCCATTTTTATTTACAAAAAATGGTTGGATTAAATTAATGAAGGGAGTACCTAAGATAACATTTTTGTTTAAATTTTTTACAAGTATAAAAGAAGTTTTATAGGAAGCATTATCTTTTAATATTTCAACATCAGACAACTTGTAATTAATTCATAATTTGCTACCAGATGCAGAACCTAGAGATTGGGTCATTTTTTCAAAATATTTAGTAGGAATCAACCCTTCCCTAATATAGTTTAAATTAGCACTAGTATCAAATATCGTAGTCGTCTCTAAAATAAATTCATTATTAATTCTTATCATAATATTAATAATCCATTTCCTTGTAGTTACTTCAACAAGTTGTATTAAATAATCAGAATTATCAAAAATTGGTAAAACATTTTCATTTAAAGTTTCTTCATTAATAACTTTAGGATTATTTTCCTAAACTATCATTTTTTGCTTTAATTCAAGAAAATCCTTTTAAAGTTTTATTTGCATTAATTTTAAATCCTTTATTTCTCGTTTCTGAACATTAATTTCATTGTGTAAGTTATTAATAGTAATTGATTTTTTCTATTTTCTTTTATCTCTTTCAAGGATTTTATTAAGATTATAAGGTAAATTTGGTATAAGAGTTAAATTGGGTTTGTTAGCATTTTTCAAGTAATTACGTTTTTCATTATTATTGGGTAACTGATCAAAATTGCGAAGAATTTCTTTTTCTTTATTTGTTAAAACGTTTATTTCATCATTTTCTTCAAATGATGAAGATGATGTGGATTCAATGTTATTAGCTTGAATTCCATCATCATTTTCTGATGAAGAAGGTTTATTGTCACAAAATATTTGTAAAATATTGTCCATTGTTTGTTTGTTCAGATTTAATTCATTAAGCTTATTATTAATCTTATAAAAGTTTGCTGTATGACCAATTTTTTTATATTTATAACACCTTAATTGTTTGTATGATTTTCGTTTTTGTTTTTTTATCTTTTTTCTCTTTATTAGGTTTTTCAAATTTTTTAAAAAATTTTTTATTAAAATTTCTTTGGGGTTTCTTATGTGTACATTAAGAACATTTTGAATGTAAATAAGAAGATTTTTTTATTCTTTTTCATTTTCTTATTAATAAAAGAGGAATCATATTGAGTACAAAAATCCTCAAGACTTTGGTGTTTTAAACGCTGTTTATTTTTTAATTATTTTTGTAGCCTAATTGTAGTGCACAAATTGGTTCCAATTTTATTAACATAAGATGCTAATTTTCCATATGATAAATTATCATAAGGAATTTTACCATTATTTTCTTTTTAGAGTTTCTTCCTAACTTGTTCTCCTATTAACTTAGGTAAACCAGCTAAGAATTTTTTTTTCTAGAAAAGCTGATTACAATCATTCCTAAGGAAAACTTTTTGAAAGAAAATATTCTTATATTGGCTTAATTCTCTTAGAGACTTACACTTCATATTGAACAACAAATCTAAGGTTTTATCCCCAATGTGTTAAGGATCTCCTATGAAATGTTGGCTAATTGAAAAAATTAATATCTTGATCATATCTTGAATTGGTTCATCATTATTATCTAAGATTCTTCTTCCATTTTCATCAATTTTACATGAGGTTAAAATACTGATACGTTGTTTCTCAGTAAGATAGTTATCCCACCAACTTTTTAATTGTCCAATAAAACTTGATATTAAAAGGAGTGCTACTTGATAATCAGTAATATTTGGAACAGTCTTATTTGTATTTGAAAACATTATGTTTGATTAAGAACATTAAGAATTTTTTGTTTTGAGTATCCATCAATATTCTATTCATATGTGGATTTTACAGAATACTTATTTTGATAGTTATCGATTTTTTCTTCAATTAGTATATCAAGAGGTGTTTCTCTCTGATAATACAATTTTTGTGGTTTTTTCCAATTAATTTCATCATCTGAATCATTAATATTTAAATCTTTTAAAGAAATATTAGATATTGTATTATCAATTGATTCATTATCAGTTTCATCTAAAACATTAATTTTTTCTAAGATTGTATCATCTATGACAATACCCCTTTTGATAAGAGTTGGCGTGTCTAAATTTAAAACATTAATTGGTTTTGAAGTTGAAATTTCTTCTTTAATCATTTTATTTTTTATCATTCTTTTCTTATCATCTAAAGCTTTTAAAAATTTATTACTTGGATTTTTTGGCATTTTAAATGGTTTAAATAAAAGTATATTTTTATTAGCCTTATTAAGCAAAGTTTTTTCATTGATTTTATTTATTTTATTGTTGATTACATCTTCATTCTATTTAACTATTTTCTTATGGTATGTAAATGTTAGTTAGTGAAATTGTTTTGACTTATTATTTTCTTAATTCCTGAGCCTTTTTCTTCTATTGCATTTTTGAAAGGCGCAAGTGTTATTTTAGTATTCTTATGCATTGTTTTAATATTATTGAGTGGTAGATGATTAGACTCTATTATTTGTCTATTACTTAGTTTTCATTTAAAACATTCATTAATTACATTAATTTCTTTAGGTTTCAAGTAATATTCTTCAAACCATTCGAAGAAATATATCTGAAACCCAATTTCATTTATAAAATTATAATATTAATCTTTTATTTGTTGCTTAATATTATTAAAAGTTTCAAAATACCATTTTCTAATTTTTTTATTTTTAGGTGAATTAAACTCTTTGTTTAGAAGAATCCCATCAGGTTCGAAAAGTTTTACTAAAACATTAAGTTCTAGATCACCTACTTTTGAAAGTGAAGATTCCTCATATTCTAATTTATTTGTTGGTTGATAAACTGGCTTAGTTATACCTGACCTATTTTTAACTATTCTAGAAATAGATGGGTTATCCTGGACATTAGGTTATATGTTTGGTTGTTCATTAGACTAAATATGAAAGGGTATATAGATTATTGGTGGAGGATGAGGAAGGTCTATTGATCTTCTAGAAGATGACGACATAGATCTTATTTCTAGAGGTCTTCTAGGTTGATCAAAAGATCTCCTGTTGAATTGGATGGTGACTTTTCCATCTGGGTGTTGGACAATATTTAATGGTTCTGTATTGTAAACAAGTCGTTTTGGAAGTAGATTCTTTACTTCCTAATGTTCAAGTAGGTTGACCTAAGACCATTGAATAATTCTAGAGACAGAGACATTGGCTTTGGTTATGTATGTTTGGATAAGAAAAGTTTGATTTCTTTTATCAATCTTATAAGCTTTAAACCTAAAAAACAGTTTTCATTAATTTAAAATATATTATGTAAATTACAACCATTGGTATTGCTCCTTTTATCATTCTATAATTATGGGTTTTAATTTGAAGAATTAAAGAACTCATTATAGTTTTGTCTTTTAGACCTAGGATAATTTTGGATGACATTCAAATTGGATAGGTCCACTACTAAGGCTGGTTTCAATAATAGCATGAATTGACCTTTCATAAACTAATTCCCTAGCATGTTTGAGAACCATGAAAACAAAAGTATCTAATTCTAATTTGGTAAAAGGTTTTACTTCTACTTAGACTAGACCTATATGCATGTAATTTCATTCCTTAGTATATCTTTTAATTAAGCCAGCATTTAAAAGTTTTATTGTTGTTAAGCCATCCGAGACTAGAATATCCTTTTCCCCAGTAGCTATCACATAATAATTTTTCTTAAAAATTTTCCATTTAGCAATTTGATATATTTGATTATAAGATATTTTTAGTATTTTCTAATTATCTATTGTTTTATCAAAATCTTTTATATGTATTTCATCTCTATTATTTAGCATAGATTTTTCTGATTGCTCAATAGAAGCAAAGTTAGAAAAAGACATAATCCTTCTAAATAAATTCATATTTTCAAAAGAGACTAATTTATCTAATTTTATAGGACTATTTTTAATCTTATGTTGTGATTTTCAATTTATGACCCTTTACTACTCTCAACTTAAAATGAGATTTATGTCAGGCCTCAGTAGGCTTATCATAATACAAAGAATTTCCACAAATGAATCGTCCTAAGTGAATAACAAATATAAAATATAGATTTTCACAAAAAAAATCATCTCACTAAGAAAATATAAAATAACCTATCAAACTATATACTCTTCCATTGGCTTTGATACCAACTGGCTCCCAAAAGTAACTATCCTAAAATATATTAATGAGCAACTATGATAGATTAAAATATAAGTTATATATATAACTTTTGAAGCATACTAGAACATTATGCTAAATATTTCATTTGATCAATAAAAAGGTCATAAGAACAGATGTACTTGGAGCATTCAACAAGAATCAGGATATGGTAAGTTTTGGTTTACTAATTTTGTACAAATTTTTAAAAATATTTAAATTTATATTTATATAATGAGTTTTTTTTCCTTTTAAAGTAGAGCTATATAATTAGCGTTAGTGTATTGATAAAACAAACCATGTAAGTCACATATAGGTCACACCCAATGGAGTATTCCATAAATTCGATATATAAATTGAAAGAAATATTTTTGAATTTCAAAAGATGCACGGTTTCATTCATATCCACAATTTGACTTTTCGTATTACCTCTCGTAGAATAGTTCTAGAGGTGGCACACTCACATCTAAATGTCCTCAAATATAAAAAGACAACTTTTATAAAGTTATATATATATCATATTACCTCTCGTAGAATAGATCTAGAGGTGACACACCCACATCTAAATGTCCTCAATATAAAAAGACAACTTTTAGAAAGTCAAATATATATATGTGTAGAAATCGAATCATTATATTAGTTCTATATGTATGTTTGCATTAATCATGAAAATTTTATGCTTTAATTTTGGAAAGAAATGAAAATTATATTATATTATATATGTAATATGTAAAATATTCTATTATGGTTTGCAATTTGGCGTTAGCAACTATGTATTATTGGTAACAATTTAATTAAATAACAAGTGCAAATTAATGCGTTGATTGGCTAAACAAAAAAAAATAATGCATGGATATTTTCTATTTATAACCGAAAATCAGAAATATCGATAAAGAAAATATACATTCTCTGTCTACTTATTTATGTTCTTCTGAAATGCTAATGCATAGCCGAAAAATAAAAAATTGCAAAATTTCTTACCAAATGGGGTTTTGGCTATGCATATGCATTTCAAACCTTAAGCTAGGTTGTAACATGCGAAGTAGATACAAGAGAGCTTGATAATATCCACTTGCAATGCAACGATATCATCATCTGCAAAACTCAGAAAATACAGATAGGAGTGTTGAAACTCACAATAAACCTCGATAATTCTATGGTTCAGTTATGTAAATTTTCGCAAATAGAAAATAGGAAATCTTTTATTGAAATAAATAAATATATATATATATTTTAAGTATCGGATAATTTGCAAATAATATAAGAAAGGAAAAAAGGGCAAGAGCATGGCATGTTGATGATGAGTCACTTGTGTCTCTTCTTCTTATTAGTTAAATGACCCATTAAAGGTACTTCTACTTTCTTCTTCGCAAAAGCACTTGCCTTGCTCTGTGTCTCATCATCTTCACGTGTTTTCCCAGATATTGTGTTTAACTGCTCCTAATTCTCCGCTGCTTTCCTCTTTGCCGCCGGCAAGTTGGAATACAATTTTCTCTCGACGAAGTCATTAGACTGTCTAGGTCTTAGCACTTGTCGTGAACCTTTGCACCCAAACCCAGTCTACAAAATAGAAATGAAAAAGTTTCTTAAAAAGTTTTATGTGAGTGAATTTTGAAGATAACTAGTTAAGGTAATACCTACTTGAGAGGCCGAACCTCCGATATTTCTTCAGTTGGTTCGTCATCTAAAACTTTATTCATATTACTAACCCATTGCTCAGCCTGCATAGAAGAAGAATATTTGTGATAAATTATAGATATTTGGACACTCGAGAAACAACAAGATGAATAATTACACGATTTACACTTTCGATTGACTGATATAATCATGAGGACATTCTCATAAGGATGAGATCAACCCAACCTAACATATTTTCAAAATATTGAGAAAGTTTCTGCTTCATAACTAATAAACTGCCAGGATTTCAAAGTGCTGCAAATAATAGTGAAAACAATGGCCTCTGAAGTTGTATGGCTAGCATTGTTTCCAAACATGGCATAATTTGTAATTTTTGAGTAGTAGACATGGAATGCAATTGAGAAAGTTTTTGCTTGGAATTAGTTTCCAACCTTATACCAACAGCGACAAAGGAATATATGTTTCACGTGAAGCCGCATAATCGGTTGAATACTCAACGGAATTGCTGCTTCCTTAATCATCTTCCCGTCATGTACTTATATACTCTCTCCTGCCGCCTTTTAGGGAGGATGGAAACATAGCTGATCTTGCACAACTCCGGGCGATCACATACACATGCGTAATCTGGACAGTTAATTGCCAAATTACACTGATAACCAACCACTTCACCTGGATTCAACATATGGTCATATGGGGTAGCATATCGCTTTGGTACGTTTTGCTAGTGATTTATGGTGCACTTCCACCAAGTTATTCAGGAAGAGGATTTCAAATATTCATCGAAGCAATCGGGTTCACGCTGGTCTTTTGGATGGTCACATTGTTGGTAACAGTTGCTTCACTGCTTCCCTATTTTATCCACGTTGTGATTCAACGTATGTACTACCAAATGGACAATCATGTGATCCAAGAGATGAAATATTGCAAGAAGGATGTTGAGGACAAGAAAATGTGGTCGAGGGAACAAAGAAACTCCGACAAATCCATACAAGTTGGATTTTCAGCTAGAGTTGATGCTAAAATTCGTCATTCGAAGGAAACTTTGCACGAAAGGAGAGTATCTATATATAAATCAGTGACAAACAGTCCCATTTATAGGTCACTTAGAAGTAGTCCTCTTTTCTCTTAAACCGTACACTACGCTCTTAGAGATATTAAATCAAACCATTTAAAGGTGGTTTGGCTTACACTTTTTTATTGAAAATTTATTCATTTTTTATTCATGATAAATTTAATGAAGCAGTCATGAAAGTTCAAGATTAGTAGACTACTAGTGCTGCTTTCCTAGGCGCTTTCTTCTCTCTTCCCTTTGTTATGATAAGCTTTTTTGTAGTTTCAATCTAATCGAACAATTTATTTCAAAGGTTGGACCATTTATATAAGCAATTGAATCTTGTTTGTATATTTCATGAAAAATGATATATTTAGAGTAATTTAAAAAAATATATATATATTTACTGTCTCCACACCTTCCATTATTATGATGTACCTTAGTTTTTAGGAATAATAATGATAGGAGTACTTATGCCTTCATATTTCTTCATTTTAGTCCCGTAACTCTATACATACATACATATATACATATTGTTTTAGCACCTAACTTTTCAAAATAAGAAAAATTAGTATCTCCTTAATGAGGACCGTCATTATAAAATGAAATAGTAAGAGTATAATTGTCCTAACTTTTGCTTTCGTTCCATTTTACTACTCAAATTTTTACTTTTTTTTTTCCCTCTTTTAGTACCACAACATTCTAAAGTATGATAGATAAGTAACTCATTTATAGCAATCCTTATAAAGATATTATGGTAAAAAAAAAAAGAGAGAGAATGATAAATAACAATAATAAATTGAAAAAAATAAGAACATATCAGAAATTGAGCCAAACGATGAGTATTTAGATAACATTCGATTATTGTAAGTTTTGTATTGCCCAAAAAAAATTATGATACTTAAAATCTAATGATCCATCTTTACGAGCTTATATCACAACATATATATATATATATACAAATATATTTATATATATCATATATTATAATTTGTAAATAATACTAGGTATGTATTGGTGTTGAATTCTCGTCGAATGATTTATGGGCTAGGCCTTAAGGGATCCCTATATTGGTAGAATTAGATTGGGCTAGCAAAAGCAATTCACTTAAGCTCAAGTGTAGTTATGCTTCTAAGGTTACAAATGAATCGAGTTGAGCTGAGCTTTTAAAGGCTTAGGCTTGGATTATTTAAAAATTATTGAGCTCAAGCTCGAGTTTGAATCGAGTTTTTAATCAAGTCTGTAATTGAATTTCGAGCTCGGCTCATTTAGATAAATGTGTTTTGTTTTACACTCAAGTTCGGTTCGTTTACTAACCAAGTCCATGCTAAGCCTAAAGCAAGCCGATTTCAAGTCTACTTATTAGTCTAAGTATACAGAATTAATAAATATATAAATAAATAAATAAATTAATTAATTAATAACGAACAAGGATTAGATTATGTATTATATATTATCTATTATCCTATAACATACTATGTATTTATATATTATATATGTCAACTCCTGAAATTGAGTTTAAGACAATCGAGCCTAGATTTAGAGTTTTTAGGAAAAATTAATCAATTAAGTCCAAACTTTACAATTAAGATAGAAAAGTTAGACGAAATGATAAAGTGAAGTTAAATTTTAGAAATAATGATCCAAAATCTCAATTTTACCCTTAAAAGTAAGATTATTCAATATAGTACTAAAATACTCGGAACATCTAAAATCGAACTCAGATTGCGATGAGATCTTAGAGATAAGTTAATTGAGCTATAAAATGAGATAATATAGTATAATTTACTATATAAATATACACGTATTTTTATGAGTATATCAAGTATAAATAATAATTATACTTGTAAATTATCTTTAAATTACATAATTATATATATATATATATATTGCATTGAAATCATGAAATTTATTAAGAGAATATATCCTAAAAATAAAAGATATGTTAGAAACTTAATTATACGAGTATAGTTGTATATTACGCGTAATATATACACATGATATGTATACTTGTATATTACTAAATAACTAAATGTTAATAAAATTCACCTAAAATACTAAAATAATTGCAAATCCTATCCTACAAACTTCAATTGCGACTGGAACTCTTGGAAATCATCGTGGCAAGTTGGGAAAGCTTAAGGATGATGATTCAACAGCAAGTTGGTAAGATTTGGCTACCTCCTACTTACTTTTATGAAGAAAAAGTAAAGAAAAAAAAGAAAAAAAAATCAAAAGGGGTAGAAATTGACTCCTACAGCTTTAAATAAGCCTCCCCACTTCATTTCCCAACTTTATAAATCAGAAACACTTAGAAGAAAAATTTAGAAAAAATCGTAGGAAATTAGAAAGAAAATAGAAAAACAGAGCAATTTTCGTGCTAGGTTAGAACTTAAGCCAACCCTGATTCTGCTATGAAACCCAACCAACCTTAGACGGTCCACCCACTGTATAAGCCGTCCGACATACCCTCAACCGCCTCCAACTACTGGAGAGTCCAAGAACACAAGGTTGATTCTTTACCTGTTTTTCAATAATTTGTAAAAAAATATCAAATCTACCTAAAATTTTTTTAAAAAATTTGTACTTAGGTTATTTTGAATATACTTTTACGTAATATTTTTATTTTTGAAAAATTCATAATATTTAATATACTTTCTTAAGAAATCTACTATTTGTTTGAATTTAGAATTATAAAATAAATATACTAAATGATGTTGCTTCTAGCTGAAAATTTTTATATAGGATGTGTATGATATATAAATAATTGCTATATAGCCCGAATTTTGATTTGAATATTTTTGATATTTATTGCATTTTTTGGCTTAAAAATAGCTCAAAAATAGGTTGAAATTATGAATTAAATGGGAAATTATGAAATTAATTGATGAAATGGACATGTACTGATCTATAGTATAATAACAGTATTGGGTCAGATTGAAATTAATTTAGTGTAAAAAAAATCATAATTGAGTAATTTATGATAATTTAGAGGTAAAATCGTAAATACGAATATGTAGATGATAGGTCAAAAATTTGAAGCCAAATGATAGCTGAATTCCCTATATTTTTAGGAATTTATAGAAATTTTTGAGAAATTATTTGGTAACACGGACTATTTATTACGAATTTACCTAGTAAAATGGTTTAAATTGCAAGTCAGGGTATATTTTTAATATTAATAAGCTAAAATGAATTAAATAGTTAAATAAAAACTATATACATGATTGTTGATCAGATTGGATTAAATAAGTATTTTTATTATATTTATTGATATTTTCTGATCAAGATACACTTTAGGTATATTAGGGTTGAATAATACTCATATTGTAACGTTATATAGACAAATTAGTTAAAATACAATTTAATAACGTAAATTACATATAATACAATAATATTTATATAATTAATTATAATTGTATTAAAAACTCAAACTACTCGTTAAAATTCATCTCTAGGATCAGGACTCATAAAACGTGTTGTTAAGTCTATATGAATCCAACAATACTAATTTTGTTAAAATCGGACAACTTTAAGTAATACAACTTATAACTTTATCATATTCTAGAATGTACGTATTTTGGTAACCTTACCGAAATTAAAACGTGAATTAATAAATTAAAAGTACATTTTAATACAATCGAAACAATATATAATATGTAATAATATAGATGGCATACAGTATCAATAATTAATAACTTAATTCGATATATAGTAATAATACGACTATATATTATATATTATGGAAATAATATTACACATATATATATATAATCATTTTAGATTAAACCCTAATATTTTTGTAATTATTACGAAAACTGAATTTAGGTCTTTTGTGTAAATAAGATTTTCCAGTACAAAGACAATTGACGACTCGAGTCGGCAGTAGTGAGCGCCTAAATAAGTAAGTTGGGATTGTAGCCGCTTATTGGGATACTGTTTTAAAGTATCCGGAGACCCAGGAGTACTTTTGGTTGTGTTTGTAGTTAGTTGGTTGTGCGTATACTGTGTGTGTATATGATACTCAGTTGTAATAGGAGTTGAACTCCTTGGTATACTATTTTGCATGTTTACATTATTTCTATACTATATGAACTTGTTTGGCCATCCCTGATTAAAACTAACGTCTACTCGACTAAAATGAAATTGGACAAGCATAATACCCATTAAAGGAAACGATTAAGAGTGTTAAGCCAAATACTGACTTCCTTTGATAAGGATAGCTGAAATGGTCCTTTCCCCATCTTTAGTTAAACTAAGTGGCAAGTGAGAAGGTTGTGGCAAGGGTGAAGGCCGTGGTTCGAAGGCGGTCATAGGAAGAGGGTGTTCTCCATTGCATAAGCTTAAGTTTGGTCTGACTTGAGTCGCGATGAAACTCCTCAATTCGGGTTGGAGCGGATGTAATTTCTTTAACTTTATAGTAGACTAGATAACATTGTGTGATGTTTCATTTGATTGATTGTATTGCATTTCATCATAATTAATAACCTTGCTTGTAATTGTATGGTACTCTTCTGACTCCATCCAACTTACTGAGCTAGTTGTGCTCACATCTCTATAAACTCTTTTGCAGGTACTGAATGAGATCAAGATGTTTCAATACCACCGTTCCTAGGTTAGTGTGCTGCTGTTTAGGAAAAGTGAGGAATAAGGAATCAACTGAACCTAGGTTTTTAACTTTTTGAATTTTTGAGGAAACTAATTGGGAATTCCCTAAGATGGCCAATAATTTCCTAACTTTTGTAAATAGTCTGTAAACCTGTGGCTTTTTAATAAACTCTGGTTGTAAATTATAACTCTGATATAAAATGTTTATGTCATTACTGTTGTGTTATGAGACAACAAGTTATATAGAATAGATATTTTGTTAAGCTATATTATAAGTTTGATTACTCACATGTATTAGAATGAATACTTTAAGCTAGTTGAGTTGTGTACACCTTGTGTAGACTATATTTATGATAGCAGCTGTGAGGCCAGCTTCTATCTTAGGTTAGTTTACACAGAGAGACTGTTATGACTCCTCCTATTGGAGGCGTGGCAATATAGATAATATATAATTATTTTAATATATATAGGCCTATATATTGCTATCATAAATATAGTCTACACAAGGTGTACACAACTCAACTAGCTTAAAGTATTCATTCTAATACATGTGAGTAATCAAACTTATAATATAGCTTAACAAAATATCTATTCTATATAACTTGTTGTCTCATAACACAACAGNAGCACTTCAAGAGCTGCGTATCTGGATGTATATTTATATAAAACTCATAATCCTCCTTACAAGTTTAAACGAGTAGGGTTGCGAGCCTAAATGGGCAAGCTTACGAACTTGAAATGAAACTCAAGCTCAGCTCGTTTACTAATTGAGTTCGAGTTGGGTCAACTTTAAAACGAATTGAGGTCAAGTAACTCGACTCATGTATAGCTCTATATTCTTCTAAAATAAATGAGGCATATGCCTTATACTTATGCAGTAGTTGCTATGGCTGGTTACTATTTGATAATGGCTTTGTTGGTGATGGTCGTATGGTGGTACGAGAGTGGCTTTTGGTATCCCTTTAGTGTTGTTTTTATATTAATATAAGGATAGTAAGTAGATTTTAGCATCACTTGTAGGTCATCAGAGAAATAGTCGTAAAGGAGAGTGTTAACGGGCCATTTTGGGCATAGGCCCCTTAGGACTAATTGTATCCAACACGTCTCGTGGCCTATGGCTTACTCTTGTGGGCTTAAACCCTAGGCCTGTATCGACCAAGCCCAATAAGCTTTGTAACGGCTAGAATGCATAAGATAAGGATTAACTAGTGTGAAACAGACATGTCCAAAATAAGTAGGATACATTAGACCCACGACCCTACTCTCCCATACTTGTAGAAGAAGATCTCTGCCATCAATTGACCTCTAATTACTAGCTCAACTCTACTCCATTATAAATATTGGGTCACTACCCAACGGTAAAACTCTCTAGACTTTGCACATCAAGATTACATATTATTCCGGATTACTTCCTACTCTCAAAAAACCTGCTACTAACTGGCGAGAACTCAAAGATAACATTTGGCACCATCTGTAGGAAATTGAATTCCTATACTTGAAACCTCAAACACATTATACACATACCCCACGAGTAATTCCTTTGACATTATGTCTTGATGCGATAAGCAGGAGAACCAACAGTTGGTAAACAACTAACTTGGGGTCAATTAGCCCCTCCCAAGGACTATACTGGAGGAGCGCATGAAACGTCTGGTTAAAGAATATGTCGCACAGAATAGGCTACTCTGCACTCACTTAAATGAAGTGGAGCGGCACAGCGCACAAACTTACCCCTCGAAGCTTCAGATGCCTACACTGGACAAAACAACATCCAGCAGCAACAGCAGCAGAATAGCAAGAATTAACAACCTGATCCACTCTTACATCAGTAGCCAGTAAGGTCTACGGCTACTCGCAACTAAGCTCTGGTTGGCAATGAACAAGAAGCTGACTTAGAGGGAGTGCAAGCTCACTTAGCTATACAATGAGCTCACCTAACAAATGATGCCAACTTAAACGAGCACCATGGCATGGTAAGGCGGCTCTCCAAGCAGCAGGGGAGTAAGGTTGCTGGTGACACTAAGCTGGTCACCAGCAATAAGACTCCCTTCACCAGGGATGTCCAGGATGAAGTGTTGCCCCCTAACAGCGAACTTCCTTCCCTAGACCAGTATGATGGCATGAGTAATCCTGATGACCATCTTCTCCACTTCCGTGCCTTTATGAACCTTCATGGTCATGGGGATGCTATAATATGAAAAGCCTTCCTAGGCACCCTAAGGAAGGTAACTTAGATGTGGTTTAACCACCTCCCCGACAATTCCATTAGCTCCTTTGACTAGCTGGCGTGGAGATTCAGCCTTCATTTTTTGGTTAGCAAGTCTCCGTCCAAAGATACATCATCCTTGTACTTCATAAGGCAGGGTGAAGGTGAGTCCTTGCGTGACTACATGGCTTAGTTCAACAGTGCCGTGGTTGAGATCCCTTATTTGCGAAGAGCAAGCTGAAGACCCTGGCCGACATTTGGAACAAAGCCTAGAAGTACATTGACCAGGAAGACAACATTTACATTAGGCGCAATGCCTACCAAGAAAGGTTGGGCAGAAAGCAAGAAAAAGAAAAATTGTCCATGAAAGATCGCATTAGCGGTAGGACGCCGAGCTTACCAAAGGAGAACTTTGGGAAGAAGAATTTTCGAGCCAAGCGTGATTCGCTCCCCGCTCCCATTTATACTTAGTATACTCGCCTGAATAGACCCATTGCTTAGGTCTATTCCGAAGTGAAGGACCAAAATCTGCTCCAATTGTCGCAAAAAATGCAGGGGAATCCTAGTCATCGGAACTCTGATAAATACTATCAATTCTATGAAAACTATGGCCATACAACCGACGAGTACTTCCAATTAAAGAACACCCTTGAATATGTCATTCAATATGGTTTCTTTAATGAAATGTGGCCCATTGGAGGAATGACGACCGTTCTGACGATGATGAAGATAAGGCACCTCGAAGGCGACGGACCGAAAATGACCAGGCCAAGTAGCATAATGACTACCACAATGATCGCATCCCCAATGGTGTCATAAACGTAATCATGGGGGGGCATGCCTTTAGAGCCGACCGAGCATTAGCAGCTTGGTTAATGCCCCGTTAGAGGTACTAATCGTAGGGCGAGGATCTCAAAATTTGATGTCCTAAAGAATATAGTGGACACTAGTAGCTCCACTGATATACTCTTCCTCTATACATACGAGAGGATGACGAAGAATCTATCAGTAAAAATGAAGCCGTATCGTAATAATCTGATCAGCTTCAACGGAAGTACGGTCCAAGCCAAGGGTATCATTACATTAGATATGGAACTTAGCGGCGATGACCATGTGGCACAACGACTCGTAGAGTTTATTGTGATTGATTGCCCCTCCCCCTATAACGTGCTTTGGGGAAGACCAAGTCTAAATGTGTTCGGGGTGATCACATCCTCCTTTCATTTGAAGGCCAAATTTTCAACCTTGACTGGGGTGGGAGTATACAAATGTGATCAAAAGCTCTTACGAGAGTTGTATGTCAAGGCGGCCAAAGGGGATGGCATCTTTACCTTAGAGACAAGCTCACAAGAGTAGCTAATTGAGAGGGGCGAGCTTAAAGAGAGAATAGAAGATGTCTAGATCAAAACATCACTTGAGCAGACCACGAAAGTCAGGAGTGAGACTCCAGCCTAGGTGAAGGACGAAATCATCTCCCTCCTGTGGGCAAATTCAGATAGGTTCACCTGGTCAGCATCAAACATGCCGAGAATCTCCCCTGACTTAGTGACCTACAGCCTTAACATTGATACTATAGCGCAGCTTATCAAACAGTAGGAGAGGCATTTCGCTTCAAAAAGGCAAGTCACAATCAAGGAGGACGTATATATGTTGCTTAAAGCTGGGTTCATGAGAGAAGAAAAGTACCTGACGTGATTGATTAACGTGGTACTAGTAAAGAAGAAGAATGGGAAGTGGCGAATATATGTTGATTACACCGACCTCAATAAAGCCTGCCTTAAAGACCATTTCCCCCTCCCAAGGATTGATCAACTCGTCAATTCTACATTGGGACACGCCTTTCTAAGCTATATGGATACCTTCTCGGGGTATAACTAGATCAAAATGAACCTAAAGGACGAAGTCCATTCCTCTTTCGTCATCGATTACAGCACATATTGCTATATTGTAATGTCATTCAGACTAAAAAACGTCAGGGCTACATACCAAGGAATGGTAACTGTCGAGCCTGAATTTTCGGTTTCTTTCATTTTAATTCGATTTCCCACTTTCTAATTAAAACTAAACCCTAACTCATTCAGTACTAATCCTCGACTAAAGAAATTGAGAAATTCCTATTTTTTTTTTTATAAAAAATAGCTTTTGAAGTTGTTGCCCGACTAGAGCCGGGAAAAAGAAAAGAAATCATAATCAATCGGGTGGATTGATTATGATTTGGCTACTGGCTTTCGATTCTAATTTAATACAAACCAGAGGATTCCGTATTCGAGAACTAACCTATTAAACCCTAACAGGTATCACTATCTATTTTTCTGAAATTAGGATTATTTTTCAAATTATAATTTTTTAAGAAAAAATAAAAACCAAAAGAAAAATAACTTAAGTTTCTGCAAATTTTATTGTCGCCCCGAAGATACCTACGTACCTGCTAACCAAAATCAAACGATCGTAGTTCTTTCAAAAAGATCTTAATGTGTTGGTTAATTTTAATTTTTTTGAAAAACCAACCGGATTTACGTGTTTAACCGATTCAATTTATTTAAAAAAATCTAAAAGGGGGTTCTAACTTGTGAGTGACCGTATAAAAAGAATTTTCTAAAAGTCCTAAGATTTTTAAAAAGGATTTTTGTTATTAATTTTTAATTTTAAAAGTTTTCTATGTGAAGAAATCCTAAAAAAACTTAATACTAAAAAGAACCCACCTAAATTAATATATATACGTATGTCGTTATTATTAAACAACTACCTATATATAAAAGACTAAGACCAAAAAACAAAATCTCCTAATCTAATACTACTTATATATTGTGTTATCAATAATAACTAATTAACAAAATAATAATATAATAATAAATAAATAAATAAATATATAATACATATAAAGCGATAAAAAAATAAATAAACAAAGGAAGAACTGAACCTTAGTTGCTGTTCGCGGCGATGCGTGTGCTAGTTAGAAGTGAATCTGTGTACGGGAGCTTGGACGTTGTGTGCGTTTGGACTAATCGAAGCGCAGCAACAGCGATGGGCATAGGATCGAAGTTCAAGGCTATTGCGGTTTGCAGGAGTTATGTGATCAACATGTGATGGACTGTAGTGTACGCAAATTGTTCGTTGCAAGCCATACTTAGGCAATGTTGGTCACTCGTGCGTGTTCGTGCAAGAATAGAGGACAGTTGGAGTTGGTGCAACAGAGATTGTTGTCGGTGCTACAGTTAGTGAACTAGTTCTATTCTGTAGTTAATGGCTAATGCATTGTGGCTTGGTCTATTGTGTGGAGTTGACGAAGAAGTGAAGGCTACAGATTGGTCTAGAAGTGTTGTTGTCGTTGTTGGAGGTTCGCTAGCTGTGTGTTCAAGTGAGAGTAGAGTAAGCGTACGCTGTGATTGTGGCCGTAGAGTGTGGATTATGGATGGGTTTTAGGTGTGTGCAGTGAAGCTTGGAGTAACAGTCGGCATATGATGCTGTCTTCGGTCAAGGAGTTGTAGTGGAGGTTAGGGGATTGATTTTTTCGTTCACCGTGGCTTGACAATCATTGGTGTCGTATGGTTGGACTGCTGGACATGTTGAGTTTGCGTCCGTGTCCGAGTGGATTGTGGCTGATGGCAAGGATGCAGTGAGCTACTGCTGTTCACGTAGTTCATGAATCAAAGGGGCAGGGGTTGTCTTGGAATCGTTGAGTTGTGTTGCGTGTCTGTGTTTGGTCTAAGCAGTAGGCGGTGCAATTGGCTTCAATATTTGGAGTTTGTTATGCTACTGCTGTTGTGTGTTGTGCACGGTGCAGGGGATCATATTCTAAGTGTATGTGCTGTGCTGTCAATTTGGAATGAGTTTATTAGAGTTGGGTTTGCGATTAGATGTTGTGCGAACTTAAAACTAAGGTAGATGATGAACTATAAAGTTGGTTTTTTTGCCTCCTTTTTTTCGTAGAGCGTGTGTATGTATTTATAAAACCTAAACCAAATCGTATCTAATTTGATAAAAGTTAAACTATATCCGAATTATTTATATTAATTCAAATCCGATTTAATAAAATCAAACTAGATTCAAATATTCTTTAACGATTCAAATCCGAAAGAAAAAATTTGATTAGATGCGATCTCGATTGTTCAACTCAATTGTTCAACTCAATTATTCAACTTGCTTTTTGTAAAAAATGAAAAAGAGAGATTCAAACTTGTGACCTTAAACTAACTTCATATCAAATACTCCAATGCTTATCCGTTAGGTCGTTAGTCTGTACTTTAATTTTTAATACAATTGAATTGTACTTAAAACACACGACTTTCTAAAATAATTATTTAAATTAAGCTAAAACTAAAATTATTTGTTCCTAAAATAATTTACTTCCCAAAAATCTAAAAAAAATTTATAATTTTTTCTTTTCTCATTTTTTTAGTATTTTCATCATTTGTCAATTTTTATTATTTTTATCTTTTTATTTTTTATTTAGGACCCTATTTAAAAAAAAAAACTAAAATTATAACTATTAGGAGGCAAAAATCGAGTGTTTATAGTAACAAAACTGTTTAAGCCCCAAATCGGGCGTAATATGAAGGTGTACGTCGACAACAAGATCATCAAGAGCCAAAAGCTGGTCGATCATGTCAAGGATCTCTAGGAAGCCATCGACCGAATGCGTACGTATGATATAAAGCTGAACCCCTAAAAGTACATCTTTGGGTCAAATCTGGCAAGTTCCTTGGATTTCTGGTCACATAGAGAGGTATTGAGGCCAACCTCGAGAAGATCATTGCCATCAAGGCAATGAAGCCTCCAACCTCAGTTCAAGATGTACAAAAGCTCATTAGCATGGTAGTTACCTTGAGTAGATTTATCTTGAAAAGCGCCAACAGATGCACCGAGTTCTTTAAAATCTTGAAGAACCCAAAGGGTTTTGGATGGACTCCGGAGTGCACCACTCCCTTTCAGCAGCTCCAGAACTTCCCCATACACCCATCAATCCTCTTTAAGCCTATCCATGGGGAAGATCCTTTTTTTGTACCTGGTCATAAGTGACGAGGCACTGTCTTCTGTATTAGTTTTAGCAAAGGGAAGAGAGCATAAGCCAGTCTATTACGTCAACCATATATTGTATAGGCCTAACGTCAAATATACCCGGGCAGAAAAATTCGCCCCAATCGTTAACATCATAGCTTGATAGCTGAGGCCTTACGTCTATGCACACCAGATAATTGTATTTACGAATCAACCACTGCATACCATGTTGCAGAAACCTAATGTATCTGAACGAATGATGAAGTATGCAATGGAATTGAGCACATATGGAATCCAGTATCAACCACGAATGACCTATAAGGCATAGGTGCTGGCCGACTTCATGGTAGAATATACAAGAAAGGAGGAAGCACCATTGGGCAATGACAAACTGGTGTGAACTCTCTACATTGATGGATCATCCACTTCGGGTGGTGGAGTTGTAGGCCTTATTCCAATCAGTCCACATAAGGTCACCATCTACTATGCCCTTAAGTGTAGATTCAATTCCAATAATAATGGATCCAAATACAAGGCACTCATTGTCGGTTTTAAGCTAGCTGAAGAGATTGGTGTCGAACATTTGCGAATTTCCCATCGTAGGACATTAGAAAGATCCCTCGACTAGAGAATTCAGCAGTAGATTAGCTATCTAAGCTCACCTCCACTGGCATATAGAGGCCCGAGGTGAAGGATAGCAAAATCTTCATAAAGTGCCTATCGGAAAAAAGTATAACTCAAGACTCAGTGTAAGTTTTGGAACTAACCATAGCAACACTACAGCCGAGCTAGATAGATCTTATCCGAAGTTACTTAGAGCTAGGTACGCTCCCAGAAGACAGGAGGGAGGCAAAGAAGCTCCGGTATTACGCCACCAACTATACATTGATCGACAGCATCTTATATCGCAAGGGAGTCAGCCTCTCACTACTTTGTTGTTTCCAAGAAGGGGAAGGACTGCGTGTCATGGAAGAGCTGCATGCCGAAGTGTATAGCAATCACATTCAATTCTAAGCCCTCTACCTCCGGGCGTTACAACTCGGGTATTACTGGCCCACTATGAGGTAGGATGTAAAAGTCATAGCTTAAAAGTGCCCACGGTGCCAAAAACATGCCCTAATCAGTTATGCGCCTAATACTGCCTTCCAACCCCTGATAAGCCCATAGCTGTTAGTGCAATGGAGGATCAATATCCTTGGTGCCTTCTTAAAAGCATCTAGAGGACGACAATTCATAATTGTTACCGTTGATTACTTCACGAAGTGGGTAGAGGCCGAAGTAGTGGCTAGGATTACGGAGAGAAGTGTTAAATCTTTCATTAGAAACAACATTCTCTCCCAATTCGAGGTCCCCTATGCTCTCATCACGAACAACGATTGATAGTACGATAACCCCAAGTTTAAGGAGTTTTGCGCCAAGCACCACATCACCTTGCACTTCACCTCGATTGCCTACCTTCAATCAAATGGATAGGTAGAGGCAACCAATAAAATCATTTTGAATAGCTTAAAGAAGTACGTAGACCGATCTCTGAATACCTAAGCTGATGAATTACCCAATATCTTGTGGGGATACAGGACCACCCACCGTACTTTTACGGGAGAGACCCCCTTCCGCCTTGCTTTTGGTTCCGAAGTAGTCCTCCCCATCGAACTTGAGCTTCTTAATATCCAGACTCAAAGTTTCAACATCACCCTTAACAAGTCACTATTGCAATCTAACGTCGACACCATCAAGGAAATTAGAGACCATGCTGCTACTTGGGTAACCACATACCAATAGCAAGCACTTTGGTATTACGATTAGAAGGTTAGTAACCTAGTGTGCCAAAAACTAGAAGCCACGGGTTCGCGCGAAAGGTAGGGTAAGCTAGCCCCTAATTGGGAAGACTTGGTCAGAGTTAGGAAAAGATTGGGCAATAGAGCATATAAATTGGAAAGATTGGATGGCAACCTCATCCCGCACACATGTAACGTAGACAATTTTTTACTTTATTTTGATTAGCATTCTATTATGTACATTTTTCCAGAATGATGAAATAAAAAGTTTGTTTCATAATTTATTGTCTACTTCTCTCCCTCGCTCTCCATTTTTCTATTGCCATCTAAGCCTTTGAAGAGGCATATAGATAGTCAACTAAGCAGGTCGAAACGCCATCAACCTAACCCCCTTGGGTAACCGCAGCAAAGGGAATCACCCCTTACATAAAGGAACTCCCCTCCTTTGGGTAGGTTGGAACGCCACCAACTTGACCCCCGTAGGTAACCTTAGCAAGGGAAATCACCCATTGCACAGAGGAACTCCCTTCTTTTAGGTAGGTTAAAATGCCACCCATTTGACCCCCTTAGGTAACCTTGGTAAGGAAAATTACCCCTTGCATAAAGGAACTCCCCTTCTTCAAGCAGGTCAGAACGCCACCAACCTAACCTCCTTTGGTAACCTCGATAGAAGGAAACACTCCTTTCACAGAGGAACTCCCTTCCTTTGGGCAAAAGCATTGTTATGCAAACATATTCAAAGGCAATGAAAAAACAGATGTACAGGACATTTTAAAAACTTATCCGTTCATTGATTGTGGGTTTACACATTGAAGGTCAGTATCCTGGCCCAAATTACACATGTTTCAAAGAAAAAAAAAAGAAATACACATGCTAACTCCTTAGATCAACTAACTCCGGCAACTTAGAAAAGTCTAATGCATCGATCCATTTGGAGTGCTGATCTGTCAATGCTTTGAGTAGTAGGCCTTGAATTAGAGCGAGGCCAGAGGGATGTGAATTAGGAGCAACTAAAGGATTGCCTACAGATGGTTTATCTTAAGGAAATGATTCGGGGACGGCTTCTTACTAGGTTGCTGTGGTAGAAGTGGATGTAAAAGCACCTTGCCCCGGCCTTAGCAATAGAGGGAGTACCTGCATCATTAAAGGCCACTTAAGCGATCTCTCTTTTCGCACTAGGGCTTCCCTCTTCTCATTGAAGGTTGGGGAATCCAGAAAGTCGAGGAAGCTTAAGTCTAGGTTCGAATAATGGGAGAGTACCTCCTTCCACATGTAGCACGTGAAGTCCATGGTTAAGTCTTCCAGTTCGTCTAACCACTCTTCCATCTTTCAATAGTTGGCAATTGCCTTTTTAGCAGAGGCATTGCTGAGGACCTCCCCAATCTCCATTTTGGAGATAATCTCCTCCATGTCTAAAACTTTCCCTCCAATTCTTAGACTTGGTGCTCCAATCTGACCTTCAAATCAACCAGCTCCAATAAGGTAGCTTTAATACCTTCGCATTCTAACGCTTTCATCACCAGCTAGGTTTGTAACTTGGCTACCGACGCCATCAGTTCGGCATTCTCTTTTTTGAGTTAAGCCTTGGCTTTGCCCTTTTCGTCCAGCCTCTAAGAGAGGCGAGCCTTCATCCTTTGCTCGTCCTCCAACTGAGCCTTCATCCTTTGTTCGGCAGGTTATCAACCTTCTCAGCATTCTCCCTCTTCCACTTTGCATCCATGAGCCTTGCCTTAAACCCCACCACTTGCACATAAGAGTGGCGTAGGCGCCTATTAGCCTTGGAGAATTTTTTCAAGTACCTACTACTAGAAGTCTCTACATCCCACAAGTACTTCTCATGCTAACGCAATACCTCTCGAAAGTCCTTTACCTCTTTTTAGGCGACATTAAACTTGTTCAATTGAAGTAGCACTTAGCTCTGGTACTACAAATTGAAAATAAAGCCCACCATTAATGCAATGACAGATAAAGCATGCCAACATAAGAGTAACAAAAACTTATTTGCCACATCAGCATGCTTAAGTGGCGTGTTATTTGTATAGGGTCATCCCTACCTTCCTAGGAGAGCCCTTCGAGGATAATCTAGTCACCGGAGGTGTAAGACCCCATTAAAGCCTAGTAGCTGAGCGTCTGGTGTCATAGTATCAGATCATTGGCACGAACCTCCCACTTCGGCATGAGGAGCTTCCTCCAAACCTTCTTCATTTCCACCTTTAGGGCTCCCCTTAAGAGCTCCTCGTCCCGAGAAGTGTATGTCACTTCCTAGAATGAGTCCAGCCCTATCTCCATTGATCTAAAATTGTTAAGGACTTCAAAAAATTCATCCCCCATGTCATCGATGCTCTAGTAAAGATGAGCCATAGGTTACTCATTCCACTTCCCTCAGCTCAAAGCTGCCCTCACCAAGGGCCTTTAGTTCTTGACCCCAAGCCTTAGCTCCCTAGTCATCTCAGGAGTTTTCTGCTTCTGGCCGGCCTTTTGAGGAAGGGCGGCCCCTTCGACCATTTTCTCCTCCCATGCCCATGAAGGGGAAAACATCTAAACATTAGGCCCCTCTACTTCGGCACCTTCATCGCCTACAATAATGGGCTCGGTAGAATGGATGAGGGTAGGAACAAGGAGAGCTACACCCAATAACTCTACATCCACAGGCTTGTCCCGGATGCCGAAGGGAATCCCCTGAGGAATAGACCTTGACCGTGTCTTACTAGTCTCCCCAGGCCCCGACTTCGACCTTACTACCTTGCCCTTTGGTAGGTTTACCTTAGTTCTCGCCTGATGTCAACTCATTAGCTCTTCTACAGAGGAATGAAGCATCTTTAGGGCTAAATTTTTTCTTGCAAGAAATTCAATTGAAAGTTAGAAAAGGAAAACAAGAATAAACCAAAAGAAACTACAAATACCATTCACAAAACACCGCCATGATCGGCATGACCAAGGAAGCCCTACCATCCTACAGGCGCTGAATGAAGCACTTCAACATTAGCACAAATTGATCATATACTAAAAATACCTATACCTTAGGCCCATTTCTCCACCACAGCTTTCTTTATGCTGGGGAAGATCTCGAATATCAGGTATCGAAAATACCTCTCTACGGTCTCTATAACATTAACCTCCTAACCGTATCTCAGTACCATAGAGGCCAGGATCTCTTGGGCTGCCTTGGTGTCACTAAGACCAAGCCCCTTCTTACCCCTGATTCGGATTATCTTGGTCCATCTCGTCCAGAAGTCTACCTCTTTAAGTAGCTCAACTACCACGTATTCATCTTGCCAGCCCTTCACTGATTCTATAAGACCATAGAATAGCTTCTTACTTAAGCACGACTGGAGGTAAGGCCACCCCCTAACGCTCTTCTATATGTAGAAGTAACCAAAGAGCATGGGTATAGCCTTTACCACCAGGTACTCGTAGAGCATTTGGAAAGTCTTTAGCACCCTCCACCTATTACGAGGGACCTGTAACGAGTTGCACCAGTGGTAGTTGAATAACTCTTTCTCGAAGTAACTTAGAGGGAAGTGCTACCTAAACTCTAAGCACTTTTTAAATATCGCGAAGCGCCTCCTTAACAGTAGGGCCACCCATTCGTCCTTGTCCGGCAACCTTATCTGCCACCCAAGGATACAATGAAGTTACTCATAATCCAATTGGGGGGTAGATTGTTTACTTTTGTTCACTCAGCTACTAGGCCCCTTGCTCGTCTCAAGAACATTTAACAAATCCTTTAGAGGGGGCAAAGGAGCGTACACATATGCATCCTTAAGGATGGCAATGATGATCTTGGCTTATAAGGAATGTAACAACAGTGGGTCAAGAAAACTAGAAATAGGTATTCGAGATTCCAAAAGAAATGGGTACAAAGATCGGGAAGGTGTTTTTGATGGTGAATGTAGATGGATAAAACTCACCAAGATATAAACACAATTAGGGGTTTAAGCTCGAAATAGGGTTCGATATAACTTGCGAACACTAAATGTCTCTCGGAATTCAAATGAGAGTTAAATACGACTCACTAATGCGCTTAAATAAAGGGGTTCGCCATAATCTTGAGGACAAGATTGATAAGAATACAGGGACGATTAAAGAGTTTGATCTATACTCGATAATTCGACAATGCTAGCTCAAGAGTAGCCTTACTTAGAAGGGAAAGATTCTAAAACGTAGGAATATACTTTCTATCTAATTTTGTATATCGATGTCTATCTCTATGATGTTTATAGACGTTGTTATTTATAGCAAGTCCTATACCCTAGTGGCAAAACTATAAATAATATACAAGACCTTAAACTCTAAAGAATTGGGTTCGTAAATAAAATAAAGAAAAACGTGTACAAAGATATAAAACTGTGCGTTTTACAAGAGGAGTCGATATGCAGTCACTTGGCATGTTCTAGAAGGAGTAGTATCTGAACCGGACTGGGTCTAATAGGGATCAAGGACCGATTACACGCTCCCAAGCCTAAAGGCTCTTTCAAGTGGTTCACTAAGCTGCTTGAGGTGAGTTAAGCACCGAGGAGCAGTGCTTACCCCAGTCCAATTTGCCGAGCTACTTTGCTCTCTATGCTATCTAAGATATTGTTGAGGTGATCAACCATTATGTCGAGCCAAACCCTTCACTAAACCATAGTCTAAGCGCCAAATCTGAGTACAGCAATCTCCACTGTGCCGAGGCCAACCAAGACTCTCAGGAGCCGAAACTTTGAGGCCAACCATGATGAGCCGTCCTGAACCAACCACAGACTAGCCCCTTTTGATGCCGAACAGCCCTGAATAGAAGCTTACCCCTATTTAGACCACAATACTATCAGAATCACAGTAAAAACACGCATGTATTGTCCTTATTAACCACCGTAGTATCCTTTCTAACAAACAACATTCATTGCGCACAATTTCGTGTCTCTTTATATAGTAATTTCCTTTTTTTTTTTAGCAAATACGAATTCATTTTTTGTAATTATCTGTAACATAGACCTTGCAATAACAAGGTACTATAAATAGTCACATAATGTAACAGCTGCAAGAAGATATATAGAAGAATACACTGGACTTTTTACCTTCTCTTGAGCTAAGTATTCTCTTTCTCTTGAGCTAAGTATTCTCTTACTCTTGAGCTACTCTTATTTAGCCCATTTGAGTGTAAACTAGTGACAAGTGACCTCCGGCCATACTTGTTCATCATATCAAGTGCGACTTGAGCTTGTATGAGGTATTAGTGCATCATATCCAACATCGATGCACAGGACCCCCTACTCTCCCTCGACTATCATTTACTTTTCAAGTCATCTTGCGGCTTGGATCCACCCCCTTTAGTTACGCGTGATATTGGGTTCATGTGTTCACCCATGAGTCCGTATCATCTTAGTATCAGAGCTTGGCTATGTTCGAAGCTGAATACTACTATTGTATTCTTTTAATAGTTTGTCACTATTCTCATGTAATAGTGGTTCTATTGTTAGCATTAAAGTTAAGTAATGAGAAGTGTTTTGCACTCTATTTTCCCCCATTTTCGTTACGCCAAAACAGAGTATAGTTGACTTTGTATTTGTTATGAAGTTGTCATTGTGAAGTAAACATCAATGTCAAATTCAATTGTTCAAGGAACTTTAGGAAACCAAGAAAGTAGTACTCGACATAGTCAAAGACAGGAAGAAAACTTCTCACCTCAATTAGTAGGTGATCGCTTAGATGGGCTTACCAATTTGGTAGCTAGTCTGGTGACTGTCATCCAAGAAGATAGATAACGAGCTAGAAACAACCCTATGAGGGAACGTGAACAACAAGGCTGAGGCAATGGTCAATTTAGCCAAGATAACACCCCAGCTCGACTACCCTAAGTAAAAGGAATTGGTAGGGATGCTAGACGAAGACTAGCGCTTGAAGAGATCGAGGAGGAAGCAAAAGGAGGTGACGAAGCAAAGGAATACTATGAACCTGAGTAAAGGAATGTACATGCCCTTAGAGTCGAGGGATTAAGGATGTGTATTTCGAGTTTCTCTAGAAGTGGTGATGCTGAGGACTACTGAGATTGGGTAGATCAAATTGAAAAGTAATTTGAATGCCATGAAGTGCCCGAAAATAAAAAGGTTAGGCTAGCTGTATTGGAGTTCATTGACTATGCCACTTATGGTGGAAGAACTTGCAAGCCACCAGAAGAAGGGAAGGAGAACGTGAGATTAGGAGTTGGGATGACATGAATAGAGTTATGTGGAAAAGGTTCGTGTTAAGCTATTATTTGTAGGATGCCTTCAAAAGACTATAAGAATTGAGACAAGGAGGATCGAGTGTAGATGCTTACATTAAGGAGTTCTAAATGCTAATGATTTGGTATGAAGTTGTGGAGCCAGAAGATCGAACTGTATGTTGATTCATTGGCGGATTGAAGTATGAGATTGGGGATGTCTTGGAAACCTTAGACATTAGAACATTCGATGATGCAATCTGAGTTGCTCAAAGGATAAAAAGGCATCGAACAGGAAGATTCCGACCACCCGTCAACCATCTTGGTAGTAGCTGACCTTTTCTAAGCAGACTTATTCAAACAGAACTGAGCAAGGTTACTGAGACCCAACCTGCTCAGACTACCCAAGCAAAAGACCACCAAGGAAGTTCAAGAAAGGCCAGAGTTTAAAGAGGAAGACGAGTGAGATCAAGTGTTTCAAATGCCAAGATTTGAATACATGACCGCTTAGTGTCCAAACAAGTGAATAATGGTGATCAGAGGCGAGGCGCTGACCATTAAGGTTAATAGTACTGATGAAGAAGTAAAGGAGTTGAAGGAGGATGAACAGACTGAGCTGTCTAAGGAGGAAGTTATCTACAGCGAGGAAGGCAACTTCATGCTGACCGCTCTAATATTGAGGAGGGTAATGGGTATCAATCCTATGCCTGAAGACAAGCAGAGAGAAAATCTCCTCCATATTGGGTGCAAGGTAAATGAATCACTATGTGCACTGATCGTTAACAGTACGAGCTGCACCAATGCAGCCTCTGCATTTATGGTCTAGCAGCTAAAATTGCCGACCATGCCCTACTCCAAACCTTACAAGCTTCATTGGCTCAGTGATAAGGGAGTCCTACAAGTGAACAAACAGGTATCTATGCTGATTTGTATAGGCAAGTATCAAGATGAAGTGCTACGTGATGTGTTGCCCATGAGTACAACTTACCTTCTACTTAGATGACCATCAATGTTTGACCGAGTAGTTATATATGATGGTAAAAGGAATACATGTTCTATGGAGCATGAAGAAAGAAGATTGAAATTGAGTCCCATTAATACCGAGCAGGTAAAAGTCATGAAGTCCCAACTTAGTCGAACCCTAAAGAAGAAGGCTTTGGTACTGACCCAAGCCGAGCTGAAAACAGAAATTGAGCTGGAGGAGCCAAACTATCTACTTGTCAAGAGGCTTTTAGAGATGAGAACCGGGGAGGAAGAGCTACCAACCAATGTAAAAACCCTACTAGAGGACTTTGCCGACCTGTTTCCAGAGGAGCTACCGGAGGGTTTACCCCCAATTCGAGGCGTCGATCATGCGATTAACCTGTAGTTAGGAGCGGCAATACCAAATAAGCCTACCTATAGGCTAAACCCTGAAAAGGTTGCTAAACTACAAAGGCAAGTAAACAACCTCATGAAGAAAGGGTATGTGCGCGAGTCCCTAAGCCCCTGTGCTGCACTAGCCCTATTAGTACTGAAGAAAGATGGTTCTTGGAGGATATGTGTAGATAGCGAAGCCATCAATCGAATCACCATCAAATATAGGTATCCCATACCTAGGCTTGATGATATACTAGATGAGTTAAGTGGAGCAAGAGTATTCTCCAAGATCGATCTCAAATTTGGATACCATCAGATCCAAATGCGTGAAGGAGATGAGTGGAAAACCACATTTAAGATACGACATGGTTTATATGAGTGACTTGTAATGCCATTTAGACTATCTAATGCGCTGAGCACATTTATGCGACTTATGAATCATATGCTTCGAGAATTACTGAGAAGGTTTGTCGTGGTTTATTTTGATAACATTCTAGTGTATAGTCCCAACCTGAAGACTCACTGAGAGCATCTCTAACAAGTGCTTACGAAACTCTAAGCTAAATAACTCTACGCCAATCTGTAGAAGTACAACTTTTGCTGTTCCGAGGTGATCTTCTTAGGATTTGTTGTGAGCAGAGGTGGCATCCGAGTTGATGAAGAGAAGATAAGAGTGATCATAGAATGGCTTAAGCCGACCTATTCTACCGTTGTGAGGAGTTTCTACTGCCTAGCGTCGTTCTATTGCCCTTCATCAGAAACTTCAGTACGATTGTGGCCCTACTTACCGAACTCTCAAAGAAAAATATTGAATTTAGATAGGGTAAGAAAGAGAGGAGGAGTTTTGAGGAAGTGAAAGAGAGGCTAACTACAGCTTCCGTCTTAGCTCTACGAGCTTCGACAAGATATTTGAAGTAGAGTATGATGCATCTAGACTAAGCATAGGTGTTGTACTGATGCAAAAAGGCCAACCTATCAATTACTTCAGTAAGAAACTTCGACAAGCCATACCCAACTACTCCATCTACAACAAGGAGTTCTACTCCTTAATCCAAGCCTTAACAGTGTGGCAATACTATCTACTGCTTAAGGAATTTTTTATCTACACTGATCATAAATCCTTGAGATATCTAAAGAGTCAACCAAAGTTGTCTCGAAGACAAGCCAAGTAAGTTAAATTCATGGGGGGTTTTTCTTACGTCGTGAAATACAAGAACGGAAAGAACAATGTAGTGGCTAATGCCCTATCGAGATGACAAACCCTCCTGATTGAGTTGTAGACGAGGCTACTTGGTTTTTCAACCATCAAGAATTTATATGCCAATGACCTACACTTTGGTCCTATTTGCACCCATTGTAAGGAAAGATGGACATTGGATGACTATTACAAGGAAGACAAATACTTATTCAAGAAAAGAAGGCTATGTATCCTAACTTGTTCTACAGGAGAACTGCTAATGCGCGAGGCGCATAGAAGGGGATTGATAGGACACTTGGGCCAATGCTGAACTTATGAGGTATTATCCTCCAGATTTTTTTAGCTAAGGATGAAGAGAGGTGTCCAGTCCATGTTGGAAAGGTATGCAACCTACCGAAAAGCGAAGAGTTAAGCCGAGTAAGGACACTACCAACCCTTACTGACCCAAACTAAACCATGGTCCGAGTTGAGTATGGACCTCATGTTAGGATTGCCAAGGACATCCCGAAGGAAAGACTCCATCATGGTGGTTATGGATCGATTTAGCAAGATGGCACATTTCATGCCTTGTTCCAAAACTAATGACACTTAGCTATCTCTTTTCTTTTCTTGCAAGAAGTAATCAAGTTGCATGGAATTCCCAGGACCATTGTTTTAAACTGAGACCCTAAGTTTATGAGCCACTTTTAAAGGATGTTGTAGAGGGGAATGGGAACCAAGCTGTTGTACAGCACGTCCTATCACCTACAAACCGATGGACAGATCGAAGTTGTCAATAGAATCATGGGAACTTTGCTGTGAGTTACTATCAGACAAAACATGGCTGATTGGGATCTGTGCCTACCAATCATTGAGTTTGCATACAATAAGACCGCCCATAGTGTAATAAGCACGTCTCCATTCAAGGTTACCTATGGGTTCAACCCTGAACTACCATTAGATCAAGCACCCCAAACGATGCTTGATGAAGACCGACCAGTCGTCAAGAGAGTTGAGGCTATCAAAACCATGTACCAAAAGGTTGTAGAGCAACTAGGTCGAGTTGCTATTAAGCTTGAGAAACAAAGCCGAGGACAAAGGAAGAGGGAATTTCGACCAAGCAATTTGGTTTGGATATACCTTAGCAAGGAACGATTCCCAAACTTGAGGAAGAGCAAGTTATCTCCCAGAGCCAACAAACCTTTCAGAATGCTTGAAAAGATTAATCCTAACGCTTATAAGATTGAATTACCTGAAGCATATGAAGCCTCGGATTCCTTCAACATTACTGATCTTTAACCTTACACTCTCGAGGACGAACAACTAGGAATCGAACTAGATTTGATCCTCAGAAGGGATGATAGGGATCAAGGATCAATTACACGCTCCCGAGCCCAAAGGCTCTCTCAAGTGGTTTGTTAAGCTATTCGAGGTGAGTTAAGCACCGAGGAGCAGTGCTTACCCTAATCTAATCTACTGAGCTACTTTGTTCTCTATGCTATCCAAGATATGGCCAAGGTCATCAACCAACATGCCAAGTTGAACCCTCTACTAAACCATAGTCCAAATGCCAAATCTGAGTACAGCAGTCTCTATTGTACCGAGGCCGACCAAGACTCTTAAGAGCTAAACCTCCGAGGCCAACCTAAGATGAGCCGTCCTTGAACCAACCACCGTCCTTGAACTAACCACCATCCTTAAACTAACCATAGTCTAGCCCCTTCTGGCATCGAACAGGCTTGAATAGAGGCTTACCCCTACTTGAACCACAATACTATTAGAATCACAATAAAAACACACTTGCACTATCCTTACTGACAACCGTACTGTCCTTTCCAACAAATGACATTTGTTACGCATGATTTTGTGTCTCTATGTATAGTAATTTCCTTTTTATTTAGCAAATAAGAATTCATTTTTGTAATTATTTGCAACATAAAACTTACCCTAACAAGGTACTATAAATAGTCACATAATAAAATAGCCGTAAGAAGATATACAAAAGAATATACTGGACTTTTTACCTTCTCTTAAGCTATTCTTATCTGGCCCATTCGAGCATAGACTAGTGGCGAGTGACCTCCAACTACACTTATACGTCATATTAAGTGCAACCTGAGCTCATGTGAGGGGTTGATGCATCATATCCAACGTTGGTGCACGGGACCCCCTGCTCTCTCTCAACTATCATTTACTTTTCAAGCCATCTTACAGCTTGGACCTATCCTATTTGATTACGTATGATATTGGGTTCGTATGTTCATCTATAAGTCCATATCAGGGTCGGCAGTTGGATGTACAGGTTCAGGAAGGAGTCCCTGAAGTCTTCTAGTGTTTGGATAAGACACTAAAAAGGTCAGCCCATAATTACCGAGTCCTAGAATCAGTTGGTATGAGTCTCTTGATGCTGTGCCGAGTAGTTCCTTAGTCTCAAGTATTTGGCCTTATGGTATCTCGACACCTCGACTGACGACAAACTTGAGGTTGAGTGTTTACCTTCCTTCCTCTCGTCTTTCTGGTTGCAACTTGACCTCGACAAGCATTAATAGGCCTCGGCTTCGAACAAGTCTACATCAGCTTGTATGTAGTCGGAGACTAATTCCCATCATTACCGTGGGTCTGAAAGGAAGTTGTCCTCAATGTTAAGTGTTGAGCACAAGCTGGGAGGCCGAATAAGGTCCTTCTCCCTTTTCGCTTTACCATGGGTGCCGAATGTCTTTGGATTTCCTCAATGCTCATCAGGGTTAAGAGATACCTCTTCCCATCCTTCTGAACAGTGTAAGTGTTGAGGAATCCTTCATGGATCACTTTCCGATCGAACTCCCATGGTCGGCCAAGAAGTAGATTCGCAGCATTCATAGGCACTATGTCTATGTCAATCTCATCTTCATACTGCCTTGCTTTGAATGTGATCCATGCTCTTTTATGCATATGGACCACACTCTCGTCATTAAACCATTTCAATCCATAAGGGCGGGGGTATGAGTAGGTGGGCAATTTCATCTTTTCTACTAACTCGACAAAAATGATGTTGGTGTAGCTGCCTCCATCGATAACCAGGGAACAGGTCTTCCCATTCACTGGGCACTGTATGTAAAATAAATTTTCCCTTTGTCTAGAATTTACCTTCAAGTCAGCTAGTGTAGTCATAGCTAAGAGTTTATCCAAGTCCTCAGGATAGACATCTCCTTGTATTAACTGGTCTTTTGAACTCTAGTCACTCTGACTTTCTACTTAGGCATTGGGTCCTTTGCCTTTCAAGACCATGACCCTCTTATTTGGACATTTTAGAAGCAATGTGTTCGTAGCTTAAGCATTTAAGGCACTTCACTTCTCGGGCCTTGTTATCAGGTGCCTTCTCTTTCTCAGTAATCTTTTTCTTAGCATAGACAGGTCGGTTAGGCTCTCCTTTCTTTATCTTCTTTTCTTGCCTTCTGGTGTACCTAGGAGCTTAATTATCACTAAGACTTACCATAGCAAATCTGACTAAAATGAGTCCTTCAAAATATCAAAGAAAATTAGAGGAAAATAGTCCATAAACAAACAAGAGTAGCCGACATGAAGCTGCTCGAAGGATGTAACTCACCAACGAACACAACACGACTTAACACCTCACTTGATATGACGCATAAGTTGATTTCAAGCTTCACCCGCCACTAATCCTGAGCTATTAAGCAAGATTAGATAAGAGTGTATGAAAGATGGACTTAGAGAGGGTTGTCTCACAAAAACAGAATATTCGGCATTAAATGTAAGTTATCTATGGTTTACAAGAGAAAGGGACTATTTATAGTAAGTCCCTATGGCAACATTATAAATAAAGAAATTACAAGAAAGTATATGCAAAAAGAGGATTCCTAGTGCATACGAAAAAAGGTAAAAAGGACAAAAGATAAAAATGGAAAAGTAGTACAATGTCAGATGAGGTAGACAGGTGACAGTGCAACATTAGTCTCGTACAAATATTTTTTTAGAACAGCAAGCGAGAGGGATCAAGATGTTACAACAATAAAGGAACCGGGACGAGAGAGATGGTGGCATGTCAAGAGAAAATTACTCAGTTGTTAAATGAGTATCTCATCACTCGGCAAGAACCTCTCAGCAGTAGTTGGTCGGATTACTTGGCATAGGGTCTTTGGTAATGAAATGGTTGGTATCATCACTTCCGAGTGTATAGATCAACGTATGACAATGCAAGGAGCTCAAGGAGTTCAATCACATTTTTCGGCCTAAACTTTCTCGTCATTAGTAGGTTGCCAAGAGAGAATTCTTTAATGAGGGATTGGAGTCCTTGGAGCTGTGCGCAAGTAATGGGACCATTGGTCAGCAGTTTACCACCTTCTCTCGGCATTCCTCTCAGGCTTAAGGCTGCCTTGTTGACGTCGGCTAGTCAGCCTCTAACACCTTTTTCTCTTCTGTCTCTCTACTCTTAATGCCAAATTAATTAGCTCGTCCAGAGAGTTGAACAGCTGTAATTCAATTATGTCGGCTATATCATCTCGAAGTCCACTCAGGAACCTTGAAATGGTGCAGTCCTGTGGTTCGACAATCTCACATCTCGTCATTAGGATTTCAAACTCTTGTAAGTACTCTTCAACAGTGTTTCAACCATGTCTAAAGTATTGGAAAGCATGGAGCATCTCCTACTTAAAGTAAGTCGACATGAAGCGCTAATTCATTAGCTGTTTCATAAGCCACCAAGTTCTGATCGGCTCCTCTCCTTTAGCATCTTGCTTGGCAACTAACTTATCCCACTAAAGGCTTGCATACTCAACAAGGGATAATGAAGCCAGCTTAACCTTTGTTCGTTCATCACATTCGTAGTACTTTAACAACTTTTCGACTCAGGGAACCTAGTCAAGGAATTCTTCAGGTCAACTACTTCAATTGAAGGTCGGTAGTTTTAGCTCGACATTGTCAAGTCCTTGGCCAAGTGCTCGAGGTTCATCCCTTGCATTCTGAGCTGGTCGATTTACCTCGGTTTGTCCACTTTTGTTAAAGCTCCGCTTGACCACATCTCTTCTCAACCTCGATTCTCTTCTCTAGGCTCCTTGGTTCAACTCGAAGTTAACACTCCTGTCATTGCCTCTTCTCAGCATTGGATGGTGTTCTCTTCTTCTCAATTTCGCAGCTCTTCTCGGCTGTCGTTCATCATTATCAAACTCATTAGAACCACTTCTACTGGTGGGTGTTTGCACCCTTCTTTCTTCTCGGCCATTATGTCTGCGGCCTCTAACTAAACTAGTAAGCTCTTGGATGGAATAAGTGAGATTCTAGATCTAATATTCCAAGTTGTCAACACGTCGCCTCAAGCTTCCACGAGTACTATCACTAGTGTTGTTGACACTATCCAGCAACATTCTTGTCCACATAGTAATTTTTCAAAAAAATCGAACAAACAATAAAACACAATTATAGTAACCTAGAAACAACCACTACTCGGCTTCTGTAGCTACCACTACTCGGCTTCTGCAGCTACCACAAACAACATACTAAACTATAGAACAGTGATTAATAGAGAAGTACAAACCACGAATCAAACTGTGAAGAACACTAACATGCGTATCTCTCCAAACCTTTGATACTAAGATGATAAGGAATGTGATGGTAGCGAGTCGAGAAAACCCAGAATGGGTATTTGAGATTTCAAAAGAAATAGGTACGAAGAACAGGAAGGTGTTTTTGATGGTGAATATGAATGGATATAACTTACTAAGACACAAACATAATCAGGGGTTTGAGCTCGAAATAAGGTTCGATACAACTCACGAACACTAATGTTGCTTGGAATTCAAATGAGAGTTAGATATGACTCGCTAATTCACTCAAATGAAGGAGTTTGCCAAAATCTTATGGACAAGATCAATAAGAACACAAGGACGATTAAAGAGTTTGATCTTCACTCGATAATCTAGCAATAATAGCTCAAGAGTAGCCTTACTCAAAAGGGAATTCCAAAATGTAGGAATATACTTTCTATCTGATTTTGTATGTTAATGTCTATCTTTTTTATGTCTACAGATGTTGCTATTTATAGTAAGTCCTAAACTTTAGTAACAAAATTGTAAATAATATCTAAGGCCTTAAACCCTAAAGAATTAGGCTATAAATAAAATAAAGGAAAACATGTATAAGAATACAAAATTGTGCGTTTTATAAGGAGAGTCGGCATGTAGTCACTCGACTTGCAGTCATTCAGCATGTTTTGGAAGGAGTAGTATCTGAACCGGATGGGATTGGTACAGTTTGAGAAGGAGTCCCTAAAGTCTTGCAATGTTTGGTTAAGATACCAAAAAGGTCGGCCCATAATTGCCAAGTCTTAGAATCAATCAGCACGAGTCTCTTGATGTTGTACCGAGTGGTTCCTTGGTCTCAAGTACTTGGTTTTATGGTATCTGGGCACCTTGATTGACAATAGACTTGAGGCCGAGTGTTTACCTTCCTTCCTCTCATCCTTCTGGCTGTAGTTCAACCTCAGTAATCATTGATAGGCCTTGGCTTCAAACAAGTCTGCTTCGGCTTAGATGTAGTCGAAGATTGATTCCCATCACTGGCCCTGTCTAACGCCTTCATGGCCATCCTAGTAGGCTTGTTAAGTTGTGCTAGCGACGAGACCTTGTCCTCCTACGTTTGAGGGGGGTTACTTCTTATAAAATCAGAACCAGAAATATGTAGTGATGAAGACAAATCTGTCTCACCTTTGTTAGTCAACATCGCTCCAATATTAGAAGAAGGAAGAAAGACCTTGGAAAACTTTTGAAGAAAGTCTAAAAGTTTGAATGTGAATGTAGAATTTGTAATAACAGAACGAGAAGATTGCAGAAAAGTAGTCTCTCTTTGTGATCCTCCTATTTATAGGTAAATCGTTTGGGAAGCCATACAGATGGTTATAGGGATTCATATAACCACGAATCCCTTGGAATGCTACATAGCAGACACATGGAAAGAGTTTTGATTGGACGATTACCTTTAAAAGGCAAAGGGCATGGAGCTGCACACTAGTCTACTATAATACGACACCTGTCATGTCGCATTTAATGTATAGAATACAAGCGAGCAAAAATCACATTTCAAAAAAGTTCCTTCGACAAGAAGCTTCTTTAAGGCCCATTCAACTTTCACCTGATCGGCATGACAAAGACATGTCGCAGTTGCTTTTGCTCGGTCGTTGTCGAACATTGTTTAGATAGACCGGTTCATAGCCTTAAAGTGCCTACCCAGTGAGTTGCAAGGGTATCTTACTTTAATACCCCAACCTAAGCCTTGTTCGGATCTTTAGCACTCCACTTCAAAACAACTACCGACCACTCCTGTTCATCTCGCCTCATATATTTTCGACCCAGGTATCCACTGCTTTGAATACCTCTACCTCAGGCAGCTTCCAATTTGGATCTATGCGCCCACCACATCGACCCCATAGCGCTAAGTCAAACTCCTTTGAGTCAAATCGATCACGCCTAAGCAACCTATATATCCATTTTCCTTGCCTTCACTTTAGCAATGAGACTGCAGAAGGGAAGGGAGAAAGGGGAGCAGTAAGTGTTGATAGGACATTTTGGACATAGGCCCCCCAGGCTCGACCATATCCGACGCGTGTGGCGTAGGGTTCACCCTTATGGGCCTAAACCTTAAGCCTATATTAATTAAGCCTAATAAACTTTACAACGGCTAAAACGCATAAAATAAGAATTAGCTAATGTGAAACAGCCACATCTAGAATAAGTGGGACACATCGAACCCATGACTCCATTCTCCCATACTTGCTGAAAAAGATCTCTCCCCTCAACTGACCTCTAACCGTTGACTCCACTCCACTATAAATACCAGGTCACTATCCAATGGTAAAGCTCTCTATATTCTGTACATCAAACTTGCATATTATTCCAGATCACATCCTACTCTCAAAAACCTCACTACTAACTTAAGTATTGGAGTGGCCACGCTAGATAATCTCTCGGTATTCTCTCACCGTCTATTGTTTTGCAGGCCTTCCACATGTAGAGCCTAAACATTTACTAGCAAGAATTCAGAGACGACAGAGAGTATTTGTATTTGTAAATAGGAATTTTTCTTTTTGTTCTCTGATATGGGTTGTAACTATTCTTTACCAGGTGAGATAGGTAATAATATAGAAATGTGTATTTCAAGTTGTTAACTTCAACATGTTTTCTAATCAGAAGGTTGATAATACCCTCTTTAAATAGGTACTAATGGTGGTGGAAATTTACATGGAAAGAAGGAAAAACATCCTCATAAGGATAATGTTATTGCATATTTTTATGTACATAATTGTCCACTTGCTGAGGGCGATAAGGATTTGGAAATTGTTGCGAGCCTTTATTTATTTATCTATCTATCTTTTTTTATTTTTTTCGGGGGATCTGTCGGGATCAGGAATAAAACTGGCTATTTTGTCTTGGTTAAGTGTCAACCAAATAGAAGTTAAAGTTGATCCTAGGGGCTAATATAATCGTAGTGTGTCCATTCATTCATTCATTCCTGCTTTTCTAATCCTCTACCAGGACAATGGGTGGGTGTTTATCTTACTTAAATATAATATTATGGATATATTTTAACTATACTTGATAACGACAATAATATATAATTATTAACTAATTAAGATTTACATAAACATAATAGTAATATATTAATATGCATTCTTATCTTGCCAGACTAGTTACAATTGTATCGAGCTTATTCATTCCACCGAAATTTGGTTCCTTAACCGTTAAGGATTGGAAGTGCGGCTAAAGAACCTTCACGGTCAAGTTTGTGAATTGCGGATAATTATTCCATCTCTTTGTTAATTTTTTGCCTGACTTCTCGGATACAGTTTTATCTAACTTATAGCTGTTAGAGTAAGTTGCATAGTATATTTCAAAAGTAATAGATTGTTGTATTATACATCTAATCTCATTTACCTCGGAATAATTAATGGTTAATCCAATAAATTTTATTTCATAAACGGTGTTGCTCACATTTTGACTCGTCCTCAAAATTTGACTTATACAGACGATTTTTTCTAACCTTTGGCATCTTACAATAGCATTTGGTGCTATTCCAAGTAACTATTTATTTGTCCTATATTTCAACAAAATGGTCTGAATATACTTTTTTATATCAATGTTATAAAACATGACATATTTAAAACATCAAAACATACATACCAGGTGAAGTTACTCTACTTTTATCATATAGGAAGAATTAATAGTCCAAACCATAGGGTATTACATCTCATTTGCAAAATCGACATTACAAAATAGTTGCTTGCTTACTAATTGTATTATGTTTAATTTTTTTCAAGGAATAATACAATATCATTAACTAAACACAAACAAAAAGTCTAATACAAGTGCAAACTATAGCCAGTAATCCGACGCAAACACGAAGACCTCAATCCAGTTTTGAGAACGGTGAATTTCTCTCCAAGACACAGACAACTACATCCTTATTCAAAACATTTAGAATATCTTTAGATGGGTTACTGAGAAACAGTAAGTCTTCCCAACGCCCTAAACCCATTTTAGCTAGGAAATTTGCAACCTTTTAAATATCCTTTAGAATCTTCTGCAAATGACAGCACTTTAAAACTTCTCGATTTATCCCTGCAATGATATATAATAGAAAGTAGAAAAGAAAGATAAAGCATTAGAACCTTGGATTGGATTCAATGAATGGCTGTTATTGAGTCCCATCTCCGAAATAATGTCATCTAGTTTTAGTTTATTTGAGAGTTAGGAGCTTCAATAACACTCCACGATTCTTTCCTTATCATCTTGGTATATTCCCCCAGTTCTTGAATTTCTTTGATCATTGCATACTGCATCATCATACTTTACCTTAAACTTATGGAAAGTTGCCGTACTTAACACAAAGTCTCTTCCTGTATCAAACTCCACTAGTCTGCACCTTTTATTTTAACAGTACTTGACCATTCTTGACTTCTTTTTGTTGGTCTTGAGACCATCTTATTTCTTTCAATCCATAATCCCCAAACCATAAAGAGGATGAGTGCATACCCAAGGTCTCGAATGCACGTTCCTGTCCTTCTTCTTCAACTTGCCTTTAACTTTGAGACACTCATTTAAATCAAGATTGAAAGAATCTTTAAAATTCTAGGAAGTATTTTAGGGAGAACTGGGGATTCCTTATAATTCTTGAACAAATGCTCTATTGTCTCCACCTCTTCCTTGTAGAATTGATACCACAGATCGACATTTATCCCGTGCTTTTACAGATTCAATTTAGTGGCTAGACCATCATGAATTACTCTTGAAATTGAATATTGGATTTTTGGCCTTCTAAATCCAATCCCGATTTCTTCTATCAGGGAGACCCCCTTTCTCTTTCCTCGATTCTCAATAAGTTGCCTTAATCGAGACTTCGCCATTTGGATCATTTATCCAAACCTTTCTGTCTCCTTCCAAATCCTCCTTGCTGTATAAAAAAAAAAAAAAATTCCTTGACAACTCTTTACCTAATGGAAAGATAATCCTCTCCTTATGCCAATCATTTAAGTCCTTCCATGATTAGGCAAGCGTTAGATTTCCACCTCTGATATATAGAGGCCCTTGAAATTATTCCCTAATTGGGCTGGGCCCACTATGTTCCACTCACAAAATAAAAAATTAACACAATACTCCAAATGGTCCTAAACAATAGTTTTCCGCTAAACAGTTGTGTGTTGCCACCTAGTGTTTGACAAAATTCAAGCCCGAATTCACATTGAATTTTGAATTGACAATCTCATACTTCCTTTTTACTAATTTGAAAGGAGAGTTGTCCTCTGCATCGCCATGCCAGTTTTATCATACCAGCTTTGTTTTTGAGTCTATTAAAACCTAAGCATCCTTCAATTCTGTGTCTTTTAACCTTATCAATCCAAGAAATCTTTTTCTTCTCACTAGAGTCACCCCATAATCCCAGAGGGTTCTTCCAACTTTCTCTGTAAATCCCTTTGAGAGGTGCAATACTTGGGGAATAGTAGTTTATAGGTACTTTCCAGAATCGAAGAAGCTAATAGTTTCCTACCTACCAAACTTATAAATCCGCTTTTGATGTTAGTAGTTCCCCTCTCAGTTACTCTAGAATAAAATTAAGGTTTGCAGATGAGAGCTTGCCTTTTTCTTTAATTGGTACACTGAGATATTTACCCATGTCCTTATTTGGAATCGATTGCAAATGTTGCACTTATTTCTTCCCTTAGTCTGGTATGCGCATTTTTTGAGAAGATAATCCATGATTTGGAATGATTCACCTTTTTCCTTGAGAATCTGCAAAACATATCCGTTATAGCGACCATCGTAGTCGCACTGTCAATATTCGCTTCTCCTCTCAAAAGGATATCATCCACAAAGAACAAACACGATGGCTCCAAACCCATTCCCTTCAGTTTATAGATTGAACTCCCTGTCTACATGATAATGAATGAGTCGCCTTAGCATTTCCACGAGCAAAATACATATGTAAGAGGAGATAAGATCACCCTGCCTCAACTCTACTCGACGAGAAGGCAGGAAGCGTCGCTTCATTCAATAAAACTCCAAAGCTTACTGTAGACAGGTACGACACAATCAACTTAATATAGTTATCAAGAAAATCCAAAGCTCGGAATGTACTCGTAAAATCCCATTTGATTCGGTTGTCTGCCTTTTCTAGATCTAGTTCATCCAACATCTAACATTTCTTCCTTTCTTTTTCCCCATTGCATAGAGAAGTTCATTGAAAACTATCACATTATCAGCTGCCAATTTGCCCAGGATGAAACTTGACTGCACCAGGCTTATCATATCATTTCACAAAGATCTCATTTGGTTAACTAAAACCTTCGTAATGATCTTATGCATTGTAGGACACAGGTTATAAGTCTGAAATTCTCTATCTTGTTAGCCCCTCCAACTGCAAACTTTAGGAATGAAAAGGATTAAGGTTCTATTTAAATCTAGTGGCACCATCCCTGACTGAAAGAACTTCTAACCACATCGCAGATAGTTTTTCCGGAACTTCCCAATAGTGTTTGAAGAAACACACGTGAAAGGCATGAACCTTTGGAGTCTTATTGTTGCTGATACTCTAAACTGCCTTTTCTTTTTTATTTCATTTTTCGAGCTCATACTTCCAAGCAAATATTTTTGTTCCTCCATCAATCAATTACTCACATTCACGTGAACAAAAAGTTCTTTGTGGCTAAAGGACTTCTCAGTAGTACAAAGAGAAAATGAATTTCAAAACTAGGTCCTTCTTGTCACACCCGCCACCTTGATCATCGAAGAGCCCCACAATCTTTGTTTTAGACATTCCAGCAATTGTGCATGCATGGATTTTTTCTCTTTCTATGATCCATTTCGACCGAGCCTTCATTACCTAGAGTTTTTCTTCTTCATTAGAGAGGACTCTGTTCAACTCCTTAGAAAGCAGGATCTCTCTAATTAACAGCTCTTGCATCGATACCAATCTCTCTTTTAATTTCCTCAACAGTAGCATAAAGTGTTGGCTTTCCTTTATGACCTTTGCCAAAACCATCTTTATTCCAAATCCTTAGTTTTTTTTGCGCTAGTAAATAAGTATGGAAAGCATAAAATAATAATCAGAAAATAACTTAATTCCCTTTCACTAGTATTAAAAAACAATATAGAGAGTAGAGATTGAGAGCAAAGAGCTTATAGAATAAAGGAATATGTAATATTTTTCTTTTAGAAAATATGCTTACAAAACGTAGGTAAGAGATGTAACTGTCTATAAGATAATATTTGAGGAGTTTTAGGAGTTATGTTTCTCTCTCAAGATTTTTTTTATAGGGTAAAAATGTAAAGATTTCTAAAGAATACAATAATTTTAAAAGATAAGGAATCTATTTTTTTTTTTTTTCACAATGAAAAAAAGATAATAGTTCTCGAGCAAATCTGCTATAGTGAAAGAAAATGATAATTTATAGTGAAAAGGATAATAATTTTCTTACAATTGCTCCATTTAACCAAGGCTTAAATAATTACTTCTTAAAAGATTCTCTACCTTCTTGATATTGTCTTCATCCTTTCATTATGGAGTTTAAGTCTTATTCTTCATGAGAGATATAACTTTCATATCTTTCTATAGCGTCTCTAGTTTTGGTTTCTATAAGTTCTCATAAAGCTTGCTAATTTTTGGAGAAGATGCAATAAATCTTATTTTGAAGTATTAAAAAATCGTCTTGCAATTGCTTTAGATTATGGACTAATTGATAACTCATCCAATTTTTAATATATTTTACTAAAGTTTTTCTACAAAACTAATATCCATTTAATTGATTTTTATTTTTCTCAAGTCTTAGACCATATTTAACTTCTACATAAATAGAATAATGTGCCAGTCTTACATCATATTCAAACAATTCTGGACGAATTGAATGGAATGTCAATTTTATTTGGAGTGTTCTTCCTCTTTTTGAATATTCATAATATGATGCCACTATCTTTGCTACTTCTTTAATTATGGAGCCAACTTCTAAGTGCTGGAATTGATCCGATGTACCTTTAGCTATATTTATTAAACCATAGTTTAACAATGTTTGTTCTATAAAACAATATCTATCTACAAAGGCACTAAGAAAAATTTCTAGTTCTATGTCAAATTTATAAATACAAAATTCTACTTCATTATTTTCATTTTTGAATATATAAGGGAAAATATTTTTATCCATACTTTTTAATACATAGAATTGTAGAACATGAAATGGTTCCAAAAAATTCTTTTTTACTAATTTACTAATGTACTGTCTACATTTTGATGGTAATTTTTCTACATTAGGATGCATTTAAAAAAAAATGTATGCATATATCTATTCAAATAAAATATCTTTGCCTTAATGTCTAGGAAATACTTGTTTAAATGTTTTCCACTTATCTATAGTCTCTTTTCTTTTCTTTTTTTTACTAGGGGCATCTTTTCTACTTGATGTTTACATTTATTGATTAATTGTAGATCTATTAAAAAACTTCATTCCTAAGGAATTCAACCATTTTTTTTATCTTGCCTCGACAATAGAATTATATCCCCTCTTGGGCCAATGTAATCTCTTATCTAAAGAAATACTTTGTATCATTCTTTGTAGATTCCTGGGTTAAATTCATTTATTATTGTATAACAATAAAACTTTTTACTTTGTAAAAAATGTGTACCTTATTGTCTAGGAGCAAACTCATTATTTATTTTTGTAAAATAATTCGATAAAGCTACACAAACTTTTAACTTATTTTTGTTTATAGTTTAAAGTCTCCAAATTGCATCGGTGAGCACTTTTTGAGCTTCATCTATGTCTACTTTTGTAGATTGTTTAAATTTTAAATATGAGCCTTTTGAATAGATAGGGAATTCTATTTCATAATAATTCATCATGTGAAATATGTTATTATTACTATTGCAAGGTCTTAAAGTGGACTTTAAGATTGTCAACTCTTGCCTATTTGCCATGTTTATTTGTCTATCGTTGACTAAAAATGGCATTGGGCCTTGACTCATTGGATTTAGTTGAACTATCATGTTGTAATTCTCCATAGAAAATATACCTACTCAAAATATCAACTAAGTTATTATCTTTTCCTTTTATGTGTTATAAACTTGATTTACCTTCTCTATGATATACTTTTATTATTCTTGTTTTTGTAAAATTTGACAATGGCCTCAATCGGGTTTTACTAAAATTTCAGGTTTATTAATTAAAAATAATCTACTACTGTTTAATCCATAAATAATGGCAAGAATCTCCATATTTATGGTACTTGTTAACCCTTTTTCTTTAAACGTTCCACTACTATATCTATAAACTTCTTCATTTTTTGAGATGTATTTATTAGGTTTTCTTTTCAAGACTACTCCCCATCTATTTACACATCTGTTTATTTCTATAATTAAATAATCATTATCTAACGGTAACCTTAAATAGTCATTATCTATTTTCACATTTGTTTATTTCTATAATTAAATAGTCATTATCGAATGGTAACCTTAAATTCGCTAAGTTACTTGTTTTTTTGGTATAATTGTTTTGTATAATTTCCTAAGTTTTTTAATAACGGGATGAGTATTAGTATATAAATCGATAAAGACCAAGAAAGAGAAATCTTATATCAATAGAGGAAAAATAAGGATTTAGAAGCCTAAAAACTGTTGTAAAGTTTTTTTGTCAAAATCGTCATTGAATTCTAAGACTTTTTCAAAAATATGAGATTGTAGTTTAATTATTCCATTTCCTATTTCTACTCCCAAGAATTTTATATTTTTCTATAAAATTGGGATTTTTTACTACTTATACTTATTCCATTTTTAAGGAATTTAGATAAAATAATCTTTAGATATGATGTATATTCTTTTTCAGTTTTGGAATGTATTAACATATCATTTATATATACACACAAACAACGGGATATTTTGAAAAAAAATCCTATCTATCTTTCTTTGAAAAACTAAAGGAGCATTTTTTAAGTTAAAAGGCATAATAACCCATTTGAAATGTCTTAATGGACATGTAAATGTTGTCCGTAGGATTGACTCCTCATGTATTTTAATTTGCCAAAATCTCAATTTACAATCAAATTTACTAAAAATATTTTTATTTTGTATTCTATTTATTAAATTTGTTTTGTTAGGGATATCATATGCATCTGTTCTCGTATTATCATTTAAGCAGCTATAGTCTATTACCATCATGCTTTTACATTTGACAATTTCACTATGTTTTCTACTAAAAAATGATGGGCTTCCATGGGGACTATTAAATCTTCTGATAACTCATAATTTTAATAATTCACTAATATGGTCAAATTCTTTTTTATCTAAATTGTCACATTTTATTTTCTTTATCCTTAGTTCTAAATTCAGATCAAGTGTATCTAATTTATACTATCCCATAGTTTTATGGGGTTTTCTCCTATAATTTCTTCTTTTTCTAGGTTACTAATTATATTATCTACTTCTGTTTTTCCAATTGCTATGAAATTATAATTTTTTTTTTGTAATTTAAGTAATCATTTATCAATTCTAAATTTTCATAATTTTTTATTACCTGTTTATATAATTCTTCTTCTATTTCATATTTTTATCTTACAATTACCTTGCACATCGCATTCACATTTTTCTTTTAAAATAAGTACTACAAGAGAAGCTAAAAGTGGCAGTCCTTATGTATTTAAACTAAATTTATAATTGTCGATTAACAAAAACAGTAATCCTATTATCCATGCATGTTTACAGACTTTCATATCTATTACATATGTTTTAGAACTATATAAACCATTTATCTATCATTTTTTTTTGTTTCTAATGCTATCTTATGTTTAGTTAATACTTCACAATATTGATGCAAACCTCCATCTATTTTTTCTACGTATACACATTCATTTGTTGGTAATTTTTTAATTAAATATTTAGGAATATGTTGACTATGTACACAATTATTAGAAGCTCTGGTGTCTATTAATGCTTGTGCTTCTAAAATGAATTCTCTAATAGTGAATCTTACATTTGTTATTAACAATCCTATTTCTTTCTTAAGATATGTTTTAGCTATGTTTAAAATATTTTTCTCTAATTTATCTTCTATTATCATTCCTTTTCCTATTTTTTGTATGTGTCTAGTTTTATATTTTCTTCCAAGTTTAATTTTTCTTCAATTTCTTCTACCCTTTCTTCTAATTTCAATACCCTTCTTTTAATTAAATCATTACTATAGATGAGAGTATAACCAAAGAGACTTTACTAAATCCATAAAACCTAAGTAGTCCAACCACATTAATTAGAACCAAAATGGTTTGGCATTTTCTAGGTCCTCTTTGAATTCTTGGTTTAATCACCAATTAGACTAATGATTTAAGGCTATATTTGATTTCACACGTAAATAATAGGTGTGCTCTTGCTGGTATAAACAATAGAAGATAAAGCACTTGTATTATGGGTGTCCAAAAAATAGTGCAAAAGTGTACTTACATTAAAAGACCATGTTTACAAACCTAAAAAGGACAAAAGCCATAAAAACCAAAAGAATTTTATAAAGAACCATGATGGTTACAATAATAAGATTAAGTTTCATATTTAGGTAACGTTTTTCAGTTTAAATCTCAATATTTACCTGTTGTTTTATTTGAGTTCTTAATTTTTTTTAAGGTTTGGGTCATTAACACTTTTAAACTTTTATGAAATTGACTTTTGTTAACACCTTAGATCTTTTTCCAATAGAGTTTTTAAACCTCTTATGGTGCAATGGGCTTGGTTCGAGAGATTTAAGTTGTTAGGGGAGCATCTTGCAAAACAGACAAGGGGAAACTTACTATGATAAGGTGTTGTTAAGTATGACCATTCTAAAACTTAAGTTAAGTAAGAGAGAGAAAAGAATTTGTGCTCAATAGAGACTATGTGAGTATATGGGGTTCTTTTTGTTTGTAGGCTTAGATTGTGGACTTACTTTTTAGGGATCCAAAGTAAGGTATTTATAGGATATGCCTCTATCCATAAGACCCTAAGATATAGGGGAGTTAACATGATTTCCTAACATTAGTAGAGGAAACGATTATTTTTATGACTTATGATTGTCTCATCCTCTCACTATTGTAAAATATTGTAAATTAGGTCGTACTAACTGATATAAGATGAGCTAAGAATTTCCACATCACATTAAATGCTATATGGGTGTTGTACGAATAAACAGTGACTAGCTTATTGGGGAGTCATAAGTTGGCAATCGCAGGCTTATTTAAGGCTTGTTGCAATGCTAGCTTTACGGTCGAGGTGACCCGTGTTTCGTTAGTCTTGGGATAGAACGATGGCAAGGCCATTTAGCTGAGAAAGGTCTGGTGAGGATAGTAATACGATGGTGGCTCTAAGATTGGCTAAGGTACTAGTCATCTTGGTTGAGTTATTAGTCACTCGTTCTGGTGGTGGTTGCTTGGTTATGTAAGTTGGCCTCGTATGCAATCCTTATCTGCTGAGAGGTAGCCATGAGCTATTTTAGGCTTGAACCTAGGTTATTGGGTCATGCCCAATAGCTAATATCAATAAGCTTTATTATTATTATTATTTTTCATGTATCCTTAATTAACGTCAATTCTCCATTAACTTATAGTAGTTAATTTGGTAAAATAATATTGTTAAATATTGTAATAATAAATAGCAATATTACCAAAAATAATAAAAAAGAAAAAAGGTTAAGAGAAATAAGCAAGCCCTTTAAGGCCTAGCTAACTACCTCAAGGTAATTTTTGTTTAACTAAGTCATGACCTACCATTATAGGTGGATCGTATGACCTGATTAAGAGGATGGGTGACCATCCATCTTCCTTGATGGACTACATGTTATTTTATCATTATTATTATTCATAAAGAATGGTAAGAATTACAATACTTACATGGTCTTAATATAAAATGACATTAAATTTAGATATTTCTAAATGATAAATATTACAATTTTCGTAAGTGATGTAATATTTCATATATAAATGTAAAATGACTTTTAAGGTTCATATGATTTAAATTAAATGGTTGATATACGAATATATTATTCATGATGTTTTTTAAATAACTTCATTATTTTTATATGGCTTGAAATTTAAAAAGTTAGAAATTTCGAGGTGTGATTAATTTTTGAAAGGAAGTAATTTAGGAAAACAAAAGTAATATTATATTTTTAAAAATATTCCCCAATATAGGGCTCTTTCCAAAAAAAAAAAAAAAAAACCAAGAGTACCATATTAAAAATTTACCAAAATCGAGTGTTGGGAAATGGATTTCATCTTTTGCACTAAGAATTGGCTTTTGAAAAGTCGATTTTGGACAAAATAATGAATGCTACTTTACAAAAGCCAATTTCAATACAAATGATGACATCACTCTTAGTAAAAATGCCAAAATTGGTTTTTGGAAAGTTGATTTTAGCCATAAATTGCAATACACCCATTCAACTATGTGAAAATGTCCAAAATTACAACACTAAACCCCTATAAAACAAAGACATACTCCTCAATATTTGTATAACAAAAATTTCAACACTATCTAAACTTCTCAACCACATCCCACCTTGTATGCCAATATCCAAACTTCTCAACACCTATAAATTGAAAAACTAAACAATATTTAAACTTCTCAATCATAACCACTAGTACAAGTCATTCACATACTCATTAACCATAGCAAATCTTCACAACTATAACTAGAAACAGATAAGATCAGGATGTTACAAAATACAACTCAAATAAGAAATTCAAAAGTTCCATTACTTAATATACTCACTATATATTTACAAAATGTATGCAAAATGTTCATCAGTTACAAATGATGAGCATCTACTACTATCTCTACCACTAGCACATGTATGTATTTTCTAAGTGTCTGTATCAGGCTAAGGTTGTACCATCTGATCTAGATCTACTTGTATAATCTATGTGCCATCTCAAGATGTACCTAATCAGCTACATGGACAGGTTACGTACATAGATATCTAAGTGGGCTCAACCTATGGGAGCACTTCACCTATGTTACCGCTATGATCTTTAGGTCACCTCTTAGATGGAGCACAAGTTTGGATGCAAGTGCTGAAGCTCTCCCCTGTAGGCATCTATGTTAGAATGCAGTTGTTACAGGAGATGTGTGAGGCGAGTAATGTTGAGGTGAGCAATCATTTCTAATGTCCATCTAGGTTCAATTGTAGTCTTACCCTCTAACTTGTCTATGTCCTCGTCCTTGATAGCATCCCCCTTGGGGTAACTCAAGTGGTGTGGAGTCACTATGCTTGATATCAAGTCTTAATGGGGGTACATCACCTATAATGATGCCTCCAAGTTGAAAAACGATCATGTCTAGCTTTGGTGCCTTAGCAACGACATCCTCATTTAGCTTATGAGGCAACTAGTGTATAACATTTGCCTACATGCAGTAATTAACTTTGTGGTTAGCATATAATGGTATAAATGAAAAGAGCCAACTTTAACAAGTAACTTGGATATGTACCATGTACTCTACAATGGCCCTAGCTTTGCTAATATATCTTCGGGCGACCTATTGTTAGCAATCATAGTAGTTTGGGACTATAGTATCATTTGCTCTAACATATGGTTGTATTTGAATGATCTTATCTTGATGGTTAGCCCTACTAAGTCAATTGACTCACATAGATGGTAGCTTAGTTAATAGTTTAGGATTAGATGTATTAGTATACATTGTTATATCCTAGATCTTAGCAAACTAACAAGTGACTCAATATGGGAATTAGAGCTCCATAATGTGAAAGTAAATCAATGGCACCCACGTTAATCAAACATTATTATCGGCTTAATAATAGGCAGGGAGCTCAACAATATTGTTGTGCATATAGGGGATCTAGACCACTTGAAAACTATAAAGTAAGAATATCCAGCCACTAACAACTCAAAAAGATGAAACTACTTAAATCAAGAGGATAAGTACCTACTCTAGTTCCCAATGGTAGAATGCATCTCAATCTTACCCATATGTGTATGGGTAGTTTGATGACACCAAATTTAGCTCCCCATCAATTCATCATTGGTTAACCGTTAACTATCATTATGATTCAACAAAGTTTGATGACACCAAATTTGGCTCCCCATCAATTCATTATTGGTTAATTGTTAACTATCATTGTGATTCAACAACGTAGAAGGTTAATGTGTAAAAAGTAATCCTAAGCCCAAACTTGAAGTATAACAAATGATATGCTAATCTGGTGACATCCACATATGATGTAATGTAGAGCTAGCGATAAAGCCAAGCTAAGCATTGATAAATATGCAAAAATGCATATTTATCTCCAGTTAATTACTGCACATTTATGCATTTCATGATGCTTTTATTGTGAATTATGCTTAGAAATAATGAAAAATGCAATTTTCTTTGTTAATTGCATAAATAGTGAAAAAAAAAAAAGATCAAAATTTGACTTCAATAACTTTGTATAAACTCGTGTATTCATATTATGATTTTATTGCAGGTTAAATTAGTCCTAAAGAGCAAGCCAATGACACATTTCATGAAACCCATGATAATATAATTAGCAATTACAAGGAGCTTATTGGTTAGTTAAAATAGCTTTAGTGAATTAAGAGGACTAGCTAGTGCTTAACTCAAAAGAATCCGGACGGCAGCTTAAGTTCTTAACTAAGCAACACCAACGGCTCTTTGGAAAGCAACCGTTATTAAATAGAGTTTTATACGACAGTAAGTACACTAACAACAGCTAATGTAAACTTATTGATCAATGGAAAGAGCAAGCATCTGTGTGTTGCAACTAAAATTATGATGAAAGGGTAGCTCCTTTTTATAAGTAACTAAACACATTAGATGAGGGCTTTATCCATACAAAAAAATAGTAGAGCTCCTCATTCGAACAGTGGTTTCTTGAATTGAAATTGAGCTACACAAAAGAATTACAGTAACTCACAGAGCTAAGTTAAGATCCTAGCAATGGTGTAGCAAACACACTTCGACATAGTGGATAGCACTCCAAATAGCTGCAATTTGCTAGGTTAAGCAGAGCTTCTTGAAGATTAAGCTCTAAACAAACTAACTTGAGCACCTAAGCTAACAACTAGCAACTAGTACAAACTTTGGTTTATTATTATTGAGCTAAGTCAAAAGAACTTCATTGTCACATTTTTTTTTTATTGCAGGTTATGTACGTTGGTTTCTAGCAACTGGACTCAATTGAATAAGAGTAGAACATAGTCTTAAACAGAGCAATTCCTCGTGTGTGATAGTAGCTACAAACTCCAAGATGGAGAGCCACTTGAATGCAACAGGAACTTTAACTCCAAAGCGGTAACAAATGAACAACTTCAAGCACTTGAATCCTAAGCTATTAGCACTAGCACTTTAACACATCAATAGCAGCTCCTCACATCTACACTTGACAACCGAGAAGCTCTATTAAGTTGCAGCAGTGGCTTTAAATCAAACTAATCAATAGCTAAAACATGTTACCATTTAATTAATTCAATTGCAGACCGAATGATTAAAAGTTCATCAATTGATTCAGTAGCAAGGATTAGAGTCCATTTACTTCACAAGCTAAATCAATCTATGATGTGTAGCAAAACTGAGTTGTTATCCTTAATGTAATAGGAAATTCATTTCAATTTTTTGTTTTACTTTGAACAAAAAGCCAGCCACCAACAACAGCCCCTTTAATGAAAGTTGCAACGGACCTTGTCGACAACTCCACTTGATTCTAACATGCCAAGCAACAGTAAGCATTTGACTACACTAAGGAAAGCTAAGATGGACATCAATTCTATACAAGTTAAAGTAGTCACGGCATAAAACAACAAAAAATTGAGCCACTCATTTATGAAGACAGTAGCAAAACACCCTCATATACTCCATTTAATTACTATAGCAACCAAATAGCAAATCTGTATATTCCCATCCAATAACAACAACTAGATAGGAGTAGTAGAGCAAAATGCGTATCCAGGATAGGAATGCTCTTACAGCACCTCTGGTGGTTTAGCAACAAACAATTCCACCAAAAGAACAATTCCACCAAAAGAGAAAGAAAAAGAGAATATCATAATTCAGATGTTGAAAACCTTATTGCAAGAATTCCCCAATCAAAAAGCTATCATCCAAGATTTGCAAAAATAATTAGCTCAACTTTCCCAGTCATTTAGTAGTCACGCGCAGGGTACACTACCTAATACTATAGAGAGAAATCCAATGGCATAAGCTAGATCATCACATGGGAGAGGTAAAGATGTGAACACTATTGAGAGTGAAGCGAAGATGGATTGTAAGATGAATCCTTTAGGTGGAGCATTTAAGGAGTTTGAGCTTGAAGAGAGTAATACCCCAATTGATAAGTATGTGATTGAGATTAGAACCTAAGACCATATAGGGAATGTGGTGATAAAGAAGCTGGTTGAGAAGGATTTTATGAAAGGAGATTCAGTTAGGAGTATTTATGAAGTTATGAATGAGATTAAAGAAGTGAAAGGAAATGAAGAGTAAGATATCAAGGAAAGTGAAGAGAAAGATCAATGTGACTTGAAAGATTAACAGTTTCAATTGAGTGGTTATGATAAGTTTGTATTAGCGAATGATTAGAGAGATGATGAGGATGGACTTGATGTTATGCTTAACACTAAGATTGATGAGAATGAGAGCATTAAGGTGAAGGAAGTTGAGAACATGATTAAGAAGGACCCTTTAGATATGATTAAGGGTAAGATAGTTGACAAGTCAATTGAGATATCTAGAGAGCTAGCAAAAGAGATTGATCATGAGCATATTGGTTAAGTGATTTCGCCTATTCAACAGGGTATGGACTTAAAGGTAGATTACATACTCCCTAAGATGGATGACCCAGGAAAGGTTACTGTACCATGCACTATCTCAAGCCATTTCATTTCTAGTGCTTTATGTGATTTGGGTGCTATAGTAAACCTTACGTCTTTCGAGATGATGAAGAGGTTAAAGTTGTGAAGTATGTTGAGAACTACAAATATGACCCTTAAGATGGCAGATCGATCTCTTAGGAAACCCTTAGGGATATGTGAGGATGTGATAGTGCTGATCAGTCGATATAAGTTTTCCACTGACTTTGCGGTAATGGATATGAGAGATGACCAACACATGTCACAGATCCTTGGGCATCCATTCTTAGCCACAATTGGTGCCCTCATTGATGTATGGGGACAAAGGATTGTACTGAGAGTAGGAAATGAGGAAATCATGTTGTATGCTAGGAAGTGTAAGGAGCAAGATGAATCTCATGTTTTTAGTGATATCTCTATTGACCAAATGATGAGAGTAATTAATGGGGATGGAGTTAGCATTAGAAGAATGAGCATGGGATTGATGGAGGATGATCTTGATGTTACAAAGAGAGAGCCCCATAAGTTTGAGCTACCCTAAAAGAGAAGGGCAAAAGTTGGGCTGAGGATTATAAACTAAGTGCTAATTGGAAGGTAACCTATTATTGAGTCTTTTTGTTTTTGTTTATGTTAGCTTTGCTTTTAGTGTTTCCTGTTTGTGTGCATTTCAAATCTCCTTTTATCTACTCTTGTTATTCTTTCATGTTTACGTTTGTTCATCCTTTGAGTCCATCCTCTTGGTTTACTCCCTCTTGGACTAGTCTACTATGATTTCTTTTGTTCCCTCTTGTACAAGTTTGCTTGATTGGAGTTTTGACACATATAAGAGATGACTATGTTGCTAGCTTAGAGCATTTATAGAGTAGTTCTAGTGATTTTTAGCACTTATGAGCATGGAGCTAAATGGAGACTTGCATAGATGTGGCCAGCTCATAAGCTAATACTCCAAGGGAGTCCCATTCATTTCCTCCCTCTTGTTTCATCCATATATGTTGTGCTAAACAATGAGGACATTCTTTGTCCTAAGAGTTAAGGGTGAATTTTGTGCTGAATTGTAGTTAGGGTTTTGCTGGTTGATGTATGATGGAGTAGTTAGTGAATTTTTGTTAATCTATAGTGTGCTAAGTTGATTATCCATGGTATCTTGTGTGCTGGTTACATATTGTGCTTGTTTTTTGTTGCATATGACTTGATTGCATCTTGATTCTTATGCTTATTATGTGAAAATGACAATTTATCCATACTATTGTTAGCATTTGCTTTATTGGTAACAAAATTTTTTCTAAAAGTTTGAAAATAACAATCGATTCTATGCCTTTTTCAACTTAATCTTGAGTTGGACACTCTTCGCTTCTCTAGAGTTAAGTCATAAAATCGTTGCTTTGTTTGGTTACACTTTGTTTAAATTGAGATTTGACAACTTAAGATTAAGGCAATATCCTTGATTAAGGACTAGGTCTTTGTATTTTTCAGCTGACTAGTATATATGCATATTCTTTAAAGTTCCAAGAGCTCGATATGATCATGTATATCATGGAAAACTTGAACTTACCTTGAATGTTTCTTCCCATATACAAAAGAAGCTAAGTTGGTTATATATATATATATATATATATATATAAAGCAAAATAAAATAGAAGATAGTAATTTTATGAGAAGGAGAGAATAGTAGCTAGAGTTTCTTATTTTTACTAGTATAGTTAAGAACAAAAATTCTATACTTGTTTTATTTATTAATTTTAGTATGTTTTGTTTAATTTCAAGACCTTAATTCCTTTTGTTATAGCTCACTAGAGGATTTTCCAAGTGCCCAAATATCTTAAGATATGCTAATTTTGTATTAGGTTTCAAATTTGAATATATCAATTGAAGTATTTTCTTTTCCTTATTATTTCAGTTGTTATATATCTTGATCCATCTAGGTTTTGCAATGTGATATTGTGCTTAATTCATTTTAGGTTTTGCATTAATGAATTTAATGGATTAATGTGTTTTATGATTTGTTTTGATATCAATATTGAATAATTAGATATTTTGCTATTATGTTCTCGTCTAGTTATTTTGTTTTGACCATTACTTTTTAGCTAGATAGAGTTACAGGATATTCGAGAAGTTTTTAATAACTTGTGATAAATATAGCTTGAATTTTTTAAAAGGCTCGTCATAGGCATATTTGGGTTTTAATTAAATTCTTGAACTCATACACTTAATACGATTGGAAATATGGTTTGGGTCATGAGGACATGCTCGGTTCATATTTCTAACTAGAGTAGTGATTGCGATGTAAGTAGATTACCGTCTACCTGATAATTATAAATAAATTGTCTTGGCAAGTGGATTTATACTACAATTAAAATTCACTACTTTAGAAGGTGGATAAGTTATAGTGAGTTTAGTTAAATCTCGTTTAGTCAATTTCGAATATTGATTCAAGACATTACATTGATTCAAATGAAAATAGATTTGCATATCTCATTTTGATCCTTTTTTATCTCCTAAACTCGGGACCTTCATAGTGTAGCTAGGACAATTAGTTTAGATTTGCTTCGTTAAGTAGTTTTTACTTTTTTTTTAGTTTAATTATTGATAATTTAGCTTAAGGAAAAACTCGAGTGATTTAATACTTAGCACCTAGCTCCCTATAAAATATGACTTTGACTTACCATTTATACTATTTCTACGACTCAATACACTTATCAGTTTACGCTCACATGCTTTCAACGAGTCAAGCATATGTCACATCCTATGCATATTGGTTGGCCGTCTTGAAGTCTAAAAGGCAAGGGAAGAGCATCAAATGCACTCAATTTGGCAATTTATCAAAGAGTAGCATCCCATTAATCAATTGCAAAATATGTGTTTGCGCGCAACTAGATAATATGTCATCATCATCCTCCAGTAGTATATTGAAATTGCTCTTTAGCTTAAGCAATTTCAAATGAATGCCTTGAATATCTTGGTTGCCAGGGTGAAGACCTAGTAACCAATGGTAGACACCATTTTAACTCATGTGCTTGTTGCTTGTCATAAGCTAACCATCTATTGGGAGACCAACTAACAATGATATATCCTAAAGAGTACTAGTCAACTTGCCATAATAGAAGTAAAAAGTATGTGTCTCGTCTCTCCATTGCCCCATTAAGTTGGTGATTAGATGCTAGTCGATTTAAATGAATGGTACTTACCTCTCTCATTAGGAATCCAAACTACTCAACATATCTATGAGGATCTCTCATGCATCCCATCATCAAAAGATCGCCTCTTGTTGATGGCATTTGAGCCACCAATTCTCTTACAAATTAGCAAAAAGAAATCATATTACAATAAACCTAATGAATGGAATAGTACCAATGAGCAATGTATTAGTTGTTACCTTGTCATTTCACACTAGCTTAGAGTTATGGAACGACTAGAAAAGAAAAAGTGACTTGTTGAATGTTCTTGGATCTATTTTTACTTATCAAAAAAAGGAAAAAGAGAAGATCATGTTAGCATATAATCAAGTTAAATATTAAAAAAAAAAAGTACAATGAAGTATAAGCAGAAATGCACTCAAGTATCAAATGAGATGATAACTATTAATAAGTCGTTATTGATGTTTTCAAAGTGTACTAGTGGATTCACTTGATGGTTGTTATCGATTTCAATGTTGATATCTTCTCCCCATATGTTATTCGCCACCATACAAGCCACATGTATATCCCAAGGTCCCTTTTGAATATGCACCTCCTTATGAAATCGTTCTTCTCTAGTCATCCTTTGTTTTCTCATTTGGTTAGATATAGGGTGCTATATAGGGATGTTAAGTGGGGGGCTAATCAGCTTTGTTAACATAGTGCATTAAAGGATACACATATATCATAGTTGATGTTACCATGTATACTAATGACCAATGAAGGTAGAATAATCAATGTGCATTTTTTTCTCATCACTGCTATTGCATGTGAACATAAATCTTATTAGTTTGCCACTTTTGGCACATGCTTTGGCATGCCCAAAGTGAAACTATCTAGCTGTTTTGCCCTACGTATAATCAACCATGGTGAGGTTGTAGCCTCAAATATTTGCTCATTGTAATCAACGATTATTACATGGTGACTATTTCTTGCTTTGTCTTACCTATTAAACTTCCTTTTAGCATATTTTATCAAAACTTTACCAATGCCCATTTGTGTAGATATCTTTATCTTTCATTAATTAAGGTAATCATTACAATTATAGAACGTCTTCTTAACTAATAGTCACATCTCGACTTAGCACGGGATGCACCATTACATAAGAATACCTATTAAAAACTTAATTCAACCTATTTATTTATCAAAAGACAACTTTATTTATGTAATAATAGAGATGCTACAATGGAGTTCAACTAGATCTTTGGTTACAACTTATTTGTATAGTTTACTACGTATATCAAAACATGAACCATTTTTTTTCTTTCATCTTCAAAACACTAGGACTTCTAACTTAGTACAGGTTCCATCCAAAAGTCATCGACTTCAACTAATGCTCTCAAAATGTGTTCCCCTTGGTGTTGGCCCCTTCAAGATCTTGTTAACTTGAGGATAAAACATTTTATCCCTTCATCTACTGAAGCTAAGTGAGAGTGGATAACAAATAATATAATAACAACAATATCATAGCTCAAACAATTCATTCATAAACAGCAAATTTAACTTCATATATACATGAGTCAGGCTAGGTATTTGTTGCTAGTAATGTATAATGCTATGCTCATGTACATGACACGCATCAATACCGATATGCTATGCCTTTCCAACTCACTCATTCAGTTGGTTGACATATCAGAGCATCTGAATACAATGTCGAGGAACCTAGAGGCAACAAGGAGTTACCTAGGAATAAGACCCCTAAAACCTAGCAAAACAGAAACCACTTGATGTGGTTTGGAAATCCAGTATACAGTTAGCCTAGCAAATACGATGCAGTTTATATATGCTCAAAAACTCAACTTTTATAAATCAAGTAGTTCACTTGATAAAACCAACCTAGCAAAATCTTGATTTTTATGAAGACTTGACTCGTAGGTCTTTTTTCGTGTTGTGCCTTACCACGAATGCATCGAATTGTACACCAAAGCAATACCTAGCAAGTTCAAACAAGCTTACTCATTATGTATTAGCTTAACCTTTACTTAGTATTTTTGTAAGTTATTCGGTATCTGGTTTGCTTAAGTGAATACCTTAAGAGGTAAGGTCAGTCCCTAAATTCTTTTAAAAGTTAGTGCAAATCCTAGCAAATGTCACATCCATAACAAGCAATGTAACCACTACAACTAAGTCTAATGTCGGATCATCATTCTATCAATAACAATTATAATAGGTAGCTCCATATGATTCATCAAGCAACACATTAAGCTCACAACCAAATTTAACTAAGCCAAAACATTACCAAGTATGCAAAGTTAGAAATAGACATAAGTCTACTCAAGTGCACACAAATATCCACTTACTAAGGCTTGGTAGTAATGCAAAATTCTAAGCTTCATGACGTGACCTTTCCTCACCTATCACACCTAAAAATACATACAGTCTCCAAGTCAACTACGAATCGAAATTAACTCTTATAAGCTTTTACTATCGTGTTTCTAAACTTCATTGGATTATATCTTACTTATTTCTTATTCGATTTTAGTAAACTTTATATCATTACAATAATTATTTCCGGTACTATTAAAATATCTTAAGAAAAAAGACTAATTAATATAATAACAAGTTTGAAAATACCCTTTCTTGTTATCAACTAAATTATACGCTATTGTAACTTCATAATTAACCCAAATAGGCTTTAATTCTAAACTAAAATTCCTAAAAATTATACTTTTTGACCCTGCCTAGCATTTATTATATTTCAGAGGTACTAATCTTACAATATCTTAACAAATATTGTAATAGTATTATTTACTATTTTACATAATAGGATAATACATAGGCTTATATTAAGAAAATACACAATAAATAGTATATGAGCCCAATTAATTCTATGAAAAATCATATAGACTCAAAAAAATATATAGTTGAATATTGACCATTGATTACACTAAACTAGCTTATTATTTATTTTCATGAAAATAACGGTTTTAGCTTAAAATTATGAGAAATTAGAAAAATAAACAAATTTATGTGTAAGACAAAACCAAGTGTTCCAAATATTATTATAAACTTTTAGAAGTTAAAATGTGTAGGGCCCATTCATTGATTTTTTAAAAACTAATTGTTTCAATAAATCAGCAAAATTGCCAGTTTTATTCAAAATAAATATAATAAATAGTAAACATGCTTATTTTCAAAAATTCTTATTACCATATTAAATATATATATTAAGTGTATTATATACAAAAATCAAGGTTGAAACAATAACATTTAATATTTATAAAAATTAAATCAATTTTCGCTCAAATAGTAGAATTTCTTAAGGACCCTTATTTACACTAATTATTTAATTAAAATAAAATTACTACATCAATCTACACCTATAATAACCTTAGAAAACATTTTTCCATATTTAATTAACTAGACTTACTATTTTCAGAAAAATAACTAACTTACCAGCGAAAAATGGGTTTACCTGAATCGATCATCTTTGGCTACTGCTCCTTATCGGAAGGACTTCTCCGACTACCTACTTTTTAATCCCAAGCGACCACCATTGTAGAATGTCTATACCTTATTGAACCGTCTTAGACTAGTAATGCCCTATTTTTTGTTCTATTTTTATTTTATTTTTTTCTAATTTTCTAAAATTATGTTATTGTATTTCCAGGTCCTTAAAATATTGCAAATGGTGTTTGACGTCCTATTTATAGGTTTTAGAAAGATTATATGTCATAAAGTAAATTGCCACATATCATTTCCACATTTTCTTACATGTACACTAGGTGTCATGTGTCAATTCCTTGTTAATTTGATGATGGCTTATGTTTTCAACTATTCCTATGTTGCCACATCATTGTGATGACTCACTAACTTGTTTCCTAGAAGATTTTCTATTATTTTATATTAATTTATCTTATTTTTATAATTTATTATTATTATATGTATATATTTAATACATATAATGCATATTCTATATAAATACATGTATATTATATATAATTCAACTTTATTTACTATTTTTATAAGTTAAATAACTTATGGCTAATATCTCACAATATCATAAAGCTCGAATTTCATATTTTTTATAATTATCGGCTTTATTGATAAATTGACATTTTTACTAAAGTAATTTTTTTATTTAGCTTATTTTAAGAAATTGATTTTGTTAAGATACTTCTTCTAACTTTTCTAATCTTACTATGAAATTTGAACTAAAACGGATAACCTTGCTTGATGCCCTAAATTTTTGGAGCTTAGCATCTAAGTTATCACATTGGCTTGAACCCTAAGGTATTACACTAGTGCATAAATAGGCAAGTTCCTACATCCTTTAAGGTATGATTATAACTTTTTGCAATATTTGTTGGCCCATTCGGATTTAGGTTCCTAAAGTATTTTTTAGTATATGGACTCGTTATGTGGGCTACATCATAACACTCATAGAACATACAAGTTTGCACTTGGTATGTTGTCTTCTTTAACGTTTCTTTGCATTCTTTTGCTCTTAAGCTGTAGTTTGAAGTTACTTGCAACATGATGGATGCAAGTGCCATGCTAACCCCTCCACTACATTACATTCTCGCCTTTTACTATAGAAGTTATGTAGCGACAAATTAGAAACTAAATAGATGTTTGGACGATCCTTTATCACATAAATGAGCACACACTTTAAGAACCAATCTCAACTATCCTAACACTCTTTGTTTATCAGTGCAAATGCTAACGACACAATATGATTTACGCAATTAACTACGATTGCTATGAGTAGCTTATACTTTTATTATTTGCATAGAAACGCATCTTTAATGGTTATCACAAGCTTGAAAACAAGGAAATATTTAATTAGGATTTACTAGTATCAGCAAAATAAGGTTAAGTAACATGCCTGCAAAATAGGGTTTACTAGCATCCTAGTAATGCAATGCCCTTTGATAAAAAAAAAAAAAAAGGGTAATTGCAATGGACAAATGCTTCAATACATGATCCAAAAACCTAATAGACTCTATGGAAAAACATAACTTATGGTGTAGCTCTTTCTATATATTTTCACTTAAGCATTGTACCTGGATTAACCACTATAATATGTGTGGAAGCATAATATATGATTCATCACATTTCCCGTAAACTTGTTCATTAGCCTTTCACTTAGCCTCCTGAACTTTCTTAAGAAACATAATGTATCCAAATTGCCTGTAGATGGTTGCTTGGACTTGTTTCATATCAACACTTATATTTCCTTAACGACACATCTAGACATGGTGGTTAAGTTCAATTGAGAGTGATCTTGGCTATATAAGCATTCACACAATTATGTGGACCCTCAAACTTAGTGATATGGACATAACCAACATGCTTGTTCTGGCATGTACGAAGTCTCTACTTGTAAACCTTATCTTTATTAAACACATTTTGCAGATCAAATTTTCCTCTTTGACTAAACCATAATATAGTTATAGTTGTTCAAAATGTGGTGCATCTTCATTGCATGTATCGAATGCTCTTTCTTTTTAAAGTGTGCATGCCTACCTTAAATTCATCATCAAAACTCCATTTACCATCATGTGTTATCTCCTTAGATTATACATGTCCATTGCTTGCACTCGTTGCATAGAATAGTACTATCCTAAACTCCTTATTGCATCTACTAATGTTAGGAACCCATGGTGCCGTTCATTCTTTTTTCTCAACACATGTGCCTCATTTTGAGTTTGAAGTCAACTTCACTTTCCCCACTATGTTACGAGAATATTAATATTAGGGAGACTATGAGTGGTACTTGGTTCCTAAGTAGTTGAAATAGGTTGGGATTCATATACCTAGATTTCAACTTGATAATTAATGTTATTCTCCTATCCTAAATCATACTTAGTTTGAGTAAGGATGTTAATTTTATGCATTTTAGTGTACAACTTTACTAAACCACTAACCCTACCACATCATTAGAAGGACCTTAATATTTGTCACACATTATAATTGTCATTCATAAGCATAACATAGGAAAAAAAAATCTATACTACCACTTGTGAGAGGACACCTATAGATTAGCTTAACTTAGTTGGTCATCCTGTCGACTAAAAAACTATTACATATGATACCTCCAATTGCTCATAAGTTGTATCATATGGAGCCCCGACCATTGTTGTTGAATGCCTATCATAATATACCCCATCTTCTCATTCCACCATATGTTAGTGGGTATAGCAAACTACTTTCACCTCACCCATTTTTCTATCTGGCTAATTCTAGCATTATTTGTTTATAATAAGTTCAAGTTAGTGAAAACCCATTACTGAAACCTTAAGGAAGATTACCAAAATACAAATTGAAAACCATTACTAAATCTAGCCAGCAACTCTATTATGCAATCCAATTAACAAAGGCAACAAACTAGATATGTTTGTTAGGATATCCTCTAATTGCCTAAGTACGTGAAAGAGATAGATGCCATAACTAAACTATATAAGATCTAGAGGAATCATAATAAAAATCTTGTAGCATCTCTTAAGTTATTTAACAAACCTACTTCAAGTTTAGCAACCATAATAGCCTTTGAGCCCTTTCATTATACCTTAGATAACATCGCAAGGCAAACTTCAACATATAGTATCATGAACAAACAACAACTAAGTACACTTGAATCAGTTTTAGGGAATAGACACATGAAAAATTTCTACATTGCATTAGCTAAATTCATTCATTCAACATTGCATAACTACTAATTTATTATGCATTGTGAATTTAGAACACCAAAGGAAAGCACAAAGATCACTTAACATCATATATGCAAAAAAAGATCACTATTTGGCCAAGTACAAGACATTGAATTTAACAAGTATATATGCAAAAGAAAAAAAAAACCAATAAAAATAATGTATACCCTATGAACTCACATATTAGATTTCGAGAGTTTGTAGTCTTACATGTTAGATTCCAAACAAATAATTTAGGGTATACGTGGAAGTTAACTGATTAGAGTAATATTTTGTATAGATAAGTTAGACAATGACATGTCATAGGTATGGAATGTTGAAATATAATAAAATAATATAATTTTATTAAATTACTTTCTATTGTAATTTACCTGCGTGAACATGTAAATTAGATAACGAAAAATAATCAAACATTAGAGATAAATTATTTGGATACAAACTGAATGATTTACGGAACCTAAGTATAGAGGCAACTTGGGAGTGAACCACCATTACCCTCCAACGGTGGAAGCAATGCCTGGAAGTGCTAATAGGGTGTTTGATAGGAATCAGCCTTCGACTATATCCAAGTCAAGGTCGACCAATCCCAAGCCAAGACCGATCAAGTTTTGCCAAGGCGAATCTAATAACAGAAGACCGAAGGGAAGAAAAGGAGATACTCGGCACTAAGTCTATCATCTGTCGAGAAGCCGAAAGAACGTACAGCTAAGGACTCAAGGCCAAAGATCCACTCAGCATAGCATTACGAGACCAGTGTCAACTAGTTTTAGCACTCGCCGATTATGGGCAGACCTTTCTGGTATCTTGGCCGAGTACTGCGAGACTTTAGAAGCTCCTTTTGGGACCCAGACATCCAACTTCCAACTTCGCCTAGTTTGGATCTTGCTCCTTCTAGGACAGGCTGAGTGACTACATGCTAACTTCTATTAAATGCAAAATTTTATATTCTTATACATGTTATCTTTATTTTATTTATGGGCCATATTCTTTAGGGTTTAAGGCCTTATACATTATTTATAGTTTTGCCACTAGGGTTTAAGACTTGCTATAAATAGCAACATTTGTAATCATAAGGAGAGTTCAGAGATAGTAAAAAGGATATTCTTACACAGGAGTGAAACTTTCCTCTTTCAAACAAGGTTATACTTGAGCTAGTAAAGCTTGTGTTTGTTGGATTTTTAAGCGTTGATTAAACTCTTTAATCTTTCTCGCATTTTTATCAATCTTAACCCTAAAATTGTAGTGAACCCTTCATTTGAACCGGTTAGTAAATTGCATCTAACCCTTATTTGAATCCTGAGTAGCATTTAGTGTTTGTGAGTTGTATTGAACCTTATTTCGAGCTCAAACCCCTGATTGTGTTTGTGTCTTGGTGCGTAATATCCATACATGTTCACACTTAAAACCCCTATTTTACTTCTTGTTCTTCATACCTACTCGAATCTATGAATACCCATTATATTTCGTTCGATATTCGCTGCCGTGTACGCATCAATGCTGGCTAGCATAGATGGCTGGAGGCTAATTTTTCGGTGACTTCAATTTTGCTTCCAATTTTAGTTAATTTGTAAAAAATATCAAATTAATTCTGAAAATTATAGAAAAGTTATTTGTACATATTTTTATATATGCTTTTTGGAAAAAATATTAGATTGAAAATTTTTTAAGTAAATATAATACTTCCTTAAGAATTCCTTAAGAAATTAAGCAAAACTGATTAATTTACGAAACTGATTTGAATGACCTAATCGGTTTATTTTCTAAGCCAAACTTTTTCTAAAGAATACTTATATTGCATGTGAACATTGTATAAAGAGATTTCGAACAAAAATAATTTTCATAATTTTTAGGGATTATTAAGCCTTTAAATTGGATAAAAAATACCATTTTCTTGAGAATTTTGTGTATAAAGCTTGATGAAATCCTTGGTGTCAAGTTTTGAGGTTTATTTAGATCACATTCTACTATGAAGAATAATCTGGAGATGTGTAGTTTGAGTGGGAGATAAGATATGGGCAAGTTGGTGAATATAGGTTTAAAGTATTAATAAGTAAGTATGTGAATTTGAAGAATTTGGTAATATGGTGTTACTTGGTATAATAAACTTGATATATGAACATGATTTCACATGTCTATAATATAGAATATGATGTTGGATGAATTATTGAGAGTAAACTTGTAAAATGACCTTATTTAGACAATTCTTCAGAAGGTTGGTATGTTAATAATGGGTTAATTCTAAGTTCAAAAACTTGATTAGAAAGTTACTTGATATAAAGTACTTGGTTGATACAATATTCGTAGGTTAATGAGATAATTTCTAGTTAATAGGGCTACCTTCAGATACTTCCTTAGAGAGTTCCTAGTTAATAAAGATGTTTTTAGATACTTCTTCAAAAAGTTCTTAGATAATGAAACTGTTTTTAGATACTTTCATAAAGAGTTATAGAATAAAAATTGTGTCAACACTATTGATTAGATATTTGTTTAGAAGGTTCTAAGGCAAAAACCATATTAATTTTAATGTTTAGAACCTCGTTCAAAGACAAGTTACAATTTAACCCAAGACTTAATAAACCTATCTAAACTATATGTAAGACATTAAAAAGTAATCATATCCTTTTTACTTAGCAAAAACTAAAATATTTATTTTGATTATTTAAAGACTTATGAAGAGATTAAGCATGAGAAGCAAGATTAACTCACATCAATATCACGTAAGTTGGGATTGATACTTAATAGTGTATTGGAGTATTGTATGAAGATACTTGGAGAATTAAGGGTACTTGTCTGTGATTGTAGTTAGATTGTTTGTACGTGTGTTATGTGTGTGCTTGTACTATTGATTGATGATTGGGAGTTGAACTCTTAATGTTGTTTTTTGCTTAAGCATAACATGTATTTCATGTATGAACTTGGTTACTCACTTTATACTCTGGACTAACCTTAAGATGATAAAGGCTTAACTTAACATTCATGAAAACCCATAGGAGTAATGATTAGGTTGTTAGACTAAATATCGATACATTTGTTAAAGATAGTAGAAATGGTCATTTTCCTATCCTTAGTAGAACTAAGTGATATGAGAGGAGGTTGCAACAAAGCTAGGATCTATAGTTTGAATGTTGTTTAGGGAGGAGGGTACTCTCCATTGTATAAGCCTAGATTTAGTCTAATAGTGTCGCATTGAAACTCTTCGGAATCTAGGTTAGAGTGGATAAAATTACTTTAACTTCACAATGAATTGATTAAGTATTGTAAGATGCTTTATCATTTATCTATCGCATTTACATTTAAAATGATGATTGAACAACCATGTTTGTTAATGTATTCTTATGGCTCTATCTCTTCTTACTAAGCTAGTTAGGCTCATGTCTTAATAGATTGTTTTGTAGGTGTGGAATAGAACCTAATAATGTCTCATTATAGTTATTTACATGTTAGTTTCAATGGGTCGGGAAGTGAGGAGTTGAAGACTAATAAATGGGTCAATGTTCTGTTATTTTTGTTTTTCTTTTGTGGGAGGACTATAAAGTCTTCCTAGGAGGCCTTATAGTTTTTATTGGTTTGTTGATGTATCTATATTATGTAGTAAGGTCTTCCTATGCAGTTGTATAGTAGTTTTGAAGGTCTTAAAACTTATGATATATATACAACTATGTAAAGGATTTGAACTATCTGTAAATGTGGAAAACTATAATTTGTAAAGCGTTACTCTACAGGTATTATATATTGTAGGTGCCCATTTGATTGCTTCAAAACTAGTTGAGTCATCGTTTGCCTTATGTATACTATACTTACATTAGTAGTTAAAGAGGATAGCTTCTAGCTTAAGTTGGTTTATACGGTAGGCTTATTATGAATCCTCGAGTTTGGAGCATGACAAATAATGTAAGAAAATTTATCGAAGCAATGATGCAACATGACAATTAGTTAACATGAGTGATTTCATGCATTAAAGTAGCATAAAAGTAAAAAATAAAAAATAAAGGTTACCTTTCATGTTTTGCTTATAGAGAGAGAAAGGGAATCAAATATCCCAAAAATGTAGCTACTTTGTTGAATTTAACGTATGAATTGTGTCATGTCCTTGAAGTGATAAAATTGTTACAGTTCTATTGTGTATATCAATCTATGATAGAAGCTAACTATTAAGCTACTATCATAGACTTAGTACACATAAAGCACATATGGTTAAACAACTCCAAACCATCTTCAGTTGAATATCTAAAAGAAAATAGAGCCATTTGATTCATATATTTCTTTTGAAAAATAGAATTACACAAACAATTTTTAAAGGAGTTCTAAAATCGTGTTTATAATACATAATTTCGCACTTTCCCACATTTTGTTTCAATCTATCCTAACTGGAACTCCATCGATACCGACTATATGGCTCGGAATCCATCTACATTGTCATGCAAAACCCGAAAATTCAACCAAATAAGGTCTTAAAACACAACTAATTAACTAATATGCCAAAATTACATGTATTAGGCAGGAAAATCATGGTTTTAGTATAAAAATTTCTCATGTACAATAGATAAAATTATTCTATTTACTATTGATTTTTAAGGGTGTTTTGATAAAAATAATCAATTAAACATTTTTTTTTTGTAAAATCAACATAAGTAATTTGGTAGAAATAATCAAATTTGACTTAGGAAAACTAATCTTTTTCATGAAATCCAATAATCTCTTCTTAATATTAAAATGTCAACCTATTACATGTCATTAAAATCACTCAAAAAGTGCTTGGATTTTAGATTTCATAAAATAAGTTGAAAAATAGTAAGTTTTCCCCAAATTTCAGTCTATCAGTTTTCTAGAAACTAAAAACTAACCTTAATAAAATTAAAACTTTTTATATAGCATTTATCAATATAATATAGGGTATTTATAGAAAACTTTAGAAAAGGAGACTATATCTTTTGTTCTTTTAAAAATCGAATTGAAATTTGGTTTTAAAAGTTATTTTTCTTATAGGAGACATATAAAATGAAAGACTTTGCAAAAATAATAATTTTTAATGAAAATATACTTCAAATTGTGCAACAATAAATTTTTCTAAAATTTTTGGATAAAATTTGATATTTTTTATAAATTTTTAAAAATTGAATGGAAGATTAAACTTATCGACGTAGTAAGCTTTAATGCCTAAAGGTAAGAGAGGCTATGTTGGCATGAAATGGTGTTGGTGGGAGCTCCTAGTGGCAATGGTAGCTTAATGTTAGGTCCTCATGTGATCAAGTTTCTTCATGCTTTGCAGATTTCTACCTACTTTCTTGTTTGTTCTAAATTTTGCCTAAAAATCCTAGAAAATTTGCCCATGAATATTTTTCACTTTTAGTCTTAAATGAAGAAGGAAGGGGGTATTTGTGGTCCTTAGGTAGTAGGTTGGCTTAAATGCATGGATGATGAGTGTTGATTTTCCCTCAACTCCTATGCCATGTGTTAAGTGGCTTGAGAAAAGCATGGCCTAATTTATGGTTTTGATCTAAGGTTTTCACAAAATTAGTCGCTTAATCCTTGGTGTTTTGATAAAACCATGTGCCTTGACTTATTATTTAAGTTATTTATCTTATTTTATTATATTTTGGATCACTTAAGTTAGTTTTACCTAAAGTAGGAGCTTCTACTAAAACTTTTATGACCATGCTTCAATAATTAACTTAATTAGATATTTTTATTTTTAATTATTTTTCACAACATTTATTATTTTTCATTTATTTCTAATCTCCTTGTATTTTTCGAATTGGTTTTCAATATTATGGAATGACTAAGTTAGTTTTATCTTGTGAATTTATATTAATGATTTAGTACTTTAGTTCTAAAATTAACTTTATGGGGTCATATAGACTAAATTCTTAGGCTCCAATATTGATTTTGAGTCTAAGCAGACTGGTTTTGTAGATACTCTAAATTGAGTGTTCGAAAATTTATAATTATAGTTAATTAATTTTTAATATATTATCTTAAATATTGTTTTTCGGCATTTAGTTAAATTTTATTATTACTTAATTTATGTCCAAGATCACATTAATTTGGATTTTGAGTTGTACGGTTTTCTTGTTTTGACATATAACTAGTAAATTTGAAAATTTTTACCTTTTAATTTGTATTAATATTTTATTATTCTATTTCAAATACCTAAATTTTTTGCATCCTTTAACTAATTTGTGCATATTTTGAATTATATCAAGTAAATTATTATGTACATCCTAAAGTTTTGGTGCCAAGGTCTTCTTTGCTGCAAGTCTCACAAATTGTACAAAAACCATAAATAAATCACCATTTTGGTTTCAATTTGGTAAAAAGTGAGTACAATTTGTCAAATCTAAAAAGAGAGAGTGCAGATGGGGATTTTTTAGAGAGAGAGAAAGTTGCTGTGTTCAAATGAGGTAGGAGTGCGGCTTGATGTGTTAAGCTTGATGTAATACACTAAAAATAATGAAATTAACTGTTAAACAATTGTTTACACTTGAATTATAAAATGGATTTTTTTCAAAATCAATTTCGGTACATTTTAAAATTGGATTTTCAAAAACCTATTTTAAGTGTGATATTTTTAAAATTTTTTTTTCAAAAAGCCTATTTTGGGTTTTTTTTTTTAAATATAATTTATTTTTTCAATCATCTATGTTGTTTATATTTTTATTTTTTTGACCATAAGCCAAAGGCATCTATGTTTCTAAAAATTGAAAATTGCTCCCTTCCCCTTCATCCAATCTTCTTCTTTAGTGCTTGTCCCGCCAAAATAACCGTCATTCTCAAAAACCTCTCTCTATCTGTCCCTCCCTCTCGCTCAATTCACTGATCATTTTCTCTTAAGTCTCACTCAACATCACGATGGCAGACCCCACAATGGCGACGAAACTCATCATCGCCGTCGTCTGGATACTCTTCTTCTTCTTCTTTTGTTTCCTTAACGCACCACCAGCGACGGGCGTTCAAATTCTCTCAAAATCAAAACTCGACAAGTGTGAGAAGTCTTCTGATTCCGATAACTTGAACTGCACCCGCAAAATCATCTTAAATCTCGCTGTTCCTACGGGCTCCGTAAGTAATTTTCTGTATTCATATTGCAAAGAAAGAACATCCTCGTCTTTAAAGTTCGAATTTTTAATTTTTTAATGCTTTACTCGATATTTCTGGGAGTTTAATGATTAAATGTACTTGTGATGACTTAGATTTTGTTGCATTTGAGTAATCTTGGGTTCGATTTACAGGGGATTTTGTATGTGATTCGGCAAATTTGAACAATTGTGATTTTATTTTGGAGTTAGATCGGAGTTCTTTTTGTTTTCGAACCTTTTCCTGAAAAAATTAACCACGAAGCAAGAAACATTATTAATTTCAATAATAATCTTGGGTGATGCAATAATAGTTGAGTCTTTGTACAAAATTTTCTGACTTAAAAAGCCTTTATAGCCTAGCAAGATCCACGCAAACTAGGCCAACCAAAGAAGAATCCCTTCGGCTTGTTATCTGCTTTCTTCGTTTCACTTATGAAAAATAGCCCTATAGCTTTTTGTGGTGACCTCAGAGTGGAGGAGAGGCCTCTCTTGTCGCGGAAATAGTGGAGGTGGAGGAGAATTCAACAAGCAAGATGCAAACTTTGCGGATACCACCTGTTGTGACAATCAACAAATCTGCTGTATATGCATTGTACGAGCTGATGTATATACGGGTACGTGAAGCAGGGTTACCTTTCTTTGATCCTGTAACCAATTTCTTTATTTTTTAGCATCTACCTACAATAGCAATGCTGCAGAGTAAAGTTATATAATCACGTGCCATGTAATGAGCAACTTTGGGCATTGATTAGCGTTTATTCTATTGTAGTTGAATAGGCTTTTGAATTATGTCAAAGTGATGAAAATGCGCATTATTAATGTCCTCTTAAAACAGGGATTGGTTGATGGTTTTTCTGAGCAAGACTCCATGATCGGCGAATTTGTTTATTTATTTATTTTTTTGGTCCTTTAGTTTCTTATTCTGCACATATCGAATAATCAGAAATAATTAAGACATCACATAATTGATCTGTTGTATCTTATCTAGCACATCATGATTTTACAATATCTTCCAGGATGTCCCTTATAAGCCCCAGGAATATTATGTCAAGACACGCAAATGTGAGCCCGATGCTGATGCAAAAGTTTTACAGATATGTGAGAGGCAAGTTACTCTTCCAGATGCTCATTTGAGGTTGCAAAAGTTTGGTTTCTTGTTTTTGCATTGGCTTTTCTTTTTCTGGGCTTCATCTTGGTAGGTGATGTCCTTACATTTTCTTGCATAGAAAGTGGAGGCTTCATCTGTATGTATAGTAAGATGGCAGCACTTGATGGTGAAATTTTAGCTGAAATGTTACTAATTATTAAACATGCAACAATAACATTTTTCAAACCTTCTTGAACTCAATTAAAACGATTCAATGCATTTGTAGGCAATATGATTTTTCCTATCACATTAATGGCTTTTGGTGATTTAGATCACCTGAAACTGGGGGACACATGCTGCTATATACCTTTGCAGGGCTTCATTTGAAAGGGTTGTTACAAAAACTAAGATGCAAGTTTAAATTTTTGTAAGGTTGTTACAAATCTATTTGGTTTCTTGCATTAATGACTCAAGTGAGTTTTACTATCTTCTTTTTATAGGTTGCAAGATGAGAATGGTCACATTATTGAGCATACGCAGGTTTATTTTCCTCTTCATTTTTTGTATATTTTCTCAGACAACTATGCCATTGTCTTGATTCGATTCATTAGTAGAAGATTTTTAATCTTTGGCTCAATTTCTTGATCTAGGACATCTCAGTTTTAGATCATTTCAGTGATCAGAGCTAAGTTAACACGGATTTTTGGTAGTACTGTGCATTTTTTTTTTCAATAGTGTCAACAGTGTATCCTTTGGGATTAGGAACCCATGGGATTTCCCTTTCACCTAAAATCTGTAGTGGCTAGAGTTAGTCATATCTGCTTGATTTAGGAACATACAGACAAGGTCATTGCTGTCTTACTTGATTTTAATATGGTGCTTACTAATAGCATCTTTTAGCTGATCACAAAAGAACGTTTCATTGAGAAACAACTAATTTAAGTTAAACGAACTATGCTTGCTTTATTTTTTTCTCCTTCCATTTTGGACTATGATATTCTGCTGAGTGCTCAGAACTTAATATCCTCTCTGTTTATCACAGCCAGTTTGTTGTCCTTGTGGACCCCAACGACGTATTCCATCATCATGTGGCAATGTGTGTGAGTGCCAACTGATATTCCATCATTTTCAGTGCTATATGCTGAGTGCAAATTTCTAATTGTGGTGCTTATTATATCTTTATCAGTTGACAAGATTCTTAAAGGAAAGGCCAACACTGCTCATTGCCTCAGGTTTCCAGGAGAATGGTAGGTTCTGCAGATTACTTCAGCTGCATTTTTCCATTGAATAAAAAGATTTAACGGTAAATCCTGGTTTAAGATGAATATCTACAGCAATTGCAGTTGTTGTGATAAAAGAATCCAATGCTTGCCACATATATAGTTGTTAATTGTGATTGACATACTGTTCTAACCAGTGGAAAGTTTTTTGGATGAGTTGACTTTTGACTTTCACGTACATCAAACTAGATACAAGAGCAAGATTGGGGTTACATTTATAATTAGGTTTTCCTCCTGAAAGTATGATGGAATTATGCAATAACATAATTCGTTATTTTCATTTAGGTTCCACATTTTTGGCATTGGACAGAGGTCTCTTGGATTCAGTGTTAGGGTTGAGATTAAAACAGGAAAAAGAATTTCGGTATGTTTATTGTGAACACTACTATTATTGTTAGTGAACTTCACATATATGTCTCTATAACCCTTTTCTTACTCTTATATATCTCGAGCTACAAGCATTTTCATGTGGAAGTTGAAGGCCTTTTTATCACTTTAGGGTTTTACTTTATATGATTGTATAGTTGAATTTTTGGGGAAGGTATAACTATGAGCCAGTTTCTGTTAACCTCCTTATGCTTGATTTTCCTTGTCAAAGTATATAAATGCCTTGCTGATGTCATATTTCTCTCTTTCAGTATGGACGTATAGAAGAATATTGAATCATGGGCCTTTGCCTTCATTATATCTTTTATTGTTTTGCTGAACTTATAGACAGAACTCCTTTGCCTTTTATTTTAATAGTGTCGAGTAGTGTTCTAGCTTACTGCGTTATCTTAGTATGATCGCTATTCCTTACCGTTGTTTTCTTGTTAGACTAGAACCAAGCAATCAAGCCCCACCTTCATTGTAGATGGCTGGCTTCACAGCTACTTTTTTTCCAATTCTTATCCACCAGCCTTTTTTTTTTCTTTTGGTCTGCAGGAAGTGATTGTGGGTCCTGAAAATAGAACTGCAGTGTCCAATGATAAGTTTTTGAGGGTTAATCTTGTTGGCGATTTCACTGGTTACTCCAATATTCCATCATTTGAGGAGTTTTACCTTGTGATCCCTCATCAGGTACTTGGGATGCTTCTTTAAGTTGCTCCGCCAGGTGTGCATTATCTACTTTTTTTAATAGCAGCCCCTTTATTTATTTATTTATTTTTAAATTGGCTTGTCTATTTTTAACCTCTGGCGTTAGGGCAATTTTGGGTGAAATCTTCCCTGCTAATACTCTTGCCCCTGTTCACCTTTCTCCAAATTCTATGTATTCTTGAATTAGTGTTTACTTATACTTTAGAGAGAGCCCTAGATCTTATGTGAAATGAGTGCTGTTTTTCTTTTGGTAAAATTCACAATGCCCGTCATTAGTTTCCAGCCCCAGTACATATACATGTTCCAACTGCTACTTTCCCCCCAACTATGGCCAAAACATAGGAGAAAGCGGGTCTATGAGCACTGTCAGTTATGTTTATGTTGGTCATGTGGTGTAGTGGCCATTACCCCACTTTCTCCTATGTTTCTGCTATAGTTTTTTTTTGGAGGGGTGGGGTGGGGAAGGGGAATTAGCTGTTGGGATATGTGTGTATGTACTGTGGCTTGAAACTGATGAACGTCATTGTGAATTTTACCAAAAGAAAAACAGTTTGTCTTTCATATAAGATCTAGGGTTCTTCCCTATGTATAAGATAGGCAAATTTGGTAGAAAGTTGAATAAGGGCAAGAGCACTAGCAGGAAAGATTTCAGCCAAAATCACCCTAAAACTAGAGTATAAACATGGTCTTTTAACAAAATCATCATGTTTGCATTTCATTTGCGTTTTTTCTGAGGACTGCTCTTATTATTATTATTATTATTATTATTATAAGTCCAAATTTCTATATGCCACTATACTACTGAATATACACATCTGCTATCTATTGTAGTTCTATATGTGGGGACCTTCAAAATGTGTACTTGGATACATTCTGTGCGCTTAATAGTTGGGGTGCCGTTTTTATGATTACTTCCTGATGGTAAACCAAAATCTGTCCCTTGGGAGGATATGATTGGTGTGTCATGCCAGCCAGCATTATGAAATTGGAACCTCTTCCTAATATAACATTTAGGTCTTTCAATTCACAGATCCTGTGATTTAATTTTTTATCCTCATTTTATGGTACTGTCTTTGTTGGCTGGTAGATATCTTGCATTCTCCAATCATTAATGAGCTAATATTTGATTCCAGCACTCTAGATTAAGAAGTTTGCCTACACATGTACAAGGGTGATTAAACATAATTTTTTTTTTTAAACTTCTCTACTTCTTATGAAGCTAATTATAACTCAATCACCAATTGTGTGAAGAGTACTTTTACTATTTCTGCTGGGTGAAATTGTATGGTAAGCTTCTGTATTGTTCTTTCTTGCTGAGACACTGTTCCTTTTAATCTCTGAAGGGTGATCCTGTGCAATTGAAAAGCCTGGGAACAAATTTTTCTATGTGGATGACTCTTGAAAGAGTGAGATTTACATTAGATGGCCTGGAATGTAACAAAATTGGAGTCAGCTATGAGGCATTCAATGGACAGCCAGACTTTTGCTCTGCGCCTTTCTGGAGTTGCTTGCATAATCAACTATGGAATTTCTGGGAGGTTAGTTGCTTCTGCCTTCTATAACTATATATTGAAGATTCCTATGGGCATTTTATCCTGATATTTTGTCTCAAAATTGACTTAATTTGATTGGCATACTGGGTAGAATTCTTTTCCAATGTTGGATAATGGTGGTTTTTCACGAGGCATTACGACATTTACGGAGCGGGTAGTTTTATTAAGAAGTTTCTTACATGCCAATAAAATTTGTAGCAAAAACGTCAGGTTTTGGCTTGTGGACAGGCAAATAATTTCAATAATGACTAAAATTCTGAACGGTAGTTTTTCCTTTTCTTGTTAAACTAGTGAGGTTAGATTGACGGTCATTCTTAAAATAAGAAAAGGGCACTTTTGTTTCCAACAGGCAGATCAGAATCGGCTTGCAAGACACCAGTTCCCATTGTATGGTATTCAAGGAAGGTTTGAAAGGATAAACCAACATCCAGTTATGTTTTGCCCCTGAATTTTTGGGTTACTTATTATTTTCACGTATTTTAATGAAAAATGACTTGGGTGCAGAATGCAGGGACTCATTCATTTTCAATAGGAATAACAGAAAGTCTTAACACAAATCTCCTGATTGAATTAAGTGCTGATGACATTGAATATGTATACCAAAGGTAAATCTTATTTTTTAGTACTATCATTTATTGCATAGCCTTCTAGGACATTCAAATAACATGACTTTGTTCCAATTCCTCTCTAGGCATCAAAATAAAGTCTCTAGTAATGCCTAGAGTTATTTTAACTCACATTTTTCTTTTAATTATTATTAAATAATAATATAATAGTCCACACCATACTTACAAGCTCAAACTTTTATATTAGAAGGTTATGATACCGGTCTTTACATAATATTAGAGCATAAGGTCCTAGGTTTGAGTCCATGTGCTGTCATTTCACTCCCGTTTAATCAATAAGTCTTCCACTTGATGGGTCTTAGTCAAAATTCCTCCATGAAGTAAGGGGGAGTGTTGATTAAAATAGTAAATACCATATTTACAAGTTTAAATTTTTAGATCAGATGGGATGGTTGTGGTGTTAGTGTTTACAATTATGTTTATGCCCTTAATGACCCAAAATTAGATTAACTATTGTCTTTTCATGTACTTGAAGCTCAATTATCACTTACTTAAAACACCTAATAGGGCTATATCCTCTATCCTAGCTCTTATCAACTTCTCATTGTGGCGAAAATGTGGATATTCTTGATTTGTACATAATATTGGATTTAGATTGACTAAGTTTAATCCACTAGCGCATCATATTCAACAAGGGTTTTTCATATCCAAATTTCAAAAAGATTGAATTTTTCCATCAAAGCTTTCAATGCACATGATATTTGGTACTAGGATGAAGGTACATTATCGAATTTTAAATTTTTTATAAATTTGTTTGAAAAGTGGAATTAGATTTATTGCATATTGGTTTTAGTTGGGGGAATTTTGGGCTGTGTTTATTTTGTGACAATAATTGGAAAATTGGAAGTTGGTTGATTGTTTGTCATGGTGATTGAGTTGCAGGAGCTATGTTGATTAAGAGTGTGAATTATCTAAGTAAGGGTTGTGTAAATGATTTCGAGAGGAGAATGGATAATGTTTAGTAGCAATTACAGTAATCACTTAAATGAACAGAGTAAGGCATAATGACCTCAGTGATAGGCAGTACAGGGAACCGTAGTGGAGGAGAATGGAAGTTGAAGAGCATGGTTAACATAGAGACTATAATTTTGAGATTATGTAAGCTATAAAACGTAGCTGGCAAAATAGGGATATCAACTTTGATTAAATTGAATCCTGTTGGTCGGTGACAGTAACTCACAAGAATAGTTTCTTAATTGGGCTCACTGAGTCAAAAAGGTCTTTGATTGTTATGATCATGATGAATATACCAAAGTCCCACATGCATTTATTGAATTCATGGAGGGTGCTAGTTTATGGTGGGAAAGTTCGGGAGTTAGAGGCCTAAAGATTGGGAAGAAGAGGTGAGTACATAGAGGCTGAAGAAACTTATGCAGAAGAGGTTTGTATTGAATTACCATTGGCAAGAGATGTTTCTCAAATTTTCGATGTTGAGAGAGGGAGCATTGAGTTTGGTAGATTATGTAAAGAAGTTTGACATGCTACAGGTTATATGTAACATTATTAAGCTTGAGGAGTACACAATGGCCTAGTTCATGTTGAGGTTAAAGTTTATGGTAGCTAATATGGTTGAACTATAACAATATACTACATTAAAGGATGCGATCAAAATTGCGAGTTAAGGAAAAGAGGTAGTACAAGCGCATTCCCTTTCAACCACCAGCTACTCTTGCAGGGCTGGTTGTTCCTAGTAGGCTTGAGTTTGCAAGGAGGGTTGTGATGACATAAATGATGGAGTGAGAGAGATAGAATAAAGTGTTGCTTAATCTGTAGAGAGGGGTGAGCAATTGAGGCAAAGCTTTAGTAGTGTTTGAAGTTGGGACCAGAGGCAATAAGTGAGGACGAGCAGCCAGTGTAAATGTTAAGTATTTGGATGTTGGGTACATTGCTAGACAATGTCTTAACCACAGCCTCCTCAAGGGATATGCTTGAGGTTGACATTAATAGTGAGGATGAGTCGGAAAAGCAGTTGAGTTATCTAGAGAATATAGAGGAAGGAGATGAGGAGTGTGACACAAAGCAGGATAGATTGCACACGAGAGTGGTAGACTAATGGTCTTTAGATGCATATCGTATTAAGCATGTAGTAGAGAATGAATAGTAGGAAAACATTCTTTGCATAAGGTACAAGGTGCAAGGTAAAGCATATACTGTGACAATAAATATGCACTAATATGGCTTTTTTGACCATAGTGGAGAAGCTAGGTCTCATCATGTGTACACCCAACAAATTTCTGGTTGCATTAGCTGAATGATAATAGCACGGTCTATATGACTAAAAAGGTGTGGATTCTTATGATGTGATCCTAGAGTTCTTAGACAAACAATAAGCTATTTTAATGATTGAAGTTGAGAGATCTACAACCTCTAGCTATGAAGGCTTGCAAGAGCTTTCATATTCTTATAGGGTCTCCGACTATTTATGAGTTAGTGATAGGTACTAAAGGTAAGATAAAAGAAGTTTTATAGTATTTTATGTATATGATTTGTACGAAAGAAATCCTTATCTCTCTCAATTGAGAGCCGAGCTCACCAATAGACATGAGCAGTAGCTCACAAATGATCTAAAGTGCCAATGCAAATAATGTGGTATCCTTTCTCTCTCTCATTCCCTCTATTTATAGAAATAATTGCCTATACTATTGCCACATCAATATGTACTGCACTTACTATAATGTGCTACACTTATTACACTTATTATCTCTTATATCCTCTATTAGTACTAGTGGCACTTTCGGTTACATATCAATTCCTTCCCTCCAAAAGTGTCCTTGCCCTCAAGGATAGCCAAGCAGGCCAACACCTGCACTTAACTAACCCCTTTGGTATCAAGCTGCATAGCATGCTGTAAATTGGCAACATTCCTATCCATTCCTAAACACAACTAGATCCGTCTTGATCTTCCTCTAACACCATGAGGTGAAGAGACTTGTTAGGACATTTGTAAGTAGGGGAGAACGGTTGATCACACTTAAAACACAACCCTTTAGCCATTTTTCTCGTAAAACTTCTCATTTGTCATTTGGCATTGGCCATAAGACTTCCGCGCATCCTCTCTTGTTTGACCTTGGGTTGTAACCGATTGTGAAGATGATCCAATTGACGTTACTCCATTATTCCACTCGTGACTCCCCTAATTCTGGACAGTAGGTGGTGTAGGAGAATTAATCTTGGCTTCGACGTAATGGATAGTGGCAGATTGCCCATAACAGGAGGATATAAGGAACTAATAACAGATGGCCTCCCAATGGTTTGAAAACAAGATTTAGCAGAAGAGCTCTTTACTTTTGTTTGAACACTATAGGTTGGAGCCAAGAAGATTCCAATCTCATACTCCTTTTCAATTTTAAGTGCAAGTTCTAGAGCCTTGTCAAGGGTTGTAGGGGAAAATGTATCCACTCTTGTTTGAATTTCCTCACACAATCCCCCTAGGAAGTACTCTAATTGCTGCAATTTGGACATGGCAGGTGCTTGAGATAGTGAAGATTCCAAATCTTCGATGTATTGTCGCACAGATGCGGATTGTTGCAATTAAGATAGGCTCTTCAATGGATTAGAAGTCTACTGATCTCCATAATGCTTCATTATTTCTTCTTTCATCAATGTCCAATCCAACTATGGAAGTTGGCAATGCAATGCTCTCAACCAATACAAACAATGCCTTCTCAAACTCGTTGTAGTTATCTCAACTTTCCGATCATCTCAAATGCGTTGCACTTTGAAGTACTGCTCTGTCATCAGAATCCAATGAGTTAGATCTATGCCTTCAAATAGGGGGATTTGCATGCAAGATGCATTAGCTTGATAATTTGCATCAACTTCTTCAACTCTCGCATTCAACCTTCCTTCATTTGGCTCGACATTAAATCTTTCAACTGTTGAAGCTACATAAGTGCTCTTGCCAGGGTTCATAGATTGCTTTCCATATACATTAAGAGTCTGACCTGAACCCGATTTGGATGCAATCAACTAGTCTTCAAATATTTTTTGGATTTTAGCGACATTACTTTAGATAATTAAAACATCTCCATGTAATGAATTCATCTCTCCCTGCAATGATTGAACCACCCATTGATTTCCTTTTGATTTTGATCTAATGTTGTCAATTGTTGCACCATGTCCAACAATTCTTCATGAGCTTTACCAAATTTTTGCTCTAATTCCTCCAATCATGAATCCATGCGAGTCATAGTTTCTGTGTTGATTTACTAGGTTCAAATTTCCCGCAAGACAATGCCAATTGATTAGTACCAAAGGTAAGATAAAAGAAATCAATGAAATTTTATTGTATTTTTTGTATGTAATTTGTGTAAAAAAAACCCTAATCTCTCTCGGTTGAGAGCTAGGAGCAAGAGCTCACTAATAAACATGAGTGGTAGCTCACAAATGATCTAAAATGCCAATGCAAGTAAAGTGGTATCCTTTCTCTCTCTCATACCCTCTATTTATAGAAATAACTGCCTATACTAATGCCACATCAGCATGTACTGCACTTATTATACTTGTTATCTCTTAAATCCTCTATTAGTACTGGTAGCACTTCTAGTTACATCACTTAGGGTCTATATTACTAACCAACTAACTTCTATTAATACTCAGTACTAATGTACAAAGTTTTTATGGAAAAATATAGAGAAGAGAATCTTATTTTGTTACACTTCAAAATATGAGCAACTATAAATAGGTACCACAAACATGTTTTGTGATGGTAGGTAGAACTAAAATAATTAATTAAACATGGTTGGTACAATTATCTAATAACGATCTAGAAACCATTAACCACCGCAATAAAATAAAAGAAAATAATAAAATTATTAATATGTACTAACTTACACAAAACATGTGGTGACAATTATTACTTTAATAACGTGATTTCCTACACCTTCCTTCAAGCTAAGGAATAGATACTTATTATTCTTAGGCTGGACAACATCTCAAAAAATGGTTGTTTTGCTAGAGACTTAGTCAGCACAGTTGCCTCCTGATTTGTGGGAAAATACTCTAGCTTGACTCCTTCATTCTTAATTTTAGACTTGATAAAGTTTCAATCAATGCGGATGTGTTTCATCCTCTTATGTTGTATTCAATTTTTCACCACATTGATCGTAGATTTGTTGTCACTGTAAAGTACAGTCGAAGTCCACTCCATCATCAAATTTGTTAGGAGATATTATATCCAAATCACTTCACATGATCCTTGTGCAATAGCACGATATTTGGCTTTAGCACTACTTCTAGCAATCACTTGTTGTTTCTTATTCCTCCAAATAACCAAATTGCCCCATATTTTGATATAAAAACTAGTAGTGGATTTAGAGTCTAATAGGTCATCTCCCCAATCAGAATTCGCAAATGCAACAATATTTCGACAATCTGACATTTTGATGAAAATTCCTTTCCTTGGAGTGCCATTTAGATACCTCAAAATATGGCGTATAGCTTCTAAGTAATGTTGAGTAAATGCATGCGTGGATTGACTTATTGTATTAATTGCAAAAGCTAAATTAGGTCTTGATAAAGACAGATAAATCAGTTGGCTTATTAACCTTTGATATTGCTCCTTGTTAATTGGTGAGTTTTTTTCATTTGACCAATTCTTCCAATTATGTGACAAGGGAGTGTCCGTCGGTTTATATCCAAGTTTCCCAATCTCCTTCAACAAATCTAAAATATAGTTATGTTAGCTGATAAAAATCCCTTTCCTTGTTCTTGCAACTTCCATACCCAAAATATATTTCAAATCTCTTAGATCTTATGTCTCAAAATTCTCTCCAATCTTCTTCTTTAACTCATTAATTTAAGCCTCATCATCTCCAGTGACAATGATGTCATTGACATAAATAATAAGGATTGATTTCATGCCACTCTCTAATTTTGATGGAAAGAGTGCTTTGCTTGACTTTGCTAATATTCAAGTCTTAATATAGTATCACTAAACTTCTTAAATCATGCCTTAGGTGATTGCTTTAGTTCATGATCTTGTTAGTAAATGGAAATTAGTGCAGAATATACCAGTTTTTTAGGGACTGAGTATTATGCATAGTATTACTTGTGAAATTCTTGTCTTCAACAAATAGTTCCTAGTGAAAAACTATCTATGTTTATCTATTGAAATGCAAATTTTAGCAGACATAGATGTGCATGTATTCAAGATTTTCAACACCCAATTTCAATATGGGATTGAACACTCAATTTCATATTCATTGTTTTCATAATATAAAAAGATATCCTATAGGCTACTAATCAAATCAATTTTCATAATAAAAGTATTCAATAGAAAATAACTATGTTACATTCAAGCATTGATTTGAGCAATAACTCAATTTTTGGGTACTGTATCGTAAGTTTTCAATGTTTGGGCATTAAATTGCCTAAGTTTAATAGTTCAGGCACTACTATATTCATTTTTCCGGAAAAATTAGTATTTGTCTTCTAGTGAAAAAGCACAATCTGTTTGCCACGTCATCCTACACTCAACATCTATTACATTCAGGAACTGATTTGAGCAATAAATCAATTTTTGGGTACTGAATCGTAATTTTTCAATGTTTGGGCACTAAATTGCTGAAATTTAATAGTTCGGCTTTGCTATATCCATTTTCCCCATTTCCACATTGTCTCAAATATAATAGCCAGATTGATGCGCACAGACTGTTTACAAATTTAATCTTTGCCAGCATCATTTTCTTTAAGTCATGAACTCTTTGAAGGGAGAACAAAGATGAGATGTCATGGGGTCATGATAACATGTTTGATGACATTGATATCTTTTGTGCATGTCACTACTGTGAGAGCATGTGCAGATTGGACTGCTACCTCTTGAATTCTAGCCAATCCCACTTTATATTTGCATCATATTAACTCCTATTCTCCAATTTTGATCTGCATAATCAGGAGCCCAGGGAAAATTATAAGTGTCACTGTTCCAACCTTTGAAGCACTTACTCAATCTGGAATTGCTACAATCACAACAAAGAACACTGGTGAAGTGGAAGCATCATACAGCTTAACGGTAATGTTAGCATTTTGTGCTTGGTTTTAAGTTGTAGTAATTTGATATAGCCACAAGCGGCTATAGATTCCAGACCTGTATCTTAATTGTACGTGAAGATTGTCAATGTTTGGTCTCTTGAAAACTAACTCTTCCTCATAGATGGGTTCTGGGGTGCCCTTGATTTTATTTCTCTTGGATAAAGTGGTATATCAATTCCTATTGCTTTTGGACCAAAGAGAACTACAATACTGCTTGATGGACTAGTAACAATATGGTTTGTCTGTTATTGTGTTGCTATTGGAGGATCAAGAATTGTCTTGTAGCTACGGATGTATTCCTGTACTGCTGAGTAAAGATGCATGCCACATTTCCAAACCATTACAATTCATTTTAAGTTTGCAAGAAGCTCCTTTGTCTTCACACATGCTTCCTAGATTCTCCTTATAAAGGAAGTAAATGAATAATGAACTTTTTGAGGACAATGTATGATACATTTTCTAGATTTGATCTCCTTTTCCCTTAAAAGTCTTTTGCCTGGATTATCTTCGATCTGGTGATAGTAAACCGAATCATTTAAGAAACATCTAGGAGAGGAGTTGCTCTATTACTTCTTAATCGCGAGTAGTTTAAAGTTTTGAACTCTTTACTGTGGATGCTACGTAGCTGTCTGTTGATAATGTTGTTAGTATTGTAGGCTTTGCAATATTATTTGTTGATTAGAAAAGTTACCCTATCTTACAGTTTGATTGCACGAGTGGCATCACACTTATGGAGGTATTTACTTTCATTGGCCTTCTGCTCATATTTTACTAGTCTGCCCGCTAGAAAGTAAAGGTGGAATTGGAATATAATACCAGGAACAATTTTTTATTATGAAGCCAAATGAAGTTCTGAGTAGATCCTTTAAGTTGTACCCATCAACAGATCAAGCAGCAAAATATACATGTGCAGGTAGACTCCACATTTTACCTTAGGTTTTGCTGGGAAAACAGTGATGAGTAATCCTACACTTCAAAAAAGTATTAACCCTATCTTCTCATACATATGCTTTAATGCAGTGATACTGAAAGATTCTGATTTCAAAGAGGTAGACAGAGCTGAATGCCAATTTAGTACTACTCCCACCCTGCTTGACAATGGAACACAGGTTTGATTTCTTAAAGAATTCTGCTGATGGTCCCTCTAATCCTCTTATATCAGTGAATAAGAAGATGGCAATATTCTTTACAATAGCTTCTACAGTTTTCTAGATGTGAAGCAGTTGAATTGCTGTTTAAATGCTGACACTTTGGCATGCATCAGATGCCTAAGAGATTAAATATCTTTGGTTTAACTCATGTGAAGCATTATTTATGAATGAGTTCATCTAGTTTAGCATCATATTTACATGCATGTAAGGTTGTTGATATTTCTCTTGGTTCTAAGGAAGCAAGAGGGCAGTCATCATCTTAATTTGACAGTTGTAGAACAACCTTAATAAAAGTATTATGCAATCTTTTTTTAGTGCTCTTGGCATATCAGGAATATTTTTCCATTGATTAGGAGAATATTCCTTCATTAATTAGGAGAGAATTTTAGGGATAGTGATTTTATTTTATTTCCTCCTATGAAATGTATTTATTATTTTTCCTTTATTTTCTTTCTCTTATTTTTCTAGAATTTATAGGAGAATTTATGATGTTTTCCTTTTTAAACTCATATATGTTGTGTATATATACACATCATCACAAATAAATTGAGAACATTTTTTCCTCATATTTTGTTCATCATATTAGAGCTTGATTGTTCTTCAATGAGCTAAGTATAGGTTATCACAATGGGTGATAAATGATCTCCCTAAGCAATTGTTCATGCCACCCTTAAGTTTGGTCTACACAAACCACATATGATATTACCATTATCTTCGGCTATTAAGTAAAATTTGTCATCAAAACAAGTTGAAATTTTTCAAAAATTGCTCCATCAACCCTAGATATCTGGAATTTGTTGTTTAAATCCCTCATTGGCAATTGTGGCTCATAAAGGTAAGCTTATTATTTCTTGTTTGACTATTGGTGGTGATAGATGGATTATAAATTGAGGTGCATCTGACCATATGACAAATTCTATGAAGAATTTCACAACTTTCGAGCCATGTGAGAATGTCACTAGAATTTGGATGGCTAATGGTAGTGCTTCATATACCAAAGGACAAGGTTTAATACATCTCGCAAACTTGACTTAGAATTCTATCCTATAGGTGCCTGAATTGAAATAAAATTTCTGTTTGTAAGTTAATTATATCAAGATATGAATTGTAGTGTGAGATTCTTTCCTACTCATTGTATCTTTCAGGACATCTCTTTAGGAAAGATGATTAGCATTGCAAAAGCATGTCATGGACTTTACTACTTATTAGGATGCTTTAGATTAGCCTATTCTCAATCAAAGTCTAGTCAATTGAGTCCTTATGAATCAACTTAATCCAAGTTCAAGTCTACCTCGTCTATTATGTTTAGTTATGACATTATGCTTTAGTATAGATGCTTAGGTCATCCCAATTTTGCCTAATTGCTTCGATTATATCCTCAGTTATTTGTCAATAAAGAAAAAGAGTTGTTTCATGTGAACATTGCACTATTGCTAAGTTAACCAAGAGATTTCATCACACACACTCCTATGAGCCCTCACAACCCCTTCATTTAATTTACAGTGATATTTGCGGATTTGCTCGTGTTCATAGTTTATCAGGGTTAAGGTGGTTCATAACTTTTATTGATGACCTCATATGTATTTGTTGAAGTTGTTTAATGAAAGAAAATTCTGATGCTTGTGAAATTTTCAAGGACTTTCATAAGTACATTGAAAATGTCTATTAATATCTATTATTATTCTTTGTTCAAATAATAGAAAAGAATATTTCTCAAAAGATTTAACAAAATATTTAACCGATAATGTTATATTTCATCAAAGTTCATCTGCTTATACTCCACAACAAAATGGAGTGTCTAAGAGAAAGAATTTTCATTTGTCAAGGTTTCTTGGTCACTTATGTTTGCAAGTTCTATCTTTGATTCATTTTGGGAAGAAGCTATTTTAATAGCTACTTATCTTATAATCATCTACCTTCTAAGTTACTAAATTTCCATGCTACCATTAGTGTCTTGTTAAAACATTATCCATAAGTTTGTCTTCACAATTCTCTTTCTCTAGAGTTATTTGGTTACAAGATTTATGTTTAAATCATAAACAAAATTGGAGCAAATTGGATGCCAAGGCTCTTAAATGTGTATTCATGAGGTACTCTCCTATTTAGAAAGGTTATAGATGATATTATTCTTCATTAAAAAGGTTCATTGTATCTTGCGATGTCTAATTTCTCGAAGGTGAGTTTTTTTGTTAGAACTCTTGTTAGGAGGAGAATGAGAACAATGAGAGCTCAGCCCAGTCACAGTTGTTATTATTGCTCTTGTCATGATAGTTCTTGTTATCTCAACTGTCATCTTTCTCATCTTAGACTCTCACTCAATTCAATCATCTTCCTCATCTTAGATTTTTCCTCACTCGAGTCAATCTTCTCTTACGTCCTCTGAATTTGCTTGTCAGATGAAACACATCAGAATTATCTTCTTTTACAATTAGACTTGGCCCCTAAATCTAATCCAGAACCATTTAACCAAGTGCATATTAGGACAAAAGACTTTTGCATAACCAATCATCACTTTAAAGAATGTGCTCGAACCTATTTATAATGAAATTCAAAGAATGTGCTTGAAACTAGTTAATAGTGAGATTTGGGAGGAGGTTGTGAAGAATTATTATGATGAAGGAGTTAGGGTGTTTCAAGAATAGAGGAAAATGGGGACATACTGAATGCTTTACGAAAGGGAAAGAGGTTCTGTGTAAAGTATACTATCTCAGGTCACTTGACATATGATGAAGCAAATTACTTGCATCCGTCAAGTTCAAAGAGGAAAGTGATTGTGATAGAGAAAGGACTTGAGAGGGAGCAAGAAGCTGATGTTGATGAAGCTGAAACTAGAAAAAGGAGAAACAGAAAGGCTGCAGTTAATGATGAAAATCAGAAAAAAGAAAAGAAAAATAGTTAAGAAATTTGGCATGGTTGAATTTAGGGAAGCTTCTGGGGATGAATCAGAAAGTAGGTCAGAGACCGACCCTGGAGAGATCAGGGAGTCTAAACTTGGAGAAAATTCCGTGTTTGTGGGTGAAGTATCAGAAACCAGAAACCGGCTTCTCCTATACCAGCCACCTTTGCTCAAGTGATTTCTGGGGGAAAAAACCAGGATGCGCAGCCTTTAGTTGATGTGTCTCTTGATTTCTACCCTCCGAAGCATGTGGGAGGCCTTATCTCTGTTGAGCCACCACCTTCCGTTTCTTTGGTGGGGGAAAAGGTTTGGAGAAATACCTTTTTTGGCTATTTCCTTGGAAGGGGTTTGTCCTTCTTATCTATTCAAAAACTGGCCACTGCCTTGTGGAAGGATGAAGGCTTATTGGAGGTACTCACAAATGGTGATTGGCATTTCTTTTTCAAATTTGCTGATGAATTCTCTCTTTCTAAAGTTTTAGGCCAGCCTTGGTATTTTGCTAAACGGCCTATAATCCTCGAAAGTTGGAAGCTTGGTGAGGATTATGATAAAATTCAACCAAAAAACCTCCCTATTTGGATTAAATTTTGGGGTGTATCCATGGAATATCTTCATATAGATGGCATAGGATATGTGGCTAGTGCGATTGGAAGGCTGCTTCAAGTTGATCTCATGTCTGCTAAAAATGAGAGAATCCATATGTACAAGCTTCTGTTGAAGTGGAAGCCAATGCGGAGTTGCCTTTAAGGTTTGCTATAAGGAAATCAAATGGATCCTTGGCTATGGTGGATGTCGAATATCAAAACCTCCTTGCTCATTGTAGTATGATAGAGATTACAATTAGAAATCACAAGAAAGTAGTAGAAAACTAGGGTTCTAAGAGTACTTAAGCTCTTGTTTAGCTGGAAAGAAACTTCTAGGCCAAGATTCTGACCAACTCCTTAACCATCCATGCTCCTTACTATTTATACTTTTCAGACAAGTGCCAGCTCAGCACACTTTGCCACATCAGCATACTACTACTATACTACTGATAATACCATTGCACTACTACTACTAATATCTCACACCATACTACAACAGTAGTATTACATACTCTTCTTAATACTTCCATCACCTCTTTTCTTGTAAGCATTAATAATTAGAGCTTGTACTCTTGGGACTCTATCAATTACCCCCTTAGAAGGATAGTCCTTGTACTTAAGGATGAAGTCAGGGAACTATAAATGAAAAGAAGAGGTGTCCATCCACGTAACGCCCTTAGGGGATTGTCCTTGCCAATGAACGTGAACTTGAGGAATCACTTGGGAGCCTTCTACCCTAAACCTTCGGCCCAACATAGCTAAAGGTAAACAACCCACTGAATCAGCATCCAAGGATAAATCAAGAGGTAAGTCCGTAGCAGTAGAAAATGTGCCTACTGCCATCTTTAATAGAGAAACGTGAAAAATAGGATAGATGTGGTAGTGAGATGGCAATTGGAGCTTAGAAGCAACCATCCCTATGCATTCCACCACTCGAAAAGGCCCTTAAAAACATAGAGACAGATTGGGAGAGACTTTAGAAACAATCTTTTGTTGCAAACCAGGCTGGAGTTTGAGAAAAACCCAATCACCAACTGTAAACTCAACATCTTTTCTATGCTTGTTGGCTTGAGAACAACTAAGTGACTAGGCATGAGCCAAATTGTGCTTAAGCTGTTGTAACACATTATCTTGTGATTGCAAAGCCTCCCTCAAAGATGGATGTTCAATTTCCTGATCTACAAAAGAACTTATAACCGGAGGAGGATGTCTATAGACTATTTCAATAGGATTTAATTTAGAAGAAGTGTTATAAGAAGTATTATAGTGAAATTCCGCCTAAGGTATCCACATAGCCCAATTCTTTGGTTGTTTACAAATAAAACACCTCAAATAGCATTCCAAATATCGATTCAAAACTTTGGTTTGTCCATCCGTTTCCGGATGATAAGTGGTGCTAAAATGAAGACAAGTCCCTTACAACTTGAACAATTCTTGCCAAAAATTACTCACAAAAGTAGGATCTCAGTTACTAACAATTGTCTTAGGTATTCTATGCAATTGAACTATCTCTTTAACGGACAAATCTGCTATACTTTGAGTTGAATAAGGGTGTTTTGTTAATAAAAAATACCCATATTTAGAGAATCTATCAACCACTACTAATACCACATCAAACCCCTTTGACTTAGGCAACCCTCCCACAAAATCCAAAGATACATATTCCCAAATTGCATTAGGAATGGGCAGCAGAGAAAGCAAACCCGTTAGGGACAAAGTTTGATACTTTTGTCTTTGGCAAATAGCACATGAAATTACAAAGTTCTCAATAAATTTCTTGAGACTCACCTAATATATGTTTGAAGCAATCCTCCTATAGGTCCTTAAAAAACGATGGGAAAGAATGAAATTCATGAAGAATATACAAGTCCATTTAAAATTAGAAGGGACCACCAACTTATCAAAATAGAACAATATATCATTCACCAAACGATAACCTTGGCCCACTGATTTGCCTTCTTTTATAAGCTGAATCTTTGAGGACAAGAAAGGATCATGAGTGACTGATGCTTGTATCTCAGTCAAATCAGTCCAAATTGGACCCGAAAGAGCTCCACAAGCCACTTCGTTATAAACTCTAGATAGTGCATTAGTAGCTTGGTTTTCATGCCCACTTTTATACAAAATCTCAAAATCATACCCAAGCAACTTTGAAAGCCAAATTTGCTGGTCTGGAGTTGCAACATGCTGCTTTAAAAGGTACTTCAAACTCTGTTGGTTTGTTTTCACTAAATATTTTCTACCCAACAAATAGGGTCGCCAATGATTAATAGCCAACACTAGTGTCATTAATTCTTTTTCATAAGTTGATTTGACAAGAGTTTTATTAGATAAAGCCTTATTGAAAGAGGCGATTGGCCTGTTATTTTGTTGAAGGATAGCTCCAATTTCCTTCCCTGAAGCATCACACTTAACAACAAATCGTAGAGAAAAGTTAGGCATAGCCAAAACTGGAGTGGACACTAATTCTTCTTTTAATTGAGCAAAAGCTGCAGCAACTGTTGCTGACCAATAAAATCCATCTTTTTTTAACAAATCTGTCAAAAGCTTAGCAATTTTCCCATAATCTTTAATAAATCATTGATAATACCCGATAACCCAAGAAAACCATGGATACCCTTCAAAGTAGTAGGAATAGGCTATTCCAAAATAAACTTAGCCTTTGAAGGATCCATATGCACACTAGTGGACGAAATGATATGACCAAGATATTTAAGAGCTTGTTGACTAAAAGTACATTTTATCTTGTTGGCTGAAAATTGATTATCTCTCAATAATTGTAAAACAATCCGGAGATGCTCTAAATGAGAAGATAAATCTACACTATAAACAAGCACATCATTAAAGAAAACCAACACAAAATGTTGGAGATAAGCCCCAAACAAATCATTTATGATAGCTTGAAAAATGGTTGGAGTGTTACTATGGTCGAAAGGCATTATAAGAAACACTCTTAATGACCCTGATGTGTTCTAAAGGTTGTTTTGTGAATGTCATCAGAAAACACCTGAATTTGATGATACCTGGCCTTTAGGTTAATCTTAGAAAAAATATTGACACTATGTAACTCATCTAATATGGTATTTATCCGAAACAGTCGTTTCATTCAAGGCACGATAATTGATACAAAATCTCCATGATCCATCTTTCTTCTTCACTAATATGAATGGACTAGAAAACAGATTAGTTCTAGGCTAGATAATTCCCGCCGTCAACATATCTCGAACCATTTTTTCTATTTCATTCTTTTGAGTAAAAGCATATTGATAAGGCCTTACAATAATTGATTCACATCCGGGTTTGAGAGGAATACGATGGTCCCCTGGTCTAGAAGGTGGTAATGCTGATTTTTCCTCCAAAATATTAGCAAACTCTTCCAATACAGCATTAATCCGTGAGTCAACAGCATGACTAGATGGCTGATCATTCACATCCAGCATCCACAATAAAGAACACAACTCAAAATCACCTATTTTAGCCAAAGATTTAAAAGACATGGCAGCTTTAAGCATATGCTCACTGTTGGAAGAAGGAATTTTTCATAGTTAAATTCAACCAATCAATTTCAGAGTTCTTAGCCAAGCAATACCAAGAATCATATCCAATCCTCCCAACTTCAAAACATAACAATCAACTGCAGGTTTAATTTCCCCAATTTTCACCCTCACATTTCGACACAAACCCCTTGAGGAAATACTATTCCCATCACCAAGAGTAAGCCAAAAGACTCAATCATTATAGAAATTGAAGTAGCATTCAACAAACCTTGAAATTTCGTAGTTTGTGGGCCATTGAATCCTTTTAAAGTCAATAAAGATAGTTCCATACCTGTCCCCTGCCTTTCAGAAACTTGTTCGGCCAGCAAAGCTTCATTATATCCATCCGCCACCTCCCACTCACCCTCCCGTAAATCAGAATCCTCTTCCAACATTACCACTCTTAGTGATTTGTTAGGACATTTGTGTGTTGGAGAAAATGGTTGATTACAACAAAAACACAATCCTTTAGCCCTTCTTTCCAAATATTTCATGTATGGCAACTGATGTTGGCTGTGAGTGGTGTGAACAAGGGTCCTCTGCTGTCCTTGAACTCCATTTGACAGAGTTTTCAAATGTGTACCCTCGGCATCACTCGAAGCTGACCAGTTTCATTCAGTTGACAACACAGAAGTGATTTCCTTGGCTTTCAACAAATGCACCTGAGTTGTAGGATGTGTAATCCCTGGACTTGTCGAAGTTTTTATAAGTTGGCTGCTGGCTGATTGATAAGTGGCCTTTGGAAGCGAATTTCTATATTCAGTTTGACCGCTACTACTATAATTTGGAGAAATAAAGATTCCACACTCAAATTCTTTCTCCTCCTTGAGTGCAATTTCCGTAGCTTGCTCAAGCATAGTTGGAGAAAATGTATCAACTCTAGTTTGAAACTCTTTCCTCAATCCTCCAAAAAAATAGTAGAGTTGCTGCAACTCGGTTATGATTGTAGTTTATGAAGTTAAAGCCTTAATTCTTCTATATATTGATGTACAGAACTTGTTTGTTGTAATTGTGACAAATTTTTAAAAAGAATTGAGGCGTACTGACCATTGTATCTTTTCAACATTTCATCTTTCATTGTTTTCCAATCAAGTGCTAGTTCTCTTCTTCTCAAAGCCCTAAGCCAATACACACTTCTTCCTCGCATGCTCATTGCGGCTAATTCAACCTTCCTCGGATCTCTTGCGCGATGGATTCCAAAATACTGTTCAATCATAAGGATCCAATTTGTTGGATCATTTCTGTCAAACAACGGAATTTGTACTCTTGAGGCGTTGAATTGATATTCTTCATCCATTTCCACACTTTGTGCAAGAAGTCTTTCAACCTTAGATTCATCTAATTCTATCTCCTTTGTATTTGATTGTTGCTTCCCTTTAATGATTGTGGATGAAGATTCGGCTGGACATCTACTTTTAGTATCTTCAATCATCTTCTGTATCTTATTCACGTCACTCCTTAACAATGAAACATCCTCCTTCACATCTTTCTGTGATTGATCTACTAAAGTAAGCTGCTGTTGTATATCCTTAAGCTCCTCGTGTCTCAAAATTCTTCTTCTCAAGATCTTTGACTCTAGCCTCCATACATGTCATGACTTACTCTTCTTCGATAACCACACTCCCCCACTTCCGTCAATGTGATATGAATTTAACGGCTCTTACGTAATCAATTCACCAAATGTGAGGTGGTTTTCCACATATAGTGCCAATTGATAGAGATTACAATCAGAAATCACAAGAAAACAGTAGAAAAGTAGGGTTCCAAGAGTACCTGAGCTCCTGCTTAGCTGGAAAGAAACTTCTAGGCCAAGATTCTAACCAACTCCTTGACCGTCCATGCTCCTTACTATTTATACTTTCCAAATAAGTGCTAGCTCAACATACTTTGCCACATCAGCATATTACTACTATACTGCTAATAATACCACTACACTACTACTACTAATACCTCATACCATACTACGGCAGCACTACTACATACTCTTCTTAACACTTCCATAACCTTTTCTCTTGTAAACTTTAACAATTGGAGCTTATACTCTTGGGACTCTATCATAGTAAGTGTCAAGTTTTGGGGCATAGTACAGGTAAATGTGAGGAGGGAAATGGGTCCTCTAAAGGTGTTTATAATGAAGATATGCTGCTGACTGCAGCAAAGCCTAATGAGACCTCTAAAGCTATTGTTGAGGAAGTCAGGAAACCCAGTACTTAACCATGGTGCCTAAGGAATTGAGCTCAAAGGTGAAGGTATTCCCAAGTTAAAACCTAAAAACTCCTAGGCAAGGTAAGACTAGAATTATGGTTGCTGTTGAAGAGGAAACTGAAAGCTCAAGTCTTGGCCATCCTTTATTTGGTGAAGAACCTTCCTCTCTCAAGCCTTTAAGTCAGGATTGTGATTCACATGGCAGTAAGGCACAAGATACAGTTGAGTCTAGTTCATCTGTTGTTCCAAAAACTCAATAAGCTCCTCCATCTCAGGCACATGAGACTGTAGATGAGGGTGTTCCTTGGAGTATTGTCAAGAAAAAGAAATCAAGCAAGAAACAGAATCAGGAGGATACAGCTGGTGGAAAAACCAGCTCATCTTGGGATTAACTAGGGCACCCTTCAGTCTGTTTTTTGGCTGAGATTTTCTACCACTCATGTATATAATTTATGTTTGATGTTTGGAGTATTAGAGGTTTTAATGGCCTTCTTAAAGCTAAAGCTGTTAGGAATTTTTGTTTTGATAACAGAATTTTTCTTTTGGGTTTGATAGAAACAAAAGTAAAACTGAATAAGTTAGCCACTGTGTGGTCAAGAATCCTCCCTTCTTGGTGAGTGGAAATGCATCCTGGTGGTTGTATTTGGATCGCATGGAATCCCTCTTTGTGGAATGTTTGGATAATTAGATCTAATCGGCAATCTGTTCATTGCTATTCTCATCTTAATAATGAAGATAAGTGGATGTGGGTCTCCTTTGTTTATGGTGCTACTTCTATTGCTGAAAGAGCTGCACTATGGAAAGACTTGTTGTGGGTCCAGAACTCTATTGTGGGTCCTTGGATATTACTTGGTGACTTCAACGAATGTTTGTCTGCTGAAGAAAAGATGGGGGAAATGAGCTGATCACTTAAGGCATGGATCATTTCTCATTTCAACTCCATTTTCTATGAAGCGGAACTGTATGAGTCAAGGGGATTTGGTCCCTTATTCACATGGTCTAATAATATGAAGTGTACCTATCAAATTCTAATATAGTGGATGTGAGTCTGAGTTGATTCTTGAGAAACTTTAGGTATTAATACTAATTTTAATTCTATTATATAACCAGAAAATTATAATGAATTTGAATGAATTAAAAGAACTAAAATTAATAAACTAAACTAATTATGAGAATTAACTAAATAAGTGGAAAGCGATAAAATCAAGAACTACTTCAAGAAGGTAAATCTATTCAATTTCATCTCTATTATTTTTGATTGGAGGAATTTGCAATTAAAGTTAATATCTTTCTCAAGAATATTAACTCTAATCCTAAATTACTTATCGGAATCTCTTCACTTAGTAAAATAATTTAGAATTGCATTAATATATGATGAATTCCACAAAAGATAATAACTTTTCGGAAGAATTATGTATCTTATCTTTAAGTATATATGTAATTCTTTTCAATTACGTCAAGATCTTATTACACATGCAATTTCTCAATCATCATGTATAATATTATGAATTGATATCCTATAAATGTCAATTAATAATGCAAACACATAATTAAATCAAGAAAAATAGAAATTTTATTGAAAATCAATAATCATTTCGATAGTCATATGAAAACCCTAGGTTACATAATCCTAAATAGAAAAATTTAAGCTATTATGATGAATTGGAAGGAAAATTGTATCAAAAACAAGAAATAATTCATGAAAACTCCCTTTTGTTGATTAGAAATCTCCTCGTTCTTAAAGTTGGACAATGCTTCTACCTTTTCCTTTCTTTCCACTTGAAGTCTTTTCTAATTCCAATGTGAAAAGTGACCTCTAAAATTCTCATACGTCCTTATATAATAAAACTGGAAATTGCCTTTTTCAACACTAGACATGACTTGGGACATGGCCATGTCCCAATGATCATGTAATTCACTTACTTTGGGTACTAAAATTTGTTCTTAGCCAGCTTAAGATGAGGTTGTATCCTTAGGTCATATAATTCACTAATAAAAATTTTCAATTTTTTTCTACTAAGCGGATACAACCTGGGATGTGATTGTATCTTGAAGTTGTATAACTTTCTGACCATCAGCTTTATTTTATCTTGGTAATGAGCTTCTTGGTTGGACATGGTCATGTCCCATTTTAAGATTTCATAATTTTTTCGTTTGAGTTCCAAATTAAGTAAAACTTGATCTCTTTTCTTCGTTTTCATTTTGAGAATATATTTAAATCTTGAAATCAAAATTTTACTCAATTAAGTATCGATATGTTTAAAAACCAGCACAAGTTATAAGGGAAATACTATAAAATCACCATATTAAGCATATCTGAAGTAAGAGTCATCATCTAACAAGAGCCCTACTAATCTGTATATGAGGAGACTTGATTGAGCTTTAATTAATTTCCATGGAACCTGCAGTTCTCAGATTCTAAGTTTCATGTAGCGCCACCAGGGGTTATGAATCATGGTCTCCTTATAAGGAACTTGAACATTTCACAAGCCAGGAAAAATGTAGCCTTCAAATTCTTGGATTTTTGGAAGAATCATCCCAACTTCTGTTCTTTAGTTGAAAAAATGTGGAACATTGAAGTTGAAGGGACCCCCATGTTCCAAGTTGTAACAAAACTCAAGTTGTTGAAGCATGAATTGAGGAAACTGAATAAGGAGCAATATTCTGACATTTCATTGAAAGTGCAATCAGTGAAGCAGAAATTGGAATATGTCCAAATTTTAAACAGATTCAACCCATACGTTGGCTGATTGGATCATAGAGAAGGGAAGGTTTGAGGACTATTACATTTTTAGGGTTGTTGAAGAATCTTTCCTGTGCCAATAATCATGAGAAACATGGCTTAAATTAGGTGATTGGAACTCCTCCTCCTTTTTTCAATCACTAAAGCAAAAGCAGCTAAAAAAAGAAATCCATTTCTCAAAGATGGAAGATGGTAGCAGAATCACTAGCAAGTAGTGGATCCATGATGCTACCATTGAGTATTTTAAAACCTTGTTGATTGTTGTGCCCTATCATACATAGTTGGATATCTTACACCACCTAATTCAACATAAGGTGGATCATTTTGCCTGAGAGGAACTTATTAGGCCTGTTTTGGATCATGAAGTTAAAAAAGCTATGTGGTCTATTGCCAAAGATAAATCTCCTGGCCTGATGGCTACAATGCTAATTTCTTTAGGTTAACATGGAATATTTTAGGCTGAGATGCTTGCTTGGCATAAGAGATTTTTTTTTTTTTTTGCAATGGATCACCTTTTAAAGGCTATCAACTCTACCTACTTAGCTGTTGTTCCTAAAGTAGAGAATAGAGAAAATCTCTTTGATTTTAGGCCAATAGTGTGTTGTAACACGCTATACAAATGCATCATCTCTTCGTTGGTTAGGCGTGAGCAAACAACTTTTCTTAAGGATGGAAGAATTGTGGATAGTATACTAGTTGCACAAGATCTTATGAATGGATATCATAAAGATTCACATGGGTTTAAATGTGCTATCAAAGTTGATATAATGAAAGCATACAACCATGTTAATTGGAGTTTCTAAAGTTGCTATTAACAACCATGAACTTTCCTACTCTATTTATCAACTGGATTATGGAGTGTGTCACAACTCTAAGATTCTCCTTGTGCTAAAATGGTGAGTTAGTTGGGTATTTTCCTAGTTCTTGAGGCCTTAAACAAGGGGATCCTTTATCCCTTTACCTATTTGTCTTAGTGATGAAAACTCTCTCATGCCTGTCAAGAGGCTTGGATTCGAATCCCTTATTCAAGTATCATTGGAGATGTAAGAAGCAGAAGCTCATCTACCTTTGTTTTGTGGACAACTTATTAATTTTCTCTAAGGGTGATTCTCAATCAATTACTCTCATTAAAAAGTTTTTGGATGATTTTTTTTTTTTTGCACTCTTTAGCTTGAAGTGCAATTCATCAAAAAGTCATGTTTTCATTAGTGGAGTTCCTAGAGAGATAAGAGACCAGATCTTAGGTTTTGTTTGTTTTAAGGAAAATCATATGTTAGAGTAAGACATTTTCCCTTAGAAAATATTTTCACAAAAAATGATGTATTTTCAAGTGTTTGGATATTTTTATAAAAATATGTTGAAAATTTTTTCGGTATTTGACTAGTGAATACTATATAATTTAAACCATATCTAAATATATTAATATCTGTGTGTTATTATAAATATATTATATCAAATATTTTATTTAAAAGCAAAAGTATAAATATAAATGGTTTTTTAATATACATTGTTGTAACCGCTTTAGTTGATTTTTTATAATATTTTAATAAATCTATAGCTTTTTTTAGCCGATATAATTTTTTTATGTTTAAAGTATAAGTAAGTTACAATAAGAATAAAAAGAAAAAAAAAAAAGAAAATTTGTTTTCATATAGTTAAAAAGCCTGTTAATATTAGATTGAAAAATGATATTCCGTTTTAAAAAGAGTAAGTTATTTTTGAAAAAAAAAAGGAAAGAATTTTTCCTTTAATGGGAATATTTTCCCTTGAGGGAAAACGTTTTTTTACTTAAAGTGCTTTTTCTAGTAAAATAAAGGAAAATAGAAAAAATGTTTTTCGAAAAATATTTTTCTTGAAACAATAAGGCCTTAGCTTACATTGGTTTTCTAGAGGGTTAACCACCTGTGAAGTACTTAGGGTTGCCTTTCATCTCTTATAGCCTCACCAGAGCTACATGTTACATCCTAGTATATAGATTTATAGCTAGAATTAATCATTGGCCATCAAAGCATCTTTCTTATGCTGGTAGGCTTTAGCTCATTAAAAGTAATCTCTTTCACTACAAGTATACTGGGCATCAATCTTTTTACTCCCTAAGGGCATCTTGAAGGAGCTAACAACTAAGATGAAGCGTTTCTTATGGAAAGGTTTAGACATGGATAGGGATAAAGCTAAAGTAGCAAGAGAGGACATTTGTAGACCTAAAGAAAAGGGGGGCTTAAGTATTTTGGACTGGTCTATTTGGAACAAGATGGCATAAATTAAGCACATATGGCATTTATGCTTAGATGAGGGAAACACTTTTTTGGCTAAGTTAGGTTAAGGTCGAAATTCTTAATGGTAGAAACTTTTGGGCAATCTCGAATCCTTCCTAGGCATCATGGACTTGGTGTAAGTTACTTCAAGCTAGAAGTTTGATAAAACCTCTTTTTCATGGGAAGTTGGGAATGGGGGTAGTATCTTGATGTGGTATGACTTATGGCACCCAAAAGGTCCTTTAGCATCCTAGTTAAGAGAGAGGATCATTTATAATTTAGCTTGGCCTAAAGGTGCGGATCTGAGTTCCATCATTGGTGAATGCGACTAATGTAACGTAATAAGATTGAGAAATAATTTTCTTGTATATATTGATTAAATAGTGTACAAGTTTATATATATGCTTTGTGAGCTCTAAATTAAGAAAGAAAATAATTTAACAATAGAAAGGAAATAATACAATTTATTTCTAATATACACATTCCTATTTTATAATACTCCCCCTTAAGTTGGAGTATAGGTATTGATCATGCCTAACTTGTTACAAATATAATCGACTTGATCCACTTAAAGTCTTTATAAAGAGATCTCTTAGTTGTTCCTTAATCTTCACATATCTTATAGAGATCAAATTTTGTTGCACCTTCTCTCGAACAAAGCGACAATCAATCTTAATGTGTTTAGTTCACTCATGAAACACAGGGTTTGATACAATATGAAGAGCAATTTGGTTATTACATCGCAATTTTGCTGGCATTAAAACTTTAACCCCAACCTCAGTCAATAACTAATATATCCACTACACTTTACATGAAGACTAAGCTATAGTTCTTTATTCAAATTCTGTACTAAATTTAGACACAACATCTTGCTTTTTACTTTTCTATGAAACTAGATTTCCTCCAAAGAAAACACAATAACCAGTAATGGATTTTCGATAAGTCTTGGATCTTTCCTAATTGCGTTTGAAAAACATTCTGTACAAGAGTGATCATGATTCTTATATAGTGTACCTCGTTTAAGAGCACCCTTCAAATAACGTGATATGTTCCAATGTAGACCAGTAATGAATTGTTAAGGAAGACATAAATTAACTTACAACATCGACAAAATATGTAATATCAAGATGAGTTACTATAAGATAGTTCAACTTTCCTACCAATCTTCTATGCCTCTTAGGATTATTAGATAAATCTTCATTATTGGTGAATTGTATGTTAAGTGGCAATGGAGTACCATAAAGTTTTGCACCTAAACTTTTTTGTATCTTTTAGCAAATCAAGTACATGTTTCCTTTGAGATAAGAAAATATCTTTCTTACTCCTCATCACCTTTACTTCCAAAAAATACTTCAAAGACTCTAAATCCTTTGTGTGGAATTGGCTTTGAAGAAAGGTCTTCAAAAAGGATATGATCACTTCTAGTAATAGTGATATCATCTACATACACAAAAAGAAGGATAATGCCAGATGAAGAAAGTTTATAAAATATCGAATGATTATACTTTGTCTTGGTTATGACAAACCTTTCAACTGCCTGACTAAGTTTGCTACATGAGGCCCAAGGACTCTGCTTTAAACCATATAATGTTTCTAAAGATAACAAACTTTCCCATTCTCCTCCTAAGCAACAAACCCAGGTGGTTGCTTCATATAGACTTTCTCCTATAGATCACCATGTAAGAATGCATTCTTTATATCTAACTAATGCAATAGCTAATCATGAGTAGCTACCATCAATAATAACAAATGAACAAATATCAATTTAGCAACATGTGAGAAAGTATTAGAATAATCCATACCATAAGTTTGAGCATAGCCCTTAGTGATGAGATAGGCTTTTAGTTGAGCAATGGATCCATTAGGATTAACCTTAATTGCAAACACCCATTTATATCCAATAGCCTTTTTTCTTGTAGGTAGACTTACTAAATTCCAAGTATCATTAGCATCTAAAGTATTCATCTCCTCTGTTATTGTTACACACCAGCTTGGATGAGATAAGGTCTTATAAAGAGTTTTAGGAATGGATATAATATCAAGGGAGGCAACAAAAGATTATGAAGAAGCAGATAGTTGATCATATGATACAAATGATGAAATAAGATCAGTATATTGTCATTTATCTTTATAAAGTGCAATAGGTAGATTTAATTTGAAAGAAGAGATTGATACAGGATATGTCATGGGAGAATTCTGACATCTAGTATACACATGGGGAATTAGTAGAGGAGATGGTGGTGTTGGACGTGATGGGGCTGGAGGTGATGGTGGCATTGTAGATACAAGATTAGGTGACCGATAGGTAAAATGATAAACTAATGAATCATCACTATCCCTTACTATTAGTGGACTTAGAAGAAACAAAAAAGAAAGGATAATGCTCCATAAAGATGACATATGCAGACACTAGGCATGTAGCACTAATACCCTTTCTGTAAATGAGAATACCTTAAGAAAACACATTTTATAAACTTAGAATCAAGCTTGGTGACATTGAGGTGAACATCTCAAACAAAGCATGTACTACTAAATATGCAAGATTTAGTAGGAAACATAGGTTTTGTGGGAAAAGGTATTTGATAAGAAACCTCATCTTGAAGAACCGATGAAAGCATACGGTTAATGAGAAAACAGGCTATTGAAATAGTTTATGGCCAAAAGTGTTTAGGAATATGAATTTGAAATAAGAGTGCCTTAGTTGATACTATGTAATAATTAGTACCACAATCAACCGATCTAAAAGCTTAAGCTTATAGATCTCGTGTGTGACATAATATTTATTACATAACACTTTTCTCACTTGTGGGTCAAAACTTTTATTGAGGCTTATTAAGTGGAACACTAAATTCAATGAGTAATGACAAAACATGGCATGAAATGACAGTGCAAAGATTCAAACTTAGGACCTCTCACTCTGATACTTTGTAATGTCATAAGATTGAGAAATAATTTTCTTGTATATATTGATCAAATAGTGTACAAGTTTATACAGACACTTCCTAAGCTCTAAATTAGGAAAGAAAATAATTTTACAATAAAAAGGAAATAATACAATTTATTTCTACACATTCCTAATCTGTAACAAATGGCGTTGGCTAGAAGGAGAAACTTGGTAGAGAATTAGATAATGACTGCCTCCTAACGTGCTGCCAAAAGCTGGCATGCCTGATTGGCTTATTTTTAAGCCACATCCTTCCTCTCCTTTCTCTACTTGGTTGGCTTACAACCATCTTTGACAACAATATAATAAGGTAGATTGGTACAAAATTGTATGGCACAAACAAACCTTCCTTGTCATGCCTTTTTGCTTTGATTTGCTGTCCAGGAAAGGTTGCTTACACTGGAGAAATTGACAAATTGGGGTTTCATTGATAGAAATCAATGTTTTCTTTGTAGCTCTGAGGAGGAGTCACATCTACACTTTTTCTCCAGATGTGGACACGCTAAATCTTTTTGGATGGAAATTCAAAAGTGCTTTAGTCCCTCCTTTCAAGGCATCTTCTCATCACCGTCTATGCACAACTTGTTATGGTATTTAGAAAATCTGCCAATCCAAGATGGAGGAAGATTCCTTCGGTTGTAATTTATCATCTATGGAAAGAGAGAAACCATAGAAGAGCAGGGGACTCTCCCTCTTTAGATTTTGTTCTAGCTAGGAGAATTTTATTTTTCCTATGTACATAGTTAAGCATTGAGCATGGCCAAGTTATCGATCCATACACCTTTTTGTTCCATTTGGTTCATGGATTGATAGCTTAGTTATCCTTATTGTACCTAGCTTCTCTCTTTCCTTATCAATTTAAAAAAAAAAAAGGAAAAAATGGCACATTACCCAAAAGAACCTTGAAGAGCGTGGTCAGGAAGTTCATGGTGGAAAAGTTTGTATCCTTGGAACCTCTAATTAAGGAGTGGGTAAAAGAAGCTGTGCAAAAGAAACCTGCAAACCAACCAAAGCCGGAGCACTCTAACAATAAATCTGAGCCTCATCAATCTACTCCACAACCAAATGATAATCCACCTCAAACCCCTCTACATCACATGATCATGTAGTAGAAGATCAACTGCCTGTATCTGATATCTGCTATTTGTTTCTGTAATATCTGTTCTGTTCTGTTCTGTTAAATTTGATTGTTAGTTGATCTTTTCAAAGCTTATCAGCCGCTGTACAATTTCTTATGCCTCATCTCATATATGAATTCTGCTGTATAGCATTTTTTTTTTTTTTTAATCATACATGCAGGGAAGGAAGGAAGAGAGGGGGGGGGTGGCTGTTTATTTAAATGATGATAACAAAAAGGGAGAGATAAGAACCAAAAACATTTTATTTTTTCAATGAATTCTGGATTACATTACACTTGTAAAGTATCAGTATTTGGTAATTTGCACATGCATAAGATTAATAATCTGATCACATGTGTTAATATACTAAGAATTGGAGTTTGAACATGTTTTTGGAGAAAGATGTTTTGTGATCATTAAAATAGGAAGAATGTTATGTTCTCTCTTTATAAATTTTAATGATAACAAAAAGACTGTAATTACTAATGTACTTGGATGAGTGTGCAGAAAATTTACGTTAAAAAGTTAAGAAAGTTTTAGTTATGTATAGGTTAGAGAGTAAGTTAGAGTCTATAAAGTCTATTATTAGAAAAGGTCAAAATCTTGGTTAGAAAGACTACTATCTCAAGATAAGGTATTCCATTGGGGCATAATATCACAGAATTGCTGCTATCTTTGTGTTATGGAGAAAGAGAACCACCAGCATCTTTTTATCAAATGTGATTTTACAAGGAATGTGTGGGCAAATATCCAATGTCAGCTCTTCCCCTCATGGACTGACTATCTACTAGCTAGTTCTATGGCTTCTTTTGTGAAAAACTTCAACAAAATAGGTTTACCAAAGGGCAGAAGAATTCCAGTGATTGTGTGCTATCAAATTTGGAAGGAAAGGAATTCCAGACATATAGGAGACACTCCTACTCCAGCTGCTAATTTAGCTATATATTACTGTATAGCTTTGAGTTTTAGCGCTAACCAAGTTTGTCATCCACATTCTTTTGTTTTGTAAAATGTGGATAACAAACTTGGTATCCCTTGTACATCCTACATGGATTCTCTTTTTCCTTATTAATACATTTTTCTGACATTACCAAAAAAAAAAAAAAAACCATGTCAAGATACAAGATAGGGGTTAGAGACTTGGTCAGAAACTACAGCAATGGTTTGCAAGAACAAGTTCAATGAAAGGTCAGAGACTAGGTTAGAAAGCATAAACTTCAAAAAACAATTTTAGAGCAGATTTTATTTCAATTTGATTTAATATTCAAGATGGAAGACCTGGCTCTATTTTATTGAGTATATTTGGGTAATGCGCTTAATTCTGTTTTACACAAGTTGGATTAAAATCCACGGGATTCAATCTTAATTAAGGAGGATTAATTGATTAAGATTGAGAATTTATTCTTTCAAGTTTTAGATTAATTTGTGTGTTCAAGTTGGAATTATGTTAGAATCTACAGATTGTATCAAGTTGGTTTCAAGTCTAAAGCTCTAGAGATTTGAGTTATAATTTTTAAAGAAGATTCTTCAACAACAGAATTTATCTAAGGTCGAGTTGATTTTTCTTAGAGACATGTTTGAGCTTCAAAATTTGGATGTTGTTATTGTAGGTGTTATATAGGTAAATTTTTTTTAAGCAAAAGGTATATTAGGTCGGTTAATTACTGGGAGTGGGGAGATATGTATAAGATTGGAAGTCAAAAATCAATTTTGAAAAGATTTGGATAAGGTTCTAGTTTTAGAGATATGGATAAGGCTATATTTCAAATTTTCGAAATTTGAAAGATAGAGATAAGTTTCAGAAAGATATAAGATATTCTAAGATTCAGTTTTATTTGTTCATATCAAAATCTTAAAAGTCCTTAAAGATAAATCACAAATACAATCAGATATTATTAAGCTACAAAATTCAAGTCTCAATTTACTTATCGAATTTGAATTAAAAAAAGAACAGATTTGTGCTATTCTTTTGTAGAGATGAATTCAATTTATCTAGACTATTGCTCCAGCAACATTCAGCTATAGATATCAGCAAGTATATATTTCAAAGATAAGGATTAAATCTCATTTCAAATTCAAAATAAAAGATATTTTCAAAGATTAAGGGATGAAGCAATGTTCTAATATTTGAAGACATGGATCAAGCTTAGCAAAAATAAAAAGGTATTTCTCTTGATTGCTTGTATCTTTTACTAAAAGTGTTAAAAGTGTTTGACAATATAAGAGGAGTTAGGTATTATCTCTATAGATATATAGATAGTCGTGTGTAAGATTGGATAGGCAGAGCAAGGATTTGTTGAAGTCAAGGATTGGTACAATTTGTAACTTATCTCATATTTGATTTTTTAATAATTAATTAGTAGAATGATATTGTTGAAGAAGATCGGATTCCTAATAGTAGAGTTGGAAAAGAATAATATGTACAAGGTTGAAGCTTTTTAAATCTTATTGCTTGATTCGCCTCTCTTATTTCTTTATTTTTGTGGTACTTGTTTAATATTTATGTACTTATTAAATTGTTAAACCATCACCTTACGCCAACTATAGGTATTAAGAGGGCATTATAAAATTGGCAAAAAATTTTTAAAAGTTTTATTTTTAATAAAGATATCGATTTGCCCTACTCTTAATATCTTGTTGGAACCGACAACATATAACAAGTTATCACCAAGATATGAAGCTTTCTTGAGCAAATTTGACTAAGTTAGCATTCCTAGAAATATTTATGTAGCACTCAAGGTACCTAAATGGCAAGAAATTGTTATGGAAGAAATGAGAGCACAACATAAAAATTATTCTTGAGAATCAACTGATTTGCCTAGTGGAAAGAAAGCTATAAGTAGTTGGTGGGTATTTTATGTCCGAGTATAAATTAGATGGCAACATAGAGAGGTATAAAGTTTGTTGGCACTAGGTATACTCAAACTTATGAGATAGATTATAAATAAACTTCTGTACTAGTTACTAAGTATAACTCTCGAGTATTATTGCTTTTGGCAACAATTTGGATTGGCCACTTCACCAACTTGATATAAAAAATGCCTTTCTCAATGGAGATTTAGACGAATAAATCTACATGAAGGCTCCTATAGGGTTTCAAGCTGAAGTTGAAGAAGGAAACGGTTTATCATTTTAAAAAATCACTATATGGTCTTAAGCAATCTCTTAAGGCTTGATTTTAGAAATTTAGTAAGACACCAAGTCAACTTAGTTATATTCATTCACCGATTGATCATTCTTTGTTTGTAAAGCTTGCTAAGGGATGTAAGAGAGTAATTCTCATTGTTTATGTTGATGATATCATTATCTCTGGAGATGATGATGGAGAAATTGAACAGCTAAAAGGAAAAATTAAATCTGAATTTAAAGTGAAGGAATTAGAAGGGATAAAAAATTTCCTTGGAATGGAGATAGCCCAAAGTCAAAAAGGGATGTTTTAGATCACTTGAAAGAAACAAAAAATCTTGATGTAAACCAGGGCAACACCATTTGGATAGAATTGGAAGGGTGGACTTAGGAAGGTAGACACACCTATGGATCAAGAGCTATACTAGAGGTTAGTAGGATGTTTGATTTACCTCTCACTAACAAGGACTGACATTGTTGTTAATTAAGTAATGCATGCTCCTATTAAGCAACTTTTAGATGCCTTAAGCCGAATACTCAAGTACCTCAAGGGGACATCGGGAAAAGGCGCGTGGTGTTGCAATGACTACAAACAGGGAGACTGTATGCTTTGTAGATGCTGATTGAGCTGGTGATAGATATTATTGGTAATGGTGCTGCGTTAGATATTACTCGCATTAGCAGTCTCATAGTTAGCACTAAGGGTTGTAATTTGCTTCTCAAAAATGTCTTACTTGTTCCCTCTCTCATGCACAATATTCTATCAGTTATCAAACTTTGTCAAGATAATTGCTGCACTGTTAGTTTTGACAATTTTGTGTTTTCTGTTAAGGACTCCCAGACATGCACACTCCTCCAACATCCAACTAGACGTCCTCTTTATCCTGTTACTTTATATCCTGCTTAGTCTCTTTGGTCATTCATTGCATCGGTTGTCCCAAAGAAATCTGGCATTCACATCTGTAACTCTCATAATGAAGTCCTTCACGAGTTTGTCCAGTGTCAAGTCATTCAAGTCAATTCATCTCCAGCGTCCAGTAGTCCTTGTCAGTCTTGTTGCATCGGGAAGTCCACTCATCTCCCTTCCTCTCATCATCTCATCAAGCTCTGATATCACGTACACAGATAAGAAATATGCATTTTATTGAGTTATTGTTATTATAATACAGTATGTGATTTCAATATATATATATATATAGAGAATTAATTCTAGTATAATTATAGGGATACATATAAAAGGCAAGAATGTTCTTAATGTAATACATATACAATAATATTTGCAACTTTGCTTGCAAAATTATGCTTGCTTATGTTGTTTTAGCAATTGCACTTTATTTGTACAGTGAGTGAAGCATGTGCGGTATTAAGGCAATAGCAACTACTATAAGTCCATTACTAGTGCACAATCTAGATTTGTGAGATTATGTATTTTGTCCTCTTATTCTCGATCTTTCCCTATTGATGCTCTTCTAGTATTGACCTTTTCTATGTTAGATGCTCATGAAATGCTTTTTTGTTAATAGAGAAACTAAGGATTGATGTATGTATGTGATGCACTTGAATTAGTTAACTTCATTAAGGTTCGCACTACAATAATCCTATCAAAAAACTTAAGTTTGTAGATTTAGTGTGGGCTTTATATCTATTACTTGATACTCCCTTTTACTTGTGGGCTAAGACTTTGATTGAAGCCCATCAAGTGGACAACTTAATAGGGTTTAACTAGTGATGTGGGGATTTAAATCCAAGATCTCTTGCATTGATACCATGTTAAGACTAGCAGTACATTCATCTTATCTAAAAGTTCAACAGTGTAGATTTACTGTGCATTATATTAACTTCAAGTATTCTGGTCAAGCTTTTGAAAAAAACTTTTCCAAACTGCTGGTATCTTTGCTTCACCCTTTTATTCTGTTAGTGAAGAAGCATTCTTTGCAATGGGAAAGTGTGCCCATAATTTTGGCATTTTCTCTAAATTGTGTGGAAGACATTCTAAAGAAATATGCTGATGCTCTTTAAATGCTTTTTCTTGTATTCCGGTAATAGTTGTGAAGTGGCACTAGAGCAAATTATTAAAATCAACTCTATAACCAATTGATCTAAAAGTTTAAACTTGTGAATTTGATGTGGTTTTATATTTATTACTTAACACATAGACTAGTAATCCATATATGAATTAGCATTTGATTCAATTATGCACTTAACACATGGACTAGTAATCCATATATGAATTAGCATTTGATTCAACTATGCAGGTTGCCCCATTCCAACCGCCAAAGACTGGTTTCAGTGGTTTTCTTGAGTCTATCAAGAACATTTGGAACAGATTTTGGGAAGGTGTCTTAGATTTTGTCACTGGAAAAGGTTGCAGGTAAATATGGTACCTGAAGCAAAATGCAAGTTTTGAGCAACTTTTGTTTTTCTAATTTTTATGCCTATGTTCATGCATTGGCAAGATATTGCAATTACTTGTGACTTTTTTGTATTAAAATTTGTTATCTAGCTAACATTTTAGTGAAATACTTATGGCTAATAAGGTATAATTAATGACCAAATAAAGGGTAAGGTATACTAATTGAGTGTGGACTATGGAAGAATAAAGTAAGATTGAAGAGGAAAACAACAGAGACATCACTCTGCTAGCCTTACATCCAGTTCGATAAGATGATCTTGGAAATCTCCACTATCAATACTAAGGCTGGTTTAGGAGATTCAAGTACATTGTTAACAATTTGCTTGACTTTAACGATGCAAGCAACTTCCTAAAAACCCTTTGAACTTCTCAAACTACATGGTACAAGTACTGATAGTGTGATTATTTATAGACGTACTTAGTATGGAGGTGTAACTTGTACTTAATTATCCAACTGTGAAACTTAAAAAAATCCAAGGTGAGAAATTATACAACCTAAATTTTCACAAGCTGTTTTCAGATTCTTGATACTCTTGTTACACATTATTGTAAAGACCAATTTACAAACTTCAAAAGCCCCTAACTTATGCTGTCGCCCTGATGAATTTCATCTTTTTGTGATGCATTCAGACATTATGTGTTGTTATTTTTGAAACTCGATTGGAATTTGTTGAGGGATGCCAGTAGATGAAACCTGAAGTATTAGACACTGAAGAGATTGTTGGCAATCCAAGTCATTTGTAGTCCATGCATCCTCCAAAATTAAACTATATCATACTTTACCTGTTGGATATTATCCATCAAGTTCTTTACATTCATATGGTATAGCCTATTAGAAAAACAATCTATTTGACTTTGGTGCTTTTAATGATTCTTTATCATCTAATCTGGTTAGATAGGATCAATAACTTTAGGGATTTTGACTATAGATAATAGTCTTTTCGAGAAATTCTCTTGGTATTGAATTACACACCATACTTGCATGTGGATGAATTTTCTTTCAGAAAGAGTGGCTGCAAAGTTAATCTCTTGTTATGTTTTCCAGATGACTTAGTGTCATTACTGTTGGGAAAGACTAACGTTCTCTACTTTTCCATACCAAACATTGATTTTGAAGCCAATAGTTAGAATGGACATTAGGAGTTACATCAACCAAACACAGAATGGGAATTTTCAAGTGATGTACATACATGAGTTAAAAGAGAGTACTAAGCACAATGGTTGGACAATAGATTTACAAAGGTAACTAGCTTTTACAGATTTATCATAGTGAACGCATTTTTACAAGATGTTCTGTTTGCATTTAGTGGTTACGCATGAAGTTCAGGCAACTGGCTTTTAGGGGAGATTGTGGTTGTGGAAGGGTGGACCTAGATACATCCATTTCTACGTGCACCTTCCACTGATTTTCTGACTTATGAGAAAGTTGGACACATATGGTTTCCTTTTCCACGTATGTGTACCTGCCTGTTGTCTTTTGCACCTTTATATTGAGATAAACTTTAGATGCTGAGGGCTGGAGTGTACAATACCACTGAACTTTGATACTTGTAATCTAATTTTAGCAGGTTAGGATTTCACAGATCCTAAAAAGCGACTTAAATTAGAGGAAAAGGATTAAATCTACATTTTTGTTGCTTTCGTGAACTCTTATTGACATTGTTTCTCTAATTGGACTTAGAGATAGGATTTGACTGCAAATGCGTGTATATGCTGAGTAAGAACATAACTCTCATGAATGAAATGCAATTTCAGTCCGAGGCATTTTGTGTGCATCGTAAATCTTGGTTTGTCCACTAGTAGTTCCTGTCATGTATCGTTCATCTAGTTAAAGTTACTTTAGATTTTGTCCGTTCTCATTATGGTGATGCAAGAAGCGAATTTGTAATAACATTGTTTTTTTTTTTTTTTTCCGTTTCTCCCCTATGAACAGGAGCAAATGTTCTGGCTTTTTTGATTTCTCTTGCCACATACAATACATATGCATAAGCTGGCTGCTCTTATTCGGTCTGTTTCTAGCAATTTTTCCTACAGGTAGTCTTACATTTTTCTCTTTCAACTCAAATGCCCTTTAGGATTAATGTAACAGTCCGGAGAATTAAGTTGTCTACATGAAAACCATTTTCATACTTTGCTACAGCTTTGGTGCTACTATGGCTTTTACATCAAAAGGGGGTATTTGACCCCATCTATGACTGGTGGGAAGATCATTTTCTAGATGACATCCATAGAGATGCTCATAGGCATAAAACTGATGCCGGTCACCCACACATCCGCTACAGTAATTACTACAACAAGGACATGGGACATCGGAGGCATGGGACTTCGCATAAGAGAAGAACCATCAGTAGCACCCACGGGCATCTGGACAAGGATCATGACTTCAATCATTATCTTCACCAGGTTCATAAGGACAAGTTTAAGCATAGACGCAACAAACATTCAAGTTCAACGCAGCAAGTAGCCTCGCATGGTTCAGAAGTTGACGGTATGGAACATTATAAACACAGGAAAGAAAGGACTTCAAAAGGACAACCCAAAGTGACACGACATGGAGAGAACAAGCGGCATGGACATGAGAGGCACAGCCATGACCATGGAGAAAACAAGCAGCATGAACATGAGAGGCACCACCATGACCCAGGGGATGATGCCCGGTTAGTATTGCATCACAAGAGGAGAAGATGACGGTTTCATGTATTATGCCTAACTAGTTTGGGGATTTTTTTTTTTTTCTTTTTATATGATTCCTCTAGTTGTTCATCTAATTAGTTTCTATCTGGCTATTTCCAAGGCAACTTTGATTATTTCCTCTTCAATGTGCATGGTCATATGATAATATGATGTATGAGAATGTGATTTAGTGCGCATTCCATGAATATTTCAAGATAAATTATAACAGGTACACGTACAGCTCTCTCTTTTTTCTTTTTTCGTTTCTTTTTTTTTTTTTTCTTTTGGGCCCAATTACATCTTCTGTCTGTTTGATGAGGACATCAGCAAATAACTACTACCAAATGTTTAATAAGAATCACTAAGGAAACCAACTACATGTATGTGAATCTCTGGACAATTAAACCAAACGTCTCCAATCGATTCAAGCTGGTTAAGCCTAAAAAATGCCTAAAAAATGCAGCCATGTAGCGGGTAAGCATCAAGCTTTGCCACGAACAAACTGCCTTGACTAAGATTCTTGGGCTCTGGTAGCTAAGCCTGTTAACTGCTTGTCACCAATTTCCAAGACATTTTCTGGTATCGAGACTCTAAAAACAGCGTAGTGATGATTCAAGCTTTTCTCCCCTTGTAATCTGTGAACGCTGCCTAGAGCTCCAGCTCTAGGGTTCGGAAAAGAGAAAAATATACGGTTCAATCGCTGGTGGACAAGTGCCATTGCACACCTTAAAAATGAAAAACATCACAAATATTGCTACATTAGATTTCAATCCTGTAGCAGTAATACAAGTGGTAAAAGTCATGCATGCTAGCAAAGTTCTTTAGAAACTGTAACTATTCACGAGATATGAAAGAAGCAATATCACACAACGAGCTTTGTTTTGATAAGATGAGCATGATAAAACATGAGGCCTACTGTGCCATGAATTTTAATTTTATGAGATAGAAAGGAGGTAAAATCCACCATTTGCGACTGTCCTTATGCAAAAATATCACACTAATCACCAAACTTTTATTTTAACCATTTCACTGAACTTTGAAATGTCCAATTTAACAATAAACTATTATTTTATAGATACGTGATCATATTAATTTCACAATGAAAAGAACATTTTCTATAGCCAAATTTTAGGAAAATCATATATATTTGTGATACATAATATGACTTGAAGCATTATCTATACTTACGAATCATGGTTATTATCACTTGTGGCATCTTTCAATATATAATTTTCTATAAAATTATATACAAGTACAACAATGACATATAACTACTGCATGATATGACATGCATGGTTCCATAGGGTAACTATTCAAACTAAAATAAGTATTTTCCAATTAAGATTATCATTTGAATATAACTATATTATATGCATGTATGTACATATATTTTAATCAACTTTGTATGTATGCATATAAACCGAAGTAAAGACACATAATATATACCACATAGGATTTCAAGTTGGCTTGGGATTGAAAGACGGAGTGGAAAAATTAGATGCTTCTGAGAAGTTTAGCAGTTTTGATAGTTAAAATAAAATTCAGTGGTTGGTATGGTAATGTTCAAAAGAACAGTGGCATGCAGTGGAATTTACCTGATAGAAAAGAAGTGTTTGCTTTCCCTAGGTGATTTCATGCATGCCCATGCACTCACAACTTTCTTTTTCTGGGTCAGGACGTACACAACTTTGAAATGTATTTATTTGAACTTACATAGGACAAGGCTCCCAGACCAGGTAGATGTCATAACCAGTGCACAAGTAAGGTCTGGTAGAAGAACAATCTGCTGAACAAACATCTGGTGAACTGATGTCTTCTTTCTTGTGACTTGTAACCTGGATTTCCAAAGCATAGCTCACAGTTAAGATACAAACCAGCAAGATGCAGTAAAATCTGGAAATGAAAGTCTTTAAAGCAGAAGCAGTAAAGCTTTAAGGTCCTAATTGCAAATTGATTTAGATATCTATGAACATAATAAACTGAAAAACAAATGCAGGGCACATGCAATCAGTAAAATGCATTTGATCCAATGACAACAAAGGGCTTCCAACACATGGATGACAACACATTAAAAGTTACAGAAAAGCTTGATGAGGCCAACAAAAAATCATGCAGTTCAAATAAAAAGAAAATTGTGGTGCTATTGACCCATCCACAGGTGTGCACAGCACCTGGCTATAGTGATGAAGGGGATGATGAGGACACAGCAAAATTGTTCAATACATAACTAGAGAGAGCTCACATTAGTGAAACCGGTTTTCTGTCTTTTGACTGGAGAGCCTGCAATTGTGCTCTTGTTAGAATCCACTGTATCTTCATGATGTTCTGACCTTGGAAATAAGCATCTATCTCTGGTTGCAGACAAGTCAATAGCTACAATAGCAGCATGCCATAATGGGTTCCCCAAACAAAAGTTTGATGTACGACACTGTTCCTCCCACTCCCAAGGGTACAGGCAAGCAATATATTCGATTACTTTCTTTTCTCTTACTGTGGAACCATTTGTGTGAAGATATTCATCTTTTTCCTGTCTGATAATATTTGGATGCGAATTAGTGGCTCTGGCTTCATCCTGTCTGACAGAATTGGATTCAGTGCTTCTTCTATCGCTTGGATCGAAGTTATAAATTTGATCATGTGCACTCGCAATCACTTTGTTTGACACAGGATCTACTATAACAGCAGCATTGGTTACCTGAATGTGGGAGGAGAAACAGTTAATGAAACAAGCTTGTGATCTTAAAGCTGGACAACATGTATAGCAAGGTGGCCATAAAGAGATCAGTAGCTACATGAAAGTATGGAACAATTTTGCTCAGACATATAAACCAGCAATCCAAAGAGTGATCGGATACTAAATTTTACAACCACAGCATTCTTATATGTCAACAAACATAAATGCACCTCAGGAAGCAATTTTTCTAGTGATCTTGATGAGATCCATTTTGTTTCCTGATTCTTTTCAACTACATTAGCCACATTAATAAAGCAATCCCCACACTGCAACATTTCACTGTCCATCTAGGAACAAGAGAGGTACAGCTTTTCATGGTTGATTTATTGATCAGAAGAGTGATGCACACTAATAATATATAGCCATTCCCTGTCCAATGTGGAGGTAGCACCACCATCTGTCACGAAGAGGCTACCTATCAGGGCCATTCATTTTGTGATAATGATGCTTATTCCAACATATATGATATATCTGCAGTTTACTTGGCGTACCAAAATATAAAATAAAATAAATACCTACTGCTGCCCTTTTTTAAAACTCATTAGGTGTATTAAGAAGCTTGTGCAGCATAAGGGATGGTCAATGTGAATGCTGTTATTTCAGTGCATAAAAGTTCTCACAATGAAGTTATTTCTGTCCATAGAAGTTGTAATACAATAGAGAAACAATTGAATAACCTAACTCTATGTACAGCACCAACATTGGCCTGAAAAGACAGTACAATACCAAACACAGTACACACACACACACACACACACGTAAACGTCTCTTACATCTAGACAATAGAAAAAGATTGAAACTCTTACCAAATTATCACCAGATTTTGCTAAGTTGATAGCATATTTCATATAGCCGAATATTTTTCTTGATTCATCTTCACCAAATCCAGTAATGCCATCGATGTTGCTGCCAATAGCAGAAAAAATATATGAATCTCTCCCACTGATGCTTTTGAAAATATACATGCATACATACATACATACATAAATATATGTATGTATGTATTCTTCTACTTCCAGTTTATTTTGAGGAATGGAAGGATAAATAATAGATAAAACTATTCCTTGGGTATAACTATTATCTAAAATAGTCAAATAATATATATTCCATCGTTGATTTCCAATGAATCTCCACAACAGAAAACAACTATTCCACTTTTTATTTCACATTATTACTTTGCACTACTGAGGTGGCACCCAATGCCCATCTGAGAGGAGATTTATTTATAATAAATCAACAAAGAGTAATAACATGAAAAGAATATTCAATATTTGCAGTTTCACAAGATTTTTTTTTTTTTTTAATATTCAACATATTGAAAATTATTTTCAGTTCAAATCTGTATACTTTATACACGTTATAAACACTTAACAATATGAACTATTATACAGAGGAAAGCCAAAGTTACTAGGTTGGTGGATGGTATGATGTAGGCCATAACTTGCACTGCTCTTCCCACTCTTCCTTTGTTAGCGCGGCATATTTGCAAACCTAGGTTATCCAATATCAAAATAAGTAACATGAAACAGAACAATAATATTTTGGGTTTAAACAGAAGAATAATTTCTCCACCTCCTATATGAATGAAATCACCAAAGAAATCCAAACAGACAGGAATCAGCAGTATACCACAGAGTGACATCTACTGAAAAAACAATTATGGAGGTTTTCATCATAGCATCATTTATTCTATTCTGTTCTTTTTCTTTGTTCCTTTCTTCTTCTTCTTCTTCTCTCTCTCTCTCTCTCTCTCTCTCTCTCTTCCCTTTGTAATTACTACAAAAGCAGGAATTTATAATATCTATAAACTTATAAAAGACATCATCCCAAAATTACTTGCTTAGCAACAAACAAAGATCCAAAATAAAAACACATAGTACCTGCTAACCTACTTTTGTAACAAAAAGACTCAACTGGTACGAATTGATCACTTCTTGCAGATCATATGGTATTTCATCTAAATTTCCATCTTGAGAGGCTAAACATAGTATCACCGATAGCTGAGTTTTCCCTGTCATAAGGGAGATAGTAATTTTCAATAATTATGTCATCATAAGAATGGAACAAACAAATGAACCATGACTAAAATATTAGAATCAACATATATTGTTATCTTCTACTTGTCCCATATGTATTTTCAAGGTAAGGCAAATGGACATCTAATAAACTAAATAAATAACATAATACATCTACGAAGGGCAAGCTGAGCATTGAAAACTCATGCCAACTATCATTTCTTGGCAAAATTAGATGACCAAAAAAAAAAAAAAAATTGCAATAAAAACAAACAATTAGACCAAGCCTGAATATATGAAATTTTTTGGGTATATAAGTATACAAGATTAGATGATGTCTACTTAAGATATAATAGATCAATAAACCCTAGTTACATACAAATTGCTCAGAACCATACCTTCTTCATTACACTTCTTTTGCACCCGTTTTACATGGCGGAGATCCTCCAATGGAGCTATTTGATTTAAACGCCTGACAAGGAACGTAAAAGATGTTAATCATTTTAGCTATGCAACCTGCTGTACATAAATGGTGGAACAGAAGTACTAATCCAGCCATGATGTTAGACATCCATTGCAGTTTCAAAAGCAGTCATGATGTACTGGTCATAGAATTGAGAACATCAGACATTAGATTGCAGGTCAAATATATAGCATGCATGAGCTTTCTTTAACGTGTTTAGGGCATGTCAAATAAAAAAACTACCATCAAAAGTTCTTCTTATGACTTTAAGCTAACATATGCATTTGAAGGATGATTTAATTTGACCATTTCTGAGATCAATCCAGCATAACATATTCTTGTGTCGTCTTCAAAACCTTTCTTTTTCTTAATATCAGCAAGGTGGGATCAGGCCTGAAGCCTGGACCTGTGACTAAATGCAATGGACCTCTACATCTAAACTGTAAAGCTAGCAGTATTTTTGAAGCCAAGTACAGCCCTAGCCCTGTTGAGGATTTAATATTTATCTGAAGGTAGCTTCCTCACATGATTGGCTGGATTAGTAGTCTATCTTCTGACCACTTTGCAAATAAGCCAGACCTTTCAAACCTAAGTTCTACTGTGAATTCCAACTCTTTACCTTTCCAATTAAATCAAGCTTTCAGAAAAACTATCAAATCAAGCTAAAATACTTGAACAGCATATGGATATTGGTTGGTAAGTCCAGCTGACCTCCAAAATGGAACCTGATTCCACTATAGACTCTCCAATTTACCACTAGCTCAACTCAATTACAATTGTAATAAAAGTATAAACTGTGCTAAGGCATTTTTTGATTTATTTTTAATCTTCCGTTCTCTTAGTATGAGTTAATCCATAATATAAGATTACTCTTTCAAAATCTCGAGTATGCTCAAGTGGCTTTCTCCACAGTCCTATCACATGTACCAAACATCAAGTTTTTTAATAATGTTAAATAGATAAGGCCTACGAAATACTAAATTTACACTTCCCCACAAAGCTCCCCGATCTCGCATTCATCCATTTCGCCCCAAACTCGTTACCCAATCAAGAATTCTATCCAATCCAAAGTCACATCAATTTTCCTAGAAAGGACATCCCAAAGTACTAAATTTTAATCTCACTATCACTACACACTCGAGCCTTACCTATTTGCAAGGTAATACAAACAAAGAACAAGAAACACAAAAGACTTGAACTTTGAGGAAGGTAACAGGAAAATGAAGTGGGACTGACCTGACGAGTGTATTTGCAAACTTGGGTTCGATTTCTGACGCAAAAACATTCACTGAGAATAAATAAAAAGAATAATGTCAGTACCAAAGCCCCATCTAGGTATTCATACCCAAAAAGGAAAGGAAAAGGAACATTATGTAATTTGAAAATTGATAAGTGACACTGAAAGCGGGAGTGAGTTACCGGTGGGTTGCTGTTTGGGATCAACGGGTGATTTTGGTGGTATGTATATGATTTGCCATGACTCCGTTCCATCACTGCTCATTGCTGTCAATGGAGTTGATGTGCGCAGAGAGAGAGAGAGAGAGAGAGAGCGGTAGAAATAACGGCCGGGAAGCGTGGAAGCGTTAGGGTTTAGGGGAGTGGTTCAAATCGGTCCCACTCTGGAGCCAAACCAAATGGCAGTCCCCAGGGAATGCAATCGGAGCCCGTAAAGATGCCTGTTCCATCTGTTCTAATAAAAAACTTATAAATTTATAAAATTTGAGATCGAATTTTAGGATATGTTTTAAAATATTATAAGGTTTAGAGAAAGTGAGATTTAAAAAAAAAATCCTATAAAAAATCTGATCTAGTAAAAAAAAAATATTAATAAAAATATTTATTTTTAATTTATACAAATAAATATTTTATATTATATAATGCATTTAATTCTTAATTATTATTATTACCTCCTTAACTTCTTCTTTTTAATTCTCCCCTTAGTCCAATATAAACATTAAAAAAACTACATTTATAAAATCTTTTGAATTGCATAAAAAATGACTTTTATATAGTTTAGAACTTTATAAATTTAGATTTTGAGAATAAAAAATAAAATTTTATAAGATTTTTATAAGGTTTTGAATATTGAGTTTTTGTATTTCACAAAGTCCACCCTTGTTGCTTCCTAAGCGTCCCACTATTTTTCTTTTTAATTTTATCGTTTAATTCTGAAATCAACTGCAAGTTCCGTTCATGAGCTTTATTTTATTTTGGAAATTTAAAAATAACCCTAAGCTTTACTCTTGGTCTAAATACATCTCGCAGACTTCCAAGTTTCAAGTGTAATAAATAAATATCTTTTAGTTTCCAAACGTTTGATTAATTGCCAATATATTTACTTTTGTTTTTCCGAACTTTAATAGGTATTAAAGTACACTTATAAATTTGGGAGGGTTTTATGCATCAAGTAAAAGTTTATGGGGTTATAATAATATTTGAAAATTTAAGGGACATATTAACAGCAAGATCAATGTTTTAAAATTTTCAGGTGTAACCATGCGGGGTTTAAAGCCTACGAGTTTATTGTACTTTCTCTTTTTATATTTTTAAGTATAATAACATCCTTTGATCAAGTTAGTTTTACGATTTTAACCATAATTAATTGTCTAAAAATCTTCTCTCTTTTATGCAACTTATATGTATATATTAGCAAATGTCACACTTGTATTAGGGGTGTTAAAAAATAATAAATGATTGATTTATTGGGAATAAATAAAATAAATCAATCATATGTAGAAATGTTTATAAAAATAAAATTTTTTCCCTTTTTTTTGAATGATGAATGGACATGTGTATCAATTATTACAAAAAAATTATAAAAATAATCTTATAAATAAATGTTTTTTACTTAATATAATACATAATAGATAGATAAGGAAGTTTTAAATAACTATAAATATATACAATTTTAAATTTGTATGAAAATTAAAAGTTATATAGATATGTGTAGAATGTAGCTTTAAGATTGGGGTTGGAAGTAAAGGAGTGATTTAGACTATCATAGAAATAGAGAGAGAGATGGAATAAAAACTTACCAAAATGCCAAATTTCTTATATTATAATATATTTATAACATTTTGAGTATTGATTTTTTCGTTATATGGCTTTTAACTCAAGGTTTAAATAGAAATTTTATAACGAGCGATTATATAAAGCCTTTTGTGCTTTAATTAGATACATATAAATATATTGTTACGACTATCTCATCTACCTCGTTAGGAGAAAACCTTTTATTATTATTATTATTATTTTTCTCATAACAACCTTTTGTGTTTAGGTTGTGAAAACCGGTAATACAAGTGCTACAAGGATAAGCATAAAACCATGAAACTAGGAACTCAAATGTTAATTTTTTTTTTTTCCCATAACAACCTTTTTTGTTTAGGTTGTGAAAATCGATATTACAAATGCTACAAGGATAAGCATAAAACCATGAAACTAGGAACTCAAACAAAAAAGTGAATAATAGAATTAAATTACCTATCGGAAAACAAGCAATTATTACTGTAATTCTTGTACATCCTGATACACAAATAATTTTTTTTTTTTTTTTCAAATGTGCTATTGGCACTTGCTAATACTCGATAGAAATGAAACTTTAAAATTTTTATTAGAAAATGAGCATCTTGTAAGTAGTTAAAGAATAAAATTTTTATATTTTAATTAGGATAAACATATACACATGTTGAAATTTAGCTATCAATTTGATGAAAAATTGAAATTAATAAAAAAAATTTGTAAATTTTATTATCATAAAACATGTAGCTTAAGAATTACCAGCAAATGCATGCATTGCGTGTGTCGGAAACAATATATTTAATAAATCATCAATCAAATATAAACTATGGACATTACTTTATATTGTGGTGTAAGGATGTAAATAAAAGAAAAGTACATATACATATAAATACATAAAGAAGCTAATATATAAATTGCTATAAGAGTAAGAAGTCTACCGAATATAATAAATCTTTTATTGGTTTAATAATATATATAAATGTAAATATAAAATTAGAGATACGGAGATGAATGAATATTTATTGGATTAATGATTTGGAATAGATATCAAAACTATTTAATCATAGATGTGAAAACAAAAATTTATTAGCTTAATAATATAGATAGATATAAAAGAAGATAAGTGTTTTTAAGTGTTTGGGATACGGTCATATAACTTTTGAATGTACTAAAAGAGAATAATGGTGGCTAAGAGTGATATTCTAGAGATTGAAGTTGAAAGTGAGAAGTATAGTTGTTAAAATCGTGAGTTAATTATACAGTTTATGAGTTTATGATTTTATAATGCTTTTTTTAATTAAAATAGATATAAAATTGTTTTAGCGCACAGTGTTGATAAATTTATGACTTTTGATATACGATTCTATAAGTTTATGATTTTATACGGTTCTACTGATTTTATACATTTAAACTAATAGTAGAATCGCGCTTTTGATAATCATGGTGAGGAGGATGATGGAGATGTTGAAGTATTCATTAAACTTAAAAGGAGGTTCTCTAATAATTTGGTGTTGAGGAGATCTTTATAGATATAGAATCATGTACAATTAAAAGATGAACACTAGAGGAGAATTTGTTTCACACTAGATGTAATGTCTAAGGTACAATTTTTTTTTTAATTATTAATGGAGGGAATTGCATAAACATAGCATCCAACTACTAGGTTCAGAAGATGGGATTGGAAATTATTCCTCATTCATCACCTTATAGTTTACAATGGTTAAATGATAAGAGTTCCCATGAGTTGATAAGTAAATATATGTGCCATTTTCTATTGGTTAATAATCATATTTGGTTGTTTGTAAGGTGGTACCAATGGTGGCAACATAACATGTTGTTAAGACGACTATGACAAATTGAAAGAGGAATGTTGTATGAAAGGCAAAAAAAAAAAAAAAATTCTTATACATTTTATTAGATAGAAGGAGGATCAAGTTGTTTCTAATGAACTAAAGTGAAGTTCAAGAAGATTAGAAGTATCCCTAACTGTATAAGAAGAAGAAAAAGAAACAGAAGTTATAAGTGGGTAAAAAGATTGAGCAGCATCAAGGTCATTCTCATCAAATGTCTAAAATAAAGATGAAATGGGATTTAAGTGTGAATCTTTTCAAAGGTCGAGAAGATGATGGAAATTAGGTTTGTAGTTAGTAGCTAAAAGAATGAGTTAGAAGGCCTAAGGAGAGTAGGGGCTTCAAAAAGGATGAATTTGAACCAAATATATAAGTAGACTTGAGTAGGTAGAACTTCTAGTGTGAAGAACATAGGTAGAAACAAGTTAAAGAAGTTGTATGGAATAAGGTTAGAAGGTAAAGAAGTTTTAGAAGTGATTAGGAGGTCATTAGAATTTGAAACATGTAGGTTTTAGTAAAAGAGAAAGATGTAAGAAGCATATTTGACCTAGTTTTTGAATTAATGGTTTTGATTTACAGTTAGAGGAAGAACTTCCAAAATTCAAAGATAAATTTGGTAAGCAAATATTCAAAGGCTATATTTTGGTAGTTGATAGACAAAAGATTTTTACAAAGGGCTTAAACAATATCTTCCACAATTAGAAAGGAGACATTCTACTATTCAAATAATTAGGAAATAGTCTACAATAGATATTTTATTTCCTTTTTTATGGTTATTTTATCTCCTTTTCATGTAATTTCTTTATAGATGGTTTTTTCCTATGGTAACTACTCTAATATAAGTATGTAACCTCACTAGAAAGAAATTAATGATGATTATCAAACTTCTTTAAGTTCATATTGGTGATTGAGTTTCTTCTAAATTATTCTTTTCTTATAAATTCTTGGGAATATGGTGAACCTTTGTACTTATTAATCTATTCTAGATTGTGGCAAACCTTGTTTATGTGATTCATGTATCATATCAAGTCTTAGTCACGATTGTTATTAATCCTTTTTTGAGTCATATTGGATTGAGTCAGTAACTATTCATTGTTTTCAAGTATTATGGGTGATATTAATATTAGAGAATTAATCAACTCATTCATTTCTTGAGATGGTGCAGAATATCCAAAAACCCATCTATTTTATGCATATTAAAAATGGAAAATAGCAAAATTTCTATTATTATTCAAAGGCTTTGCATTTTGGTCGCATCTTAATGTATTCAAAGCTTTAGGCACATCATACATACATAGTATTTGCCTCCTCATGTTATTCCAACTATAATGTGCTTTTATGTTTAGGTCCTTAAACATCTTTGTTCTCTTAGGGTGTATTGAGTACCCATAGTAGTGAGTTCCTTTCAATAACTCTCTTTAGCTCTAACTTTGTTGGGTCACATCACCTATTTTTAAACCTCAAAACTCCTTCAGCATTTACTATAAAATTTGAATCCTTTCTTACTTCCTTCTTTTTCTCGATCTCTTGAATACCTACATCATCTGCTTAAAAGCACAATTTATGTCTATTAAGGTAGGCTAAAAGTATAGGTTCATCAATTGGATATCCACCTCTTTAGTTACAATTTCAAGCTAAAGCTTGTGTATGTCTCCCAAAAGGGCTACTGTGAAGTGAATAAACTAGCCATATTCCTATGCAATTTCATGCTTAAGGCATCTACTACCATGTTCGCCTTCTTTGGATGATTGGATTTCCATATCATAATCTTTTATCAACTCCGAGCATTGCCTTTTATCTCATATTAAGCTCCTTCTATATAAAGATATATTTAAGACTTTTATGATATGTGAACATTTTGCATTTTTGCCCAAGCAAATAGTGCCTCCAAAGCTTAAGGCAAGTGTTACAATTGTTAGCTCTAAGTCATGTGTAGGGTAATTTTTCTCATATAGCTTGACCTAATCGGAGGCATAAGCTATCACCTAGTCATTCTACATCAAACATACCTTAACGCTTGCATAGAAGTGTCTTTAATATAACGAACTCCTCTCCATTATTGGTAGGGCTAAGACAAGTGTTGATATTAACTTCTCCTTGAGCTATTGAAAACTATACTTACATTTATCATTTTGGTCAAACTTATCTCCTTTTTGAGTTAATTTGGTTAATAGGGCTGTTAGCTTAGAAAATCCATCCATAAACTTTCTATAGTAACTTGCTAAACCCAAGAAGCTTCTAGTCTTTGTAATTGTTTTAGGCCTTGTCTATTCTACCACTACCTTCACTTTTTCGAGATTTATTGATATGCCATCTTTATTCATTATATGGCCTAGGAAAGCCACTTGCTCTAGTCAAAATTCATACTTCTCAAACATGGCTTACAGCCTTTCATCCCTAAACTTACTTAAAACCATCATTAAATGTACACCTTATTCTCCTCTCTACTTATAGACTATATCACGATGTTATTGATCAATATTACTACAAACATGTTTAGGTTCTCCCTTAATGTTTGATTCACAAGATATATGAATCTAGTTAGAGGTTGGTAAGTCTAAAAGATATGATTAAGAACTCATAATGCTTGTATTTAGTCATGAAAGTTATTTTTTGCACATCTTGTTACGTAATCTTTGACTAATGGTCATATAAGCGTAGATTTATTTTAGACCTAACCCCTTTTAATTGATTAAAAAGGTTATCGATTTCGAAGAGGGAATACTTATTCTTGATAGTTGATTCAAATCTCAATAATCTATACATAACTGCATACTCCCATATTTCTTCCTTATGAGAGAACTAATGTTCCCAACGGCAACAAACTCAGCTTGCTAAAACCCTTGTCTAGCAACTTTTGCAACTGCTGCTTTAGTTCCACTAGATTTGTTAGTGCCATCTTGTTAGGTACTTTTGAGATAGGAGCAATACCTAGCACCATGTCTATAATGAACTTTATCTCCTTGTCAAGTAGCAAACCAAGTAGGTTATGTGGAAAAACTTTAGGAAACTCCTATATTATTGGCAAGTGGCACCTACTCCAACTTAAAAGTCCGATTAGATTCTACTATAAGGGTTGCTATAGAGGACCTTTTCCATAACCTGAAAGTAGAAAACCTAGTAAGTATTTGTGCTTCAATTTGATATTTAAAAGGTTCTTTTCTAGGAAGATCAAAGAAAATCATCATGTTGTAGCTGCTTATGGTAGGGGTAGTACTTTGGTAACTAGTCCATTTCCAAAATTATGTCAAAGTCTAACATCTTCAACATTAACGAGCTTACCGGTGGCATTCTTCCCTTAATCTTAACACCCACATCTTTATAAAAAGGCATATTAACAACTAGATTCACATCTAAAGCTATAGCACATAGACGATATGCAAACATAAAAGATTAAGAAATATAAGAATGTGAAGCACTAATATAAAAAAGTATATAAGAACTATGAGAGAGGATAGAAAGCAAACTTGCTACGTTTGAGGCATCCTAGTGCTAGAGAGCATAAACCTAAGTTGGAGCTCTTTGTTGAGGTCCTATATGCTAGGGTCTGGTTGCACGTGTTACTACCTAAGATCTAACTAGCTGTGCCCCTTAAACTATGTGGCTCCCTATATACTTACATCTAGCTACTCAATAATTGCTTTGCCTACAAGTATATTAGAACATTGGAGAAATAGTTTACTCCTTGTAATCCTTGTTGGTATGACCCAACCTTTCATACAAGAAGCAATCACTTGAGGTCCACTTATACTCTACTATATCATGTGGACCGAAACACTTGATACACTTCTTTTCCTTTGGCAATAAGTGAACTCAAGCTTAGACTTGTGTTAGTAGTACCTTAAGTCTAATCTACATGGTTACACTTCTTTTCCCTTGGCAATAAGTGAACTCAAGCTTAGACTTGTGTTAGTAGTACCTTAAGTCTAATCTACATGGTTACCATCCTCTTACCCTTTCTTGGATCACTATGCCTTGGGTTAGCCTCTTATCGAAAGCTATGCGGGCTTTGTTGGCTATTAGGTCATTTGTCCTCTTGCAACTTTGCTTTAAGAACTTCACTTTGTTAACTATCTCAAAATAGGTGGTTAACTTAAAGGATGTAACCTCGTGTTGTAAGGTAAGATCTAACCTAAAGACAAACTTGTAGGCCTTGGAACTATGATCTCTTTAGATAGCCTTCGTTAGGAACTTCACTGAGCAGTTTAGCTTTGCGTCATACTCCTCAACTAACCTACTCACTTATTAGCAAGTAAAAAAGGTTGCCTCCATCTTATCCTATGTGCTATTCGGGAAATATTAGCATAAAGCAAGTCCTTAAACCTCTCCTAATTGATAAGTTCCCTGCTTAACCTCAACACTAGTATACCACCACTCAAAAGAGATGTCCTTTAGCAAAAACACAATATGGTTGACCTTTTTCTCCTTAGAGATCCCAATAGTGGCAAAGGTTTTCTTAGCTTTTGATGTGCCTAGGAGTTGAGTTGATTACTAAGGTTTACTGTAGAAAGTAGTAATAGTAGGTCCTTCGTAGTATCAAAAAATAAAGGAGGGGATAAGTCAACAAACGTAGTAGCTTTTGTAGAGCTACTAAAAGAATATGCCACACCAATGAACATGACATGACTTCGTATGTTGCTTGATATTGCACATAAGCTAATACTAAGATTTATTTGCAACTAATTTTGAGCTACTCGGCAAGATTATATAAGAGTGTAAGGAAGGAAATGTACTTGGAGAGTGGTATCTCGCAAAAACAAAGATATTCATTAACTCGTAAGGTGTAAGTTGATTGTGGCTAGAGTTAAAAGGACTATTTATAGTAAGTTCTTTAGGACAATAATATAATAATGGAAAATTGTATAAAAGGACAATGTAAGAAAGAGATTCTTAATATATACGAAAAGGGTAATTAATATAAAGGACAAAAAGGAATATAGTATAAGTATAAAAAAGTAGTAGATAGGTGGTGGCCTATCAACGGGTCTGTGTTTTGGGATCTTGGGGTGTTGTGGCTAAGTTGAGCTAATGTTCAAGTTGCTGTTGGAGAGCTATGCTTGGGGTTGCCGAGGTGAATGAATGAGCTATAGTTTGATTAGCTGGAAGAGTAAAGCTCTATGTATAGGGACCTCGTATACGGCACTTGGCAGGTTGGTCCTGACACTAGGCAAGTCTGCCTTGGCATTTAGCAGTTTGGTGATTGGGCAAAAGTTTGGTAGAGTAGAGTACATCCGAGTTGTGGAGTGCCTAAGAGCTCAATTATCACTAGGACTTACTAGGATAGACTTGAATTGAAATGGGTCCCTTGAGATATCGAAGAAAATTAGAGGGAAACGGTCCACAATCAAATAAGAGTAGCTGACGTGAAGCTGCTTGGAGGATGTGACTCACCAATGAACACAACACAACTTGATACCTTACTTGATATGACGCACAAGTTAATGTCAAGGTCCACCCACTACTAATCCTAAGCTACTTAGCAAGATTAGATAAGAGTGTAAGGGGTATGGACTTGGAGAGGATTGTCTCATAAGAATAGAGTATTTAGCATTAAGATGTAAGTTATCTCCGGCTTACAAGAGATAAGGATTATTTATAGTAAGTCCCTAGAGCAGCATTACAAATAAAGAAATTACAAAAAAGTATTTACAAAAAGGGAATTCTTAGTATATACGAAAAGGGTAAAAAGGACAACAGACCAAAAATGGAAAAGTAGTTAAATCTCAAACGAGGTGGATAGCTGACAGTGCAATATTGGTTCCATACAAATATTCTCTAAGCACAGTAGGCGGAAAGGGTCAAAATGTTGCGGCACTAAAGGGTTTGAGACGAGAGAGATGGTGGTATACCGAGAGAAAACTACTTGACCATTTAAGTGAGTCTCTTGTCACTCGGCAAGAGATTCTTGGCAGCAGTTGGTCGGAGTGCTCGGCATAGGGTCCTCGGTAAGGGAATGGTTGGTATCATCACTACTGAGTGTACAAATCAACGTATGACAATGTTGGAAGCTCAGGGAATTCAACCACCTTTCTTCGATGTACAATCTCTCGTCATTAGCAAGTTGCTGAGAGAGAATTCTTCGGGAGAGGGATTGAAGGCTTTAGAAGCGAGCGCCAGTAATGGGACTGCTAACTAGCAGTACATTAAGTTGGGATCTAAGGGAGTTCTTCCATAGCTCTTTCATGTACTGGAGCTCTTCTTTGACAGGCTGATAAAAGAAAATCCTCTTGGTGAGGCCTTGGAGGCGGGCGTAAGTGATGGGTTCGAAGGTTAGTAATCCATTAATTGGGCTCGAGAAGTCACTAAGGACTTCCTTTGTAGTGATCTAGAAATGTTCTTTTGTGACTCTTGGACCTCTTTAGGGCTCATTGGGGTCAGTATAACCTTCCTGTTCTTTTGGAACATATAAGTGTTTCTATACCCATCATAGAGTACTGTAAGATCAAAGAGCCAAGGTTAGCTTAATAGTATGAATGAGGCACACATTGGTAGGACGTTGCACAACACCTCATCCTTATATTTATCACCAATTATGATCAATACTCTAACTTGCTTCGCAACAGGTGAACTTCCTTTCTCATTAAGCCAATGAATCTTGTAGGGTTTAGGGTGAGGACGGTTGGCAACTTTAAAGTCTTCACTACTCCTTGTGCTATGCCATTGGTACAGCTTCCTCCATTAATGATCATAGCACATAAATTACCATTTACTTGGTAGTTCGTATGGAAGAGATTCTCTTTTTGTTTATTCTCATCAGAGGTAAAGGTACAACGAGATCTTCGCACAACCATACAGTATTCTCCCATTTCAGGTCAGATCTAGGCATCAGAATCTTCTTGAAACTCGTCTAATAGGTAATTGACATCTACCTCTTCTTCCTCTTTGTCACTAGCACTATCCACTTCAAATTGGGGGTTCTCTCCCTTGATGGCCATAACATGTCAGTTTAGACATTGACTTGCCACGTGTCTAAAACTTAGGCATTTGAAACACTTAATCTCTCGGGTCTTCCTACCAAAGCTTTAACCTTGATCCTTTCGTATCGCAGGTTCCTCAGCCTTAGTCTTTCTTTGACCATCATTAAGTTTGCTCGGTATATGACCTCAACGATCTACCTTAGAACTATACTGAGCTCAGTCATATTTAGGTTAGTTCAACATATTGGTTTTACTCAGTAAGCCAAGTTAGTTGCTTTGTACTTGGCTAAGCTAATTTCACCTTTGCCTTCAATCCTTTGTGCTACTCGGACAGTCTCATCTAGAGTTCCAAGCCTCTACACCTTCATTACATTACCAATCTCAAATCTCAATTTAGAAATGAACCTTGCTATTGTTCGCCCTTCGAGTTCATCAACATCACAATAGATCATCAATAGTTAGAACTTTCAAACATATTCATCTACAAATCAGTTACCTTGCTCGAGTTCTTAAATACGTTGGAATATGTCTTGTTCATAATGCTTTGGCACAAATCTACTCCTTAGAACTTGCTCTATCTCATCTTATGTTTGGATTTCACGTTAGGCTCGCTGGCATACATTCTATAATTTCTTCCACTACATTGCTATATACCTAGAATATTCCAAAGCAGCTAGTCGAAGATGCACCAAGTCCTCATAATCATAGAAGTCAAATATCTTTTCAATTTTTTCCTCCCAATCCAAATAGTCATCAGAACTACCAGACCCATTAAAACTTAGAATCTATACTTTGAGATGCTTGGCTCCTCTAGGGGTGCAAAGCTTGCATTCTTTGAATCCGTTATACTGCTCCTCCTCCTTACCATATTCTTCAACTTCATCTAACTGAAGTCTCCGCCTTGCGAACCTCTCAACATGTCGAGGTGTTGCTGGGTTCACATTAACAGCTTCTAGTGCTATAAGTTTAGCTACTTGTCTTCTCCGCCTGTCTCTTAGATCTCAACCTCATTCATTAACTTTCTCTTGTGGCCTAGTGACCAGACTTTACTACCCTATATATAGAGATAACTAAGCTGGCCACAATAGTAGTAAGGTCTTGCAATTGTTCATCAGTAGTTTGCTGAGTTTATTGGGTAACACAACCACAACCATAAGCATCACTTTTAGCATCATTAATCTCTCCTTAAACACTAGGATTTGACATTCTTAATACAAAACTTTAGGGAATCCACTACTCGATAGAAGGTTATACATAACTTTGATGATATGATATCATACAATGACTTATGGACTTGCTTTGTTTTTCCACTAAAGAACAAGGTATAACAAAGCACATACTATAACAATAAGTAACTACTATAATACTTAGCTTTCGATCGCAACCTCAAGTTCTGATATCAAGATTATATGATGTATATAAGAGCTGAGTTGATTACTAGGGCTTACTATAGTAACTAGTAATAGTGGATTTTTGAAGTATTAAAGAATGATGGAAGGGATAAGTTGACAAATACAGTAGCTTCCGTGAAGTTGCTTAAAGGATATGACACACCAATGAACATAACACGACTTAATATTTCGCTTGATGTGATGTATAAGCTAATATTAAGGTTTATTCATCACTAATCTCAAGCTACTTGGCGAGATTAGATAAGAGTGTAAGAAAGGGGATGTATTCAGAGAAGGGTATCTTACAAGAGCAAGGATATTCATTAACTTCTAAAGTGAAAGATGATTGCGGTTATAGTAAAGAGGACTATTTATAGTAAGTCTTTTAGGGCAACGATACAATAATGGAAAATTACATAAAGAATAATGCAAGAAAGAGATTCTTAGTATATATGAAAAGGGTAAATCAAACAAAGTACAAAAAGGAATATAGTACAAGTGTTAGAAAAGTAGGAGACAAGAGGCGGCTTATCAATGGGTTTGTGTTTTGGGATCCTGGGGTACTGTAGTTGAGTGGAGTTGATGTTGAGGCTATTGTTGTAGAGTTGTACTAGGAGCTATCGAGGTGATTGAATGATGCTGCAGTTTAATAGGCTGGAAGAGTAAAGCTCAGCTTATAGTGTTCTCGAACTCGACAATCGGCAGGTCAACTTTGACACTTGAAAAGTGGGTTTCGGCACTTAGTAGGTCGGCAACTAGGTAAGAGTTCTAATGGAGTAGAGTGTGTTTAAGCTATGTCTTCAAGGAGTTCTTCTACAGTTGTTCGATGTACTAAAGCTTATATTTGACAGGCTAATAAGAGAGAATCCTCTTAATGAGAGATTGGAGACCTCAGAGGTAAGCACGAGTGATGGATTCAGAGGTTGACAATCCGTCACTCATCAACTGTCCTCCCTTCTCCACAAAGTCCATATATAGGACCAAAATGAGGGCCATATTGATATTGCTCTTTAATGCTACCAAAACCTAAAAGCCTAGTCTCTAGCTTAATAACAAGAACATGTCTTCTGGATAGGGCATCGGTAACTACATTGTTCTTGCCTTGCTTGTACTTTATTACAAAATTGAATCATTCTCGGAACTTGATCCATCAAGCTTGTCTCTTTGAGATCTTCGATTGACTCTACAGATACCTCAATGATTCATGATCGATGTATATGACAAACTCTTTTGGTAGAAGATAATGTTGCCACACATGAAGAGATTGGATCAATACCAATAGTTTTTTATCATATATAGAGTAGTTTGTTGTACCCCTTTGAGCTTCTACTTGTGATAGGCAACAGGTTGTCCTTCTTACATCAGCATAGCTCCTGATGTTGATACCTATTGTATTGTATTCAAGCTTAAACACTTCCTTAAAGTCAAGTAGAGCCAAGATTAAGGCAAAGGTCAACCTCACTTTCACTTTAGTAAAATTCCTCTCCTCTTTCTCTACCCATTTGAACTTTATATTCTTCTTTGTCAAAGGGGTACAACTATTGAGATAAAGCTTTGAATGAACCATCGGTAAAAGGAAGCCAATCCACGAAAGTTCCTTACCTTGGCACAAGAAGATGGGGTCGACTATTGAACAATGGCTCGAACTTTCTCTTCATTAACTCTTATTCCTCCCCTACTAACTACATACCTTAGGAATGTTAACTTTTCCTAATAGAAATAGCACTTCTTCAAATTTCTAAACAACTTCTTCGTTTAGAGAACATAAAAAACAGTTCAAAGATGGTTAATATAACTTGCTAGGTTGACATTGTACACAAGGATATCGTCAAAAGTATACTAAGACACATCTTTCGATCAAGTCTCTCAAAACATGGTTTATTAATCGTATGAAAGTGCTTGGGGCGTTCGATAGCCTAAAAGGCATCACCATCCACTCATACAAACCATGTTGAGTTTTGAAGGTAGTTTTCCACTTAACACCTTGCCTCATACGAATCTGTTGGTAACCTGACTTTAGGTCGATCTTATTGAAAACTTTAGCACCACTCAGTTCGTCCAACATATCATCTAAGCTTAGAATGGGGTACCTATACTTGATCATAATTTTGTTCATAGCTCTACTATCAATATACATTCATTAAGTACTATCCTTCTTCAACACTAGTAATGTAGGCAAAATACAAGGGTTGAGACTCTCCTTCACATATCCTTTCTCTAAGAGTTCGTTAACTTGTCTCTAGAGCTTAACAGCTTGCTTGGGATTCATTTGATAAGTTGGTTGTTCAGTAAGTGATGTGTCTCCAGGGTCGTATATACGGAGAAGCATCACCATGAAGAGAAACAAAAGAGAATAAAAGAAGGCTAGTAAAGTCTAAGTAGCTACCAATTGGATATGATGTACTAATCAATCTTACTCGGCTTACAATTTACCGGATATCACTTATTGATCCGAACTATAGGGTCATTCTCCACTACTCCTTGCTAAAGGGAATAAATAAATATTCAAAAAGATAATGAGAACATACTAAGGTTGCTTAAAAGGAAAACTTGTATATTGTAGATACCTAATTTTTATCCCATTTATTTTATTTTATTTCATTTCAATAGGATAAGGGGTCTTAAATTAGGAAAAACACAAAAATAAAAAAATAAAAAATTAAAAGAAAATCCAAAAAATAAGAAATTTAGAAAAAATAAAAAGTTTAGGAAAAATACAAAAAAATAGAAAAATAAGAAAAAGCACAAAAAATAGAGAAATTTAGAAAAAAAGTACAAAAAATGAAAAAATTTAGAAAAATACATAGAAAATTGAAAAGTCACAAAAAATAGAAAAAATAAAAGATTTAGGGAATTTAGAAAATAATAAATTTTTAAGTAGTTTTATAGAATAAATTTTTAATTTAAATAAATCTAAGGAAAGGACTATTATACCTGGGTTTAGATTTGAATTTAGTCCATACTAACCTAGTCCATATGTGCAATTTAATTGCGCATACGGATAAAACACAGGCCAATGGCCTAACAGATAAGTACATGAGCATAGCATTGGGTATAACTTAGAGGTTAGGGGTTCAAATCCTGGCAAAGGCATGGAAAGCCTTTATATTGTTTCAAATGACATACTGCTACGTATCAGGGTTTTACTGTGTCACGTGTCCTAACACATGGCATCCTTGAATTGGTCGATGCTGATGTGGCTCTATGTGGCATACTACGTCAGCTGTTACGTATCATTATTGGACACGTGGAGTTCCCCCATTGGACCCCACGGTTGACATGGCGCTACGTCAGCTCTCCCTTTCTCTCCTTTTCTTCCCCTTTCCCCTATTCTCTTTCATTTTTCCTAGGTTTTCCGTGCTTTCCTTCTCGATCAGCCAGTTTTAGCTTGATTTTCAAACCCCTTTTTGTTGCAATTTTACCAAATTAATGGCGAAATTGCAAATTAGGCATGACCTAGTTCCATTTTTGACCAAAATCCAATCTTCATTCATCCATCCACTTGCCCAAATCAAGCTTAGAAAATCATAAAAGTTAGTCTTCAACCAAGACATTAATGGTAGATTTTGGCCATTAACGAACTTTCCAAGCTCGTGCAAGCTTGGGAGGCTATATATAAAGCTTCCTTATATGGATACGAGCATTAGAAAACCATCATTCCCTCTTGATCTCTTTACCTCGAGCTCTCTCTCTCTCTATACTATGGCATTCTCTCTCTCTTTAGACTCTCTCTCTCATCTCTCAAGAAACCCCCTAGTTAGCTCCTCCACAATACAAGCAACCGGACCTAACCACTTTCACTCCTAGCTGTGACACCTGGCTACATAGCCAAGCACCTACAGTTAAACCCTAACCTATGGTAACCTAACTCAAAACCACTACATCTAGCCACTTCTACTCCTATCCAACTACATGGCTAAGTTCTCCACTACCGACAACACCTAATTGAAACTCCTCCGCACTCTCAGCAAGCCCCTAGCCTCGTCTACAAACATTGCTGCCACTCATGGAGGCACTTGGCCTACCCCCCCTAAAGTCAATAAAAAACTCACAAAACACCTCTTCCCCCATCGTTTAGGTAATTGAAACAGCTTAAATCGCGATCACTGTTGTTGCTGTTGTAGAGGATCTTAGAATCGACCTGGATTTGGCTGACTTGACCCAAACCTAATTGACCGACTCAAAGTCCGCTCCAGGTTTAACCTGTGCGCCCAATTGCATCTGAAAGCCTTTATTTATTTATTTTTTATTTATATTGTTAGCATCGTTATTTTATTTATTAATTTATTCTATATAATTGTGAATGTAAATGTAATAAAAAAAAGGAAAAAAAAAGAAAGAAAAACAAGAAAAAAGAAAAAGAATAGTTTATTTTTTAGTTTAGTAAAAATAAATAAAACAATTAATTAAATTATATTTTATTTAAAATATTAAAAATAAAAATAAATAAATAGGTTAGTGAATAAAAAAATTATCTTATCACTTAGAAAAATATTTTTTTTTTCAAATAAACGAAATAAATTAACTCATGTTCAAAATTAGGGCATTTTAGAATTTTTTTTAAAAAATAAAAGTTCAAATTTAGGTCCTTTTTTTTAGAAATTTCTTTAAATAAACTAAATTGGGTTAAAAACGTAAATACAACATATTTTCAAATTAGAACAAACCCAACCCTTTAAGAGTTTTACAAAAAAGAACTACGTATATTTGATTCCGAATAGTGGATATGTAGGTACTTATGAGGCGACGGTAAAAAAAAAAAAAAACCTATTTTTCCTTTTTTTAGTTTAGATTATTTAAGTTATCCAATTCGATTAAATAATTGAGTTTTTTCTTATAGAATTAAAGGGTAATTTTTTAGAGTAAGATTAAAGTTGGTAAGTTAATGATACCCATAAGGGTTTAAATTTCCAAACTCTTGGATCCAAATCTCTACGTTTAAAATTGTTTTATAAAATTAGTTTTATCATTAGATTAGCAGATTGGTTATAACTTAACTCTTTTTCCTGACCGTGATCAGGTGGTGACTTCAAACAATTTTCAAATTAAAAAACCGATTTTCTTTAAACTCTAGTTGAAGGTCAGTATAAAATGGGTAGGGTTTAATATTGATTGGTTTAAAGAAGACTAATTTATAAAAACTAGGAGGAAAAAACTAAGCTCGACATATATTCTGATAATGAGAGATCGATTGTTGCGTACAAAATTAATGGGGTTTATATACTAACCCCATTAGGGTTATAAGCATGTATGAAAAGATAAAAAGCATAATTTACAATTGGAATATATGAAATACACTAAAAAGGGTAAAAAAGACAAAGAATATTCAGTATGAAAAAAGTAAGGAATTCTTCTAAAGTGTTGTGTTAGAAGATAAGTGTTGTGTTAGAAGATAAGTGTAGCGCTAGAAGATATATGTCGCATGGTGGTTAGCATTTTAAAATCTAGTACAATTTGAACAAAATGAAGAAAAGAGTTGGTAGTTAGAGCTGACTCGATTTGGATCAAGTCGGAGTTTAGTTAGTTAGTCACTAGAGAGTATTTGACTTGGATTAGATCAGATGCTGGTGGTCAGCTTGGGAGATTGGCTCGAACAGTCGTTTGAGGTTGGTACTATCGGATGTTGTCTGTGTCATGGTATGGTTGCTCGGTGAGTTGGCTCGTTAGCTTAGTAGGTTAGTATGTCTGCTCGGTAGCTTTAGGAACTATGTTGGTGCATGTGAGAGCTCGACATTCAGGTCGGTAGTAGAGTGAAACATGGAGATCGAGATAGAAATTCTTGTCTTGGACGGGGCTTTGAGCTAATATTACGCGTGATCGGTTTGAGAAGTTAATTCCTATCATCTGCTTGGGGGTCGAAAAGACTTGACCTTAAATCTGAAGTGGTCTTTAGTTCTTATTCTTCTTAGGCTCCTATAGGGTCTTCTTCTTCTGGTTGGTGGAGAATTAGCTTGGACACATTGAAGGTGGAGGAAACACCATAGTTCTTAGGTAGTTTGATCTAATAAGCGTTGTGGTTGGTTTTCTTTAAGACCTTAAATGGGCCATCAGCTTTTGGAGATAGTTTGCTCTATCTCAAGTGTGAAAATTGTTCTTGACTACGGTAAATCCATACTAAGTCTCCTAACTTGAAAGAAATAGTTTGGCGGCCTCAACTATCAATCTCTTGCTGTTTTTGATTAAATTTGGCGATCTTCCTTATCACAAACTAACATAACTCTTGCAACTCTTAGGCTTGGTTAACTCCAGATTGACTCTTTTTAGTAGTTGCAGGGGTACTGATCATATTTAGTGGGATAATGGGATTGAGGCTATAGACGACCTTGAATAGGGTCTTTTCAATGGTGCTATGGATAGTTCGGTTGTATGTGAACTCCACAACTAGTAGACACAGATCCCAATCTTTTAAGTTCTTTCCCACAACAGCTTTGAATAGGTTACCTAGTGTCTTGTTCACTATTTTAGTTTAGCTGTTAGTTTGAGGGTAGCCATTGGAGCTGAATATAAGTTTAGTCCTAATCTTCTCCAAAGAGTCTTCTAGAAATAGCTTTAGAATTTTATGTCTTGATTTGAATCAATAGTTTTTGACACTTCATGTAGTCAGATAACTTCTTGTAAAAACAAATCAACAATATATAAAGCATTGTTAGTTCAATGGCATAGGATGGAGTGTGCCATTTGCTGAAGTGGTCCACTACAACAAAGATTGAGTATTTTCCCCTGAATGTGCGAGGCAACCCTAAAATAAAGTTTATGCTGAAGTCGGCCTAAGGTAAGGTTAGTGTTGGCAGGGGCATATACTCTCCATGAGGCTCTCTTTTTCCCTTAGCTCTTTTGCACACTTTATAACTACCAACTACCTTATGAACATCCTTGGTTATACCAGGCAAGTAAAAATTTTTCTTCAATAGATTAGCTGTTTTGGTCTCTCCAAAATAACCAGATAATCCATCATTATAAGCTTCCTTAATTAATAACTCTCACGTGGAATAGTTTGGTACGCATAACCTTTAACAACAACTCCTTCTTGGCATTGTTCAAGAATGAGACCAAAATGGAGGTCACGAATATATTGCTCAGTGATAAGTGAAAATCTTAGTAATTTTGTCTACAAAGACGTCAGTAACGTTTGCTGACATGACAGAGCATCGGCGATCACATTGGCGCTTTCTTTCTTATGCCAGATCACATATGAAAACCTTCCATGAACTCTAGCCACTTGGCTTGCCTTTTTGAAAGTTTATTTTGACTCTTGAGATGCTTTAATGACTCATGATTAGTGTAAATAACAAACTCTCATGGTAGTAAGTAGTGTTGCTTGATAGTAAGAGCTTGAAAAAGAGAGTACAACTCGCACATAGAATAGTTCAATGCGACACCACTAAGCTTTTCACTATGGTAGGTAATCGGTCGTCGTTCTTTCATTAGGACAGCTCCAATTCCAACGTCTAATGCATCGTATTTTAGTTTAAATAGCTTGTCAAAATTTGGTAATGATAGGATAAGGGTGGAGGTGAGCTTCTCCTTGATCTCCCTAAAGCTCTGTTCAACTTAGTCATTCCATCTGAATCTATCACTCTTTTTTGTCAGCTTGGTCAAGGGGCTTATAATGGTACTGAAGTTTTTAATGAATCGCCTATAGAAAGAAGTAAGACTATGTAAACTTCAAATTTCAGTGACATTCTTCAGCATCGGTCACTCTAATATAGCTTAGATTTTTTCCTCATTAGCTCAGATTCCTTCCCCTAATACTACATACCTTAGAAAAATTACTTCATCTTGATAGAATGTACACTTTTTCAAGTTCCCATATAACTTTTCGACTCATAAAATATCAAAAATAGCTCGAAGATGTTGAACGTGGTTGTTCAAGTCGGTACTATATACCAATATATCATTAAAGTACAAAACCACACATTGTCCAATCAAAGGGTACATCACATGGTTCATTAGCCTCATAAATGTGCCTGGCGCATTGGTAAGTCCAAACGGTATAACTAACCATTCATAGAGATCATGCCTTATCTTGAACGCAATCTTCCATTCATCACCTGGTCTTATGTGAATTTGGTGGTAACCACTTCATAAATCAGTCTTTGAAAATATCTTAGCACCATGAAGCTCATCTAACATGTTATTGAGCCTTGGTATCGGACATCTGTACTTGATAGTGTTATGGTCGATCTTTCGACTGTTGATGCACATGCATCATGAACCATCTTTCTTTGGGACCAGCGGAGCTGGTATAGTACAAGGGCTCATGCTCCCTCTCATATAACCTCTCTCTATAAGTTCATCCACTTACTCCTTCACTTCAACAACTTGCTCGAGGTTTATTCTGTAGGCAAGTCATTTTGGTTGGACTGTACCTAGCTGTAGATCAATACAATGTTCTATGCCTTGGAAGGTAGTCCTTTCAGTAACCTTTTAGGAAATAGGTTGAAAAATTCATCTATCAAGCTTCGGCCTCATTAGGTATATCTTCCAAATCTCTCATTTGCAATAATCTTCTAATCAACAAAAACATATGCTCTTCAGCCTTTTCAGTAGCTTAGGGCTCTCTTCGACTCATTATTAGGGCTTTCTTCTTACTAGCTCGGGTGACTTGATTATGGGTCTTGTTTACTTGGGTTGGCATCATAGGTTGCAACATAATCTTCTTCTCGTCCTTAACAAAGGCATAGGTCTTATATTTGTCGTGAATAACATATTAGTCAAATAACCAAGGTGTTTCTAGTAATAGATGTGAAGCTCCCATGTAGATGATATCACATGCTACTTTGTCCCTATACATATTCCCAAGACCGAATGCAATAGTTACTTGGTTCATTGTGGAGCCTGATTTTTTCTCGATTTTTATAGATAAGTCTTTTTTAAATCGATCAATATTAAACTTTACCCGTTTAATAGTAACCCTTAATTAAGGTTTAAAGAAAAATGGTTCTTTTTATCCTTAAAAACATTTTGGAGTCACTACTCAATTGAGGTTGGGCAATGATTTAGGTTAAAACCAAACGGATAGATTTGGTTTTAATCTAGACACTAGCTTGCGTGGAAAAAGTCGATTTTAAAGAAAAGGCTTTTGAAAAACCAAAAACACGAGTCCGATGGTTAGATTCTTTAAACCCTTACAGGTATTATCCACTTTCCAAATTTAGATTTAATTCCTAAAATCACCTTTTTTCTAAAAACTATCGTATAAAACGAGACTCAATCATTAATTAACGAATTGGATCTTATCTTATTAAATTGGGTAAACTTAAACTAAATTGGAAGAAATCTAAACCTTTTCTTTTATTTTTTTACTAAATTGAGTAACTAATAGTGGAAAAACTAATTTTTTTCATTTTTTTATGTTGCCTTAGAGTTGCCTTTGTATTTGTTATTTGGGATCAAATGTATGTAGTTTTTTTTGGAAAAAAATTTAGTAGGTTGGTGAATTTTAATTTTGAAAATGAGTCGGGTTTACTTTTTAATTTGATTTGATTATTTAAGGAAATTTTCTAAAAGGACCAAAAGTTAATTTATTTTGAAAATTCTAAAAAAGGCCCTAATTTTGAAAAAAAGGTTAATTTTGTTTTGTCTTTATTGAAAAACTATTTTCTAAGTGATAAAACCTAATTTATTCATTAATCTATTTAATTTAATTTAATTTAAGTTTTATTTTATTTTATTGTTCTAAGTCTTAATTAGGATAGAAAACAAACAAATATGTCCCTTTTTTTTCTTCTTTTCATTTTTTTTTACAATTACAATTACATATTACATAAATTAAATAAATAAATAAATAAATAAAAAACAAAACAAGAGAAGCAAGCCAGATCGAAAGCTTTAGGCATGGGTCGAATCAGCCCAGTTGAGTTGGATCATCAAGTTGATGGGTTAGAATCAGGTTAAAGAGGAAAAGGATGGGCAGCAATAAGCTAATCAATCCAACTCAATTTCTATTGCGAATTTCAATTAGGTAACTGCACTTTTATGAGTATTGGGTTGACAAATATGGGTATAGAATTGATGCCATTACATTTGGTTGTGGTTTCGGAGTTGTTAGACTTGGCTGGTAGCGGTAGTTTTTACGTGGAGCAACTAGGGGTCATGGCTACTTGCTAGAGGGGTTGGATTTGATCGCTTACGTTGTGGGGAAGCCATTGGGAGCAGTGGCTTCACTCGAAATAACTTCGAGCTTCTCTAATCTAAAGAGAGAGAAATCTGCGAGTTGAGAGAGAGAGATTTTGAAATCTTTTCTTGAGTGATTTCAAAGTTTGTTGATGATTAAAAGGTGTACCCTGAGCTCCTTTTATACTGATTGAAGCTTAAACATGCATAGAAAGTCTAGAAATCCATTAATTCGAAGATTCAAATTAAATGGTTTTTGACCTATGATTTGGGCTTTTCTAATTTTGAAGCTCAATTTCGGTTATGTAAGGGGATGAATTTGGATAGAAAAATGGTAGAAATTGAAATTAGGTTAAGCCAAGTACATGATTCCACTAATTTATCGTATGGAATCGTATGAAAACTACATGGAAATGGCTCCTAAACACTTGCCATCGAGCTATTTTTTTCCTGGAAAAATTACTAAGAACCAGGTGAAGAAAAAGAAAGTAAGAAGGAGAAGCTACTCGTCCTTGAACGAGTCCTTAAGTCTAGAATTGTACAGCAGTATTGGATCATCTCCTTAAATTGCTTGGGGTGCTTAATCCTAGAATCATGAAAATGTTTAGCTTGCTCCTTACACATTTAATTGTTTTGATAAGCTATTTAAAGTCACTCGTCCAATTCCTTAAGTTGGAAATGCCTAAGTTTATCGGCTGCCTGATAATCCATATTTGCTGTCTTTAAAGCCTAATAAGTCTTATGTTCAATCTCTACCAGTAAATGGCAGGCCTTACCATACACCAATTGATAAGGTGTAGTACCTGATGGAGTCTTGTAAGCAGTTTGGTATGCCTATATAGCATCATTTAGCTTATCAACCCAATCTTTTTTGTTATGTGCTACAATCTTCTCCAAAACCCTTTTTAAGTCCCTATTAGATACCTCCACTTAGCCACTTGTTTGTGGTTGGTAAGGAGTGGCCATCTTATGGTGTACACCACATCTATTAAGGACTTGCTCAATCTGGTTGTTGCAAAAGTGAGTTCTTCTATCACTAATCAATGCTTAGGGTGCTCCAAATCTAGAAAATAACTTTCTCAAAATTTTTGCTACCACCCTAGCATCATTTGTCTGTAAAGCTTGAGCTTCAACCTACTTTGACACATAATCGACTGTAACTAAAATGTACTTATTACCATAAGAACTCGAGAATGGTCCCATGAAGTCTATTCCCCAAACATCAAAGACTTCACATTCTAATAAATAATTCTATGGCATTTCATCATTCTTAGAAACATTCCCAAATCTTTGACACCTATTACAAGCTGCAAAATAATTATGAGCATCCCAAAATATACTTAGGTAGTAAAAGCCAACCTTCAACACTTTTTGAGCTATTTTGTTTATGTTATAGTGATCACCTGTTGGTCCACTATGGCAATGGAACAAAATTTTCTGTCCTTCTTCATGTGTTACACAGCGTTGGATAATTTGATTAGCACATACTCGAAAAAGAAAAGGATCTTGCCAAAAGTAATGTTTTAACTCCAAGAAAAACTTCTTTTTCTTGTGGTGATCCAAATCTAGAGGTCGAACCTTCCCAACCAAATAATTTGCTATATCAACAAACCATGGAATTGTGTGGGTTGTTATTATGCAAAGGGAAAACAATCTTTCTTTAGGAAATTTATCTTTAATGTCATCCTCATCCAATTCTTTTAGATGTGCACTATCCAACTTAGACAAATGGTCTGTAGCCAAACTTTCGGCCCCCTTCTTGTCCCTTATTTCTAAATCAAATTCTTGTGGCAACAATACCCAATGGATCAACCGAGGTTTTGTATTAGATTTAGATAAAAGGTATCTTAAAGCTAAGTGATAGGTGTAAACAATCGCTTTAGAGAGAATCAGATAAGGTTGAAATTTGTTAAAAGCAAAGACAATCGCTAACAATTCTTTCTTAGTTGTGGTGTAATTCACTTGAGTTGGAATAAGTGTCTTGCTAGCATAATGTATTGGTTGAAAGTGTCAGTCTTTTCTTTGCCCTAATATTGCTCCTACTACTGAGTCACTTACATCACACATTAATTCAAACGGCATGGTCTAATTGAGCACTACTATGATAGGAGCATTGGTTAATTTTTCTTTCAAAACATTAAAAGCCTCTAAACAATTGGTGTTAAAATCAAACGGTATACCCTTCACAAGAGGCTTTATCAATGGCCTTGCTATCTTAGAGAAGTCCTTAATGAATCGCCGATAAAATCTAGCATGTCCTAAGAAACTCCTCACAGCCTTTACAGATGACGATGGTGGTAACCTTGATATCACTTCTATCTTTACCTTATCTACTTCGATGCCTTTGTTTAATATATTGTGTCTTAACATAATGCCTTGCTGTACCATAAAATGACACTTTTCACAGTCAAGAACTAAGTTCGTCTCTTCGCAGCTCTACAGTACCCTTTTTAAATTTGCAAGGCATCTATCAAATGTATTGCAAAACATGGAAAAATCATCCCTAAAGACTTCCATCACATCCTTTACTAAATCCCCCAAAATAGCCATCATACAAAGTTGGAAAGTGGCAGGTGCGTTACGCAGTCCAAACGGTATTCTACGGTAGGCAAAAGTACCATAGGAGCAAGTAGAGGTAGTCTTCTCTTGGTCTTCTGGAGCTATCGGAATCTGAAAATAACTAGACATCTGATCTAGGAAATAGTAGTATTCATGACCTGCTAATCTCTATAGCATTTGGTCAATAAAAGGTAGTGGGAAATGGTCTTTCCTTATCATTGAGTTTCTTGTAATCAATGCATACTCTCCAACCAATCACAGTATACATCAGTATTAGTTCATTCTTCTCATTTGGCACTACCGTCATGCCACCCACTTTAGAACTACTTGAATCAGACTCACCCATGGACTATCTGATTTGGGTAAATGAGTCCTACATCCATCAGCTTCACTATCTGTTTCTTAACTACTTTCTTCATGTTAGGATTTAGCCTCCTTTGAGGTTGCACTACTGATTTGCATCCTTCCTCCATCAAAATTTTATGTATACAAAAGGAGGGACTGATTCACTTGATGTTTGATATCTTCTATGCAATTACCCTTTTATGTTCTTTTATAACTAATAAAACTTTCTCTTTTTGGTAAGAATCTAGCCTTGATGATATGATCACTGGCAGCTTAGAATCTTCAGATAAAAAGGCATATTCTCAATAAGTGGGCAATCATTTCATTTCTAAGTCAAGGGGCTCCTCAACCAAAGGCTTTATATGAGTAATCAAACTTTGTTAGTTTCTTTAATCCCGAAATTCTTCACTTGTATACTACATACCTCCAATTGAGTGATCATCTCTTTCACTTCTTTGACTTCATCTACTTCATTTCCTTTTGTCAAGCATGACTCCAAAGGATCCTTACTCAAGACATCTTGCAAAAACTTAGAAACAGTGAAGTTAAATGAATCAATAGCAGATCATTCATCATCACCGCTCATTGATTTTTTCAAGACGTTGGGCATTTTGATCACCATTTCATCGCTTCCGACCCGAAGGACCAGCTTCCCATCCTTGACATCAATCATAGCACCTGTAGTCGCCAAGAATGGTCTTCCCAAAATGAGTAGAACCTTGATATCCTTGTTCATATCCAACACTACAAAAGCTGTAGGGAAAATAAAGTCATGTATCTTAATTAAAACATCTTCTACAACTCCTCTTGGAAACCACATGGATCTGTCTGCCAACTGGATGCTTATTCGAATACTTTCAGGCTCCCTCAAATTCAATCTCTTAAACAAACTATAAGATACTTTCAGGGCATCAAATTGATGCTGGCTCTAAGATCTATCAATGCCTTTTCTACTGGAAGGTTTCTTATTAAACAAAGGCTAATAAAGCTACCAGGATCCTTGAGTTTCCTATGTAACTTGTTCAAAAGAACTGTAGAGTATTCTCTACCCAGGATAACAGTAGAAAGTTCATCTAATTTCCTCTTGTTGGAACGAAGCTCCTTCAAGAATTTTGCATACTTAGGCATTTAGCCTAGAGCTTCCACCAAAGGAAGGTTGATGTGTAATTACTTGAAGAGTTTTAAAGACTTCTTATAATGCTCATCATCCTTATCCTTCCTTGGTCTCGAAGGGTATGGCAAAGGTGGCTTATATTCTTTTGGCGCTATTGGTAAGACTTCCTCTTCTAGTGATTCATTATTCATTGGACAATCCCCATTCGTGGTCTTAACTTCTTTTCTACTGTCTTGGATCCTCTTAGAAGTTTATAACTCCTTGCCACTTTTAAGAGTCATAGCCTTAACGTGCTCCTTAGGGTTTGTCTCCGTGTTGCCTGGTAGCGATCCAGGAGCTCTTTTGGATAACATCTTAGAAATCTGCCTAAGCTGATTTTCTAATGTATTGAGGCTCTTTGATTTCTTAAGGCTGTTTCTATGGCTTGGTGGTGGTTCTTAGAGGTCTTGATGTATTGAGTCAACATTTCCTCAATGGAAGTTGGTTTACCTTGAGGAGGTGGCACTTGTCTTTGAAATCTAGGAGATTTTATATTAGAACTCCGACCGGTGTTGTTGCCCCATCGAAAATTTGGATGATTTCTCCAACTTAGTTTGTAGGTGTTACTGAAAGGATTATTTCTTGGTTTGATCGGGTTCCTTATGTAGTCGACCTCTTCCACATGATTTATCTCTAAAAGGTTAGCCAATTGTGAATATAAAAGTGCCAAAGCCTTGTTCTGACCAATTGTGAGGCTATCAAGCTTCCTTATCAACATCTCTACCTTATGTGCTAAAGCAGAAGTGGCATCCAATTCATGTTTTCTTGCTCACTTTCTTTCTTTTCCTCTTATAGAAGACCTTTGATAATGATTATTGACCATGTCTTTAAACAATTGAATGCATTGCTCAGTTGACTTATGATTTAAGCTGCCTTTAGTAGCTGTACAATGAGTTGTTAGGTTATATAGTTCAGTCCATTATAAAATGTCCGAACTTGCTGCCAATCCGGAAGACCATGATGAGGGTACTTCCTTAACAATTCCTTCCACCTCTCCCATGCTTCATATAAAGTCTCTGAATCCATTTGACTAGATTAAGAAATATTTGCCCTTAGCTTAGCTGTCCTTAAGGGTGGGAAGTATTTTCTAATAAACAGCTTAGCCATTTCTTGCCAAGTATTAATGGAATTTCGTAGCATAGAGTTAAGCTACTACTTTACATTGGATTTAGTGAAAATAGAAATAGCCTAAGTCTAATAGCGTCCTAAAAAACTCTACCTATCTTAAATGTGTTACATATCTCCAAGAACTGCTGCAAATGGTTGTTGGGGTCTTCATTATGAAACCCATCAAACTGAACACATTGCTAGATTATTTGAATGATATTCGGATTGATTTCAAATGTATTGACTTGATCTCTAGGCCAAGCTATGCTGGTACTAGCCTCATCCAGATTGGGCCTATAATAATCTAGCATTGTTTTAAGAGCCACAGATGGATTTACTCCTGGCTCATTTCTCACTTGTACTACATTTCGATTTCCATCAAGATGTGGGTCTAAATTAAATGATGGATCTCCTTGGATACCATGTTTTAGATTCAAGAATTAATTTCTTACTGGCGGCTTAGCATTTTGATCTAGGTTATTCATTCTGGATCTTAATGGTTTTTGTGCTCTTACTTCCTTACTAGCTGATACTTGCTTCTCAAAATACTCTTAGACTTTCTTTAAGTTACTTCTAAGTGTTTTCTTGGGTTCAGGATCGAAGTCAGCTAGATCAGTTGTGTTGCTTCGGGTCATAAATTGTAATTTAGCAAATAATCCAATATGAGCACAAGTATTTCAACTAAACTACTAACAAATATAAAAGAAAAACAAATACTAGAAGAATAGGAATCCTAATGTTCCTAATGATGATGTCGATTGTCCCTAGCAACGGCGCCAAAAACTTGATTGCCTCTAATTAGAGCTTTCGAGTTTTACAAATTACAAACCTATATTCTATCATTAACTTAGTTCGACAAGAAAGTGTATCTATCGTTTTATAGCATGGATGAGTATAGGGTCATCTTCATTGGGAAAAATGATTTAAACACTAGTACTTAATAATCTTCCTATTATCTAGCAGTCAAATTTATCAAGTGATAGATTATTAAGACTTTAATTTGTTAACTAAAGTACACTAATCCACAAACTAATGTGACTACTACAATGATTACAAGAACAATTATGAACAACACACTTAACATGCAAACTTGCTTTACCACTTAGCATAATCTTACCAAAATAGTTTTTATCCTAATACTTGTTATCTGCAGGAAATTACAATATGGAAGCACTCTTTTTAGAACTACTTACTTTTAATCTTAATTGTGTCTATTGGAATCTCTTCCTAATTAACGGCCAATTCGGATTGCATTAATGTCATGTTAATGTATCGATTCTCCTAAGAATGCAGTAACTTTCCTAATAATATCTCTATTATCAGGAGTAAGTTATTCCAATGAATTAGATCTATTCAATAGAATTATCTCTATTCAATAGAATTATCTCTTGACATATTCTATTGAAATCCTCTTGAGTCAATGTCGTGCATTACATCGTACTTAAATTCATTAAGTGCCATTCATCAGAATTAACAAATATTAGGAAATTACTTTTTCATGCACTTGATCATATTAAGTGATGTAGCAAGCCCTAATGGACTACTCACATATGATAAAACAATAACACAAACTAACAGGAATCATAATTAAACAGAAATAAAACACAGAATAAGTAAAAAGTAAAAACCCCTCTTTATTCCATTGAAGAAGTTTGACGAATACACGAATAACGAATTCCCATCATCTCTCTTGAGTAATTCTGGAAAAAGTACAGTACAACACTTAGAAAACTATATAGAAGAAAAATGGAAAAAATACAAATTGGGTATAAGGATGAGTGAATGGATATGTTGTGGGTAAGTAATGTGATGTTCTTGGTGATGTTAATTCTTTTTCTCTCTTGATAAGTTGCGGTATTTTTATATTCTCCTCGTCAAAAGACTCGAATCTACCTCTTTAAGGCACCACTTGACATTTTCCACATATTGGTTCATGTGAAAAGGTAAAAAAGAACAGTTGTGCTTTTTCCATCACGTTCGTGACTTGGGGAATGATATTATCGAAAGACAATATTTTTCACCAATCATAGTCATTATTGAGGTTGTGAAATTCTCATTGCTTAATTATACCTCATTACGCTCGTGATTGGGAACGTGATCAGCCTCTTGTTATTCAATCACAGCCATAACTAATAGGAGGATCGTCAATACTTACTTGATCACGACTGTGATTGAAGACGTAATCAAGGCTGGATTCTTTATTACTTCATTATCACACCCGTGATTGATATTACTTCCCTAATTTCTTTCCTTCATAGCCGCAACTGACTAGAAAGTTGTTGTTCTTGTGTATAATTCATCCCCTCACTTGTAATTTACCTAAAATCAATATTTTATACAATTAAGTATAAAAAACTTAAGAATTAAATTACATTTATGATCAATTCTATGCCTAAACATGGCTTGAAAGTGTAGAGTAATTTACACTTATCACGTCTTTAGGGGACTAGCAACCTTAAATGGATTTAGAAGAAACGCCCTATAGGCTTGCTAAAACTTTAAGGGAAATTGATGAAGGGGAGCGCCTTGTAGGCCTACTAAGACCCTAAGAGAAATTGATGAAAGGAAGTGCCCTAGGAGCTTGTTAAGACCTTAAAGAGAGATTAATGAAGGGAAGCATCGTACAGGTTTGCTAAGAAATCAATGAAGTAAAGTGCCTTATGGCTTGCTAAAAGTGATTAATGAAGAGAAGCATCCTATGGGATTGCTTGAGAGAAATTGGAGAAGAGAAGCGCCTTAAGGGCTCGTTAAGAACTTGGTTAAGAAAAGTGCCCTGTGGGCTCTCTATAACAAATTAGTGAGGAAAAGCCCCCCCATGGGCTTGCTACAAAAATATTGGTGAAGAAAAGCGCCCTATGGGCTCACTAAAAGCCTAAAGAGAGAAAGGAAAAGTAGCATATGGCTTATTGATCCTTAGGAGAAAATGGTAAATCAGGATAGTGTTTTATGAGCTAACTAGAACCCTAAAAGGAGTGGAGAACCAACAACACACCACTCTAGGAATTGGTGAGAAAAAGATGAATGGATCAAAGGTGAGATAGCACTCTATGAGCTAGCTAGGGCTAAAAAGATGGTACAAAGGGTAAACGCCCTAAAAACTTTACCTAAAAGATTGTTAAGAGAAAGAATCACAAATACTAGTTATTATCTAAGGAAATGTAACCTAAATGCAATGTTAAAAAAGGTACTTACCTGGTCTTGCCAATAGCACTCAAATTACGAAACCTTTCGTTGAAAAGTCCTATCAAAACCAACTAACTCATTCTTTGAAATAACTTCAAACTTGAAACTCCCTGGCCTTTTTTTGAGAGGTCATAGAAATTAGCCTGATACAGAATGTCCTCTACTTACTCTTCAGTTGATTTGTCTCATCTTTGATTAATAAATAGCTATCATGAGGTGATTTTTCGTCTAGGTTTCACCTTTCCCTAAAAAAAATAGTTAATACTCCTCATCGAGGGGGATTAATCCGTAATAGAGTATTTTAAAGAGTTTAGTTAATTACCAATGTTCTATATCCCACTTTTCAACTTCTCTCGTGTTTTCGATGTATAGGTTCAGTTAAATGGGATAAGGGAGTTGAACCTTTTGATGGAGCAGAAATAAGGGATGGTGATGATTCCAACACCAACAACAGCTAAGGATACCAACTTTGCTTGTAGAGAATGAAAATTAGACCACAATAACATTTAAGACAACTATCATTTTCATGTTCTAAGTAAAAATTTCCATTGACTTTTCATGGGTAATACAACTTTATAGCGTCAGCATTTACAAGTCTCTCAATTTTAGACCATCATCTAGGATAAAATTAAAGCTTCTCCTAGTAATACTTGCTTCATGACATAAAGGCCTCCATAATTGGGAGCAAATTTTGCTTTGGAGTCTTGTGCATTAGGAAGAGCCTTTCTCAATACTATATAACCCTCTTTGAAGTTCTAGGGTTGTACTCCTTTATTAAAAGCCCCAGCCATTCTTTGTTGATAACACTAATTATGACATAAAGCTGTCAATCTTCTCTCATCAATCAAATTTAGCTGCTCGATGTGTTTCTTTACCTAATCGGCTTCGTCCAACTGGGTTTCTGATAGTACTTTGAGAGATGGGATCTCAACCCCTACTGGTAATATTGCTTCAATACCATATACCAAAGAGTAAGGTATTGCCCTAATTGATGTTTTGATGGAAGTTCGATAGGCTATAAGTGTGGATGGCAACATCTCATGCTAGTCCTTATATGTAACAACTATTTTTTTGATGATTCTTTTGAGGTTTTTATTGGTTACTTCAACGGCTTCATTCATCTAGGTTCAATAAGGTATGGAGTTTTTGTGAATGATCTTATATTGTCGGGACAACTCTGACATAAGCTTATTGTTGACATTAGTGTCATTGTTGGTGATAATTGTTTCTAAAGCTTTGTATTGAGCTAAGATATCTCTCTTAATGAACTTGATTACTAGCCCTTTAGTAACATTTGAATAGGATGAGGCCTCAACCCACTTATTGAAGCAGTCGACGGCGACCAGTATAAAGCGATGCCTATTGGATGCTTTTGGAGTAATCGGGCTAATGATATCTATTCCTTACACTAAAAAAGGCCATGGTGCAGAGAGTAAGTGTAATTCCTAAGGCGGGGCATTTATCTTATTTGCATAAACTTGGCATAAGTGACAATGCCTGACATGTTTGATGTAATCGCCTTCCATTGTTGACCAATAATACCTTAGCTTCATAATTTTCTTTGCCAGCATGTAACTATTCATGTGAGGGCCACATACTCCTTTGTGTACTTCTTTCATCAAAATTTCGACCTCTTTGTGATCGACATACCTTAAAAGTGTATCATCAAAAGATTGCCGGTATAAAGTGGACTCACTTACTAAGAATTGGGTAGCCAATGTCCTGATCGTCCTTTTATCCTTTTTCTTAGCCTCTTCATAGTATGTGCGTTGTTGTAGGCACATTTTAATATCATGATACCATGGCTTTTCGCCATTTGTACCTTCAATTGCTAGATTGAAGGTAGGCTTTTCTTCAATTTCATTGGTGAGGGGCTGAATCTTGACTCTATCAAATATTTGGATCATAGATGGTAAAGTGGCTAATGTATTGGTAAATTGATTCTATATCTTAGGTACGTGACTGAAAGTAATTTGTTTGTATTTCTCCATTAATTTAATCAAGTGTTGGTGATAAGATACCAGTTTAGGATTTTTTGTCTTGTATTCTCCTCGAGCTTAGCCAATAATGAGTGAAGAATTTCCATACACTTCTAATTTTTGAATGTCTTTGTCTAAGGCCATTTTGAGTCCCATGATGCATACTTCGTATTAAGCGATATTGTTGGTGTACGGGAAAATGAGCCTTACAACTACTGGGAACTTCATACCTTCATGGGATATTAATATTGCCCCAATTCTACATTTGGACACATTAGCAGCTCCATCAAAGAATATCTTCCACTTCAGTAGTTTATCATCTTTTTCTTCATCAGAACTTCCTTTAGCTACTAAGATATCTTCATCAAGGAATTTGACTTGTATCTCTTAGGGGGTATCATCAAAGGGATTTTCTGCTAACTAATCTGTTAAAGCCTGCCCCTTGACTGAATTTTGATTCACGTATGTAACGTTAGACTTTGATTGTAACATTTGTGACTTTGAGATTCTGCTAATTAGGGTCAATTTATCTGCTAATTACTTCAGGGGAATGTGTAGAGTCAACAACTCAACTTGGTAATAGAGCATGTATTGTTTGAGTTTATGCATTACTCGGGCCAAAGTACAGTATGGTCTTTCAATTTTTGAATAATTTTGATCCCCTTCAGCAAACTTCTTACTTAGGTAGTATATGGCCTACTCTTTTCCTTCCTCATCCTCTTGACTGAGTATACACCTTATGGATTTTGGTAATATTGTCAGGTATAGAAATAAAGGCTTCCCAGGTTTAGGAGCTATAAAAATTAGAAGGTTCATGAGGTACTCCTCGATCGTTGTGAAGGCTTGCTCGCATTCTTCATCCCAGTTTATCTTGGCATTCTTTTTCAATAACTTAAACAAAGGACGGCATTTATCTGTAAATTAAGATATGAACCAGGATATGTAGTTTAAGTAGCCCAACAAACCTTTGATTTCTTTAAGTGTGTGTAGAGAGGGCAATAGACTATTGCTTTGACTTTATTAGGGTCCACTTTAATGCCCCTTTGACTGATTATGAAACCCAATAATTTCCTTGAAGTTACTTTGAAGGTGTACTTCTTTAGGTTGAGTTTTAATTGGAATTTTCTTAACCTATCAAACAATCTTCTCAAATTATCCACATGATTCTCTCCCTCTTTATACTTTGCGATCATATTGTTATCATATACCTCAACTTCTTTGTACATCATGTTATGAAAGATTGCAACCATGGCTCTTTAGTAAGTTGCCTTAGTGTCTTTAAGTTTGAAAGGCATTACTTTATAGCAAAATATGCCCTAAGTTGTGATGAATGTTGTCTTGGTTTTATCTTCTTTAGACATTTGAATTTGATTATATCTGAAGAACCTATCCATGAAGGAGAAAATATGGTTCCCAGCTGTATTATCGATGAAGACGTCAATATGGGTTAAGGGGAAATTATCTTTAGGGGTTGCTTGGTTAAGGTTTCCAAAATCCATATACACTCTAACTTTTCTGTTCTTCTTCATTATTAGCGCAATGTTGGCTACTTACTTAGGATAATTAGATACTTCGATGAAATTGACCTCTAGTAACTTTCTAATTTCTTCTTTAATTTTCAATAAGATATTTGGTTAGAATTTCCTTAACTTCTGCTTCTTAGGTTTGATATCTTCTTGTGTGGGTAAGTGATGAACCATAATTGATGAATCCAACCTCAGCATATCTTCATAAGACCATGCAAACACATCTTGGTACTCAGATAATAGTGCAGTCATTTCTGCCTTCTGTTCTTCTTTCAAATTCCCTCCAATCTTCAACATTTTGGGTTATCATCAGTCTCGACATTAACTGTCTCAGTTGGCTCGTCAATGAAAATTTTACTCATTTTATGTCTTTGCCAGCTTTCTTGCACGTTACTGTAGTCAATGACATCACTCCTAATGACTAACTTAGTAGGGTCGGAAGTGATATCAATATTTTCATCATCTATCTGCGTGAGGTATCCGTAGCTTTTATTCGAAGCATTAGATCTAGGTCAAAAGTGTGTAAAGTAAAGAGCTTGAGTAAAGAAGGAGTGAAGAGAATGAAGACTGATTTTTATTAGGTTAGAAGAAATTCTTTCAAGTACAATGTTGCAGAACAAATGTAATTATTACAAAACTCAATAAAATACTAAAACGTGATTCATCCTTTACCTTAGAGAAGACTTATTGCTATTCATAGGGATAGAGAACCACTTGTTTAAGTGTTGGGACTTATAGGATGGGTGTGTTATTTTATTCTTGTTAGAGGTGTCCTCTTTAGCATGTTCCAAAGTTTGAACATCAACTCGAATGAATGTCAATGGTGGAAAGGTCATTGGGGTGTGATACAATTTGTCACCTCTCTTACCCCTCGCTTGCATATTTCATAACTCATCCATTGGAGTTGGGATGTAACCGAGCCTATAGGTACCAACCTGGCCTTCTTTGTATTTCAGCCTATCATCCTTCTTCTGATCGGTAATCATATACACTTCTTCAAACATTTGGAGCTTAAAGTCCTCTTACTCTTCAATGCCAATGTAGAGTATAGCTATTTCTTTATATATTTCATAATCTTGGTTACCTAAAATTGTTATGACTTAGCCATTTGAGATGAACTCAACCTTTTGACGCAAGCTTGAAGGTATGGCCCCTACTGAATGTATTTAGGGTCTTACCAATAAAAGGTTGAAAGTCCTTGAGATATCTAAGACCTATAATCGGATGTTGAAGGTCTGTGGGCTAATATCAATTGGTAAGTTAATTTCCCTAATAATTTCCCTTATGGATTTGTTAAAAGCCTTAACTGTTGTTGAACTTGGCTTTATTGCAGTTGCTTCAATGCCCAATGGATCCAAGGTGGTGAGAGGGAAAACATTTAGTGATGACCCATTGTCAATGAGGACTCTAGTTGTGATGATGTTGTTTACCCTCACTATTATGAATAGGGGCTTAGTATGTTGATTAACTTCTTTGCCTAGTTCTTCGGTGGAGAAAAAAATTTGATCCATGGTAAGAATAGAGTTGGTGATAAACCTCATTCTTTTGGCTAGTATCTCGCAAGGGACTTTGACCTCCCTTAAAGTTCTCAATAAAGTTTCCCGATGCGATTCTAACGCTATTAAAAGACTCATAAGAGATATTTGTGCTAGAGTCTTAGCGAGCTAATCTATTATCTTATACTTACTAGACTTGATTATTTCGGTAAAGACAGACAATCCTTCTTCATATTTAGCTAGTTTGTTGTTTGGCCTTTCTAGTACAATTTTCTTTTTCAAGTCTTCTTTTAGGTCATAAATTCTACTAAAGCAGATAATTCCCTCCATGAGCAAACTTAATTGCCCTTGATTTACTATTTGGTAGTTGAAAGGGTTAGTTTTATAACTTTCAGGGGCTAAGGGCACATGGAAGGTGTACCTTTTAGTCTTTGGAGTTTGTTTCTCCTCTTATTTGTAGAATTTATAGACCTTGGGCTCTTAGTTGAAGCTGATCATGTTGATGGCAAGATTTGAGTCATCAAATATCACGATGATGATGGGGCCGTAGTTAGGCAAGGAGTTGTTGTTGACGTTTGGAACTAGAGCCTCCATGAAATCTAACTGGACTATGCCTTCGTCGATTAAGTCTTGAATCTTATTTTTTAATCTCTAGCATGAGTTGATTGAACGACCCACTTACCCCATATGATATTGACACCTTGCATTGGGATAAAAAATTCTTGGTATGTACCTTTCATTGGGAAGCTCAAAATGGAGCACATTATCCTTTCTTAGTTTTTCAAGGATCTGACTAAGAAGAATAGGTATCTTGGTGAACTACCTTGTGGCCCTATTGACTTGCGATTGTCTTCTAAACTGCTATTGAGCTGACGAAGGATTTACCTTAAAAGAGACTTGAGCATTGGGCTTGGTTTTTGAATTGACCATGTTGATAATAGCTTCTCTAGGCTTACTAGTGGTGGGTTTAGTAGAAGGTGGTCTTTTGTTTGGTGTTTCCTGTAATTTGCTAGAGGAGACGACACTTTTAATCGACACCCTGCTGCTGCTACTACTACTTTTGCAAAACTAGAAGAGGCTTACCCAATCAGGTGAGAGAAGTAGGGTCTCTTAAAAGTGTTGATGAAAGTTGAAGTTTGCTCTTTCTCGATCATGGGGTGGATACCCTTGCAATTAAGGACCTCTACTTTTAGGCATATTCTTTAAAAGATTCATTGTGCCTCTTCTTTAGGGAAACCAAGTCCATCACGGTTGGTGCTACGTCAACATTGAATTTATATTGCTCAGAAAACACCCTAGCTAACTTCTCCCATGTGTTTACTTGATTCAAATCTAATTGGGCATACCAGGTCAAAGTAGGGCCCATTAGGCTGTCTGGAAAAGTTTGTACCATAAGCTGGTTGTATTATACATATTTGCCCATCTTTGTACATGTAGTTTGGTGTGTAGTTTAAGGCATCTAGTCCCATTGTATTTCTAAAAGCCAGGTACTTTAAATTTTTCTAGAAAGCTTCTATAGTCATAAGCAAAGAAGTCTGTAATACCAGCTTGCTCGAAACCATCGTACCCTTTGAGCATTTTCATTTTCTCAATGATTTGTTAGGTTAATCGCCTCTCAAGCTCTTTTAATCTATCTCGATTAGTTTTAGGTTTTGGGTTGACTGGGAATAAGTAAGTGTTTGGCTTAGATTGACTTTTGGATAAACCCTTTCCATCTCAAAAGATTCAAAAGCTTGGTTGAATTTGGGATAAGCTTCTTCTACTTTGAGGGGTAGGGCTTTGGCATTCTTTCCATATTGAGCTTTAGAGCTTTCTTCATTTGATGGTGCTATGTACTTGAGTAAGGCAATGCTATTAGTAAGGAAGCTTAGCTGATTTGCAATCTTTCTTACTGTTCTTTCCAAGGAGCGAAACCTCAACTCAGTAGGATCAATAACTTTTAGGCTCACATTGTTGTTGTCATTCTTGGTATTGACATTGTCGTTTCCTTGGTTAGCCATTCTGGTTTGAGAGTGGGTTTGGATAGGACTTCTTTAGAAGGTTTGGCGTTTCAAAGCGATCTTTGTAACTTAGCTCGAGATTACTTCTCAACGAATCAGCACATAAATATTTTAACGAATGAGATGAATGAAAAAACAAATAAAGAAATGTATAAGAATGTGAAGATGTATGGCACACGGATGTAGAGAAATAGAATCGACAATTAACCAGCAAGATGGTAATTTTTATTATTTTGTAGCTTTCAGAGTTCCCTTTTACATTATTTGACAAAAATAAAATACATTGTTTTGTAAGAAAAGTACTCCTATCTCTAGACGTTCTTTTGGTGCTTGGTCAGTATTCCCTTTTTCTGCTAACTAGGTCTTATTGGTGCTTCCTTCCTCTTTTCTAAGCAGGGCTCTTTTGTTTCTTCAAATTCTTTGAATCTTCTCAATTAGTGCTCTAAAGCTTAAGAATGCTATCTTGATTCCCGAAAGAGATCCTCTTACATGTCCCACTCTTCATAGATCACTTCTATACGAGCTTGTACTTAGTTCATGTAGGTCTTGATTTCAAGATTTGGTTTAGCTAGTGCGGGTTGTATGACCTTCGATGCTCAATATTGGATCTCTCTTACCTTATGGAGTTGATTGTACATATATTCTTTGGCAGCCCTGTGCTGGTCTACTTTTGCAAGCCACTCTCCTAAGTTGATGTTAGGGCTAATAGTCCTTGTTTCCCATAGTTGCTTGATTGCTCTAAGCATAGTTGTCAAAATTGCGATTCTACCCATGAGATTCTACGAGCTTACGATTTTAGGAAACCATTCCAAGTTAACTCGTGTATAAATTCTTTTTCATGTAAAAACTTACTTTTTAATCGAGTTTACATATAAACTCCGTAATAAAAAAAAATACAACTAAGCTTTTACAAACCATCAACTATTAAGGCATTACACCATTTTCTCTATCCTATTTTATTTTATTTTTCTCTTTTTCACTCTTTTTGTCTCTTATTTTATGTTCATAACCTTCACCCAAGTTTTAGCTCTAATAACAAAGATTACAAGAAAAACTATATAATTCAACTTATATCATCAATAATTTGAAATGAGTTGAAATATTTGGTTCTCTTTAGTTCATTGCTTTTTTTTTAAAGGAAAATAATCCAAAAAGTTCAATTTTGAATTTGTTTATCCTTCTTTCATACATGTTTAATTATATATGATTAAGAATTTTTTATTAAAAAAAAAACTTAATTTCTTCATTCACATATTTCCATCATGTATTTTAAGTTTTAAATATTTACTATAAGTAACACCATAGTTTTTTAAAGCTATTTTACATAGGATGTAAAAACTTATGTTTCTATTGTTGAGCTTAGTTTTTCACCTCCTGGTTTTTTAAATTAGGTCTTCTTTAAACCGATTAATATTAAATCTTACTCGTTTAATAATGACCCTCAACAAAGGTTTAAAAAAAATCGATTTTATTTGTATTTTAAAAACCACTTTGGAGTTGCCACTTGATTAGGGTTGGGAAAAAGAGTTAAGTTATAACCAATTGGGTGGATTGGTCATAACTTAACTACTAGTCTATCGATTAAGCCAATTTTATAAAACAGTTTTTGAAACCGGAGATCTGGATTTGAGGGTTAAGAATTTTAAACCCTTACAGGTACCACTAATTTTTTAAATTTAATTTTAACCTTAAAAATCACCTTTCAATTTTAAAAGATGGAACTTGATTATTTACCCAAATGGGATAATTTGAACAATCTAAACTAAAAAGGGAAAAATCAAGTTTTTTATTTTTATCATTACCTTATAGGTACTTATATACTTGCTATTCGAGATCAAATGTACATAGTTTTTTATATAAAACTTTATTGGGTTAATTTGATTTTAAGTTGAAAATACGTTAGATTTACGTTTTTAGACCATTTTGATTCATTTAAGGAAATTTCTAAAAGAAAGTCCTAAATTAGAAATTTTATTATTTTTGGAAAGTTCTAAAAGGCCTTAATTTTGAAAAAAAAATCCAATTTATTTTTATTCATTTTGGAAAAAACCTAACTTCTCTAAGTATTTTAAAAATAATTAACTTATTTACTTATTTCTATTATTATTATTTTTTTATATTACCTTATTTATTATTTTTATATTCTATTTTTATCTATTAGGAAAAAAATAAATAAATAGACTACTTTTCTTTTCTTTTTTTCTTTCTTTTTCCTTTTTTTTTCTCTTTTTTTTTCCTCTTTCTTCTTCTTCTTTTTTATTACATTATATTAAAAAAAGATAAATAAATAAAATAAAATAAAATAAAGGATAAAACAACAATAGCTAAATAACAAAATAAAAAGAAAGAAAAGAAAAAAAAAAAATAATTGGGCTTCGGATGCAGTGGGTGTGCGTGAGTCGAACTTAGAGCGGATTTCGGGTTAGGCTCGAGTCAGACTGGAGTCGGACTTCGGATCTGGATCTGGCTTTAAGGGTAGTAGCAGCTCAGTAGGGTGATTCCAAGCAGTTCGAGTGGGGAAAAGGGGATTTGTTTAATTAGGTTAGGGAGGGAGGTGTGCACGTTGTGCGGGCGGGTAGGGTAAGCTTGATGTCATGGTGATTGGAGGTTGTTTGGGCGGTGGTTGGAGATGAGTGGTGGTAGTGGTGGTGGTATAGCTTGGCGTTGTGTGGCGGTTGCTGGGGGCAAGAGAAGTGTTGGGTCAAAGGTTTAGAGATGTAGGAAGTGTGGCCGTAAGGTTAGTTTGAGCCTACGACAGTTGGAGATAGTAGTTCGAGAGGGGGGAGTATGGTGGTCAGGGTTCGGCAGCGGCAAGTTGGTGTTGTTGCTAGGGGCTACAGCGTTAGACTAGAGTGGTTGGGTTGGGAAGCTCGTGTGGTGGGGGTTCGGTTGTTGTGGTAAGCTCGACTGAAGGTGGTTTAAAGAGAGAAATTTGAAGAGAGAGAGAGGATTGCGACTAGTGAGAGAGAGAGAGAGAGACAGATTTCGAATTTGGGAGTGAGGACTTTTACCCGTGTGTCCATGTCTATGCTTGTATGTGTCCAATTTATAATGATTTTGGTTAGTGTAAGCTCGGAAAGTCCTTTAATGGTGAATTTGGTAAGAATTCGGTATGAATTCAAATTTCCGAAACTTAAGCTTTTTTTGGAACTTGGGAGCTTGATTTGAATGCGTATTTGATCAAATTTGGATGCGTTTTTGATTGAATTTTGATGCATTCTTAGATTCTATTCGAAGTAGGCCATGTAGTAAGTAAGATCAGATCAAGAAACCATGTATTTGTGTGTTAAATTCGTGCCAAAATTAGATCCACAGTGAAGGGGTTGAAGCTGTGTAGTTGGGGAAAGTAGAGGAAATTGTGGGAAAGGGAGAGAAAAAAGAAGGAAAGGGAGGGAAAAGGGGCTAATGTGGCGTTAACGTGGCGGCACATAAGCCGTACTGACCAACCAGGTGTTGCTATGTGTCCTCACGTGATACGTGGTAGCTAACGTGGCATGCCATGTGGCATCATGTTAACACACGTCCATCCTGATGCTATTACATATCAGGACATGTGGTACAATGACATCTTGACACGTGGTAGTGCAGTGAGTGTAGTGTATTATCTGAAAAAATAAAAGACTTTCTTGCCTTTGTCAAGATTCAAAGCCATAACCTCATGCTTAAACCTAATGCTAACTCTAAGTGCTTAATCGTTAGGCTGTTAGCCTATGCTTTGTCCATATGTGCAATTAAATTGCATATATGGACTAGGTCAGTTGGGTTAGATTCAAATCTAAGCTCAAGCCCAATGGTTTCATTTTTAAACTTATTTGAAATTAAAAAAATCTATTATATTAAATTGTTATTTTCTAGATTCCTTAAATCTTCAATTTTTTTTTCTATTTTTTGGTGACTTTCCAATTGTTTAATTTTTTTTGCATTTTCTTATTTTTATGTTTCTTCTTATTTCCTTATTTTTGATATTTTTCGTAGATTTGTTATAGGATAGGATGCCTTATCCTGGGGGGGGGGGGGGGTGTAATGGGATTTGCGGGGGATGGGGTGTAAAAATTGGGTGTTTATAATGGCCTCTCTTTATGGTGAAGTTTGAATAAAACTTTGTCACAAAGATAAAAAGACACTATTTTTGCCCTTGGGATGACTAACCATCCAAGACTTGATCTACTGGGGATTTGATGAAGAAATGAAACTTGGTCGTGCTTTTCTAGGCTCACTAACCTAAGTGGGAGTATCTTTCGGGGATTAGTAACCCTAAGCAAGGATCGATTGAAAGAATCTGGTTGTGCTTCTCTAGGCTCACTAACCTAGGCGAGAGCATCTTTTGGGGACTAGTAACTCTAAGTTGAGATCGATCTAAAGAACTTAGTCATACCTTTGTAGGCTCATTAACTTAAGTAAGAGCATTTCTCGAGAACTAACAACCCTAAGTTGGGATCGATCTAAAGAACCTGGTCATGCCTCTATAGGCTCACTAACCTAGGTGGGAGCATCTCTCAGGGACTAGCAACCCTAAGCTAGGATCAATTTAAAAAACTTAGTCGTGCCTCTCTAAGCTCACTAACCTAGGTGGGAGTATCTCTTGGGGATTAGCAACCTTAAGCTAGGACCGATCTAAAGAACCCGGTCGTACCTCTTTAGGCTTACTAACCTAATCGGGAATGTCTCTCGAAGATTAGTAATCCTAAGTTGGGATTGATCTAAAGAACCTGATTGTGCCTCTTTAGGCTCACTAACCTAGGCGAGAGCATCTCTTAGGGACTAGATCTAAAGAACCTGATCATGCCTCTTTAGGCTTACTAACTTAGGTGGGAGCGTTTCTCGAGGACTAGCAACCTTAAGCTAGGATCGATCTAAAGAACACGATTGTACCTCTCTATGCTTACTAACTTAGGCGGAAGCATCTCTTAAGGACTAGCAATCTTAAGCTGGACTTAATGCTGTGTCTTAAGGGCTTGTTAAGAGAATACTGGTGAAGGAGAGCGCCCTACAGGCTTGAAAGGAAGTGCCTTATGGGCTCGCTTGAGAGAAATTGATGAATAGAAGTGCTTCATGGGTTTGCTTGGAAAAGAGATTGAGTTAAGATTGTGCCTTCAAAGGCTAGCTAAATACTAAATGCAGAAGGTGAGTGCCTTTTGGACTTACTAAAAGATCTTGGTAAATAGAAATGCCTTATGGGCACGTTAAAGACCTTGAGGAGAGTTGAATGGATGGAAGGCGTGATAGCCCTTTTGAGAGCTTGCTAGGATTAAACTTATCCAAAATGCTAACCAATTTGAGGAAAATATTTATAGATAAACCCTTTAGTGAAAACCATTTACGTTAAAAAAGACATTAGAGATAATTTCCTTTATTTGGGAAGAATGAGAAACCTCCACCACCCCCTCCCCTCCCCCTTTTTTTTTAGAATGGATTGAAAACTTGGCCACTTGGGCCGACTTAGACTTGGAATAAAGATACTTTCTCTCTCATTTTCTTTTTCTTTTTTTATTACCCCTTTTTTTTTCTTTTCTTCTCTTTTTTTTTTAGTTTACTAACAGGTAAAGAACCCTTCCTTAATAATCAAATGGGGCCTCTTATGTTCCCGCTAGCCTAGATGTCGAGTCATTTGGTAGGGCCTTGTGATTTCAAACATACTTATTTTTTAAGGAAAAGGTAACTCATGACTAGTTTAGTTGAAGAGGACTTCCTTGCAAACTCTCGACTTAGATTACACTCTTGACTATAGTCCAAAATTATAATCCATTTTGCATGTGATATGCCTTGATCAATCCATTAGGTCATTTTCGGTTTAACATGATGAATTTAGGTTTTTGGTCTAAGGGTTTCAAAAGAAACTAATGAAGAAGCCTATTTTGAAATAAATATTAATCTCGGGTGTACAAGTCGAGAACCTTAGAAACAATTAGAAGTATAATTGCCCTAATTTCAAAAACAACTTTTATTAAAGTTAGATTACTTTTTAAGATTGGAAGAGCTTTTATTATGTAAAGGTGGTATTGTAGGTGGGAAGGCTTGTTGTGATTCAGCATAAGAGAGGCTTTAGAATGGATACAGAGATTTTGGGTTACTAAGCTCGGATTGTGATTTAGAGCCTTATGTCTTTGGGGCTATTTAGGTTTTGACTTCGATTTGGCTACCCTTATTGGGATATGATATATCTCTTAGGGCTTTTGACTTACACTTGGGCCTAATTTTCCAACCATTTTTCTTCTCTTTTTCTTTCCTTTTTTGTTATTATTATTTTACCCTATTGTTCTCTTGTTGTTCTTTCTTTTCTTTTGGCCCTAAGAATGATTGTCTCTATTGCCAAGTTTTTGCCTTTTAAGTGATTCAGGGCCCTAAATCCATGGGTTCTTATTGTACGAGCTCGGGTGAGGTAAGTATAAGCTTAAGGTGTTTATAAAGGATATGGCTCTTCTTCAAAACAAAAATAACTTATCAAAAATAAAAGTTTCTTTTGAATTTAATGTTACTAAAGTAAGCATAAACTAATTTTGTCCTTTTCTCCTCATCAATGACCCTAACCTCTGAATTGCCCCATTGTGAGGTGGTTTTTGATAGGCTTTAAATTTGAAAATTCTTCAAATGAGTACAACAAGGTGAACAATAGATGATTGTGTTTAGAATTTGAAAATGAATGCCTAACTTTATTTTAATTTACATATTACATTCAAAGTGGGTCTCCTTTAAGGAATGAGTCCAAAGTATCCTCACCATTATGTCGCTTAACTCTCAAAGTGTTTTACGTTAGTGTGTAGAAAATAGTTTGCCTCTTTTCATTCTAAAGCCCTTTAAAAGTGAGTTACTGATTTCTTAAGGAGGAATTTATTTGCCTCAATGCTAATAATAGTGTGATCATTTAATTGAAAAGGCAATAAGATTATATTATTCCAGCTGTTACAGACTTTAATGAAAAACAACTTTCTTTGCCCTTATCTTAACAAGCGTCCAATTACTTAAAACAACCCATGAGCTTATCAGAAGGTATTAGTATACTCAAAGGGAATGGAGCTTTAGGTGACTCAGTTGAACTTCTCCCATGACTTGAAGAAGGATCGGCTTGTTGTAGCTCTAGCTGAATGACTTTTGCATTTATCAGGTCTTGAATCTTGTTCTTCAATCTCCAATATTTTTCAGTGGAGTGCCCCTTCTAACCCATATGATAGTCGCATCGTGCTTTTGGGTCAAAGCTGCGTAGTTTGTAATTCAAATTAGAGGCTTCACAAGCTATAATCCTTGTTGCTTTCAAATGATGAAAGATTTGGGCAATTGAGATCTTCAATAGAGTGAATGGCCTCCACTGAGTCCTTAGGGCTTGTTTTTTCTCACTTCACTTTGGCTTTTTTCTTGTTGGGCCTCCTTCATCATTAGGGCCTATTGACATTTGATTAGTATTGAATGTTAAGTGTTGAAATCTTCTAAGTATGAGGCCCACTGCCATTTCAAGATCTATAGTGGTCTTTTTTAATGTGGCTACCTTTTCTTCTAGATTTGAGAGTCTCCTTTCTAGGCTTAAATCTTGAGATATTTGGAGAGTGATGATCATTGGGAACAAGACTTGCCATTCTTGGGCCATTTAATGCATCATCCTTTTTAGAGAGGTGAGTTTGTCATCAATCATGTGAACCTAGTTGGGAGAATTCTTTTCCAGTTAGCAACATTTTTTTTTCTTTTTTTCTTTTAAGTGAGAGAGAAAGATAAAGCTTTATTTTATAGAAATAAAAAAAAAATCCAAATAAAGATGGTGATTTTTTTTTTTTTGGTTTTTAATTGCATTTCCTTGAATGGGAGAGAATGAATGGTTAGATAAGTTCTATTGAAAGACTATCTACAAGGAAGGAAAGAACTAAGAATGATAGACTAAAGAGAAAAAATTTATTTTAGAAAGATCAGAGTATAGAGAACAAAACAGAAGGGAGCTTAACAATTATTCTTAACGAAACTTAAAATTTATTTAAAGCCCTTTAACTACATCTAAAGTTTTTAATCTAACTCTTGTAGTTGGGCTTTAATCTTGTCTAGCATTTCTAAAGCCTAATTCATGGTCCTCTTGCTTTTTTCGACTTTAGCTAACAAGGCCTTATTAGAGGCCTTAGCACGCCTAGTCCTTTGCTTCCAGTAGGTAGTTTTAGCATGTAGTAGCTGCTCATGGATTTCTAAGGCATTTGGCAGTTTATTGACTCTTTGATTATTGTCTTGTTGGTTACCCACCATTCTTAGGTCTACATATTTCATGGACAAGAATCAGTCATCAATGTAGCAAAAAAAGGCACATGGAAATATGCAGATGTTAGGATTGTTTGAGTTAATACATTACTTCCTTATGTTATAACCCTACTATCCTTTATAGAAACTTGATTATATTAAAACTCTTGAATGATTGGTGGCGTTGCACTTTCTTAAAGGTATTGTATTAACTCAAGCTTGGAGGGGAGTACATGTGATTAGGTAGGTTTTGAAAAAATCCTTAAGTTTTGTGACCTTACTTGTTAAAGAACACTTTCATTAGTCACATTGAGCTTAAGTGAGGTGGCTTAATTATCCTCAAGTGATAGTTACACAACAGCACCCGAAGTCTATACAATAGCCCATCTCTTAAGGTTCTAAGACGACCTAGGTCTAACCGCATCTGTCCTGCATCTTTGATGCAACAAATGACCCTCGCAGTTGGGCTTTAATCTTGTCTAGCATTTCTAAAGCCTAATTCATAGTCCTCTCGCTTTTTTCGACTTTAGCTAACAAGGCCTTGTTAAAGGCCTTAGCACGCCTAGTCCTTTGCTTCCAGTAGGTAGTTTTAGCATGTAGTAGCTGCTCATGGATTTCTAGGGCATCTGGCAGTCTATTAACTCTTTGATTATTGTCTTGTTGGTTACCCACCATTCTTAGGTCTACATATTTCATAGACAAGAATCAGTCATCAATGTAGCAAAAGAAAGCACATGGAAATATGCAGATGTTAGGATTGTTTGAGTTAATACATTACTTCCTTAAGTTATAACCCTACTGTCCTTCTTAGAAACTTGATTATATTAAAACTCTTGAATGGTTGGTGGCGTTGCAATTTCTTAAAGGTATTGTATTAACTCAAGCTTGGAGGAGAGTATATGTAATTAGGGTAGGTTTTGAAAAGATCCTTAAGTTTTGTGACCTCACTTGTTAAAGAACACTTTCATTAGTCACATTGAGCTTAAGTGAGGCAGCTTAATTAACCTCAAGCGATAGTTACACAATAGCACCCGAAGTCTATACAATAGCCCATCTCCTAAGGTTTTAAGACGACCTAGGTCTAACCGCATCTGTCCTGCATCTTTGATGCAACAAATGATCCCCCCATATCTCAATGTGTATGATATGCAAGATAATAGTATAGATATGAAGTTAATAACAGATAAACAGAAGTTGAGAGTGAATTTTAAGAGAAATACGGGAAAAGAAGCTTCAAGTTTTTTATAATAATGTCGCCTTATTAGCTATTCATCAAACCTTAAAGAATGTATGCAAGAAAGGTAGGTTCTAGAGGTTCTTAAACTTCGTGACCTCATAGGTTTCTAAAAAGTGCTTTCTTAGTCACATCGAAGTTTAAGTAGGGTAGCCCAATCGGCCTTGAATAGTGGTTACCCTACTATACTAAACTTATATAATGGCTCCCCGTCCTAAGGTCCTAAGACTGCTTGAGTTTGATTGTATCTATCATACACTCATGGTACGAGAAATAAATCCCCCCCCCTTAAAACAGTTAAATACATGAAGCTAAATCTGTAAAGACGTTAGTATAATTATGATACAAATAAAGAATGAATAAGTAAATAAATTACACTAAGGTGATTTTTAGAAGTTAATTTTAATTTTGAAAAGTTGAATGGCTAACCCTCTTGACGTCTTTAGTAGAGTTGTCAAGCTGTCGAGCTTGGTTTTTCACCTCTTGGTTTTATAATTAAGTCTTCTCTAAACCGATCAATATTAAACCTTACTCGTTTAATATTGACCTTCGATTAGGGTTTAAAAAAAATGGTTTTATTTGTATTTTGAAAACCACTTTGGAATTGTTACCTAACTGGGGTCAAGTAAAAGAGTTAAGTTATAACCAATTGGGTGGATTAGTCATAACTAAGCTATTGTTCTATCGATTAAACCAATTTTATAAAACGGTTTTTAAAACTAAAGATTTGGAATTGAGAGTTAGGAATTTTAAACCCTTACGAATACCACTAACTTTCCAAATTTAATTTTAACCTTAAAAATCACCTTTCAATTTTAAAAGATGGAACTCAATTATTTACCTAAATGGGATAATTTGAATAATCTAAACTAAAAAGGAAAAATCGGGTTTTTTATTTTTATTTTTATCATCGCTTCATAGGTGCTTATATACCTGTTATTTGGAATCAACTGTACGTAGTTCTTTTTGTAAAACTCTAGTGGGTTCATTTGATTTTAAGTTGAAAATATGCTAGATTTATGTTTTTAAACCAATTTGATTTATTTAAGGAAATTTCTAAAAGAAAGTCCTAAATTAGAAATTTTATTATTTTTGGAAAGTTCTAAAAGGCCCTAATTTTGAAAAAAAAAAATCCAATTTATTTTTATTCGTTTTGGAAAAAACCTAGTTTCTTTAAGTATTTTAAAAATAATTAAACTATTTACTTATTTCTATTTTTATTATTTTTTATATTACCTTATTTATTATTTTTATAATCTATTTTTATCTATTAGAAAAATAAATAAATAAATAAATAGACTACTTTTCTTTTCTTTTTCCTTTTTTTTTTCTTTTTCTCTCTTTTTTCTTCTTTCTTCTTCTTTTTTATTACATTGTATAAAAAAAAAGATAAATAAATAAAAAATAAAAAATGACAAAACAACAACAACTAAATAATAAAATGAAAAGAAAGAAAAGAAAATAAATAAATAAATGTGCTTTAAATGTAGTAGATGCGCTCAGGTTGGACCAATAGTGGATTTTAGGTTGACAGGTCGAACTCGGGTTGGGCTTCGGATATGAATTTGGCTCTAAGGGCTTCAATGGCAGTAGTAGCTTAGTGGAGGTGATTCTAAGCAATTTAAGCAGGGAAAAGGGGATTTTTGTGTATTTAATTAGGTTTGGCGGGGGGGTAGGGAGGTGGAGGTGGGGCAGGGTTGTAGGCTTGATGCTACGATGATTGGAGGTTGTTTGGGCGGTAGTTGGAGATGAGTAATGGTGGTGGTGGTGTAGCTTGGCATTGTGCGGCGGCTATTGGGGGCAAGAGAGGTGTTAGGTTAAAGGTTTAGGGAGCAGGGAGTATGGCTGTAGGGTTAGTTCGGGCTTAGGGCAGTCGAAGATGGTGGTTCGAGAAGGGAGGAGTACAGTGGTTAGGGTTTGGCAATGGTAAGTTGGTGGTACTGCTACGAGCTACAACGAGGGACTAGAGTGGTTGGGTTAGAAAGCTCGCGTGGTAGGGGTTCAGTTGTAGTGGTGACTTAGACTGAAGGTGGTTTAGAGAGAAATTTGAAGAGAGAGAGAGAAGACTGTGACTAATGAGAGAGAAAGAGAGATTTCAAATTTAGGAGTGAGGATTTCTGCTTATGTGTCCCTATCCATCCTTGTGTGTACCCAATTTATAATGATTTCAGTTAGTGTAAGCTCGGAAAGTCCTTTAATGGTGAATTGGGTATGAATTCAAATTTTTGAAATTTAAGCTTTTTTTTGAACTTGGGAGCTCGATTTGAATGTATATTTGATTGAATTTGGATGCATTCTTGGATTCTATTCGAAGTAGGCCATGTGGTAAACAAGATTAGATTAAGAAACCATGCGTTTGTGTATTGAATTTGTGTTGAAATTGGATCTAAAGTGAAGGGGTTGAAGCTGTGTAGTTGGGGAAAGTGGAGGAAATCGTGGGAAAGGGAGAGAAAAAGGAAGGAAAGGGAAGGAAAAGAGTTGACGTGGAGCCATGTCAACCGTACCAACCAACCAGATGCTGCCATGTGTCTTCACGTGATATGTGGTAGCTAACGTGGCATGCTACGTAGTGCCATGTTAGTACACGTCCAACCTGATGCTGCTACGTGTCAGGATATGTAGCGCAATGAGATCCTGAAACGTAGCAGTACAGTGAGTGTAGTGTATTATCTAAAAAAATAAAAGGCTTTCATACCTTTAACAAGATTCGAACCCATAACCTCATGCTTAAACCCAATGCCAAGTCCAAGTGCTTAACTATTAGGTTATTGGCCTGTGCCTTGTCCATATGTGCAATTAAATTGCACATATGAACCAGGTCAGCTTGGGTTAGATTCATATTTAAGCTTGGGCCCAATGGTTCCACTTTTAAACTTATTTGAAATTAAAAGAATCTACCTATTAAATTGTTATTTTCTAAATTCCCTAAATCTTCTATTTTTTTGTGACTTCTAAATTGTCTAAATTTTTTTATTTTCTTGTATTTTCTTATTTTTGTGTTTCTTCCTATTTCCCTATTTTTGATATTTTTCATAGATTTGTTATTTTTTATACTTTTTCCTATTTTACTATTTTTTTTTTTACATTTTCCCAAATTTCTTATTTTTTGGGTTTTCTTTAATTTTCTATTTTTTTATTTTTTCCTAATTTAAGACCCTTTACCCTATAAAAAAAATGGGAGAAAAATTGGGTGTCTACATATACATTTCGATTTCATGTTTTGATTCTATTAACCTTCTAGCGATTCTATATAGAATCGTGAGTTTGATAATCTTGGCTCTAAGTTTGGACTTTTTTGTGGTAGTAGAATCTAAAGGTCTTCGTAATCCAAGGTCGCAATATCCAGTTGGGGCTTATAGACTATATCTTGAATTCCTTTGAACTGTCTGATCATATTGCTAGGGTAATAGCCTGTATACAATTTCTTCCAAATTAGGGGTATTGCCTGGTAATTTTTGTAGATTAAGATTAGCCTCTTAAAGTTGCTCTATCTTGCTGTCCATAAGATATTGACGACTTGGATATTTCGCAGTACTTCCACCCATCAGTAAGTGGGTTTTTCTTCTGTGAGATGGACCTTGTCGACAAAAGAATCGATTAAATCAATACTATGAATGAATTCTCCTTGGATCAGATGAAGCCCATAACACTTCATGTAACTCACAAACTATACTGTCAGTAGTGCCATACTAATTTTTAGTACGCCATTGTTTTTCTCTTTTAACATATTGAGGCTTCTAATTTGTTCCACGATGAGGGCTGGGATGTATGTTTTGCCTTCAAGGAATTGACCTACTAATTCAATGGCCTTGAAATGGATGAGGAACTTTCCATTAAGGAATAGGAGACTCCTAAATGCGGCTAGGATAAAAGCCTTCATTATGTTTTATCCCCAGTCTTTGGGATTGCCACATAAGATGCTTCGTTTGTTAGATTTAGGCTCCATGGTGAACTAGGTTTTTAGGTCTTCTAATTTGATGCGGTTTCCATTACAACTTCCGAAGGCCTTGTTTACTTCAACTTTTCTAATCCTAAGGAGTTTTGAAAATGTGTTCATTGGGTTAACTTCTAAATTCGGAGTGTATATATCTTTTAAGGAAGGGGCTTGAGGTAATTAGGTATACTCTTCAAGTGTTGGACTAATTAGGTGAAGCCTAACTCGAAAAGCCACTTCTTCGAGTTTCGAGAAGTTGGTTAAGTCCCTAATTAGATTGATCTCAAGTTTTGGGAAGTGATAGAATGGGCTTGATCTTGCTGATGATGGTCTCTCGTTTCCCTAGATTGAAACATTGAAGCCATTGGTCCAGAATAGGCTTGGGGTTGATGGGCTTATCAACGTACTTTTCTCTGAAGTGAACGGAGTTAGATGAATAGGCTATTTCTTAAGTTGAATTATAATGAAAAAAACATGTTACAAGATTGAAAGCCCATTATTTATTGTAAACAAGACCTATTTTTACAATAATTTTATGTTTACAACATGTTAACATTATAAGGGAACTCAAGGAAATTCTAAGCTATTATATCTTTTCATTCCCATCTTACTTGATTATCTGTCAGTTTTGGATGTCATAAATGCATAAAGGGTGGGTTTTAAAGTCCTTAAGCTTGTGTGACCTCACTTGTTAAAGAACATTTTCATTGGTTACATCAAGCTTAAGTGGGGGTAGCCTAATTAACCTCGAGTGGTAGTTACACCATAGTACCCTAGAGCCTATACAATGGCCCTCCTATCTTAAAGTCTTAATACGATCTGGGTTTAATTGTTTCTATCATACATTTATGGGACATAAAGTAGATCCCCCCTTCCCTAAATAGTTTAAATAAACAATTAAAACTAAACCTGCAGAAGAAGCGTTAGTACAGCTAATGAATGAATAAATAAATAAATTGCATTCAGTAAGGTGATTTTTAGATATTAATTCTAATTTTGGAAAGTTGAATGGCTAACTCTCTTGACGGGTCCTAAGTGGAATCGCCAAGCTGTTGAGCCTGATTTTTTTCTTAGTTTTTATAAATAAGTCTTCTTTAAACTAATCAATATTAAATTATACTTGTTTAATACTGACCTTCGACTAAGGTTTAAAGAAACCTAGTTCTTTTTATCTTTGAAAACATTTCGGAGTCACTACCCAATCAAGGTTAGGAAATGGTTTAAGTTAAAACCAAACAGGTGGATTTGGTTTTGATTTAGACACTGGTTCGTATGGAAAAAAACCAATTTTAAAGAAAAGGCTTTGGAAAACCAGAAAAACGAGTCCAGGTGTTAGATTCTTTAAACCCTTATTAGTACCATTTACTTTCCAAATTTAGATTTAATTTTTACAATCACGTTTTTTCTAAAAACTATCCTATAAAGTGAAACTCAATCATTAATTAACGAATCGGATCCTATTTTATTAAATTGGGTAAACTTAAACTAAATTGGAAGAAATCTAAACTTTTTATTTTATTTTATTTTTACTAAATTGAGTAACTAATGGTAGAAAAACTAATTTTTTCATTTTTTACGTCGCCTTGACGGTGCCTACGTACCTACTATTCGAGATCAGACATACGTAGTTTTTTTTGAAAAAAAATTTAGCAAGTTGGTGATTTTTAATTTTAAAAATAAGTTGGGTTTACGTTTTTAATTTGATTTAATTATTTAAGGAAATTTTCTGAAAGGTCCTAAAGTCAGTTTATTTTGAAAATTCTAAAAAAAGCCTTAGTTTTGAAAAAAAAGGTCAATTTTGTTTTGTCTTTATTAAATAACTATTTTCTAAGTGATAAAACCCAATTTATTTATTAATCTATTTAATTTATTTTTATTTTATTTTATTGTTCTATGTCTTATTTGGAATAGAAAACAAACTAATATGTCTCTTTTTTTTTTCTTTTTTGTTCTTCTTTTCATTTTTTTTTTACAATTACAATTACATATTATATAAATTAAATAAATAAATAAACTAGAACAAGAGAAGTAGGCCGAATCAAGAGTTTTAAGTGCAGGCCGAATTAGCCTAGTCAGGTTGGGTAAGCGAGTTGATGGGTCAGAATCAGGTCAAAGAGGAAAAGGATGGGTAGTAACAAGCCAGTTGATCCAACTCGATTTCTGTTGCTAATTTCAATTTTCATGAGTATTGGATTGATAAATATGGGTGTAGAATTAATGCCACCATGTTTGGTTGTGGTTTTGAAGTTATTGGACTTAGCCAGTAGCGATGGTTTTCGCATTGAGCAGCTAGGGGTCACAGCTACTTACTAGAGGGGTTAGATTTAATCGCTTACGTCAAAGGGAAGCTGTTGGGAGTAGTGGCTTCACTCAAAATAGCTTCGAGCTTCTCTAATCTAGAGAGAGAGAAATTGGTGAGTAGAGAGAGAGAGAGAGAGAGAGAGAGAGAGAGAGAGAGATTTTGAAAGCTTTTCTTGAGTAATTTCAAAGTTTGCTGATGATCAAAGGGTGTTCCCTAACCCCCTTTTATACTGATTGAAGCTTAAACATGCATAGAAAGTCTAGAAATCCATTAATTCGAAGATTCAAATTAAATGGTTTTTGACTTGTGATTTGGTTTTTTCTAATTTTGAAGCTCAATTTCAATTATATAAGGGGATGAATTTAGATAGAAAAATGGTTGAAATTGAAACTATGCTAAGCTTAGTACATGATTCCACTAATTTATTGTATGGAATTGTATGAAAATTACATGGAAATAGCTCCTAAACATATACCATGGAGCTATTTTTTTTTTTTTTTTGGAAAAATTACAGAGAATCGGGTGAAGAAAAAGAAAGCAAGAAGGAGAAGCCAATGCCCCAACATGTGGGACACGCCTTTAGTGTGCATGTAATGCACGTATACTCCTAAAGAATAACTATAGGTACCTGCGTACCAACCTCTCAAATTGATTAGTGCCTTTGGCCCTAATTGCAATCTACACTGACTAAGCTTAAACTTGGTTTGATCCAATTAGTTCCTTTTTTTAATTTATTTATAAATAATTAAAATAATAAAAAACAAATAAAATGAAAATCACTAAAGCATAATTTAAATTTTCTATATTTTTATAATTTTTTCTAAATTTCTTTATTTTTTTTGTACTTTTCTTAATTTTTTTTACTTATTCCTTTTTTTTTTTTTGTATTTATCCTAAGTTAGGACCCTTTGTCCTATTCTAATAAAGTTCTAAAAATAAAAGGGGGTTAAAAATAGAGTGTCTACATTTATTACGTACAAAGCACCCTTATCATGAAGCCAATATAATTTAAGGTCAGGGGTGCTTAGAGGTCAATAAACCTAACCTTTGCACAAAGACTGTGTGATGACGTTGGTACAAGTTCCTCCATCTACTATGATGGTGTACAACTATTATTTGATGGTACACTTTGTATGGAATAGATTCTCTCTCTAGTCTTCCTCAGAGTTTGGTAGGGAACTCAGTACTCATCTCAGCACTAAGGTCATTACTTTTCCCTAGTCAACATAGACATAGGTCTCCTCTTCTTCTTCAGCTTCAACTTTCCCAACATTCTTCTCCTCCTCGAGCTTACTTTCGTCGGTCCTATCCAGTATATCTCTTTAAAGTACTATGGTATGTTGGTTCAAACACTCAGTAGCCATATGTTCGAAGCCTAAGCATTTAAAGTACTTTACTTTGCTAGTCTTCCGTCTTGAGGTCTGTCCCTTCTTAAATGTCTTCGGGGTTGGCCTAACCTTAGTTTGGCTTAGTTGGCCTGCTTTGCTATTATCAGGTTGATCATTTCTGTCCTTGACTTGGGAGGATCTCCTTGACCTTGCTTAAGCAAGTTGATGCGGAACAGGAGCTTAGGAAAATGTTAGCTTAGGTCGGCTTAGAGCATTTCTTTTCGACCCTCTATGCTACCTTGATTGCCTCTTCTAGAGTATAAAACCTCTATACTTCTACAATATTATGGATCTCATATTTGAGTCTAGAAATGAACCTTGACACTGTATGAGCCTTTAGTTCATTCACGTTGGCTTGGACCATCAACATCTGGAATTCTCTTTAGTTGTCAACAATTTAGCCTCTTTGGTAAAGTTCTTGCAACTTTGCAAACATATCTTACAAGTAGGTCTTAGGTATAAATCTAGCCCTTAACAACCTCTTCATCTTACCCATGGTCCTTACTCCTTGTCTTCCATCTCTTGCTTTGGCTACATTTAGATTTTTTTACCACGTGGTAGCATACCTAGTAAATTCTAGGGCAACAAGTCGAACCTTAACAGCATTAGTATGCCCGTAATTGTTAAACGCCTTTTCTACTCTCTTTTCCTATTCTAAATATTTATTAGCATCTCCACTTCTATTAAAGGGTAGGATTTGGACCTTAATATTGTTTAGTCCTCGAGGAGCTCGACGTCCGAGCTCCTGTGCTTAATAGTACCCTGCCTCTTCTTCTTCCTCTTCGTTAGTCTCCACATGTACTTCTTTATCATCCTTTTCTATCTCTTTCAACTCTAGTCGTCATCTAATAGCTTAGTTTACTGTTCTTTTAGCTTGGGGGGGGGGGGGGGGGGGGGGGGGGGTCAAATTGGGTGGTTGGCTTGGCTACCTTAGTCATAGCGTCTCTTTGGAACATTTTTAGGTAGGTTATGGTATGACATACCTTGTGGTTATTGTTTGTTAACTTGCATTTGAATGACTAGGCTCTCAACAAGATTAATGAGTTTGTTAAGTTTATCATCAACTCACTTAGAAGTGTTACCACCATTATGACTATGACCAAGTTGCGTACTACTACTTTGGTCACCAATAACACTTTGAACACTCAAATTCAACATAGTATAACAGTTATCTTAACAAATTAACAACACTACATACGACAAACACTTCTATTAATAACCTAAAACCTTATTAACAAACTCTTAACAACTTTAACTCCTACATAATCACTTGAATACAATAAAAACACACTTGCTCTATTTTCATAGTGAAAAATAGAGTAAAACAGAGTAATAATGGAACTACGCTTACCAACACCCAAATCTTCACTACATAGCTCAAAGCTTCATAACTTACTTCAAACAAACACACTGAAGTAGATACAGAAGAAATACAACAAGCACTAATAGTAAACACGAACCACAACTTCACTACTACTTCATACACTCCCTTTTAGAACTTTGTATTGATACCAGCGAAGCTGGTGTGTCTTTAGGGTTAAACACATAGAGAAGCACCACAATGAAGAGAACTGAAAGAGAATAAAAGAAGGTTAGCAAAGTCTAAGTAACTACAGACTAGATATGACACACCAATCGATCTTATTCGGCTGATAATCCGCCGGATATGATTCATCGATCCGAACTATAAGATCACTCACCACTACTCCTTGCTAAAGGGAATAGATAAGAGTTAAAAAGGATAATGAGAACACTAAGGTTGCTTCAACGGGAAACTTGTATATTATGATAATGAGAGATTGATTGCTACGTACAAAATGAATGGGGTTTATATACTAGTCCCATTAGAGTTACAAGCACATGTGAAAAGACAAAAAGGGTAACTTACAATTAGAACACGTAAAATATACTAAAAAGGATAAAAGAGACAAAGAATATTCAGTATGGAAAAAGTAAAGAATCCTTTTAGAGTATTGTGTCAGAAGATACGTGTCGCATGGTAGCTAGTGCTTTGAAATATAGTACAATTTGGACAAAATGTAGAAAAGAGTCTGTAGTCAGAGCCGAATGGATCTAGATCAAGTCAGAGCTTAGTCAATCAGTCATTAGAGAGTATTCGACTTATACTGAATCGAGTGCTAGTGGTCGACTCGGGAGATCGACTCAGATAGTTGTTTGAGGTTAGTATGCTTAGATGTTGTCTATGTCATGGTATGGTTACTTGGTAAGTCGGCTTATATGCTTGGTAGGTCAGTACGTAACAGCTCGATATTCAGGTCAGTAGTAGAGTGAAACATAGAGGTCAAGATAGGAATTCTTATCTTGGATAGGGCTTTGAGTTAATAGACTCTACATAAGTCCTTGGAGTCCTGTAGCTTGGTTGTGCGTAATTTGTTCGGAAAGTTGATTCCTATCAATAAGGTAGCACCAGGTATCAAATCAATGTAGTATTCAATGCCTTGAGTAGGGAGGTAGTCCTATAGGTAACTACTCAGGAAACATGTCAAAATATTCTTTTAGTAGCTCTTAGATCTCCTTGGGTAGCACATTTTGCTCCTTTAACTCTAATATCCTTCTTATTAGTATGAAGGTCAACATATAGCACTTGATGACCTCTTGGAGCTTGACTCGACTTAGAACTAAAGCCTCCTTTGATCCTTGGGCTAGCTTGGCTTGCAGTCTACTTATTTGGCTCGAGGTCATAACGTTCAAAGTGATTTTCCTTCCCATCCTTCTCAAATGTATATGTATTCTAAAATCCACCATGTATGACCCTTTGATCAAATAGCTAAGGTTGGCCCAACAAGACATGTGATTTGCACTTGGGTAGTACATTACAAAGAATCTCATCAGAGTAATTCCCAATTGAGATCAGCAGCAACACTTATTGAATAACACATAGTGCTCCCTTCTCATTTAGCTAATGTAATTTATATGGCTTAGGATGTGATAAGGTTGGCAAACTGAGCTTTCAAACTAGGTTGATAGATGCTACATTAGTACAACTTCCATTGTCCATTGTGAACGCGTATACTTGCTCATTCACCTTGCAGGTGATGTGGAATGGATTGTCTTATTGCTCCTCCTTGATAAATGCTTCGATGCTCATCACACATCGGATAACCAAGGTTAGCTTGTCTAAATCTTCAACAAACACATCCTTCTTGACTAGTTCCTCATTATTCTTAGTGTTCTTTTCCAACTCTTCTCTTTCTTCTAGCTCCTCATCTGTACTATCTACTTCAATCTTTAAAGCATTACCCTTAATGATCATAGTTCATTTATTCGAACATTAGGCAGTCATGTGCTTAAATCCCTAACAGTTGAAGCGTTTGATCTAGTTTGTCTTTCATCCAAACACTTATATTTTCTCATAAGTTTTCTTTGGCAATTCTTGGCTAATAATATGACTCTTTTGCTTAGTCACAACTTCAGTTCTCTTGCTAGAGTCAATACTTTGTGGAGCTTGGCTACCACCTTGAGTAGGGTAGCTACTCTGAGTAAGTTAGATAACTTGAGGTCAAATTGGCCTGTTCCTCTCCTACTTCTCCACATGTTAGGTGATCCTTATAGCCTTGTCTAGTATAGTGAACTGTTGAAGCTTTACTACATCTCGGGTATCATATCTTAACCCAGTAAGGAACCTAGAAATCGTTTGGGCTGAAGGCTCATCAACTACACATTGGATCATGAACGTCTGAAATTCTCACATATATTCATCAACAGTTCAACTCCCTTGCCTCAGCTCTAGAAGTAGAGAAAAAGTATCTTTTAGGTTGGTATCGGGAACAAATCTTGCTATAAGGACTCTCTTCGTCTCGAGTTAGGTGCTAACCTCTCTGTATCCTTCTCACCTCTTCATGGTTTGGAAGTTCCTTTACCACATTACGATGTAACCTGAGAACTCTAAAGCAACAGTCCTTACTTTCTTACGGTCTTCGTATTAATAGTAGTCAAAGACTCGTTCCATCTTTTCTTCCTAATCTAGGTAGTCAATGGCATCTTTAGAGCCATTGAAGCTTAGAATTTGAAGCTTCACATAGTTGGCAGCTCAGGGTGCATGAGCTCACTCTTTTACCTCAACATACTCCTCTTCATCCACCTTACCTAAGTCAATTCTCCTTCGTACGTTCTCCTACTCCTCTACCTTGATTTTGTCGAGTTAGGATTTTTCTTCTAGTAGGTCATGCAACTTAGGGAGTATTCGAAGTGGCATTAGCAAGTCAGAAAGCTAATGTGTGAACAACTCTAGTAGGTTAGCTATTAAGTTAGCCATTTTGTTGAACCACTCATCTATGCTTTTAGGGGTATTTTGGGGTTGTTAGCAATTATGGATGGCATCACTATTACCATCTCCAATACCAACATTTACACTCGAATTTGTCATCTTTTCCTCAATTCAATACTATCTTCTCAACAAAACTTCAACAACGCTTGAAACTTTGATATTCCAAAAACAACTACATCGTCTTTAATTCAACCAACTCGCACACTCACTTCTCCACACGAATATTCAAATCCAAGTAAACATCGACCACAAACACAACAGCTACTTTGAAGGACAACAACACCTAGTTGAAGCTTGGTTTGTTTCCTAAAGTTCAAAATAAAGCAAAACATAGTATCTCACTATAACTTCCACAGAACAACAGTGTTACTTCCATTACTTACTAAAACACTACAGCTAATCCCTTACGTAACTACAACATACTTTCACAACAACACTATACACTATACATAATAATTACAGATGAATAGCAACTTACCTACTACGAACCTCCCATCTGATACCAAGATGATATGTTACATCGAGAGTTGAAATGGTCCGTGATATCAGGATAGGTTTAAACTCACAAAAAGTTCGAAAATGAAGATGGAACGTATGTAAATAAGAAAAACCCATGATCAGCTCATAGGATATGATTCATTAAGGAACTATCGAGGACTCACAAATTAACTTAATATGATATACGAGCTAACTCAGTGATGATACTCGCTACTTAGCCTTACTTAAGGGTTAGGATAAGAGTAAGGAAAGTTAAGTAAGCAAACATGAGGATGCTCACAAAAAGGAAAGTATAGTATATTCAATAACGGGGTTGCCTTTGTGGTTACAATTTACAGGGGTATTTATACCTGCAAATCTAGGGTTGCCTTCTAAATATGGAAAAGACAAAAAGGGATATTGTCTAAAAATAGTAAAATATAAGGAATGTAAGAGGGTATAAATGAAAAATCAGGAAAACAAATGATTAGTGTAGCGGATTCCATCTCATAGTCACTTTTGGCAATTAATGGCTAGCTTCTAGCATAACAAACAAATCAATATGGTCCTGTTGATCACTACCAAGCTAAGTTGAAGATCCTTTCGAGGTAAAGTCAGCTCGGACATGCTTAGGGCAGCTGGGAATCAGGTCGGCCGAGCTGATGGTATAATTTGCCAAGCTATTTATTGTGTCCTCTTTAGGTCGACATTTGTATACAAATTTCAAGGAAGAGTTCGACTCAGCCATGGCAACATGTTGGTAGGTTGAAGCATCTCAAACTCATGAGTAGATTGGTGAATGAGAACGTACCTTGACAAGTTCTCAAGCCCCTATGCTTAAGCTCGGGTTAAGGGTCTTGTAGCCCGATTCCTATCACCTTTAACAAAACTTTCATCCTCAAAAGTTACCTGAGTCCTAGAATAACGCTAGATACTTGTTCATCATTACCCCTTTTAGCTCTTAGGTGGCCTCTCTTTCTGTTTAATTAGTCAATTGCACCTTAACATACTTGATTACTTGCCTTTTCAAGATTTTCTCATTAGTATTTGTTATCTTAACAAACTCTTCAATTGTTCAAAGATTTGGCTTCACATTCAAAGGCTTAAGAGCAATAATTTGTTCTAGGTTTGGCATAAACTTCTTCAACACAAATACTTGAAGCACATCATTTACACCCTTTAGACTTGTTAGTGATGCCAATCTATAAGTAACATTACCAATCTACCGACCAACATACTTCGGGTTTAGCTCCCTTCTTAATCAAAACTTGATTACTCATATGGTTAGAGTTATCGCCAATAACACCTCGTCTCCCACTTGAAATTCTAAGGGCTTCACCACTTATCTGTATAGCTCTTTTGGCAACTTCGATCTTCTTGCATTTATTTTCTTAGTAGGTTTACTTTATCTACTACATCATCAACTAACTTTGGCTTCAAGATTTGTTTATCTCCTAACTCATCTTAATTGATGGGTTACCTATGATTCCTTCCATATAAAGCTTCATATGGTCATTAGGAAGCTATTATTGTAGGCAAACTCTACTAAGGGTAAGTGTTTGTTCTTATTACCACCAAAGTTAAGTGCATATGCTCTCAACAAATCCTCTAGGTATTAAGTTGTTCTCTCAAACTACCTATCAATCTATGGATGGAAAGCTATGTTAAGCTATAACTTTGTGCCTAAAGCCTTACGTAGGCTCCTCTAAAACTTACTTACAAAATGATTATCCTTATTAGAAGTTATGGATAATGGTAACCTAAGCAACGTCACCACCTCTTGAATGTATAGACCTGCTGGTCTCTCCAACCTGTTCCCTTTATTAACTAGCATGAATAAGCTAACTTGGTCAACATGTTAACTATCACCTATACTGCATCATGCTTAGGCATAGTCTTGAGTATTGTGACGAAGTCTTTAAATTTAAAGCAAAATAGTCTTCGCTAACATATCCATACAACACATGATACATTTACAAAGAGTCATTTGATTCTAATGTAGAAACCAATAAAGTATGAGAGGTTATTTGATCTAACAATGTCACTAAAATAATGCAAAGGACGGTTTGAGTTCTTTCCACTGACACCAAAATGTGATAATCTCACTAGATTCATTACTCATATTGGCCATCAAGTAGTTCACTTTGTTATAGCTATTCACATTATCATTCCATAAACTAATGCAACTCATTAACAAATTTGCTCTGGATATCTCAACTCATATTAGCCTCAATTCCTCCATATTGACGAGCTAAGGAGGGTTACATAAGCACATAACCGTAAGTCATCATATTACTATAGAAGTTAGTCCCATTATGGCTAACAATCTCTAATCAATGACAACCTATTCATAGAATAGAATATCAAGCTCAAACTTAACCTACACATGCATATAATCAGGGTTAGTATATGTTAATTCATTCAATCTATAAGTACGTACAAAGATAACAGTTACATATTTGTAATTCACTCATAGCAATGATAAATGATGAAATAAAATTCAACTCCTAAATCATAAAACATATAGACAATAAATACTTATATATGCTAAAAGAATGCAAATCCTTAAGCTAACACTTGATTATATAATTAAGATTGATCATAAGATAGTATATCTCCACAATATGATTTAATGCCTAAAAGGTCTCGATACATGAAATTAATTAGACAAGGAATTCATACAAGAAAGGAAAATCACACCTTAGATAATCACTGAAAACTTAAGGACATAAAATCACAAGGCACTATCCACTCACTTTCTATTGCTCCTTAAATGTGAAAACCTTTTTGCTAATATCCCTTTTAACCAAAATCTGAAGTATTTGTGAGCCCTGTATTTGACGAATAGGGATCAAGTTAGTAAATTTAGGATATTGATAAAACTAACCCGATTGACCTAAAAACTTATAAATAGGCTTGAGACATTAGCAGAGGAGACCTAATGGACTCGAATAGTAAAAATATAATAAAATAATAATAATAATATATCTAAAATAGTACGATTTAATTATAGTACTTATTATTTATCATAATCGTGTAGAATAGGCCTCAATAGTTCACAAATTTTTAGAGATACATTATATATGTAATAAAATTATTATGGGACATAAAATAACATGTGGAGTATATATATGTGTCATGTGTAATTATTATGTATATACATATAATCGAAACTAATTAAAATACTCGAAAAATAGCACTTTTAAGTCGAATTAAGCCAATTAAATTTATAAAAATTAATAAAAAATTGTAAGGACACTTAGAACAGTTGGATTACTTCTTAATAAGGCATGTAGATTGTAATGGACAGGTGTGATGCAATTGGGAAGTAAGAAACATGTAAAGAATTATCTTATAAACTCAAAATTTCAAGGAGAGAGAAAAGAAAATTCATCTTCACATCATTTAGGCTTTGAAAAATTTAGAATTTCTTTGTAGAAAATCATACATGCAAAGTAGGATTTGGAAAAATTAGAGATAGAATTAAGTGATTAAGAAAGCCAATTTTGGAAACTATACACAAATTAAGCGTAAACTAAACATTTGTGGGTATGACAGCTTAGGGGGTTGTTGGAGCTTAACCACCACCACCACTAGAAGCCACACCCAATGTCTAGTGGTTCCGATAAGGTAAGAGTTATCATAGGTGGCTAGAGTTAGATTTTCTAGTGAGGTCCTATTTTAGTTTGATTCTATGTAATTTTGTAAAATATAAAATATGCCTATAAAATTATGAAAAAACTTATTCCTATATATTTTTATGTATACAATGTAGGAAAAATACTATTTTATACAAATTTAGTAGCTACAATATACAACCTTAAGAAATTAATGTGTTAGATATCTCTCATGATCATGGATTTTGATGATAAAAAAAAGAAGAATACTAATGAATTAACAAGTGTGCAAGCTTATAAAAGGTTTTTCAAAAAGTTAATTTTCATAAAATTAAGTTGCATTTAGAAGGTTATTCAGAAGCTTCAAATTGATTGAAAATAGTTTATTCTGGAAAGTCTTCAGAAAGTATTATAGATGCTCTTATGACAAGAATTGGTACAACACTTCAGAAGCTTGTTCAGAGACTTCTAAGAAAAGAAAGAAAAGAAGGTTGATACTCTTTAGAAGGATATTTAAAAGGCTGGTTTGGAAAAATTACTTGGAAAAATTAATCAAGACCTGGCTTTGCTAGATTGGGTATATTAGAAAAATACACTTAATCCCGTTTTACTAAAGACAGAGTTAAGATCTATGGGGATTATTTTTAAGAGAAAATATATTTGGAAAAATCAAGATATGCACTAGACTAGATAAGGATAAGGTTGAATTGGTTTTTGTAGGATCTTAAATTTTGAATATAAGGTTGATTCGTAAGTTGCTAACTAAAGCAGATTTTTTTCAAAGCTTATTTGGCAATTACAGATTGATCTAAACATGATAAGGACAATTAGCTTTGGATTTTCAAATGATCGAGATCTTCTCATAAAAATATCTAAGGAATTATCTAGAATAACTAACGGTTGGATAATTATGGAAGTAAAGAAAATCTTCAGATTTTTAGCTGTTGGAAGATTTTAATATAAAAAAGAAAGGATTTAAAATGTTAGACATAACCCTGAGGAAAAAATTTTGTTGCACAAAAAAAAATTGTGATCGGAGTATACCTTCTGAAAAAGTCATAGAAGGTTCTCCAAATACTTTTTCAAAAAGTTCTACCGAAGCAAACATTACAATATTCGTTATTTTCTCCCTTGAGCGAAATTATTTGAGATTTATATTTTTGTTCTCATATGTAATCTATAATTCTTATTTGTTGTTTAAGTGTTGAAACAAATACGTTTGTACTCTATAGATCTGTATTAGCCTAAATTGTTGAGAGGCTAGATAGGCAGAGCAAAAGGTTGTAAAAGTCCATGTGTAACAAGTACTTATAATATTTTATGATTTGATTTAGTGGATTAAGTGGAACAGTACCGATGAAGTAGACAGAGTCCTTAGTAGTGGAGTTGGAAAAGAGCAGTAGGCAAAAGGCCGAAGCTCTATAAAATCTCTACTTGATTTTCTGCTTCCTTACTCCTTTAATTTGCTTTATTAATTGTTGTATGTTGAATCATTAAATTATCACTGTTTACTAAATTAAGTTATTAAGAGGGGTAATCTTATTTTTATATCAAAATTTTTTTTAAAAGTTAAAGCTATCAATTTACCTCCCCTCTTGATAAATTATACAAGACCAACATGATGGAATTAGGTAATTTTTTTATATTGAAATAAATAGGGCTAATAATGTGTTTTCCACTTCAAAAATTTTCTATAAATTATCTTAAATTAATATTAAATTTCTATGAATTTTTTTTCATGAAACTAATTTTAAAATTTTTATTTGATTTTTGAGCTTTTAACTATGTTTAAAATAGTGCTTTTAGTAAAAAGGGACATATTTTCCTTAAGAACTTCACTTAGATACTAAGCTTGATCCATTATTAAAGTATTTACACTATTTTAGAGTAGTCAGATTGAGTAGTAAAGTGAGGAGCTATAGAAAATTTCAATTTAATCTTTAAAAGTGAAGTTGGTAACTTGGTTATTTTATTGAAATTTGGTAAATTGATGAATTAGGATGTAAGACATAAGGAGTTGAGAAGTAATGAAGTTGAGAAAGGTTTTTTGAAGTGTTACTTGAAGTTTTAAATTGACCCTATAGTGGAAACTTGGGAGAAAATGGAGTAAATTAACTAATTCTAGGATATTGGTTAAAGGTAGAGGCTAACTCAAAGGTTTTGTGAATGAGCTATGCACTAAAATGATACTCAGAGATTTAGTTAGAAGTAACAATTATGAATAAAATGTAAAAGTAGGGGACTCAAAAGCTTGGTCAAAAGGTGATTTTCCTAAAAACTTTAAAGATAATGGAGTTAGAGGGTAGTTTAACAAGCAGCTTAACTTAGAGAAATTTAGAGGCTGTCTTAAAAAATAAAATTGATATCACAAATGACCCTTGTATAGCTCAAAGAGTAACTTAGAGGATTTTTGACTAAAGAAAACTATTATAAAACCACTTAGAACCTGACTGAGGGGATTTGGCAATTTAGTGTAACTTATAAAAACCAATGACGGGTCAAGAAATCATGATTCTTAAGTAGAAATAACTTATAAAACCTATGATGAAATAATAAAAAACGTATAAAACAAACTAATGGCTAATTATTCAAGGCTTAAAAACTAATTTATTGTATATTTTTAGGGACAATTGAAGATCAAAGAGGGAACGATTAGAAGTAGTTACTAATAAGTGCAGCCAAGTAAGTTGGGGTCAATGCTTTATGACTTGTTAGAGTATCCTATTAGGATACTTGGAAAATTAAGAGTGTTTTTTTTTGTGGTTGTAGCTAAATTGTTTGTGTATGTGCATGTGATGCTGATTGATGATTGGGAATTGAGCTTCGATTGTTGTTTTCTACTTGAACATATCATGTCAAATGTGTTTGAACTTAGTTACTCACCTTATAATTTGGACTAATCTTAAGTTAACTAAGATCTAACATGACATTCACGATAATCCAATAAGGGTAAAGATTAGGTTGTCAGACCAAATACTGACACTTCATGAGGATAGTAGAAATGGTCCTTTTCCTACTCTTAGTTGAACTAAGTGACAGGAGAAGGAGTTGTGGTAAGGTTGGGAATTGTGGTTTGAATGATGTTTAGGGAAGAGAGTGTTCTCCATTGCACAAGCTCGTATTTGGTTTGATGGTGTAGCATTGATTCTCCTCAATCCGAGTTACGGCGAATGAAATTTCTCTGGCTTCACAATGGACTGATTAAACATTGTACAATGATCTATCATTTGCTTGATGCATTTACATTTTATTAACGATGGAACAACCATGCTTGTTAATGTACTCTTATAACTCTATCCTTTCTTATTGAGATAATTGAGCTAATATCCCAATAGATTGTTTTGTAGGTGTAAAGTAGTACCTGAAGATGCCTCATTACAATTATTGGTAGGTTAGTTTCAACAGGCCACGGAGCGAAGTGTTGAAGACTAATGAATGGATTAGTGCTCATGTTATTTTTGTTTTCTTTTTGTAGGAAAACTATATGGTCTTCTTGGGATGCCTTATAGTTTTCATTGTCTCATTGATATATCTACTATATGTAAGGAAGTTTTTTTGTCGAGATGTATAAATCTTTTGAAAACTCTTAAACTTCATATGTATATAAAGCTATGTAAAAGATCTATACTATCTTTAGATATGTAAATGTATATTTTGCAAAGTGTTACTCCACAGGTATTATATGCTATAAGTGCCTATTTGACTGCTTTAAAGTTATTTGAGTCATTGTTTGCCTAGTGTAGACAATATGATAGGATTCAAGGTACCAACCCAACCGAATGTCGAAGCCTAGCTCATCTACTCTTCAACCAGATATCTTATTTGATCACTTATTTTTGTCTATGTTATTTAGAAATCCTATTTCTTGTATTTTTCCTAAATTACCCTCATGATTATTTTATATCTACAAGAATGCCACTAAGGCATCCTTTTAGTCGTTTTATTTATAAGTTTGCCATTATGTATAAATAGAACACATGTATAGAGTTTTAGATAGACTTTGACATATTAATGAAAAAACCTCGAGACTTTTTTGTTAGAAACCCCTTCTTTACCTGTTCTTATCAATCCCTTTAGCAGGGATTGTGACGAGCAACCTTATCATTTGGACCGGTGAGTCTTAAGCTATGTAGGATTTTGTTGGTGTGTCATATCCAGATAGATAGCTCACTAATTCGCTAAAACCCTACTTTTATGTTCTTGTTCATTGTGATGCTTCTTTGTATGTATGACCCCGAAGACACATCAGCTTCACTGGTATTAGAGCTCGATTCCAATGAGGGATTGTTGGACGTTGTCATAGAGTTTCGTTCCCTATTGCTATTAGTAGTTGTTGTATCTCTTTTGTAGTTGCTATAGTGTTGAAGTTGCCGTTTGTGGCTATTGAAGCGATGGGTTACCGTAAAGTTACTATCTTTGTTATTTAAGCACTAAGAATACAGTACCCAAAATAGAGGAACTTAGTTGCTCTTCCATTTCTTTAAAGTCGCTAGCCTGAGGTTTAGATTAACCTATTTTATACATATATATGTTAGTATTAATCACGCATGTGCTATATTGTTGATGCTTAAGGGATCTTGTAATGACGAGTTGAAATTAGGGTTTTATTGGACCTATAAAGAATTAGAAGAAATTAGTGACGAAATTTTCCCTGTTCTCTATTTTGGATATTTGAATATTTAAAAAAACAAAAAAGAAGGAGAAGAAAAGAAAATCAATGAGTGACATTGGAGTCGTACAGGATTGAAGTGCATTTGGGGTTACTATTGTTTTAAGGATGCTATCGTTGTTTGTGTAGTGCATGGGTTGCCAGAATATGTAAATTAGTGTAGTGGGTATTAGCATCTGGGTCTTGATTCGTACAACACTATAATCGTAAAGTACAGTGTAGTAGTGTACTTGAGTTGTGTAATAGGTACTTAGGTTTTTGATTGGGTTATATAAATTTAGTTGGTAACTATCATAGGTACTATTGGTGAGACTGTGGTATTATGATATTGTTCGTACTATCTGTACTTTATGGGTATGGCGGCTATGCAAATCTAAGGAAGCGCTTGTTAGGGTTTGTTGGGTAAGTTACTGTTGTGGCGAATGGTACTCAATTAAGGGGCTTGATTACTTGATTGGTAATTTAGGAGTGTGCTGTTGTGAACCGTGACCAGGAACAGATAAGGTCGGCTACTGGATGAGTCCAAGCTTGCAGAAAACTTAAAAAAGATTAATGGAGAAAAGTGCGAAAGGGTAAAAATGAAAAATGAAACAATAAGCAAAACTCATGAATAGCTTTAGGGGATATGACACACTAATGGAACTTTTGAAGACTCATGACTCAATTTGATATGACGTACGAATTGATTTGGTGAGGTTACTTGCTACCTAATCTTGCTTAAGGGAAAGGATAAGAGTAATGTCAAGAGTAAACAAATAGTGTTTACATAAGGAAGAAAAAATAGTCAAAAAGTGTATTAAGAATGATCTGATGTTCTCATAGTTACAAGTACAAGGGTATCTATACCCATAAGTTAGGACATCCTGCTTAAAAAGAAAAAGACAAAAAGGGTATTTTCTAAGGGAGTAATGTACAAGATATAAAATGGTAAAAATAAATATACAAGAAAAACAATCATTGGTGCAATGGATTCTGCACATGATACTGTATACGTGGTGATGCTACATTGGTGAGGTTGTTAAAAGATGCGGACAAAAAGTATAGACAGATAAGCTTATCTGAGTAGGGATGGCTTAGTCAATCCGGACTCTCTCTTTCGACTTCTCGACAAGGAAGGTGTTGAGTAATTGGTTGGCTCGATGTTAGAGAGTAATCATCAACTCAGCATATTGCAGAAAAATGGGCGATCATACAACACGGCATAAAAGGTGACTCGATAAGGAAGTTTTCGGCTTTGGTAGGGGTTGGTTAGAATAAAAGGATTCGTCATACCAACCCCTCTAGTCTTCAGGCTCGACTATGGGTCAGAGGTCCGATAACCTAATTCTCATCATTCCCTCCGGGTTGTTTTAGATTTGGGATCAAATCTGAATAGTGTTCACTCAATTCTCCATTAGGGTGATATGGACTGAAGTTGGCAATGTTGAAGGTGTAAAAAACCCCATAGTCCTCAGGCAATTCTAACCTGTAGGCATTGTCATTGATCTTTTAGAGGATTCAGAAAGGTCCTTTCGCTCTTATAGATAATTTGTTCCTCTTCTTGTTTGAGAATTGTTCCTTATTGAGGTGCAGCTATACCAAGTCTCCCGATTGAAATTGTTTAGCTGACCTACCCTTGGTCTTTTCTCGCATTCTTATAGCAGTTTGGTCAATGTGTCGAGTAACCTTGTCGTAGATGTACTAAAGGGATTATGCTCTGGCCATTGCGTCAGGGTCCTCTTGTGTGGGTATTGGTATAGGGGCATGGTTGAGGGGTAACTCGAGATTGAATCCATAGACCACCTTGAAAAGAGTTTGCTTAGTGGTGTCATGTACTATTCGGTTATAGGCGAACTCGACCATTGGTAGGTAAACATCCTAATCAACCAAGTTTTTGCCTATTGTAATTTGGAGTAGTGATCCTAAAGTGTGATTAACCACCTCTGTTTGGCCATTGGTTTAGGGGTAACATAAGGTACTGAAGAGTAATTTGGTTCCCAGCCAATGCCACAGAGTTCTTCAAAAATGACTTAAGAACTTTGGGTCTTTATCAGAGACTACGCTTCTTGGTACACTGTGTATCCTCACAATCTCTTGTAAGCAAAGAGAAGCAATTGCCAAAACGTCATTAGTCTTTGTGCAGGGTATGAAGTGTGCCATCTTATTGAATCGATCCATGATGACCATTATAGAATCTTTACCTCGGGCGGTTCGCAGTAGTCTGAGAACAAAGTCCATGCTTAATTTAGTCTAAGGCCTTGTTGAGACAGGTAGGGGCATTGCTTTCCCTTGTTCGGCTTAGCACTTTTCCTTCTTGCACATGGCATAACTTTCGATAACTTGGTGCACAACTTTCCTCATTCTCGGCCAAAAGAATCAATCATTTATCAGTTCATAGGTCCTCCTTTCCCCAAAATGTCTGAAGAGACCTCCATCGTAGGCTTCTCTGACTAGTAGCTTCCTCAGTGAATAAGTCGGCACGCATAATTTTCCTCCTCAAAATAAGTAGCCATCATCTATATGCTATTCGTCCACTGTCTTCCCATCTACGTATTGTGAAATTATGGCTCCAAAGTGTAGATCCTCAAAGTATTGTTCTTTGATACTTACAAACCCAAACAATCTGGTTTGCAGTTATGATAAAAGCGCATATCTCCTTGAAAGAGCATCGGCAACTATGTTGCTCTTTCCCTATTTGTACTTAATTACAAAATTGAATCCTTTAAGGAATTCAACCCATCTCACCTGTTGCTTCGACAACTTGGTTTGACTCCAGAATTACCTTAGCGATTTATGGTAAGTATATATGACAAATTCTTTCAGCAGTAAATAATGTTGCCATACTTGCATTGCTCAGATTAGTACCAAAAGTTCCTTATTATACACAAAATAATTCAATTAGGGTTCTCAAAGCTTCTTGTTATGGAAGGCAATTGGTCGGCCTTCTTGCATTAGGATAACACTTATTTCAATGCCCAATGCGTTGCTCTCCAATTCAAAAATTTTGTCGAAGTCGGGTAGTACTAACATCGGGGTGGAGGTTAACCTTTCTTTTACCTTGGCAAAACTCCTCTCCTCTCATTCTCCATATCGGAAGTCGGTGTTTTTCTTCGTTAGTTTAGTAAGTGGTGCAGTGAGAGTGCTAAAATTCCTGGTGAATCTTTTGTAAAATGAAGCCAGTTTTTCTTCATTAGTTCAATTAACAATTGCTCAGGTCTTCTCATCATCGACTTGTGAGCCTCCTCCATTGACTACATAACCCAAGAATACCATTTCCTCCTAGCAAAAGCAATATTTCTTTAGATTGTCGAATAGTCTCTTGGCATAAAGGACGTCCAGGACTACTTTAAAATGTTCATAGTGACTCAACATGTCGGTACTGTAGACCAGGATGTCATCAAAGTATACCATGACACACTTCCCAATGAGATGTCTTAACACATGGTTCATTAATCTCATGAAAGTACTCGAGGCATTCAATAAGACAAAGGGCATGACCATCTACTCGTAAAGTCTATTTCGAGTCTTGAATGCATTCTTCCATTCGTCGCCTGGTCTTATGCTGATTTGATGGTAGCTAAATTTAGGATCAATCTTGCTAAAAATCTTAACTCTACTTAGTTCATCTAACATGTCTTTTAGCCTCAAGATCGGATACCTGTATTTGATCATGATTCTGTTTACTGCTTAGCTGTCTACACATATCCACTAGGTTCCATCCTTCTTCAGCACTAGAAGTGTAGGTACAGCACAAGGGCTAAGACTCTCTCTTACATAACTTTTCTCTAGCAATTCATTGACTTGACGTTGGAGTTTAGAAGCCTGCTTAAGATTCATTCAATAAGCTGGCTTATTCGATAGTGCAGTATTAGGTATTAAGTCAATGTAGTGCTCTATTCCTTAAGTTGGGGGCAACTCTTTAGGTAACTGTTCTGGAAGCAGGTCGGCAGATTCATCTAATAACTCTTTGATCTCCTGGGGTAACTTACTCCACTCCCTCATTTCCAATAGTCACCTGACTAACAAGAGGGTCGGCTCATTAGCATTAATGGCCACTTGGAGCTTGGCTCTACTCATCACTAGAGCCATCTTCAATCCCAGAGCAAGTTTCATCTGCAACTTATTAACTTCTCTTGGCAGCATCGGATTCAGCATGATCTTCCGGTCATCCTTCTCGAACATATACGTGTTCCTATAGCTGTCATGCATAACTCTCATGTTAAACAACTACGGACTATCTAGCAACATGTGGGGAGCGCACATAGGCAGTACGTCACAGAGAATCCGGTCAAAGTAATTCCCTATAGTGATTGGCAGTAGTAGTTGCCAAGTAACATGTAATGTTCCTTTCTCATCCAACTAGTGCAGCTTATACGGCTTTAGATGTGAAATAGTTGGTAACTTCAATTTTGAAACAAGATTGGTTGATGTCACATTGGTGTAACTTCCACTATCCACAATAAGGGTGCACATTTGATCATTTACCTTACAGGTGGTATGTAATAATTCTCTTTCTGCTCCTCCTCTCGTGAGGGTTCTATGTTCATAATGCATCGAACAACCATGAGTAACTGATCTAAGTCTTCAGGAAACATGTCTTCCTTAATTAGCTCTTTCTTAGCACTTTCTTTCTCAGTAGGAACTTCCTCCTCCTTGGGTTCCTCATTCATACTCTCCACTTCTAGCTTCAGGATATCTCCCTTGATGACCATCATCCATCGATTCGAGCATTGAGCAGCCATGTGTTCGAACCCCTAACACTTAAAGCACTTGATTTGGCTGGTCTTCCTGCTAGACCCTTATCCCTTCTCATATGTTCAGGTTGGTACTATATCACCAGGTCGGTTTTTCTGTTCGGCTCTTACATTAATCTTTCTGCTTGGCTCTATATTTGATTGAGCTTGGTGACTTGCCTGTACTTGTCAGCTATTCGGCATCCTTGTCGGTACTTGGCTCTTTCTTTGCCTCTCTACTCGTTGGGTAATCCTAACAGCTTCATCCATTGTGTCAAATCGTTGGAGCTCCATAACATCCCAAATGTCTCTTCTTATCCCGGTAATGAACCTTGAGATTGTTTGAGCTGGTGGCTCCTCCACTTTATAATACATCATAAGCATTTGAAACTCTTAAACACACTCGTCAATAGTTCGGCCTTCTTGTCTTAGCTCCTAAGACCGAATGAACGTATCTTGGAGGTTTGTTTCTGGTATGAATCTATTTCTGAGTACTTTTTTTATCTCGAGCCAAGTGTTAATCTCTTAATACCTTTCTTGTCTTCTCATAGCCTGAAAATTCTTACACCACATGGCGACATATCTAGAGAACTCAACAGAAAAAGTTCTCATTTTCTTATAATCCTCATATTGATAGTAATCAAATACACGATCTACCTTCTCTTCCTAATCCAGATACTCATTAGCATTCTCATATCCGTTGCAACTCGAAACACGAAGCTTCACATGATCAGATGCTTTAGGGATTCATACATGCTCCTCTTCAAAATACTCCTCTTCCTCTTCATCAAGCTCTCTTAGGTCTATCCTTTACCTTACTTGTCTACCAACTCCTCTACCTTGAATGGGTCGAGTTAGGTTCTGACCTCTAATAGGTTGAGTAGCTTGTGGAGTGTTTTGTGCGGCTTTAATGGGTCAGTAAGACAGCACTTGAATAGCTTAGGTCAGATCTACTAAGAGGTTAGTTACCTTATCAAGTTTTTCGTCAATGTTTTTAGGAGTTCCTTGAGATTTTCGTCCATGGTGGACAACTCCACTATCATCACCAGTACCAACATTCATATTTGGGTCTGTCATTTTTCCTTATAGATTCAAACTTAAACAAACACTTCAGAAAGTGAACAACTGACAATACAGCAGTCAAATGGATATAGTAACTTACTTTATTTCATACACACAAAACAGACTATAATAGAACTTCAAGAAGAACTATTACAGTTTACACAAAACCTCTGCTTTGATACCAAGACGTTACGAATTGTAATCAAGAACAAATAAGGCCGGTCGCTAGATAGGTCCAAGTTTGCAGAAAGCTTGAAAAGGATTGATGGGGAAAAGTATGAAAGGGTAAAAATGAATAATGAAATAGTAAGCAAAATCCATGAATAACTCTAGAGGATATGATACACCGATGAAGCTTCCAAGGACTCATGACTCAATTCGATATGACGTACGAATTAGTTTGGTGTGATTACTCACCACTTAATCTTGCTTAAGGGAAAAGATAAGAGTAAACAAACAGTGTTTACGTAAGGAAGAAAAAGTCCTCAAAGAGTGTATTAAGAATGATCCGATGTTCTCACAGTTGCAAGTACAAGGGTATTTATATCCATAAGTTAGGGTAACCTGCCTAAAAAAAAAAGATGAAAATGGCATTTCATAAGGGAATATTGTATAAGATATAAAAAGGTAAAAATGAATAGACAAGAAAAACAATCATTGGTGTAACAGATTCTGCATATGATACTATACACGTGATGATGCTACATTGGCAAGGTCGTTAGAAGATGCGGACAAAAAGTATAGACAGATGGGCTTGTCCAAATAGGGATAGATTAATCAGTTCAGACACTCTCTTTCAGTTTCTTAGCAAGGAAGGTGCCGAGTAATTAGTCGGCTCAATGTTGGAGGGTAATCATTAACTCGGCATACTGCAGAAAAATAGGCGATCATACGACATGGCAAGAAGAGTGACTCAGTAAGGAAGTACTTGGCCTTTGTAGGGGTTAGTTGGAATAGAAGAATTCATCGTGCCAGCCCCTTTAGTACTCGAGCTCGGCTGCATGTCAGAGGTTCGGTAGCCTAATTCCCATCGTGTGCCATAAAATTGATTGAATCCATAGGGGTTGTAACTGTTGTAGTAATAACTTGTACATGAAGTGGCTTAGGTTTTACATGAGTGCTCTTTTGGTGGTAGCAGTAGTTGTATGGGTCTATGAATTAGGTTGTGGTAGTCACTGGAGTCGAGTTGGTGGTGGTTACTGTATGTATAACCAATACTTGTATGAGTTAGTGTCTAGTATAGGCGGTGGTTTTTAGTCGTGATGGCGACTAGATCTTACAATAATGGCTGTTGTTGTGTGGGGAAGGAAGCGATAGGGTGTTTTGGTGCAGTCGCAAGTCATGGCTGGGCTGTTTACGGACTTGCTGATAGTGGTGGGCATCTAAGCGGGGGGACCAGAAGTTGCAGTGGGTTGTTTTGTGCATGTAATTGGTGTCGTGTTTGCTGTCTAGCCGAGCTATTGCGAATAGCAGTAAGCGTATGAGGGAGTGGTCGGTGTGCGTAGGAGTGGAGCTTATTTCTCTAAGCTGCTATATGTGTGATTTGTGTAGAGCTATCATGTGTGCGTGAGCTGTGGTATCGAGTGCATTAAAGAGGGGTCAGTGCATAAGTATAGAAGTTGAATTGGACCATGCATATGTTCTGATGTGACACGTGCATTGTTCTACTGTTGTCGAGCTGTTTACTCTCCTAACTATTGGGTACCATGGTGGAGTCCGAGCTGATGTCCAATTAAAGACCTAATACCGAGCTGCCCTGTTACACGTACGCGCCTGCCTTGTCCGAACTGTTGCGTTTCCCCATTGAGCTGATTAAATTCCTACTTGCCGAACTATTGTGTGTGTGCTTGAAGGTATCGAGGCCTTATGATTGTGTGTGTCGAAGTGTATAGGGTGAAATTGTACTCGAGCTACTGCTTGAGTTGGATTGATTACGCTAAGCTTATGTTTGTTAATGTGTCGAACTGCAGAATGGTCGTGCTGAATTATTGTTGATTTGCGTCGAGCTGTCCTTAACTTAGTGTAGGGAAGTTTGAAGCTACTGAGAAGTGCAATTGGTCTTGGACAGCTGCCGAGCTGAAGTGTCAAGAGCGTTGTCACGCGACTTGAGAAATTCCTGAGGTGAATTGAGTGAGGCCAAGCTTGCACATCTGAGCCAAGGTGAACTTTCACTGAGTTAAACTGAGTTGTTCCAGCTTTGAGCTGTTTCAATCCAAAGTGCCAAGCTGAGTGAACTTAATTTCCAAGCTACTTAGTGGTGCATATTCGAACTGAGGTGAACTTGAGTCCTAAGCTATGTCTAAGCTTTAGTTTTAAAGTTTTCGAACTGTTATCATCCCAAAACTGCCGAGTTGAATTGAGTTGTGAAGCTCTTTTCAAATTAGCCGAGCTATAGTTGTTGTACCAAGCTATCCTCTGTCTAAATTGCCTAGCTGCTGTGAAGTGTACGGACCGAGCTCTCGTAACGGTGTTGAATTGAAATAGGTACTAACTCTGAGTTGCCGCTGAGATTTGTTTGCTTACTTGAGTTCTGAGCTGATCTGTGTTGTCGAGAAGCCTAAAATACCAAGTTGTGTTCGTATAACCGAGCTGTTCTTCTAGTTATTGTCCAGCTAGGACCCAAGTGCAGTACTGTACGTGGAGTGTTCGTGTGACTAATGCCTTGGTGGGGAGAGCAAGACCCATTGCCAATCACGTTGAGCTGAAGCTTGAAGGAGTGGTGTTGTCCACTTGTACTTTAAAGGTTGTCGAGTAGTAAGCAAATCCATCCGTGCTGTCCAACTTTAAAGTTTCCGAGTTGCTACAATTCAAGTGCCGAAATTGGATTCGAGTGAGCTGCTATACTGAAGAGTAGCTGTTGCTGAGCTATTCTATTTAGTGTCCAAGCTGAATTGTTGTGTGTTCTTCCATTATCGAGTTGAACAACTCTCGTCGATCTTGGAGTTGAACCGAGCTACTAGCTGTGCCGAACTCTCAACTAGCTTCGTCCGAGCTATTGTGAGCGTGTGCACAACTTGGAAGTGTGTGAATCAAGTCGTGGCCCTGTTATCTGAACTGTTGAAGTGCGAAACCGAATTGTAAATTTCCGAGCTCGAGTGTGTGTGCTATCTTGTTTATCTGCACGTGCGGGAAGCTGAAGCATTGATCAGCAAGGAATCCTCAGTTTCAAACAAGTGCTGCAGTACATGCCGAGTTGGATTACATTATAGTGTATGGAGAATTGGTGTGTAATGCTGTCATTTTTCTTTAATTACCAAACTGATTGTTCTTACAAAGTTGGTTGTATTGGTGCTGAGCTAAACTTTTGCAATATAGCAACAAATAAATTTTACGTCAAGAGAAGACTTGAATAGAGTATTATATTAATTCGAGTTAGTTACTATCCTATGAACTTTATTTCTGAAATTATTATTAAAAGATTAGGTTATGAAACTACCGACCACTCAAACTCGTATGACTTTCAATGTGATTTGAGTGACAAAGTAAGAAAAGTAGCCTTTTCGATTGGTAAATTTCAAAATGAAGTCTTATGTAATGTTGTTGACATTAGAGATTGTTACAAATGTTGAGGATCTCCATGGAAGACTAGTCATAACATGAGCTACATGCCTTTGAAGAATACCTATTCCTTCTATGACAAAGAACGAGTTATGCTCCACCCTATCTCCTTGACTAGTCTTGAAGATAATTTAAAGATTGTTAAGACTTCAGTAGAGAGTTGGAGCAATGAAAGAAAACCTTGTGAAGAGGCCATCCAATAGGAAGAGGGAGAGGAAGTTGATAGAGTTTTTGCACCCTCCATGATTGTAGATACTCGATTTTTGCCTCCTAGTAGTTTTAGGTTTAGTTTTTCTTTTTTAATAGGATCTTAACTCAAAAATAATATAAAATAATAAAAATAAAAGAATAATAAAAATTGACAAATGATAAAAATGCCAAAAAAAATAAGAAAAGAAAAAATTACAAAGATTTTTTAAGAAGTAAATTATTTTAGGGTTAATAGTTTTAGTTTTAGTTTTAGTATTAGCTTAGTTCAAATAATTGTTTTAGAGAGTCGTGTGTTTTAAATACAATTCAATTGTCTTAAAAATCAAGATACAGGCTAACGGCCTAATGGATAAGCATTGGAGCATAAATCTTGCTAGGCACTTATGTGTCTTTTATTTTTATGACTTTCATTTTGCGAAAATCGGTTAAGCGTACGGGATTTAGAGTTAATCAAATCTTTTGAATCTAATGCAATAAAGATTTGTGAGATTCAAATCTAATTTGATTTTTATCAAATTGGATTTGAATCGTTATAAAAGATTTAAATCTAGTTTGATTTTTATTAAATCGGATTTAAATCGATATAAATGATTTGATTTTTATCAGATCGGATTCATGTTGATACGAAAGATTCGGTTGGATTTATTTTGTTTTGAGCTTTATAAATAGAGTTGCATGATCAATACAGAGGAACACACACCACTAACTCCATACTCTACACTTAACCCTCCATTCTCATTCCACTTATCAGCCTTCTTTCATATGCAAAGAAACTACCCTCGCCATTGTCCCACATCCATCCAACGACAGCTTCCCATCAACTCAACTAAGAACAAATAGCTGAACATCAGCAAACCCGAAGCACTTGACCCCCATCTTTACGGAACATCGTGCATAGCCCCATTCTCCTTCTCTCCACACACACGCCAATAAGCCCCTATCACATTCTCCTCAGGCCACAGCAATGACTCATCCTTATGAATGGCTATGCCTCAATAGCAGCCCATTCCACTCACAGCCTGATCATCCTCGTTCCCTTAGCACTTCATTGCAAAACTCCACCCCACGCTTTACCAAATCCAAACACAAGCCAACTCCTTCTGCTTACAGCCTTAAACTCCAAACGCCAACTCACAGCTACACAACTCAAACATTAATCAACAAACCATCCTTGCATACATCTGCAGTAGCACAACAACTGATGTCAAATTAATCCTTAAACACAGACCCTCGACCATCCCTCTCTCAAATGCACTGCAAGATACGACTACATAATAATCCAACTCGACGCATCATAACCCTAGTCACATACTTATTCATTGTAGCACATACACCAGTATTGATTCACTGCAGCACTTAGCAGCAGCCCTACTCTCAACCAGTGCCGTGACTAAAGCCCACTGTTGTGCTCCAGTAACCAAATACAGTTCCATAACCCATCGCAACTCAAGTTTAGCAATGACATGAAGACTTCTACGTACCACATCATACGTGACCGTCCTCTTCGCAGTCCACTTCACCGCAACGCAAGTGTAATTCCAACATCTACACCCCGAACGCAAGAGGTATTGCTTAACTGTAATGAACAGCAAATTTGATTTAGTTGTTGAATGTTTTTTTTTTATTATTTGATTATCATTATTATGTTATTAAGTCTTTAGTTATTTAATATTATGAATATATTAGTTCAGGAAACTTTTAAGATTAGATTTATATTAAATATATTTCCTGATATTATTAATTTACTTAGGTAGATAAATGTTAAATATTGATAGTATAGATACATATATGTACATATTAGTTAAGGAGTTTTTAGTATCGTTTTCTATAATTCTTTACGTAGAATTTTTTATAATAAAAGTTAATAATGAAAAACCCTTTTACAAAAAAAAATTTAAGACTTTTAGAGAGTTTTTTTTTTTCACTTACAAGTTAAGACCCTTTAGATTTTTTTAAATAAACTGAATTAATTAACAATGTAACCTCGGTCGGTCAGTTTTCAAAATTAAAATAAGGCAACACACTAAAGATTTTTTGAAAGAACTACGATTGTTTGATCCTGACTAGCAGGTACGTAAGTACCTTTAGGGCGACGATAAAATCTGTAGAAATTTAGGTTCTTTTTCATTTGATTTTTATTTTATTTTTCTTTTTCTTTACAAAATATTATAATTAGAAGAATAGTCCTAATTTTGGTAAATAAATAGTGGTACCTGTTAGGATTTAATAGGTTAGCCTTCGAACTCGGAACCTTTTGGTTCTTCATTTAAATTAAAATCAAAGATCGATAGCTAAATCATAATCAATTCACCCAATTGATTACAATTTTCTTTTCTTTTTTTTGACTTTGATCGGGTGATGATTCCAAAAATTTTTATAAATAAAAAAAATTGGAATTTCTCGATTTCTTTAGTTGAGGATTAATATTAAACAGGTTAGGGTTTTGTATTAATCGGAAATAGGGAAATCAATTTTAAATAGAAAACTGAAAAATTAGGCTCGACAATGGTGACCAAAGAAAAACAAGTTATGAGGAAGTGGATGAGGTAATAAATGCTAAAAATGAAATACTTGAGGTTTAGCAAGAATTTGAAGTCTTACAAGTTTAGATCTCCTAAGCTTATGTCATGTTTGAGCTTAAAGTAGTGTTATTTCCCATGATTGATAGCTATTGGAACTACTTAGGGGTAGTTGATAAGATACATAATGAGTGGAAGGAAGGGTGTCTAATGAGGAGCTTAATTGATCGCGCTCATGATGAGTGGAAAGAGCACTGGACTGTGATTGCTTTGATTATTAAGTTAAGCTGTTGTAGTTTATTTTTATTTCGCTATTGCAGATTTGTTTTTGGTCTAGGTGGAAATTGGAGTGATCAATTATTAAGTTTTAGGTCGAAACTTTTTTAAGAGGGGGATGATGATAAGATTTAGGATACTGACCTAACCAAATGCCAAAGCCTAGATCATTTACTCCTTACTCGGATATCTTATTTGATCGCTTATTTTTATTTTTGTTATTTAGACATCCTATTTCTTGTATTTTTCCAAAATTACCCTTATGCTTATTTTGTACGTACAGGAATGCCACTCAGACATCCTTTTAATCCTTTTATTTACAAGTTTGCCATTATATATAAATAGAACATATATATAGGGTTTTAGATAGACTTTAACTTATTAATGAAAAACCCTTGAGACTTTCCTCTTGGAAAACCCTTCTCTATCAGCTCTTACCAATCTCTTTAGTAGGATTTGTGGTAAGCAACCTTATCACTTGGACCGATGAGTCATATTTGGTGAGTCTTAGGCCATGTAGGATCTTGTTGGTGTGTCATATCTAGTTATATAGCTTACAGATTTGCTATACCCCCCATTTTATTTTCTTATTCTTAGTTTTTGTAGTGCCTCTCTATGTGTACGACCTCGAAGATACATTATTATATTTATGTTAGCAGTTAAGGAGGGTAGCTTATAGCCTAAGTTGGCTTATATGGTAGGGTAGTTACAATTCCTTCAGATTGGGGCATGATAGTATTCTTATAAAATCTAGATTCACTTACATTTTTAATGATGACTCCTATGTACCAAATTAGAATTCCTTACATTAAATTCAAATCATCATACTAAACTTATTAGTTATCCTAATTGATAATTAGAAAAGAATAGGAGGAATTGCAATGGATTAAAATGCTTAACATAGGAGGAGATTCTGTGATAGGAATTAGGCAATCGGACTCCTGACCCAAGCCCAAGCTTAAGGACTAGAGAGCATGGTAAGGCAAGTTCTTTCTTTATACCCCACAACTGAAGAGTATAAGCTACTGTAGTCTACCGACTTGATGCCTTGCCCAAAACCGAACACTCTTGCGCTTATTGATAGTCTTTAGCTATTGACTAGAGGTACACTTAGACAACAACTCAGCCTAACAAACCATCTGTCCAATTGACTTGAACCAAAGCTATACTAAATACATCCTAGCTAAATTTACCTCGGAAGAGTTACCTACTCAACTTAGTACTGTCGAACCATTAACTTAGCTCGGCATCACTATTCGACAACAGCTAAGCTAGCCATATAATCTGTCTGTTTTGCTAGGTGCTAGAATACTACTCATTTGTTACATGTTTGAGCACCCTAAATGACAAGATCTTTCGTATAGGATGCTTGCTTTTGCTAATTTCTCATTTATAACCTTCGAACATTCCTTATATCATACTTATTTTGAATATTACCCTTTTTAGTCTTTTCCATTTTAGGTAGGATACCCTAATATTTCAAGTATAAATACCCATTGTAAATGATACGAACCATGACCAAGAACAGACAAGGCCGGTTGCTGAATGGGTTTGAGCTTGCAGAAAGCTCGAAAAGAGTCAATGGAGAAAGGTACGAAAGGGTGAAAACAAATGATGAAAATAGTAAGCAAAACCTACGAATAGCTCCAGAAGATATGATGCACCAATGGAACCTCTGAGAGCTCATGACACAATTTGATGTGATGCATGAATTGGTCTAATGAGGTTACTCACCACTTAACCTTGCTTAAGGGAAAGGATAAGATTGATGTCGAGAGTAAATAATAATGTTTACGTAAAGAAGAAGTTACTTAAAAAGTGTATTGAAAATTATCTGATCTCTTACAACTACAAGTACAAGGGTATTTATACCTACAAACTAGAGTAACTTGCCCAAAGGGGAAACAACAAAAAGGACATTTCCTAAAGAAGCAATGTTACATGATATAAAGGGTAAAAATGAATATACAAAGAAAATAATCATTGGCGCTACAGATTTTACACATGATACAGTACACGTGTCGATGTTGCATTGGCGAGGTTGTTAGTAGATGCGGATAAAAAGTATGGATGGATGCGTTTGTCTGAGTAGGGATGGCCTAATCAATCCAGTTTTTCTCTCTCGGCTTTTCGGCAAGGAAGAGGCCAAGTAATTAGTTGACTTCGCAACAAAGAGTAATCGTTAACTCGGCATACCACACAATAATGGGCAGTCATACAGTACAGTATTAGAGGTGACTCAGCAAGGAGGTACTTAGCTTCGGTAGGGGCTGGTTGAAACATAAGGATTTGTCGTGCTAGCCTCTCTAGTCCTTGAGCTAGGTTGCGAGTCATGGGCCTTGTAGCTTGATTCCCATCATTCCCTTTGGGTTGTTTTAGATTTGGGATCAAATCTGAATGGTGTTCGCTCAATTTTTCGTCAATATGATATGGATTGAGGTCGGCAATGTTGAAGGCATCAGAAACCCCATAGTCCTCAGGCAGTTCCAACCTGTAGGCATTGTCGCTAATTTTCTAGAGGATTTTGAAAAGTTCTTCCGTTCTTGCAGATAATTTCTTTCTCCTTTTATTCGAGAAATTTTCCTTGCTGAGGTATAGCCATACCAAGTCTCCCAACTGAAATTGTTTTGCCAACCGACCCTTGGTCTTTTCACGCATTCTTCTGGCAGCCTAATCGATGTGCCGAGTGACCTTATCATAGATGTGCTGAAGGGATTGTGCTCTCGTCGAGGCGTCGGGGTCCTCTTGCGCTGGTGTAGGTACAGGGGCATGGTCGAAGGGCAACTCGGAATTGAATCCATAGACCACTTTGAAGGGGGTCTGCTTAGTGGTGTCATGTACGGTTCGGTTATAAGAAAACATGACTACTGGTAGGAAGACGTCCCAATTGACCAAGTTCTTGCTGACTGTAGCTTAGAGCAGTAAACCCAAAGTATGATTAACCACCTCTATTTGGCCATTAGTTTAGGGGTAGCAGGAGGTACTAAGGAGTAATTTGGTTCTTAGCCAACGCTACAGGGTTCTCCAAAAGTGACTTAAGAACTTTGGGTCTCTGTCAGAGACTATACTCCTCCACACGTTGTGTATACACACAATCTCCTATAAGAAAAGAGACGCAATAGTCGAAGCGTCGTTAGTTTTAGTGTAGGGCACAAAGTGTGCCATCTTACTGAACCAATCCACAATGACCATCATAAAATCTTTTCCTCAGGTAGTTCTCGGCAGTCCGAGAACAAAGTCCATGCTTAGTTCAGTCTATGACCTCATCAAAATAGGTAGGGGCATTGCCTTCCCTTGTTTAGCTTGGCACTTGGCTTTTTTGCACATAGCATAACTTTTGACCACTTGGTATACATCTCTTCGCATTCTCGGCCAAAAGAATTGGCCATTCACCGGTTCACAAGTCCTTCTCCCTCCAAGATGATTGGAGACTCCTCCGCTGTGGGCTTCCCTAATTAATAATTCCTATAGGGAACCAGTCGACACGTACGGTTTTCCTTCTTGGAATAGATAGCCATCCTGCACATAATACTCATCTACTATTCTCCCATCTACTCATCTCAAAATTATTGGTCCAAAGTATAGATCCTCGGGATACTGTTCTTTAATACTTGCAAAACCAAATAGTTTGGTCTGCAGTTCTGATAAGAGCGCATGCCTCCTCGATAGAGCATTTGCAACTATGTTGCTCTCTCCTTGCTTGTATTTGATTACAAAATTGAATCCTTCAAGGAATTCAACCCATCTCACCTGCCGCTTGGACAGCTTTATCTGACTTCAGAGGTATTGTAGTGACTCATGATCAGTATATATGATAAATTCTCTCGGAAGTAGATAGTGCTACCATACTTGCAGTGCACGGATTAGTGCCAAGAGCTCTTTATCATATACAAAGTAATTTAGCTGGGGTACTCAGAGCTTCTTACTGTGGAAGGCAATTGATTGGCCTTCCTGTATCAGGACAGTGCCTATTCCAATGCTTAACGCATCGCACTCTAACTTAAAAATTTTATTGAAGTCAAGTAGCATTAACACCGGGGCAAAGGTTAATCTCTTCTTAATCTCAACAAAACTCCTCTCCTCCCTTTCTCCTCATCGAAAGATGGTGTTTTTCTTTGTTAATTCAGTTAGTAGCACATTGAGGGTGATGAAGTTCCTGATGAACCTTCGGTAAAACGAAGCCAGTCTATGGAAACTTCTCACGTTGACACAAGTAGTAGGGTGGATCTTTTCATTATCGACTCACAAGCCTCCTCCACTGACTACATAGCCTAAGAATATCACTTTTTCTTGGTAGAAGCAACATTTCTTCAAATTGCTGAATAGTCTCTCAACACGAAGAATATCTAGGACTGTTCTAATGTATTCACAGTGACTTGGCATATTGGTACTATAGATCAGGATGTCATCGAAGTACACCACGATACACTTTCTAATGAGATGTCTCAGCACATGGTTCATAAATTTCATGAAGGTGCTCGAAGTATTCGATAAGCCGAAGAGCATGACCATCTACTCTTATAGTCCACGTCGAGTCTTAAACGTAGTCTTCTACTCGTCTCTTGGCCTCATATGGATTTGATGGTAGCTGTAAGCTTCCAAAATTGAGTTTAGGATAACCGAGCTCAGATTTAGGGCTTTTAGGGTAACTTATCCAATTGAGCCCAAACTTTGCAACTAGAATGAAAAAGTTAGTCGAGATATTACAGTGAAGTTAGATTTTAGTAATAACGATCCGAAATCCCAATTTTGCCCTTAGAAATTGGAGTATTTACTAAAGCCCTAAAATGTTCAGAACTCCTAAAATTGAACTTAGATTACAACGAGAACTTAGAGATAAGTTAATTGAGCTATAAAATGAGATAATGTAGTATAATTTACTATAAAAAAATACACGTAATTTTTTAGTATACCCGGTACAAATAATAATTATACTCGTAAATTAACTTTAAATTGAGTAATTATATATATATTGTGTTGAATTCATGAAATTAACCTTAGAATGTATTCTAAAAATAAAAGATATGCTAGAAACTTAATTATATGAGTAAAGTTATATATTTCACATGTTATTACATAAGGTATAACCTTGTATATTAATTAAAATAATTAATTCTAACATATAATATCTATATTTAAGTAATTATTTAATAAAAGAAAAAGAAAAATTAATTAAATAATATTGGAAGGAGGCGTGGCAGGAGGATGAAATTGCAATGCTGATTCAAAAGGTGAATGTATAATATTTGGACACCTCATGCATAAAAAAAAAAAAAAAAAAAAAAAAAGAAATTGGAAAAGAAAATATGAATTAATTAAAGAAAAATTCCTAAACCGACTTTGAAGCACTATAAAAAGCCAAGATCATCAGACAAGATAGTTTTAGCAATTTGGAATCAGAGAAAATCGGAAAGAAAAATTAGAAAAAAATCGTAAAAAAAAAAACAAATTTAGAAAAAAACAGAAAAATTAGTGAAAGTGTGGAAACCTAACCTAGAGTAGATCTGCTGTGAAACCCAGCCAACCCCACACGGTCCACCCACCGCGCCAGCCGTCCGACAACCGCCCAGCCGCCGCCGGCCACCGGAGCACCCAAGAACACCAAGGTCAAATTTCTGCCCTGTTTTTCAATAATTTCTAAAAAATAGTAAATCCGCCCAGAAAATTATGAAAAAAATTACACTTAGGTTATTTTAGACATGCTTTCATGTGATATTTTTATTTTTGAAAAATTCGTAATATTTAATATACTTCATTAAGAAATCTGTAATTCATCCGAATATATATTAGTGAAATAAATATACTATATGATGTTGTTTCTAGCTGAAAATTTTTGTGTAGGATGAGTATGATATATGGGTAATTTCTACGTAGCCTAAATTTTTATTTGAATGATTTTAATATTTATTGAATTTTTAGGCTTGAAATTGGTCCGAAAATAGGCTGAAATTATGAATTTAATAGGAAATTATGAAATTAATTGATGAAATGGACATGTACTGATCTATAATAAATAATAATGGTATTGAGTCAGATTGGAATTAATTGGATGCTAAAAGAATTATAATTGGATAATTAGTCAAATTTAGGGGTAAAATCGTCAATACGAAAATATAGGCAATAGGTTGAAAACTTGAAACCGAGTGATAATTGAATTCCCTATATTTTTAGAAGTCCATAGAAATTTTCGGGGAATTATTAGGTGATCCGAACTATTTACTACGAATTTATTAAGTAAAATAGCTTAAATTACAAGTCGGGATGTATTTGTAATATTAATAGACTAAAATGAGTAAAATAGATAAATAAAACCTATATATAGGATCGCTGGTCGAATTGGGTTAAATAGAGATTTTATTACAATTATTAATATTTTCTGATCGGGATGTACTTTAGGTGTATTAAAATTGAATAATACTTATATTATTACAATATAAGGACAAATTGGATAAAATATAATTTAAAACTGTAAATTATGCATAATACGGTCGTTTTTATATAATTATGTATAATTGTATTAAAAATTCAAACTACCCGTTAAAATCCGTCTCTAAGAACAGGATTCATAAGATGTGTCGTTAAGTCTATACGAACTCAATGACACTAGTTTTGTTGAAATCGGATAACCTTAAGCAAACTAGCTTATATCTATAACATATTCAAGAATATACACATTTCGGTAACTCTACCGGAATCAAAACGTGAATTAATAAATAAAAAGTACGTTTCGATACGATCAAAACGATATATAATACGTAATAGTAAATATGATGTATAATGTTAATGATTAATAATTTAATAACATGACAGTATATTATGGAAATAATAT